>JBBGZY010001677.1:915000-1650589 GCA_037952925.1 Lithobates clamitans
ACCGTCCTCTTACCACATGATCAGCTGTCAGCCAATGACGGCTGATTGCATGATGTAAACAGAAGCTTGGTAATCGGTATTTTTTTTCCTCACGGTGTCAGCGTGAGGGTTAAAAAAAAGCTGATCAACGGCTTCTGTCAGAGGGACATCAGTCCCTCACACAGAAAGCCGCGGCTGCATTTTCTGTGCTCACCAGTGTCAACTGCCAGTGCCCACTGTGCCACCTACCAGTGCCTACAGTGCCACCCATCAATGTCCAACAGTGCTGCCAATCAATGTCCATCAGTGTCTCATAGGCAGCATTGATATGTGGCACTGATTATCAGTGTCACCTACCAGTGCCCATCAGTGATCATCAGTGGCGCTTATCAGTGCCACCTATCAGTGCTACCTCATCAGTGCTTATTAGTGCCACCTATCAGTGCCGCCTCATCAGCGCACATCAGTGAAGGAGAAAAATTACCTGTTTTCAAAATGTTATAACAAACATAACAGTTTATAACAAATGAAACGGTTTTGGTTTTTTTTCAAAAGGTTCGGTCCTTTTTTGTTTTATTTACCAAAAAATAAAAAACCCAGCAGCAATTAAATACCACCAAAGGAAATCTCTATCTGTGTGATAAAAATGTAATTTGGGTAAACTGTAGCATGACTGTGACAGCGCTGAAAGCTAAAAATTGGTCTGGGCAGGAAGGGGGTTTAAGTGCCCAGTAAGCAAGTGGTTAAAGCTGAACCCCAGGTAAACAGAAGAGTACACAAGTGAAATACATACACTGTGAGCTGTTACAATTACCAAAGCATTTTTCTTTCTGTCATTCACTGCCAAGATCTCCACAGCTCTGCCACACAGCTAAGAGGACCAGGAAGATTGCAGAGCTTTTTCTTTTATAGTTCAGGAAAAACACTTCAAACACCACCCAAGCCTCTTCATTGGACAGTGAAGAAGCAGCAGATTGATGAGCTCAGCTCTGTTAACTCTATGCTCCTACCAGCTTGTTTTTTTCAGCATATTTGCACGTAGAAGACCCCCTCCCTCTCTCTGAATGCTGCTGTATTGCAAAGGAACCCTTTTACTGCCAACAATATAAGGCTTACTTCAGGCTGAGTTCACATATGAACATGCAGAGGCTTACAGCAGGGGTCCGGTGCGTCCTCGTTCACCGTTTCAGGTCCAATTTCAGGTCCAATTTCAGCCCGAATTTCTTTTTCATACATTATGGGACACAGAGTTAATGGACACTGGTAGACAAAGTCTTAGACAGGAAATGATCCCCTATTTAACCCCTCCCATACTGGAAGTACGTCAGTTTTTTTACCAGTGTCTGCAAGAAGGATGGGCACGTTTGTTTGTGCTCTCTGAGCTCCAGGTCTCTAGTGCCACAAACAGTCCTTGAATTAATCAAGGGCTTGACCGATCGGATCCATTTGACACAGGCTCTATATGCTTAGATAAATGGTACCTGAGCCTCACAAAGAAGGCACAAGATCCTGTGAGGTTTTGCCTGTAATGCGACCTCTGGGCGATGGATCTTGCGAAGTGGAATCCTGGACACCACAGCACTAAGTCATTCCTGCAGGGTGCTGTACAGGTCCAAGGGAGTGGACCCTAAAACGTGAAAAGGGTACCCAGTCCTTGAAGGTCCTCAAGTGACAGGAACCCGCGGTGATGGGGGAAGATTGGGCTCTTAGTTTCTAAGCTGCCCTGTGCCTAGACGGGTAAGTGAAGCCCCCCTATTTACTTATTGTAGGGTGTCTCAGTGATTGTAACAATCAGTCAAAGTAGCTAGAGGCTGGTCATCTGTGTGCGGTGACCATACGGGGGATTATTGGGCTAGTTTTTTACCTCTATGATGGCGCACGACGGTGCGCCATTTCGCCTTGGTTCACCATGGCACACGTGCATTCTCAAGAGCACTGCTCTGCTCAGCAGTTTGTTTGGCGGCCATGACGCACGCGACTTCGCCATAGGCATTGTGTGCATTCGGAACCGCGCATGCGCCGTAGCCTAATCTGGGCACACAAAGATTTGGGTCATATACGAATACAGCCACGCACGTGCGTGCGCACGCATGCGCAGAACGTCCTGGCGCACAGCCAGCTTATTTAAGCTTGTATGCCAAGCAGGCAGTGCTTCCAGAAGGCAGCTGTGAGACACAGAACAGGCTCTGAACCAGGCATTTGCAGTGGTTAATTTCTCCTTACCCGGGTCACATGAGTCACCAGGTGTTGCTTGGCAGGCTAAGGTGCTTAGCAGGATTGTTGCATAGGGGCTTGGTGAGCCTTATTAAAGGGTCTCCCTTCTGAGGTGTGTTAATACTACATCCAGGTACTCCCCTTTTTTTGTGGCTTGTAAATGTCTTCAAAAAAGAGGAGAGGGGGTTAACACTTCAGGGAAGGGCACACCTATGTCGTCAGTAGCTCCTGATGAACCTAGTCGTATCCCCTGAAAGACCAGAGGCTTCCAGGCAATCTGAGCTGCTGCGCCTGTCTGGTATGGTGCCTACAGTCAACGCTGCTGCTTCACCTTTTATCACCAGGAATGAACTGTCCTCAGCCCTAGCCGGGTTAGAGCACAGGATTGCTGGCATGATTGCCTTCATCCCGCAGGGTGCCAAGAAGCGTGATAGATCCCCCTCCTAGTTTGGAGCAGGAATGGGTTGAGGATGGGGAAGGGCTAAAAGCTCAGGACTCTGTGGAGGGCCTGGCGGGTGAGTCTGCTTCTGAGCAATCTGAACAAGAAGATATCCAGTTGGTGTCTGCCTCTCAGTCGCAGAGGCTTTTGATCCAGACTCTTACTGAGATGGTTCTTTCTGCCTTTAAGTTGCCTCTTGCAGAGGTTACTGAGCCCTGGTCCTCTTTGGGGTCCCTGAGGCCTCTTCAGGCCACACAGGCTTTCCCCTTACACCCACTGTTGGAACAGGTGGTGTATGCTGATTGGGATCATCCTGACAGGATTTTTGTTCCTCCGAAGATGTTTTCCCTTTTGTGCGATGTGTTTTGCTGTTGATGCCTTAAAGGATTCAATACAGCAGGTTTCTCGTTTGGCTCTCTTGTCTGTACATATGCGCAGACTTTTGTGGCTTAAGGCGGAGTTCTGCTTAAAAAAAAGAATGTAAAAGTCAGCAGCTACAAATACTGCAGCTGCTGACTTTTAATAATCGGTCACTTACCTGTCCCAGAGTCCAGCGATGCGGGGGATCGAAGCCCCGCTCGTCTTCCCCTTCCGCTCGGAGGCGCGGGTATTGTAACTGTGGGCGCACAGCTGCGCATGCACGAGCCGTGACTGGCCGCGCAATCATCTGGGACCTGTGACGTGTCCCATATGATTGGCTATGCGGGGGGGGCTAATCTCCCGGCGCCGAGGGAAGTGATGTAAGGAGGCAGATTACGGGGACCCCCTAGCAACAGGCATTAAGGGGAGAGTAAAAAAGAAAATTTTTCTCCAAATGTTTTTCATGCGCATTGATGACGTTTTTTTTTTTTTTTTGGGTGGAACCCACTTTAAGAACTGGTCAGCCGAGCTTCCTTGTAAGAAGTTATTGGCAGGTTTCCCCTTTCATGGGTGATGTTTAGTGATGATTTGGACAAATATATCCAAAAGATTTCCGGAGGGAGGAGTTCTCTACTTCCTGTGAAGAGAAGCACCAGGCGTCCCTCGTTTAAAACCTCAGTGACTGCTTCCTCAGGTGTCTCAGCACTAAGGCACTTCTGCCTCTAACAGGGCGCTAGGGCCAGAAAAAGCCCTGGGTCCAAAACTCTTCTAAACCCGGCACCAAACCCTCCTTTTGAGGAGACGCCCCCCACTCTATCGGCTGGGGGGAAAGGCTGCTGTACTTTTGCAGACATTTGGAGAACGAGTGGGTCACCTCGACTATATACCGCGGTTACAAGCTTAAATTACGGGAGGTCCCCCTCAGAGGTTTCTAAGATCCAGCTTTCCCTCGGATTCTCCAAAAAGAAACTTACTGTTTCAGGCACTACATAATTTAGTGCATCAAGGAGTGATGGTACAGGTTCCTATATCTGAAAGGGGGCTTAGGGTTTTATTTGAACCTGTTTATGGTTCAAAAACCAAACAAGGACACAAGGCCCATTTTTTCTAATATCCCTGAACCAGTATCTACTAATCCAGTCCTTTCAGATGGAGTCTGTCCGCTCAGTAGTAGCCTCGCTCCAGATGGGGGACTTTCTAGCCTCCATCGATATAAAGGACGCATACCTATCTTTGAGCCTCATCAGAGGTTCCTGTGATTTGCAGTAGAGGAACGTCATTTTCAGTTTGTGGCTCTACCCTCCGGGCTTGCCACAGCTCCCCGGGTGTTCACAAAGGTCCTAGCACCAGTATTGAGTCTTTTAAGGGCCCAAGGGATCTTGGTGCTCGGGTATCTGGACGACCCCCTGCTCAGAGATCACTCACTACAGGCTCTAGAACAGAGCATAACCTGCACAGCGCAGTATTTGGAAACCTTGGGCTGGGTCATTAATGCTGAAAAGTCAGCCTTGAGACCAGCCTTGAGACCAGCTCTCAAGTCTGAAGTATTTAGGTTTGATCCTAGGTACGGTCCAAACAAGGGAATTTTTGCCACCCGTAGGGATCTGTGCCCTGAAGAATCAGGTGCGTCAGATAAGGGACACCAGACAACCCTCCATTCGGCTCTGCATGAGTCTTTTAGGAAGGATGGTGTCCTCCTTCGAGGCAGCCCAGTTCCATTCCAGGCCTATACAGCAAGACATCTTGTTGGCTTGGAACAGGAGAGGACAAGCCCTGGATTATCCAATGTTCTTATCTCCTTGCTTAAGCCTAAGCTGGTGGTTTCAGGATCAGAACCTGCGAAAAGGGAAAATCCTTCCTCCCAGTAACTTGGAGAGTACTAACCACATATGCCAGTCTCTCAGGCTGGGGAGCGACCCTAGAGGGGCTCACAGTTTAGGGGAGATGGTCAGGGACAGAACAGAACCTGCCCATCAACATCCTGGAGTTACGGGCAGTACGTCTGGCCCTACAGTCCTGGACTGTGGAGCTTCAGGACTGCCCTATCAAGGTTGAGTCCGGCAATGCCACTGCAGTGGCCTATATAAACGACCAAGGCAGTACCACGAGTCATTCAGCTCTGAAGGAAGTGAATCACATACTAGCCTGGGCAGAGGGACATGTGCCGATTCTATTGGCAGTCCATATTCCAGGAGTAGAGAACTGGAAGGCAGATTATATCAGCCGCCAGCAGATCTGCCCGGGGAAATGGTCCCTACACCCAGGGACGTTCCAGGAAATTTGCCAGCGTTGGGGATGGCCAGAGGTCGACCTATTGGCATCCAGGTTCAACAACAAGCTACAGTAATTTGTGTCCCAAACAAGGGATCCTCTGGCAATCGGAGCAGATGCTCTGATAGTTCCATGGAGCCAGTACTCCCTGTTTATGCTTTCCCTCCAATCCCTCTCCTTCCACATTTGTTGTGCAGGATTCAGAGAGAGGGTGTTCCAGTCATTCTGGTGGAACCAGCCTGGCCCATAAGGCCCTGGTTCCCGGAGATTGCGAGACTGACAATAGACGGGCCATGGACACTTCCATGTCCCCTCAATCTACTGTCTCAAGGTCCTATATTCCACCCCAATTTACAGTCTCTAAATTTGACGGCATGGCTATTGAAGCCAGGGTACTGAAAGACCATGGCATCTCGGGACCAGTAGTGTCTACCCTAGTGAATGCTAGAAAAGGGGTCACTAGGAAGATTTATCATAAGGTCTGGAAGACTTATATTGCTTGGTGTAAAGCCACAAAATAGCATCCTCGGAAATACGTGATTGGGAGAATTCTCTTTTCTACAGTACTTCCATGGAGCCAGTACTCCCTGGTTTATACTCTCCCCCCCCCCCCCCCCCGATCCCTCTCTTTCCACATTTGTTGCGCAGGATTCGGAGAGAGGGGTTCCAGTCATTCTGGTGGCACCAGCCTGGCCCAGAAGGCCCTGATTCCCGGAGATTGTGAGATTGGCAATAGCCGGGCCATAGACGCTTCCATGCCGCCCTGATCTACTGTCTCAAGGTCCATTATTCCACCCCAGTTTACATTCTCTCAATTTGATGGCATGGCTATTGAAAGCCAGGGTGTGGAAGGACATGGCTTGTGGTGGCATGTCGGGACCAGTGGTGTCTACCCTAGTGAATACTAGAAAAGCTGTCACTAGAAAGATCTATCATAGGGTCTGTAAGACTTATATTGCTTGGTGTGAAGCCAGAAAATGGCATCCTCTGAAATACGTGATTGGGAGAATTCTCTCTTTTTCTACAGTCAGCTGTGGAAATCAGATTGGCTTAGAATACAATCAGAGTTGAGATTTCGGCCCTGTCAGTATTCTTCCAAAGGCCTTTAGCCTCCCGTTCGCTGGTCCGAACCTTTATGCAGGGGGCAACTTGTTTGCTTCCCCCGCATTAGGTCACCTATGTGTCCTTGGGACTTGAACTTGGTGCTGTCTGTGTTACAGACACAACCATTTGAGTCCATCAAGGAAATTCTATTAGACTTGCTGTCACACAAGCTAGACTTCCTGATGGCCATCACCTCGGCTAGAAGGGCGTCGAAGTTGGCGGCCCTTTCGTGCAGGGAGCCATACTTGATCCTTCACCATGGCAGGGTCGTGTTTTACGACCTGTTCCATCCTTTTTGCCAAAAGTGGTGTCAGCCTTTCATTTGAATCAGGACATTATTTTGCCTTCTTTTTTCTCTCGGCATCGTTCGGCGGAAGAGAGTCGACTGCATTCCTTGGACGTTGTCCGGGCAGTCAAGGTTTATTTGTCTAGATCTGCGGAGATCCGAGGATCAGACTACTTTTTTTTTTTTTTTACCAAAAGGACCCAAGAAGGGGCAGGCAGCTTCCATTGCCAATTGGGTCCCTCAATTGGTCATTCAGGCCTATGGTCTGACACGTAAAGCTCCTCCCTTTAGGGTGAGAGCTCATTCTATCAGGGGTGTAGGAACCTCCTGAGCTTTTCGCCATCAGGTATCTGTGGCTCAGATTTGTAAGGCTGCTACCTGGTCTTCAGTGCATACGTTCACAAAATTTTATCGAGCAGCCGAGGATTCGGCTTTTGGCCGCAGTGTGCTGCGGGCCGCCGTATAAGGTCTGATAGCTATTGTTTGGCATGGTGTCTCCCTCTCCTCCAAGGCTATTGCTCTGGGACTATCCAGTAGGTAATGGATATTAGCCTAACTCTGTGTCCCATGATGTATGAAAAAGAAAATAGGATTTTTTCATCATACTTGCCTGTAAAATCCTTTTCTTTGAGTACATCATAGGACACAGAGATCCCTCCCCTCTTTTTTGATGATTCAGTGCTTGCTACAAAACTGATGTACTTCCTGTATGGGAGGGGTTATATAGGGGATCACTTCCTGTCTAAGACTTTGTCTACCAGTCCAGTGTCCATTCACCTAGAGATGGCGTATAACCCAGTAGGTTATGAATATTAGCCTAAGTTTGTGTGTGTGTTGGTTTACACTCCTGGCTGTTTTTACTGCCATCAATATAAGGCTTACTTCAGCGTGTGGGAAGAACTAGTTTACATACACTCCTGGCCGTTACAGATACAAGGGGTTGATTTACTAAAACTGGAGAGTGTAAAATCTGGTGTAACTCTACCAATCAGCTTCCATTTTTTTTTTCTCAGACCCCTTTGTTTGCATAATTCCCAAGACGACTTTCAGCTTTCTGATGAAAGCGAATGCCAACTGTATATACTGTAACAACACTTCCGCTTTCTGGTGTCCCTTTTCCTAGCTACTCTGAACACGGAAGAAGCTAATGGAGCACAATCTGCCCTTCATTCGCTTTAATGGAGGACAGATGAGACATTAGGTGTCTAAAATTGTCAAGAAGTAAACATGATACTGGGATCTTTTCCGCTTCTCAGACGAATACCTCCACTAGACATAGCTTAGCTTTAGTGAGTGTCAAGGGCTTCAGCTTTAAACCTGACGCCCACAATGCTTGATGAAAACAGACACTCCTTACCCCCTAGGTGGAACTTTCCTCTCCCCTATTACCCTGTCTTCCTATTTTCTATTATAATTCAAAAATTTGGTATGTCTTGACCCTAATGGGACACCCCACATTAAACACCCCCCATGCCCTAATAATTGTTCTTCAAGAACATAGGGATCTCTCCCTATGACAGTGTGGTCAATTGTGTAACCTGCCTAAGAGGAACCTTAGACTTCTGTATCATAGGTACCAGGACTGCCTGATTTTTTTTTTTTTTATGGATTTATCCTCTGGTAATTACCTGATGCGACCCTATCGTGGATAGGATGCATCCAGATACTTTTACTGACTTGCAGTACCAGTATCTGTAAGTACCAGTAAGGAAAACATAATTTCACAGAATATGTTGTATACCACTAAATAAAAAAAACACACTGATGACATCACCCAGAAGATCCTTAATCAGCCATGCCGGCTTCCTAAGCAGTCCTCACCTGTAGGCCACACCTCAGATTGTGGATTTTTCTTTTTCTTTTGGATTTCATGTTCAGTCACAGTCACAATGTCCTTAATGGGGACCTAAACATTTCATAAAACTTGATAGAAGTTCTAACCCCTCACTACACTTTCCAAATCAAAACATCTTTAAATACCTTTTAGAGACCCTGTCCTCAATTTAAAAAATAGATAAAAGCACAGAAAAATTAGGTAATTAAATGCTTAATTAAAGTCTTTTATCTAAACCATACGTGATATTTTTTACTCTTTCAATGTGCTTCTGAACTTGCCAAAAAATTTGACTTCAGGAGAGTAAATTTTCTAGCATGGTCCTTCCCTTGTTGACCCCTTCTGAGAGTGTCTAATTACTTTTAGTGCTGACCCAGCACCTCACCTCACCACATAAACTTTTAGGTGGCAGCTGAGGAAGGAGCGAAGGGAAGTGTTAAAAGTGGCACTTGAGTGACAGCTCTAAATCTACTGGGGTTGCTGACATCACATCCAGGATGGCAGAGCCTAGCAACAGCCTCAAGGGTTTGACAGGTCTTAACGTGCATTAAAGTGATTGTATGGGTTCATTTAAAAAAACAAAAACAAACATGTCATACTTACCTCCACTGTGCAGCTCACTTTGCACAGATTGGCCCCAAACATCCTCTTCTGGGGTCCCCCGATGGCTCTCGTGGCTCATCCCTACATCAGATAACCCACTAGGAGAAGTGCTCTCCTGAGGAGGTTACCTTGCAGACGTGCTCCTGAATCCAGCATTTGACTTCCATAGCTGTCGAATGTTTGATTCGGGCTCCACCCCCCCCGTCATTGGATTTTATTGACAGCAGCGGGAGACAATGGCTGTGCTGCTATTAATCTATCCAATCAAGAGCTGAGAACCCTGGGCAGAGAGACATCGTGTCCCCGCCGCGTCAAGTTCCAGGGCTCAGGTAAGTAAAACGGGGGGGCCTGGGGGCCGGTCACTGCCAGGTGTTTTTTCACCTTAACCTCTCTGGCAGTATGATTATGTCAGATTTTTGCGTCTCAAAAAATATTGTAGGCCTGTAATTCTTAGCAATAACACACTTAAATCTATCCAAACCAGAGTCTAGTAGACATCCTGGGTATGATAAAGGTTGAAACACTAAATTATAATATAATAAATAATTATTAAAAAAAAATATATAATAAAATGAATTTCCCCACGATTCACTATCGCTCAATTCTGCAAGTGTTCTGATTTACTATTGCTATAGTTTTCTAACTGGTCTAAAACCACTTTTGACGTAAAGGAACACTTTTTGGTTGCTATGGACAATCTCAAGTTTCGAGGCAGAAAGAACAGTATACATAATATAAAAGTGCATGCAGGGCACTGGACAAAGCACTAGGGACAAAAGGGAGGTGAAATGATTTCATACAGTACACTGTAATCTTACAAATTACATTACTGTATGTGTTATGAATTTTCAATTTTTTGAATTTGCCACCAGGCTCCGCCCCCCTGCGTCGCGACACTCGCAGGGAACGGAGCCCAGCACACAGAGGCATCGGGCGGAGGACACAGCCCACAGTCACACAGCGGGGTAACATTGCAGGATCCTGGTACACTGCAAAAGGATCCTGAGATGCAATCCCGAGAGTGGCTCGGGGATACCGATAATGGTACTGAAATTTAACCCCGAGCCACACTCTGGAAAAACCGCCAGGTAGATTAGTGCATAGGATGCATTAAGGCAGGGATCCTCAAACTACGGCCCTCCAGCTGTTGCAGAACTACACATCCCATGAGGCATTGTAAAACTCTGACATTCACAGACATGACTAGGCATGATGGGAATTGTAGTTCCTGAACACCTGGAAGGCCGCAGTTTGAAGACCCCTGCATTAAGGTGAAACAACACAAAGGTTTACAACCCCTTTAAATACATTAATTGTACATGTATTATGGGAAGATTTTTGGTAAAATGAACAGTCTGGCAACAAGAATCTATACCTACTACTAGCTGTGAATCTAAGTACATTTGATTGTGTAGATTTGCTCACATTTACTCACCAACTGTTATTCATGACAATTGTAACATAAGTACAAGGTTCATGGAGATAAATGATTGCATAAGATACCTTCACAGCTTTGAATGTGTGTTAAAACAGGCAGCAACACGCACTCACTACACTACATAGTGCATTAAAATTCATTCTGAATGCCACCCTAACACACAAGTTATTAAAAAAAGGGCACCTACCTCTCAATGCAGTGTAGTGTTTAAAATAAAGAACCTACAGTACATGTTGCAGTGCACTAAAAAAATAGGCAGGTTGATGTTTTGACCCATGGGCACGTAATAAAGTAGAACTATAGACAAAACTTTAAAAATAAAATTGGATAGGGTTAGAACCTGTCAGGATTTGTGTTTTATTTTTTTGCCATCTGTGTCCCATTGGGGAGATTTCCCTTCACTTCCTGTCCCATAGCCAAAACAGGAAGTGAGGGGAAATCTTTGCAAATTAAAGGAAAATTCCTTGGGACCCACCAGGTCACCAAAACCGGTGTCCCCGTTGGAAGATTTCCCCTCCTATCACTTTTCTGGGGACAACCCAAAACCTCCCTAACGGGGTGGGGGGCACATACTGCATTAAAAACGAAATGGTTGTTCTAATCCATCTCCACTCTATCCAAAACTAAACAAAAAAAGTTTTGCCTTTAGTTATATTTAGGGCAGCCTTTTCCAACCAGGGTGCCTTCAGGAGTGCCTTGGCAAAATTCCTAAAAGTTGCCCAAAAATTGTATACAAAGCCTATCTTTTAGTTACAGAAAGCTACAGGTTTTCATTGTACACCATTACAACCTTCTATTCACTAGCCTTCTAATAACCAATGGCTTTGGTCGATAAGGAGGACGTCAGGTGTCTGCACAGCATCCTTGTTTGCCCCTCCCTTGCCCCTTTCTTTTAGCACTGGGGTCACATTAGCTGAGCGAGGAAGGAGAAACATTAGAATACTAGTCAGTACCTGTGTGAAAAGAGTGTTTTGCTTTGGAAGAATATCCCCTTTAAAATAGAAGTATGTTTTTTTTTTGTTTTTTTTTGCTAATCATACTTACCTCGGTGGATGGAGCATCAGACCGATGCTGCAGCTGTCCCCCGGCGTCTCTGCACTGAGAACCGAGCCACTGAACACCGCCGATGGCTTGGTTCTCTCTCCTCCCTGAGCAGAGCAATGCTGACTGTCAGCATTGCTCCTGGTCTGCTTCTCCATGCTCATTGGAGCGATGAGCTGTGGAGGGGCGGGAAGAGGCTGTCTCAGTGGCTCGCTGAGGCTGCCATTAATCAAGACAGCTGGCGCATCCAGACATGGGAAGTCGGAATGACGTGCTGCCTTGACTGATGGCAGTGACGTCAGCGGAGAGCGGACTTCAGGCCGCTCTCTGCTGAAAACGGGTCACAGGAATGCAAAATGAATTTCAGGAGAAATTTTAGGAGAAGCCCAGCCTAAAAAGCTCTGGCTGGACTTCTTTAACTTTGGGTGTCCTACGTGTGTGGATGTTGCTGCATTATGTAAAACTATTTTGTTTTTACTATTTTAGAATGGGGTGAATAATTTCAAAGGGTGCTTTGACTGCGAAAAGGTTGAGAAACACTGCTTTAGGGGCCAAATAAATTTAAAGGGATTGTAAAGTCAGAAGGTTTTTTATCTTAATGCATTCTATGCATTAAGATAAAAAGCCTTCTGTGTGAAGCAGCTCCCCTAACACTTACCTGAAGTCCCACTCTGTCCAGCGCTGTCCACGAGTGTCTCAGCTGTCCGAGATTCTCCTGATTGGCTAAGACACAGCAGCGGCGCCATTGGCTGCTGCTGCTGTCAATCAGAGTCTGCTAGCCAATCAGGAGAGAGAGGGGTGGAGCTGGGTCGGGGCTCCGTGTCTGAATGGACACGGAGCTGTGACTTGGCTCGAGTGCCCCCATAGCAAGCTGCTTGCTGTGGGGGCACTGAACAGGAGGGAGGGGCTAGGATCACAGAAGAGGTACACAAGAAGAGGAGGATCCAGGCTGCTCTGTGCAAATCCACTGCAGCAGAGCAGGTAAGTATAACATGTTTAGTCTTTTTATAGGGAAAAAACGAGACATTACAACAGGAGTGCCCAACCAATGACCCACGGAGCCCTCTGATGTGGACCGCGACCTCCTGCTCTGGGATGGGGGGTTGGCAAGCCTAGATCATGGGTTGCTGACCCGCCATCCCAGAGCATCAGTGTTGTGAATGAATCTGGCCATAGAGGAAGCAGGAGGCTGCAGAGCAGAGCCACATAAGCCGATGCTTCCTGTATAGCGCCATCTCCTGTCACAGGCAGAGTGATACCAAATGCGTTCTGCCTGGGATAGCAACAGCCAGCGATACCTCAATGGAAATTTGTTATTAAGCGTAAGTTTATTACTAACATCACAGTGTATATATGGGCATACAATGCCTTGCAAAAGTATTCACCCCCTTGACTTTTTACCTATTTTGTTACATTACAGCCTTTAGTTCAATTTTTTTTAATCTGAATTATATGTAATGGATCAGAACACAATGGTCTAAGTTGGTGAAGTAAAATTAGAAAAATACATACATAAAACTATTTTTCAGAAATAAAAAAACTGATAATTGGCATGTGCATATGTATTCCCCTACTTTGTTATGAAGCCCATAAAAAGCTCTGGTGCAACCAATTACCTTCAGAAGTCACATAATTAGTGAAATGATGTCCACCTGTGTGCAATCTAAGTGTCACATGATCTGTCATTACATATACACACCTTTTTGAAAGGCCCCAGAGGCTGCAACACCTAAGCAAGAGGCACCACTAACCAAACACTGCCATGAAGACCAAAGAACTCTCCAAACAAGTAAGGGACAATGTTGTTGAGAAGTACAAGTCAGGGTTCGGTTATAAAAAAAAAAAAATATCCAAATCTTTGATGATCCCTAGGAGCACCATCATGTCTATCATAACCAAATGGAAAGAATATGGCACAACAGCGAACCTGCCAAGAGACGGCCGCACACCAAAACTCATGGACCGGGCAAGGAGGGCATTAATCAAAAAGGCAGCACAGAGACCTAAGGTAACCCTGGAGGAACTGCAGAGTTCCACAGCAGAGACCGGAGTATCTGTACGTAGGACAACAATAAGCCATATGCTCCATAAAGTTTGGCTTTATGGCAGTGTCCAGAAGAAAGCCATTACGTTCAGCAAAAAACAAAATGGCACATTTTGAGTCTGCGAAAAGGCATGTGGGAGACTCCCAAAATGTATGAAGGAAGGTGCTCTGGTCTGATGAGACTAAAATTGAACTTTTTGGCCATCAAAAAAAATCTATGGCGCAAACCCAACGCATTACATCACCCAAAGAACACCATTCCCACAGTGAAACATGGTGGCAGCATCATGCTGTGGGGATGTTTTTCAGCAGTCGGGACTGGCAAACTGGTCGGGGTTGAGGGAAAGATGGATGGTGCTAAATACACTGATATTCTTGAGCAAAACCTGTACCACTCTGTGTGTGATTTGAGGCTAGGACGGAGGTTCACCTTCCAGCAGGACAATGACCCCAAACATACTGCTAAAGCAACACTTGAGTGGTTTAAGGGGAAACATGTAAATGTGTTGGAATGGCCTAGTCAAAGCCCAGACCTCGATCCAATAGAAAATCTGTGGTCTGGGGGTGTGTGGTCTGGACATGGCCAAGTAAAGACGTGTTCTTGTGGAGCTCCAGGTCTGTCCTGGCCCTTACAGCCCTAATTTCAGCCAAAATCGCCAGCATTCATGGCATGTACTCTGCTGGGAAGCGGAGAGGGAAACAAGAGGAAACCGCTGCCTAAAACACAACCAAACGGAGAAATTAAACGTTATTTCCCTGGCCAGCAGGAAACATCCCCAGCTCTTAAGATGGCGAACACCACGAGGTTGGACGGACATGTGAGTGCAGTACAGCACAGCTCACAGATGTCTCCCATAGCCTCTCACCCCATGGAGGGAGACCTCGGCATACCAGCGGTGTTTCGCCCTGACACACAGGACTCACTGCACTCACATCCCATACCGCTGACTCTGCGGGCAGATGCAGAGCTGAGGGCGCTGCTGCAGGCTCTGCCTACGATGATTTTGAGTCACTAGCAAACAGGCTAGAAGCATCCCACAGACAGGACATAGCAGCGGTACGCAATGACATTTCCTTGCTGACAGAGAGGATGGGAGCAGGGGAGTCCACAGTGTCGGCACTGGAGAAGAGACTGAAATGAGTGGAAGAAGCACAAGCCACACAAGCAGCATCAGTACTCGTTCAGCAACTACACCTGGAAGAAATTGAGGATCGCAGCAGGAGGAACAACCTGCGACTCTGGGGCTTACCTGAAGCCACTGGAACAGAAGACCTGGCAGCTACTACGCTAGCCATATTCAGGAACATAGCAGGAGATAATTTCCCAACTACCATGTTTTTTTGACCGGATACACAGAGCGCTGGTGCCATGATCGGCAGACCCGAATCGCCCAAGGGATGTGATCTGCTGGGTCCATCAGTATGTACACAAAGAAATCATCTTACGGAAAGCATGGGAGGTGAGAGACATGGAATTTGATGGAGCTGTCATTCAAATCCTGCCAGATCTCTCAAGAGCCACCCTGCAATGGAGAGCACTGCTAAAGCCTGTTCTTGAAAACGCCCAGCACTGCGGCATTACATACAGATAGGGCTTCCCTATAGCGGTGACATTCAAAAAGCAATCACATTTCTTCAACCTGTGGTCACCATCAGAACTCCCTGCACTGTTTGGTTTCCTGGAAGCAGATCCAGTAGAAGTTCCAGATTGGCTCCAAGTGATCCCACGATTCGTCCCCCGCTCAGGCGGGTCAAGTCAGAGAAGAACCCGCTCACCGAGACCACAGAGAAACTGACGCAGATCTCGCATCACATCGCTGGAGGAAATCAGGGAAACCTAGCGGCAGTGACCGCAGCGGTGAGACTGTACATACCTGAATACTGCCACCAGTGCCTCATCCCCAGTACTCCTCTAGTTAGACCCACCTATTATGCCTCCATGTTGGAGCCTTCTGACACCTCACCCCAATTTGAGGACATATAAACATAGCGAAAACTCTTTACAGGCAAAAAATCACTATAATCCCTGCTCCATTAGTTTAACCTCAAACCAAGGATTTGACACCTGGGGTGGGCTGTGAGACTGTGGGCGGTGGTTGGCCATTGGGGATCAGAGTGAATGGACACGGAGCTGTGACTTGGCTCGAGTGCCCCCATAGCAAGCTGCTTGCTGTGGGGGCACTGAACAGGAGGGAGGGGCTAGGATCACAGAAGAGGTACACAAGAAGAGGAGGATCCAGGCTGCTCTGTGCAAATCCACTGCAGCAGAGCAGGTAAGTATAACATGTTTATTCTTTTTATAGGGAAAAAACGAGACATTACAACAGGAGTGCCCAACCAATGACCCACGGAGCCCTCTGATGTGGACCGCGACCTCCTGCTCTGGGATGGGGGGTTGGCAAGCCTAGATCATGGGTTGCTGACCCGCCATCCCAGAGCATCAGTGTTGTGAATGAATCTGGCCATAGAGGAAGCAGGAGGCTGCAGAGCAGAGCCACATAAGCCGATGCTTCCTGTATAGCGCCATCTCCTGTCACAGGCAGAGTGATACCAAATGCGTTCTGCCTGGGACAGCAACAGCCGGCGATACCTCAATGGAAATTTGTTATTAAGCGTAAGTTTATTACTAACATCACAGTGTATATATGGGCATACAATGCCTTGCAAAAGTATTCACCCCCTTGACTTTTTACCTATTTTGTTACATTACAGCCTTTAGTTCAATTTTTTTTAATCTGAATTATATGTGATGGATCAGAACACAATGTTCTAAGTTGGTGAAGTAAAATTAGAAAAATATATACATAAAACTATTTTTCAGAAATAAAAAAAACTGATAATTGGCATGTGCATATGTATTCCCCTACTTTGTTATGAAGCCCATAAAAAGCTCTGGTGCAACCAATTACCTTCAGAAGTCACATAATTAGTGAAATGATGTCCACCTGTGTGCAATCTAAGTGTCACATGATCTGTCATTACATATACACACCTTTTTGAAAGGCCCCAGAGGCTGCAACACCTAAGCAAGAGGCACCACTAACCAAACACTGCCGTGAAGACCAAAGAACTCTCCAAACAAGTAAGGGACAATGTTGTTGAGAAGTACAAGTCAGGGTTCGGTTATAAAAAAAAAAAATATCCAAATCTTTGATGATCCCTAGGAGCACCATCAAATCTATCATAACCAAATGGAAAGAATATGGCACAACAGCGAACCTGCCAAGAGACGGCCGCACACCAAAACTCATGGACCGGGCAAGGAGGGCATTAATCAAAAAGGCAGCACAGAGACCTAAGGTAACCCTGGAGGAACTGCAGAGTTCCACAGCAGAGACCGGAGTATCTGTACGTAGGACAACAATAAGCCATATGCTCCATAAAGTTTGGCTTTATGGCAGAGTGTCCAGAAGAAAGCCATTACATTCAGCAAAAAACAAAATGGCACATTTTGAGTCCGCGAAAAGGCATGTGGGAGACTCCCAAAATGTATGAAGGAAGGTGCTCTGGTCTGATGAGACTAAAATTGAACTTTTTGGCCATCAAAAAAAATGCTATGTCTGGCGCAAACCCAACGCATTACATCACCCAAAGAACACCATCCCCACAGTGAAACGTGGTGGCAGCATCATGCTGTGGGGATGTTTTTCAGCAGTCGGGACTGGCAAACTGGTCGGGGTTGAGGGAAAGATGGATGGTGCTAAATACACTGATATTCTTGAGCAAAACCTGTACCACTCTGTGTGTGATTTGAGGCTAGGACGGAGGTTCACCTTCCAGCAGGACAATGACCCCAAACATACTGCTAAAGCAACACTTGAATGGTTTAAGGGGAAACATGTAAATGTGTTGGAATGGCCTAGTCAAAGCCCAGACCTCGATCCAATAGAAAATCTGTGGTCTGGGGGTGTGTGGTCTGGACATGGCCAAGTAAAGACGTGTTCTTGTGGAGCTCCAGGTCTGTCCTGGCCCTTACAGCCCTAATTTCAGCCAAAATCGCCAGCATTCATGGCATGTACTCTGCTGGGAAGCGGAGAGGGAAACAGGAGGAAACCGCTGCCTAAAACACAACCAAACGGAGAAATTAAACGTTATTTCCCTGGCCAGCAGGAAACATCCCCAGCTCCTAAGATGGCGAACACCACGAGGTTGGACGGACATGTGAGTGCAGTACAGCACAGCTCACAGATGTCTCCCATAGCCTCTCACCCCATGGAGGGAGACCTCGGCATACCAGCGGTGTTTCGCCCTGACACACAGGACTCACTGCACTCACATCTCATACCGCTGACTCTGCGGGCAGATGCAGAGCTGAGGGCGCTGCTGCAGGCTCTGCCCACGATGATTTTGAGTCACTAGCAAACAGGCTAGAAGCATCCCACAGACAGGACATAGCAGCGGTACGCAATGACATTTCCTTGCTGACAGAGAGGATGGGAGCAGGGGAGTCCACAGTGTCGGCACTGGAGAAGAGACTGAAATGAGTGGAAGAAGCACAAGCCACACAAGCAGCATCAGTACTCGTTCAGCAACTACACCTGGAAGAAATTGAGGATCGCAGCAGGAGGAACAACCTGCGACTCTGGGGCTTACCTGAAGCCACTGGAACAGAAGACCTGGCAGCTACTACGCTAGCCATATTCAGGAACATAGCAGGAGATAATTTCCCGACTACCATGTTTTTTTGACCGGATACACAGAGCGCTGGGGCCATGATCGGCAGACCCGAATCGCCCAAGGGATGTGATCTGCTGGGTCCATCAGTATGTACACAAAGAAATCATCCTACGGAAAGCATGGGAGGTGAGAGACATGGAATTTGATGGAGCTGTCATTCAAATCCTGCCAGATCTCTCAAGAGCCACCCTGCAATGGAGAGCACTGCTAAAGCCTGTTCTTGAAAACGCCCAGCACTGCGGCATTACATACAGATAGGGCTTCCCTATAGCGGTGACATTCAAAAAGCAATCACATTTCTTCAACCTGTGGTCACCATCAGAACTCCCTGCACTGTTTGGTTTCCTGGAAGCAGATCCAGTAGAAGTTCCAGATTGGCTCCAAGTGATCCCACGATTCGTCCCCCGCTCAGGCGGGTCAGGTCAGAGAAGAACCCGCTCACCGAGACCACAGAGAAACTGACGCAGATCTCGCATCACATCGCTGGAGGAAATCAGGGAAACCTAGCGGCAGTGACCGCAGCGGTGAGACTGTACATACCTGAATACTGCCACCAGTGCCTCATCCCCAGTACTCCTCTAGTTAGACCCACCTATTATGCCTCCATGTTGGAGCCTTCTGACACCTCACCCCAATTTGAGGACATATAAACATAGCGAAAACTCTTTACAGGCAAAAAATCACTATAATCCCTGCTCCATTAGTTTAACCTCAAACCAAGGATTTGACACCTGGGGTGGGCTGTGAGACTGTGGGCGGTGGTTGGCCATTGGGGATCAGAGATAGCGATAGTTTCTGAGTTGGTTACTCATTTCTGTCCCCATGTTTAAGCTTTTGCATGATGCTGTGGTCATTTGAAACCGTCCCCTGGGGTGGACACACAGCGGAGGCATCTCCCCCCCCCCCCCACATTAGCCTCCACAGACCCATAAGGGCACTCCTGAACTGGAACTCTCTTTGTATCACACTACAGACTGACCAATTGCACTCAGAAAACGAAGTTGGTCGGGAGAGACACGGTCAGTGGACTGTGGAGGGCTTGCAACCACGTCTGTAGAGGGGGACACTCGCATATTATGATCTAGACAACCTGGTCTCATGATCTATGTGCTTGTACATAATTAGGGGGAAAACTTGCGACCCGAATGATCAGACATGGGTTTGCAGAAATACTTACACATAACAGTTGTTTGCTGTAAACAGGTTATTTTGCTGCCATACGATGGTCTGATCACCGTGGGGGACTAGGACAAAGTGGACTATCAGATACACTCCAAGAAGGTTTTAAAGCCTTAATTTTTCCTGGAACCACTGGCTGCATCCCCCTCTCATGCCTGCTAGGGGGTGGTGAGAGGAGACAGCTGCAGTAAAAGTACTAAATACTAAATACTTTTTAGGAGCCCACAGGCCTACCCCCGCGGTGTGAAAGCCCGATGTATATGGAATATGATCTCTATTTTTTAGATAATAAGCTAGTGAATGTACTATGTGTAATGGGAATGGCCTATTGGGCTATACTGGGGGAATTCTGGAGCCATAGGTGTTGCCCAAGAGGCCATCTTGGATTGGGTTGTGTGAAGAAGGGAAGGAAAGTCCATCAACGGGAGAAGGGGCTGGACGGGTAGGTCCATGGGCCACAACAGCATGTTCTCATGCTCCCCCTGGTTTAACCCCAGGGGAGCGTGGTTATGTACTTACAAAGATGGACATGGTCCCCCTTTCCGGGGAGACACGGTCACACTGGCTATTTACAGAGATCAGGTCTGCCCACGCCACAACCAAATACGGGAGGACATCGACCAGGGACCGTACGAAACACCGATCAGGTCGGAATATTCAAATGGAGGTAAAGGGGCTCCGCCGGTGTTGGGCAAAAAAGTTCTCTCACCTGATGTTTAAAGATGGGTCAAAATAAATATGTGTTTAATAAGCTAATAGTGGGGACATGTATGTTCTACATTAGTGTTTATGTTTAGGTTATCGCCTGTTTGATAACTTATTTATATGTTGTTTTTCTGTTTTCACATAATGCATGCCAAAGTTTTACCCTAGGGCTGGGGGGACTGGACGGGGTCGGGTAGACTCCCCTGGTCGTAGTCTAACCTCATCCTCAATAGGCCGAAGCACCTGCCCGGTGATAACCGGATTGTGTTTCATTGCAGTAGTTTGCGTACAATTGTTTTTTAAGCAATTAGTACTAGTTAGGACAATTTATAGCACTTATTATCCACTCTACTCTTTCTAGAGCTATTTTGCTCTCCCCTTTCTACCCTATCCCCTTCTCTACTTTCTCCACTTTTTACTATCCCACACCAACCCTTCCCCTTCCCTACCTACAGCCTCCCCCCTCGACACGGGCGTGATGGATCACGTTGTTTCATATTTTTTCACTGAATGCCGAGGGGTAAATGTGCCTGAAAAGTGCCATATGCTCTTTAATGATCTTAAAAGATCTAGAGCACATATAGCGTTCATTCAGGAAACACACTTCAAAACAGGCACACCACCTTGCCTGAAAAAACGTTACTTCCCGACAACTTATCATGCCACGAATCCAACAGCAAAGTCTAAGGGAGTATCTATACTCCTTGCAGGAAAATTACCTTGGACCTCCTGTGACACTAAAGTAGACACAGAGGGGCAGTAGGTGTTCACTAAGGGGTTAATAGGAGAGGTGCTGGTGACGCTAGCTACGGTTTACGCACCAAATGACAGACAAGATACTTTCATACACAATGCACTGGCCCTCCTAATGGATTTTGCCAAAGGGCATTTGATTCTGGGAGGTGACTTTAACGTACCCCTGAGCCCCACGGTGGACACATCCTCTGGTACCTCATCTCTACGCACCAGTATACACAAACGCATCACTCGAGAATTCCATGAAGCCCAACTAATAGACATATGGAGACTTCACCATGCAGGGGAGAGAGATTACACATTCTACTCGTCCCCCCACAAAGTATACTTCCGTATTGATTATTTCTTGATACCACATGGCCAACTAGAGGCAGAACATGACCCAGTGATAGGAAATATCACCTGGTCAGATCATGCACCCATTACCATGCGCTACACCCTCTCGCAGACCTCCACGACTAAAGCAAAGTTCTGGAGGCTGAATGAAAGCCTACTACAGACCCCTACGGTGCTGACAGATATTGCAAAAGAACTGAACCAATATTTTTGAACCAACAACACCGACAATTGTGACCCAGGGATACTCTGAGAAGCCCACAAGTCCTTAATCAGGGGAGTCCTGATCAAGCACGGGGCACATATCAAACGAGAACGGGAAAAACAACTTTTACTACTTTTGCATAAGATACAGGAATTGGAAACCAAACACAAGAATAACCCCATACCCTCACTAGAAACAGAATTGCAAACTCTTCGCAGACAAACAGTAGACCTCTTACAATATAAGGCTAAGGCAGCATAACAATCTTGTAGGAAACATTCCTACGAATCAAGGAACAAATGCGGGAAACTTCTGGCCAAAGCAGTTAGACAACAGAGACTACACACATACATTCCCCAAGTTATCTCATCCTCAGGCCATAGGAAAGTCATGCTTACCCAAATAGCCAGTGAATTTCAGGCCTACTATTCTTCCTTGTATAACTTCCCAAAGTAGCGTACTAGGGACACTGCAATAAGGGATTATCTCAACTCGTCAGGCATTCCCAAACTTTCGGAAGAAACTAGAGAGGCACTGGAGGAACCCATCACATTGATGGAACTACAATGTGCCATCAAAAGCATGAAACCGGGTAATTCCGGGTGATTACTAAACCTTCCTACCAGTAATAGGGCCCTACATGATCAAATTGTTCAACAATCTTACAGAGGGAGGCCACCTACAAAGAGATACCTTAAGGGCCCACATCGCTCTCATATCTAAAGAGGGAAAGGTTCCGACCGCCTGTGGCAGCTATAGGCCTATATCTCTTCTAAATATAGATCTCAAACTCTTTACTAAAATACTGGCCAACAGACTATCACAGCATATGACAGACCTGATACACTTAGACCAAGTGGGCTTCGTTCCAACAAGAGAAGCTAGGGACAACACCACCAAAGTACTCAATTTAATACATAGGGCTTCAGTAACCAAAACCCAGTGCGTCTTTCTCAGCACAGATGCTGAGAAGGCCTTTGACTGGCTGAGTTGGGAATTTATGTTTTCCGTTCTCAAACACATCGGACTCGGTGAGAACATGCTACATTGGATCTCCAATATATACTCTATCCCGACGGCCCAGGTCAAAGCTAACGGAGTCCTCTCTGATCCCTTAACCATCTCCAAAGGTACCAGGCAGGGCTGTCCCCTGTCACTCCTTCTCTTCGCCCTAGTACTAGAACCCTTCCTATGTACGATATGCCGAAACCCCGATATATCCGGAATCACCATAGATTAGGCCCAATATAAGATTTCTGCATATGCAGATGACCTTCTATTTTCCCTCACTAACCCGGTGGTACCCCTCCCAAACTTAATTAAAGAATTCAAGAGTTATGGGAATATATCTAATCTGAAAATCAACTTCGACAAATCCACAGCTATGGGCATTAACATGACTCCTGACAACCTGACCACTCTGAAAACCAAATTCCATTTCAAATGGTCAGACAGCCATCTTAGTTATCTAGGAACCAACATCCCCATTGACTTGACACACACATTTGAACTGAATTTCCCCCCAATGTTATCTAAAGCAAGAGGGCTGCTCGAGGAGTGGAACAAAGGACTCCACTCCTGGTTTGGCATATGCAATATTATCAAAATGTGCATACTCCCGAAACTCCTTTACCTGTTTCAAGTGTTGCCAATTAAGATCCCACCTCTGTACTTTAAACGAGTACACGCAATATTCACAAAATTTATATGGTCCCATACAAAACCACGACTACGCAAACAATACCTGACACTACCGAAACAATACGGAGGACTGGCCCTCCCTGACATAAAACACTATTACCAAGCGGTACACCTAGGGAGAATCATAGATTGGAACAGACATGAATAATCCAAATTGTGGATTCAAATAGAGCGCACCCAGGTAGGGGTCCTGCTAAAGGGAGCAATATGGTGCTGTGATCGATTACCTCCAGACATGACAGCACATCCTATCATAGGCTCCATGTTACATGTGGGCTTCATAATGATCAATAAATCCTCCCTGACATCAAGACAGTCCCCGATATCCCCGATTCTAGGCAACCCGGCGCTCCTACCCAGATTAGATCGATCAGAATATGAAACAGTTTGGACGGCGGATAAAGACCGTGCTCTACACTACCTAGACAGGGCTCAATGGACTTCGATCCAATTACTGATGAGTGATACCGGGGGCTTCCAGCTTTCGTTTTGGAAGGTGATCCGATTACATCACTTCATACACTCAATACCAGAACCGGTGCAATTCAAACGCGACCTGACATAATTTGAAGACTATTGTAGAGACGAAGGGATATTGACCCAAGTACTCTCAAAAACATATGCTTTGCTTAACACACCAGACCTGATGTTCATGCAAAAATGGGAAAGTGACCTACAATGCACTTTCACTACCATACAAAAACAAACATAATCAGATTCTCTCTAAAATCATCCATCTGCACAAGGATACAAGAAACGAACTATAAGATCCTAAGAAGGTGGTATTATACGCCTCAGTTACTACACAGATTCTTTCCTACTACAACAGACAGATGTTGGAGATGCAAACAGACAAAGGAACACTCCTCCATATCCTATGGTCTTGCCCACTACTGCAACACTTTTGGACAACAATAGAGACAGTCATTCAAAAATTTACAGACCACACAATTCGGAAAGACCCAGCGTTCTTCCTGCTACACGCTACCACAATCCCGGCACAGTCGTATAAGAAATCTATAATACGACACTTACTCAATGCCGCAAAATCCTGTATTCCAGCTACATAGAAACAAAATATACCCCCATCTATCGGATTGTGGCTGCGTAAAGTAGAAGACATTAAAAATCTGGTGCTCACAGCACAACACAAACAAGAAAAGCACTCTAAAACCTGGATGCAATGGAATATGTTCATATTTTCTGATGAAGGGCAGGCCCTTCTAAACTCTTAACCACTTCAGCCCCGGAAGATTTTACCCCCTTCCTGACCAGATCGTTTTTTTGCGATTCGGCACTGCGTCGCTTTAACTGACAATTGCGCGGTCGTGCGACATGTCTCCCAAACAAATTTGACGTCCTTTTTTTCCCCACAAATAGAGCTTTCTTTTGGTGGTATTTGATCACCTCTGCAATTTTTATTTTTTGCGCTATAAACAAAATAAAAGCGCCAATTTTGAAAAAACGCATATTTTTTACATTTTGCGATAATAAATATCCCCCAAAAATATATAAAAAAAACGTTTTTTTTCCTCAGTATAGGCCGATCGTATTCTTCTACATATTTTTGGTTAAAAAAAATCCCAATAAGCGTTTATTGATTGGTTTGCGCAAAAGTTATAGCATTTACAAAATAGGGGATAGTTTTATGGCATTTTTATTAATAATTTTTTTTTTACTAGTAATGGGGGCGATCAGCGATTTTTATTGTGACTGCGACATTATGGCGGACATGTCACACATTTTTGACACATTTTTGGGGCCATTGTCATTAATACAGAAATCAGTGCTATAAAAATGCACTGATTCCTGTGTAAATGACACTGGCAGTGAAGGGGTTAACCACTAGGGGGTGGGGAGGGGTTAAGTATGTCCTAGGGGAGTGATTACTAACTGTAGGGGGATGGGCTAGCAGTGTCATTACTCTGATCACTGCTCCCAATTACCGCTCATTGTGACCCGAGACCGGTTACCAAGTCGTTTAAGTGGCCTTTACTCCTCCAAAGGTTGGGCATTCCTGCTTTACAATCACTTTAATGTGCAGTGCACCACAATTTGTGTCAACACACTAAAAAACATGCATAGATGTAAATGGGCCCTAAGCATTTTTAGTCAAAAATCTTCATTTCTTAGACATACATTACAGGATATGAGATCATTAGTGTTTAGATGGGTTATATGCGGCTACCTTCAGGTGATTGGACACTGGAAAAAAAAGAAAAAATGAAGGCTTCGGGGAGATTCTACCAAATAACCCCTCACATTTCCTGCTAGCCTTAGTTTTTTCTTATTGTTTTTAGGTAATGGACCTCCTCTCTGTACTAAGAGAAGCTTACTTTCTTCCTATGATAGGTTTCTCTCTCTCTCTTTGACGATTCCTCTACTAGGATGATTCTCTTATCAAGATTATTGGCTGTACCAAAGCCACTGCGGCTCCTACTGCTACTTCTGGATCAGTTGTGCCTTGGGAAAATGTGGTCTGCCTGTCATGTTTTTAATAACGTTCTGCCAGCTTTTTCAAGCAGTGGTATGGTTGTGTTTTGACCATACAACTGTTTTTCAAATGGATCCCTTAAGTGTTTCTAATGTTATACTGTGCTGGCAATTCCAGTATTTTTGAACCACAAGCAGATGCTATTTTCATAAAGGTAAACTCGAGGATTTTTTTTTGTTTTTTTAATTACATTGGTCCAGCTTGGTTATATCTAATCCTTCATAGCTCATATCCAGAGGGCTGCATAAATTCACTGTAGTAACCTGTGCTACATACAGTCAGAGGGTCTCTTCCGGGTGCTGCTGAAGCGACTTGAACACAGGGTGTCGCTTACTTGGCCATTCAGAGAACAATTTTTTTCAATAAATACAAGGCATTCCCTCATTGGACAGTGAGTGGAGGAGGGGTGGATGACATTACAATTCTGCCTTTTCGATCACTAGCGACCCTCTGGAAGTGAGCTATGAAAGATTGGATGTAATCAAGCTGAATCAATGTACAGTGAAGGTAAAAAGTCTCCCCACACCTGTAAAAATGCCAGGTTTATGCGCTATAAAAAAAAAAAAAAAACAGACCAAAATAAATCCTTTCAGATTTTTTTCCATGTGATTTATAATCTGTGCAATTCAATGAAAAACAAACTGAAATCTTTGGAAAAGGGGAGCGTTTTAAATCAAAAAGACATATAAACAAGTACATGTACCATCATCCCAAATATCTTATACAAAGGCAAGAGGCATGAGGTAGGGAGAGGTCGCAGGTAGCTGCCACTATCGACCAGTATCTCAATACCGCATACACTAAAGGCAATGCCCCTAAAGAGGGGGGGGGGGGAAACGGGGGGACTATTCCGGTAGCAGGTGTAATCAATATTGATGGTAAAAGGTAGTAGTGACAGAAACAATAATAAAGTATAAAAATTCCATTTTAATAGAAAACATAATTAAAAGATTGTAACAATAGCACATACAGTTGCAATTAAAAACGGGAGCAATGCATACAACCAATTAAATTACAACTTGTAAAAAAAAAAAAAAAAAAAAAAAAAAAAAAAAAAAATTACAACTTGTAGTGAGGTAGACACAAATAGAGCTTGGAATCTCGACCGGTTTCGCGGTTTCACCGCTTCCTCAGGAGAGCAATATCTGTGGTGCAACATACAGTAATTGTAGTAAATACAATCATACAGAGATTATACAACAACATAAGAAAGCAGCAAAAACATTAAATAATACATTATATAATATACAATATAGATAGAAAAAGGATGGGCTCACCCGTTCTATGGTTGCCTGTGGGTACGCATGGCCCCAAGTGATTCCCCCCGCGGCGAACACAGGGGATGACTAAACAGACCCTGGATTGATAAATTGTATAATGAGGTAGAGTAAATGAATGAGGAATCAATCGAAGAGAGGAGTAGGGTGGGGGGGTGCCAGTGATGTGTTTTTAAAAAAAGGAGAGAACCACCGGGGGTGTGTGAATATTCACACACCCCCGGTGGTTCTCTCCTTACTTGCACACTGTTTGATTTTTTAAAAACACATCACTGGCACCCCCCCACCCTACTCCTCTCTTCGATTGATTCCTCATTCATTTACTCTACCTCATTATACAATTTATCAATCCAGGGTCTGTTTAGTCATCCCCTGTGTTCGCCGCGGGGGGAATCACTTGGGGCCATGCGTACCCACAGGCAACCATAGAACGGGTGAGCCCATCCTTTTTCTATCTATATTGTATATTATATAATGTATTATTTAATGTTTTTGCTGCTTTCTTATGTTGTTGTATAATCTCTGTATGATTGTATTTACTACAATTACTGTATGTTGCACCACAGATATTGCTCTCCTGAGGAAGCGGTGAAACCGCGAAACCGGTCGAGATTCCAAGCTCTATTTGTGTCTACCTCACTACAAGTTGT
The DNA here is from genome assembly GCA_037952925.1 of Lithobates clamitans. NCBI lineage: Eukaryota > Metazoa > Chordata > Amphibia > Anura > Ranidae > Lithobates > Lithobates clamitans. The sequence continues at coordinate 942,594 of JBBGZY010001677.1, forward strand.
AATTTAATTGGTTGTATGCATTGCTCCCGTTTTTAATTGCAACTGTATGTGCTATTGTTACAATCTTTTAATTATGTTTTCTATTAAAATGGAATTTTTATACTTTATTATTGTTTCTGTCACTACTACCTTTTACCATCAATATTGATTACACCTGGTACCAGAATAGTCCCCCCGTTTCCCCCCCCCCCTCTTTAGGGGCATTGCCTTTAGTGTATGCGGTATTGAGATACTGGTCGATAGTGGCAGCTACCTGCGACCTCTCCCTACCTCATGCCTCTTGCCTTTGTATAAACTGAAATCTTTAACAGGGGAAAAAAATAAAAATAAAAAACTTACAATAATGTGGTTACATAAGAATGCATGTCCTTAATCACATCCCACCCGGCCTATAGCAGAATGACGTCCGGCGGTGGTTTCATTATCCTGATTGGGAGTCGTATGACATCCAGCAGGTTAAGCAGCTTGCACGAGGGTGTCGCTCTGACACACTGCTCTCCGATCTCGGTAAAGAGCCTATGATGTAGGCTCTTTACCATGTGTCCAATCACAGCTGATCATATCGTAACCAGGAAGTGCTGGTTATCAGATTTTCCTCTATTCGCGTTGATGGCGCGATCAGCGGCCCTCTTAACAGAGGGGGGCCTGCGCTGATAATCAGCGCATAGATTATCAGTGCAGACCTATCAGCAGTATCCACAAGGATGGCCACCAGGGATTCCTATCAGTGCCCAACAGTGCTGCATATCAGTGCCCGTCCGTGAAGGAGAAAACGTATTTACAAAATTTTGTAACAGAAACGAGAAAAAACTTTTTTTATAAAAAATTTTCAAGTTTTTTTATTTTGTTAAGCAAAAATAGAAACTCAGTGGTGATCAAATACTACCAAAAGAAAGCTCTATTTGTGGTAAAGAAAATGATAAAAATGTCATATGGGTATAGTGTTGCATGACCGCGCAATTGTCAAAGTGCGACAACACTGAAAGCTGAAAATTGCCCTGCTCAGGAAGTGCCCTGTATTGAAGTGGTTAAACTAATACTTTGTTGATGCACCTTTAGATTTTATGATGGCATTCAGTCTTTTGGGGTAGCAATCTATCAGCATGGCACATCTTGCCGTGGGAATCTTTGCCCACTCTTTTTTACAAAAACACGTCTGTCAGATTGCAAGGGCTTCTCCTGTGCACAGCCCTCTTCAGGGCACCCCATACATTTTCAGGTTTTTCAATTGGATTCAGGTCCGGGCTCTGGCTGGGCCATTCCAAAACTTTGATCTTCTGGTTCAGCCATTGTCTTGTTGATTTGGAGGTATGCTTTGGGTTGTTGGCCTGAAAGGTGAAAGTCCTTTTTATCATCTGCTTTTTAGCAGAGGACTGAAGGTTTTGTGCCAAAAGTGACTGATATTTGGAAATGTTCATAAGTCCTCCACCTTGACTAAAGCCCCTGTTCCAACTGAATAAAAACAGCCTCAAAGCATAATTCTGCCACCACCATGCTTCACTGTGGGTATGGTGTTTTTTGGTGATGCACAATGTAGGTTTTGCACCCAACATACTTTTAGGAATTATGGCCAAAATGTTGTCTTGGGCTCATCAGGCCATAACACATTTGGCCACATGCTTCTGGCAGACTTGGTTTGCAACATGTAGCTGGGCTTGGATATTTTTGTTACTAAGAATCCTTACTTGCCATCCTACCTTACAGCCCAGACATATGAAAAATACAGGAGGTTGTTGTCACATGTAGTACACAACCGGTATTTGCCACAAATTCCTGCAGATCCTTTAAAGTTGATGTAGGCATCTTAGCAGCCTTCTAGACCAGTTTTTTTTTTTTTTTTAGTTTTTTACAGCATGCACAATATTTAACACACAAGAGGGATTTCAATAAAGCTGCTGTGCCACTTTTCTGAAGTTAATCCCTCTTGTTAATGCATGTTTATTTTGTGAAAGGACAGTGCAGTGCAATGTGCATTCAACAAATACTAAACATAAGAAACAAAAAAAAACAGTGGCGCGCTACTAAATATACTACAATATGTATCACAAAAGTGCTTAAAATAATCATAATCCTGATCAAAATACTCCTAAGATTGTGATTATTTTAAGCACTTGATTATAATTATATATATTTTTTGTGATACACATTATAGTATACTGTATATAGTAGCACAGCACTGTTTTTTTTGTTTCTTATGATTGTTCTTAAGTGGAGTGAAAGCACTTTTAGTGATAGCGGCTACTTTTTCTGATATTTTACATTTTTGCAGGATTTGATAATATTTTTATACACATAGATTGCACTGATTGGGATTCAGTTTATTTGATTCGACACATACTATTTAGGCAATAGATATGCCTCCTGTAACCAGCAATATAAGTTCCATACTTAAGTATTGCAGTATCCAATCCGCCAAATACCCGCCAACTCTCCAGTCATGAGAAAACCATAGAGGATGCCATTGCTGACCTCTCATGGTGTTATGGTGACCCTCTGGATTCAATATTTGGTAGCTGAACAAGCAAAAATTTTGAAGGTAAGGAGTTCAGATTTTTTTGGTATTTTCTTGCTCTGCTTACTTGTTCTGAGTTATTGAAGCCAATTAACTAGCATTTTAGGAGTCAGGAATAACAGTCCCTGTGTTGCTGTTATGGCAAGTTTTCTTTCCCCATATGCCTAAAGAATAAAGGGTTCATTCCTGCAAAAAGTGACTTTAACGTTCATATAGCTACTAACATATCAGGCAGCACAATACTATGAAGCTGTTGAACCCCCCCCCCCACACTTTAATATATGTTTCTAAATACATGACTTTCTTAGAAAGAATCGCATTGTGGAGTACTTTTATTGCAGAAGATGGGTTTGTAGCCGTGAAGTTTTAGAAGTCAGAAAGTGTGCTTCTGTCTCTTTAACAATGCCCTCCTCCCCTTTTCCCATCTTCTGCCTCCTCCCTGTTCCAGAAAACTCAGATTCTGAACCCAAACTTACATTCTTAGGACGTGTACAAGAGCAGAGAACAAGCGGAGGCATGCGGTGGTCAGACTTATCAGAGTTTCTCAGCTCATATGGAACAGGTGTAAGAATGGCGGAGAAATTCCATTTCTAGCACTCTGAAGAAAAAAGGGAATTCCTTTTTGGGAAGGACCAATTACCAAAAATGCTTGTGGAGCAGGAGACCGTTATAGAGACTGCTTTATATTGATGTTTTATATACAGAGGTATGTACCATACAGGTTAGTAACTGAATACAAGGTACATTTCATACACAGCTATTCTGTTCTTAGTCTTAGAAGTGTTTATTATGCTTTAAACCTTTTTTTTTATGTACAGGCTGCAGTGTATAGTGACAGGCAGACCGCACTGTAAGGCTGGCTATACATTATCCAATTCTCTTGTACAATTTTCCTTTAGATTTACCAAAACCATATGATATGAGGTCAAACCTAAACACTTTCAATTTGTATGCAATCAGGCAGGTCCTTTCACTACCTAGTTTAAGGTAAATCTAATTGAATCCGAAAATTGAATAATGTATGGCCAGCCTTTAGGCTTCTAAGGTCTTCATGACCTCTTGAGACAGTTAGCAATCCATTTATTAGTGGCTGGTGGACTGTGTTATCCATCAACAAGTCTAGATAATTGATAACCTGTACTGAGGTAAGCTGACATTGTTAATATCCTTATGGAAATGCTTGTTTCAGGCCCATGGGATCCAGTATTTTCAGAGTCACTGACTTTGACCAATCATGCTTCAAGTAAAGTCAGGGCTCCAGATCTGTGTCAGCAATGGCAGCCCAAGTTATTTATTACAGGTACTTATACAGCGCCATCAATTTACACACACACATATATATTATACATTCACATCAGTCCCTGCCTTCAGGGAGCTTTCAATCCGAAGTCCCTAACTTATATTCTTATAATAAGGACAATTTAGATAGGAGCTAGTTAACCCATCAGCATGCGAGGGAACTCACGCATGTACAGGCAGAACACGTAAACTCCAGGCAGGTAGTGTCATGGGTAGGATTCAAACCGTCCACCCTAGCGCTACCAGGCAGAAGTGCTAGCCACTGTGCTGCCCAGTTATTTGTTCAGTATAGGTGTCCTTTAAATGAGTTCTCCAACTAGCCATACATCTGACAGATAAAAGAGGAGGCAGCCATTGTAAGTCATTCTTCATAAGCACTTAAATTGATGCCTCTGAGAACCTGATGCACGAAGAAGGGATATTTGCTTCCCAATTTAATTCTGTAGCCGTTTTCTGTCTCGTCTCTTGATAAAGCAGTGTTAGTGTCCTCTACCCCCTATAATGCCATATAAGGCCTGGTCCTAGGATTTTCCTGGCCACAGCTGGCCTTCACTGTGTGGGAATATTTTATGTAAAATGAGAAACCAGTGGTGATCAAACAAAACATTTACTTCGCTTCTACTGCCATTCAGGCATTGAACATTATGTCAAGTGATACTGGACTTGGCTTTACACATTACTAGCTTTATAGTGACTGAAAAGCCAAACTTGACCCACCCAGGCATAAAATATCAAAAGTGGCATGGCCTCCTGAGAAGTGTGTTTCATAGCATGGCCATGCAATGAGGAATTTTTCGTTCACATAAATAGGATTAGTAATGTGTAAAACAAGTCACCATATCTGTCGGGAGTTCATTATCAGCACACACATGAAATCTACATTTAGTGTATAAAAGAAAAATGTCTACAAAATAGCAGTCCTTCAGGGTTCGCATGGGGAGATTTACTAATACTGGAGAGTGCAAAATCTGGTGCAGTTCTGCATAGAAATCAATCAGCTTCCAGGTTTTATTGTTAAAGCTTAATGGAATAAGCTGAAATTAGAAGCCGATTGGCTACCATCTACAGCTGCTCTAGTTTTAGTAAATCTCCCCCCAGGGTCAGTGGTGGTTCCCCCCCATCATACCAACAGACAGGTGGTAAAATGATGCTGTAAGGCACCAAGGTTTCTCACTCATCCTTTTAATTACTGACCCATGAACTAGCTGACTGAATGCATGTAATGAAGTGATTGGCTACCTGTCCCTTAAATTACAAGCAAATCTGAGCTATATAGATCCTTTAGTTAGATTTTCAATCATGTTTCATCTCAATGTATGCGAAACACAATTATTAAAGCTTTGGTAGTGTGTACCACATTGGCTTGTTATACAGTGCTCACCTGAGCATCCACGATCACCTGGGTGCAGTTTGTGAATAAAGGCAACACATTTAATAAATTCAAGAGCTGATACAGACAATGTACATTCTACATACAGTCTCTAAGGACTAACTAATATTCTGCTAAAACCAGCTATTCTATTCCCAGTATCTGCTGACAATAAGGGCCGTTTGCGGAACTTCATTGAAAATGTTATTCCCATTTTATGCATACAGAACTCTCATTCCACACTCCCTGCTGTATGTACGATATATGATGTTTAATATAAGCTGTATTTTAACCCCTTATCAAAAAAAAAAGGTGACAATAGGCAAAAATAGTGGTGCTAAATATGTGCTGAAAAAATGTTTGTTCTACCCCAAGGTGACATATAACTAAAACTCACTGAATCAACATGTGAATATATAAATACTGGTTCCACCCTGTGACAAGTGAAATACTTAAAAAAAATTATAATTATGATATAAAATATTATCAAAAAATAATTATCACAAAAAATAGTCCATAAAGTGTTCACGTGAATCCAAAATCAATGTGAAATCTTCCTGTTCCATCCACCACACCAGTGTGTCAGTGATTCCACTCCCCTAAAGAAACGCACCTACCGAATATCAATGCCTACACTCTCTCGTGTCAGGCTAAGACGCTTTTAAACCACATGGACAGGGTTTCAAACGAGTATCCAAAATCCAACCGTGTGCATCAGATAGTTCTCCACCTCCCGCCTGTCTTCATCCTCTGGGCTCTTGGTCAGCCTGTCTTCTTGCTGATGAGAGTGACAGCTGGAAGCGGACATTGGAAGAGTGCAGGCAGGCTCTGGGACTTGGTGCCGGGGGATGCTGCGGTGAGGTCTTCTCCCACTCCCTGTTTTTAGCCAGCCTCCGCGGCTGAGCCTCTTGCTGCTCACCAGGGCCCCCACCGTTTGAAGTTTCCACAGCGCTGGATATCGCTCGCTGCCCTGCACCCCGCCACCACCTGACCAGCCGAACCATGACAGGGGAGTTTGGCCACTCCCCTGTCATGGTCCTGTGGCGGCAGGGTGCAGGGCAGCGAGCGATATCCAGCGCTGTGGAAACTTCAAACGGTGGGCAGCCCAGGTAAGCAGCACGAGGCTCAGCCGCGGAGGCTGGCTAGAAACAGGGAGTGGGAGAAGACCTTACCGCAGCATCCCCCGGCACCAAGTCCCAGAGCCTGCCTGCACTCTTCCAATGTCCGCTTCCAGCTGTCACTCTCATCAGCAAGAAGACAGGCTGACCAAGAGCCCAGAGGATGAAGACAGGCGGGAGGTGGAGAACTATCTGATGCACACGGTTGGATTTTGGATACTCGTTTGAAACCCCGTCCATGTGGTTTAAAAGCGTCCTAGCATGACACGAGAGTGTAGGCATTGATATTCGGTAGGTGCGTTTCTTTAGGGGAGTGGAATCACTGACACACTGGTGTGGTGGATAGAACAGGAAGATTTCACATTGATTTTGGATTCACGTGAACACTTTATGGACTATTTTTTGTGATAATTAATTTTTGATAAAAAAAATTATAATTATGATATAAAATATTAAGTATTTCACTTGTCACAGGGTGGAACCAGTATTTATATATTCATATGTTGATTCAGTGATTTTTAACTATATGTCACCTTGGGGTGAACAAACATTTTTTTCAGCACGTATTTAGCGCCACTATTTTTGCCTATTGTCACAATTTTTTTTGATAAGGGGTTAAAATACAGCTTATATTTGACTTTTCTTAAAGTGGCAGCTTCGAGTTAGGTCTTCTGTCCTATGGCGCAGTGGTGGTAATTTGAGTGGTGGCGAGGTTCTTTTATTACCAACAGGAATTGCGATATATGATGTTTAACATTAACACACTTTCTTTTGCCCTTCAGGTCTCTTCCATAATGAAGCGCCTAACTACTCATCACCTGGATGTACATGTCTTTCCTCGCTTTCTAGGTTTATTCCAGCGATGTCGTTCTACTCCTCCACCACCTGATGCTCCACCTAAGGGGCAGCTTCGTCTTCGCTCCGTGCCTGGAGCTTTTGTATTTCTCGGGATTCTTCTTGTTTTAATAGGACTTATTGTGGCTGTGATTGGCTACTGGCCCAACAAACCTAGCAGCCCTTCGCCATCCATCTCACCCCCACAGCCCCGACAATCTGTAGAGAAGATGAAACTGATTGGACCGGTTATAATGGGATTTGGGCTATTTGTGTTTATTTGTGCCAACACACTTTTGTATGAAAATCGCGATATGGAGACAAGAAGACTTCTCCAAAAAAGAATAGTTACACGAGGACCTACAGACATCGCTGTATCTGCAAGCAGTGGGGTTAAAGTGCAAGCTCAGAATACATGGAGTGACAGCTCTGGGGAGCTGGACAACAGAAGAAACATATTAATCAGAGCGCAGCTTTTGTGCCCACCTATAAATGACTTGTCTGTATCTCTTGTGAGCCTGCACTCGGATCCATGTATTTCATCCTTACCACAGCTGGCAGGCAGGCTTAGACATAAGGAGAATGAAAGGTGCTACAGCTCTGATATCAGGCTCAACATAGGGGAGAGAACAGCAAGAGAAGAGGCTGCTGATGTACCCCACAGGGGTACAAAATGTCGGAGCTGGCCAAGGTTGGAGAATGGAGAAGAGAATTGCACAGAAGTACTTGTTACTACAGAGAATGAATTGGATGGAACTAGAGAAAGCAGTCAAGAGACTGTGCCTGAAGTGGCCTAAATCAATTTACAGCTTGATTTTTCTGTCAATGGACCAACACTTTCCAAGAGAAGAAAAGTCAGGTTTAATACATTTTATAAAAAGTGCTTTAATATTAAAGTGAAATTCCAGTAAATCCCACTTTCTGTTCGGTTACTGGAACAGGACAGCTACAGCAAAACACTTTGTATAGTGGCGAAGGGTTAGAACAGGGATGTCCAACCTTTTGACCTTCCTGGGTCACATTGGAAGAAGAGGAATTGGCTTGGGTCACAAAAAAAAAAAAAAAAAATACACTAACAAAAGGATGGCCAATGAGCTGAAAAAGGTGGGCAGATCACACATTAATGATCACTGATATAGATAATGTACCTACAGTGCCTGAGTAATAACTTTCCTTGAACAATCTTCCTTCATCTGCAACTTTTTTTTGATGTGGAAGCCATACTAGAATTAAAAAAATAGATATGGGGAGTGAATTTCAACTATATGTGCTGTGTGGGGACTCTGGTTATCGGCAAGGGGCTTTGGAAGGAGAACCAAACTGAAATCTGGTGGCGTGCAGGCCACCCCAGCACCCCCTGGATAAAGCCATGTGGAATTTACTCGCCTGGCATCCCTCTATCTGTGCATGTGCCTAGCTTGTCCCATGGCTTCTGTGCTTGCACGGTGTCCCTACAGACATCCCCAGACAGCATGCTGAACTTCCTTGGGCCATGCCTTGGACACCCATAGGTTAGAACATTTGTTTTTTTTGTTGCAGTCTGTGTCCTTGCCATGTTCCTACATTTTTTTTCTGACACTAGGACAGGAAGTGAGAAAAATGCTCCCCAATGGGGACAATAAAGACTTCCCTCTATCCAAAACTAAAAAATGTTGTCTGTAAATTCTACGTTAAAGTGGTTTGGAGGTTGGTAGAAGTATCAGTGTTTTTACTCATGCAGCAATGTATATTAGGAGTTTAATTATACATCCGAGAGAGTTAAGTATTTCATTGAATGGCGCCCATCTGGGAAGGAGGTGATTGGATCCAGATGTGGAAACCACACTTCCCCATTCACGCAGACCCATTTCTAGAGATCAGCTTTCTATGCAAGCCCAAGGATTCTTTAACTCTATCACTCCCGACCCTCCACATAATCTAGGTGAAAATCACTGGATTATGACCCCTGAAAAAAAAACAATCCTGCCATCTTCAGAAAAATGCTTTGTATGTGGTTGTAGCCATTTACAGCGTAAAACTTATGTAGTGCACGTAACGCAACAAACACAATATGAAAAGATCAATTTCCGTCCTCACATCATAATATGGAAGAATAATGCTGTTCTGTTACAGGAAGGACAGTACAATGACATTTATAACATAGCAGAAAAATGAAATTAGAGAAAAGCCTCTCATTAGATTACTGCTGAAGTGAATGGAAAATTAAACTAGGTGTCAGAAGGCATAGTTTCTAGTGATGTCAGGGGAGGCGGACTACAGGAATATGTAAAAGTAGCAGGCTGCTAAAATACTCATGTACAGGGAGCCTTAACATTCCTCTGTGTAGTTTCCTCCCAATTCCTCCTTCACAGGAATTTTCTGCAAGCAGAAAATATAACGGCACAATTGGAAGCAGATGACACAACTCAATGATCCAGCAAGAAAGCTGCATTTAACTGCTCGAGTGCCAGAATAAAGACAATATACAATTTATGTGGTACTACTTAATAATAGAGGAAAGGTCAATTGTGTACTATAATAATCATCATATTAGCTTTCATGAATTAGCCTACTCTAGCTGATGTTTATACAGTTATCACTTTGGAACGCATGTCTATGCTGTGGTCTCTTCTCTCTTGAATAGGAATTAGCATTCCTAATGACATGTCCCTCATGTGGCAGGAAGGCAACCCGCTATGACAGATCTGGAATGAGGTGGGGGCTCTGCGACTCCAGTTTACACAAATAATCCACTAGTTAAACTATGAATCATTGAAGTCTCCATTAATAGTATAAAACCCAGAGATAAAAAGCGTTACATTTGCATTTTCTGCCACAACATTTTTCTGCTTTTGAACTATCTTTTCAGAATTCTTTGTAAACTATCATAGATTAAAATGCCAGAGAAGCATTTTTAATGGCAAAGTTTAAAGATGAAGTGCATTAAGATACTTATTTGCTTAAAAAGGGATAATCCAGAGCTGCTTTAAAGAGATCTTGGCTAATCAAGAATGATTTTGTTAGATAAGTGCAGTCTTCCACTGAGGCTAGTAAAAACACATTTCACTTCCTTTCAAAGTGGTCATCATGGCTGTGTCACTAACGTGGACTTATCTGTTCTTATTTAGTGCCCTTACCTAAAGTGGTGCTCTGGCAGTATGATCTGCACAATAAATACTCTCACTAGATAGTTATCTCTCCTTGGTTATGGGGCCCATGAGCAGCACCTGGACAGAATACACGATCTGGCCATTACTGAATGTAACACCAGCAGTAAAGAGCAGGTAAGTTTAGTAGTCCACCCACAGGTCTTTCAACATGAAGTCCATGTTTTGTGACATTCTGTGTGTGTAAAGTCCTTAAATTTACATAGCATATACATGGACATGGGAGGGTTATAACCCGTCAGGTTTTTTTTTTTTGCCATCTGTATTCCATTGGGGAGATTTACCTTTACTTCCTGTCCCAGAGCCAAAACAGGAAGAAGGAATCCCTGCAAACTAAGGGAATTTATTGGGGGCACAGGTCACCAGAACTAGTATCCCCATTGGAAGATTTCTCCTCTATTACTTTTCTGGGGACACCCAAAATGTGGGACTTTTTTTATTTTTAAAGACAATGATAAACAAATAGAGAGGGTTAGGCTGGGTTCACACTAGAATACGCAACAGCTCACAGCAGGAGTCCAGTGCATCTCCATTCATAGTTTCAGGTCCGATTTCAGCCCGAATTTTGGGCTGAATTCAGACCTGAAAAAGGGACCAAAAGACACACAGAACCCCTGTGGCAATTCGTATTAGAGCCACTGCGGAGATTGTGAACGGCTCTCTATGGAGCCAGTTCACATATCTCCTGCTATGCGAATTAGATGCGGAGAAACCCGCATCCAATTCACATAAGTGTGAACCCATCTCCTAACTGGCAAAGACATCAATAAAAACCTGATAGGTGTTCCAATCCTTCTCCGCTCTATCGAAAACATAAAAAGAAATTTTGCCTTTAGTTATTCTTTAATCACTTCCCGCTCGGCCTATAGCAGATTGACAGCCAGGAAGTGGTTGTGTTATCCTGACTGGGTGTCCTATGACGTCCTGCAGGATAACATGCCGGTGAGTGCGGCATGTCAGAGGCTTCTTACAATGTGATCAGCTGTGACCAATCACAGCTGATTATCACATGAACCGGGAAGTGCCGGTAAACGGCATTTCTCGGTTCGCGCTATCAGGGAGAGACGATCAGCGGCTCTCCCTGTCAGAGGGGGGGTCTGTGCTGATAATCAGCACAGCCCCATCAGATGTCCCAATAATAAAGTCTGCCAGTGCCCACCAGTAACACCTGTCAGTACCTCGCCCATCAGTGCCACCTCTCAGTGCCCATCACAGCCGCCTGTCAGTGCCCATCAGTGCTGCATATCAGTGACGCCTATTGGTGGCCATCAGTGCTGCATATCAGTGCCCATCAACTCTACATATCAGTGCCAACTCATCAGTGCCCGTCAGTGAAGGGGAAAACAAAATTGTATGAAAGAAACTAAGAAAAACTTTTTTTTTTTTTTTAAATGTTGGTCTTTGTTAGTTTGTTTAGCAAAAAAATAAAAACCCCAGAGGTGATCAAATACCACCAAAAGAAATCTCTATTTGTGGGAAGAAAATTATAAAAATTTAGTTTGGGCAGTGTTGAAAAATGTCCTGGGCAGGAAGGAGCGAAAGTGCCCTATATTGAAGTGGTTAAAGTGGATGTAAACCCTCACATATGCCCAGTGAAGTAAACAGCCTCAGATGATAAAGAGATGAAACAAATCTCCCTATACAAGTTTTACTTGTATATCTGCGGTCTTCAGCTTTATATATTCTTTAGAAAGTTCAGATAGTGTTAGGAGATTTTCTCTTCCTGTTCAGCACTGAGTGTGAAATCTGGGCCTACAGCCAAGACACTTGATTGGAGGAAAGGCACACAGCCCCTCTCCTCATAGGCAGAGAGACAAAGACTTGCAAAGCTGTCTTGTGACACAGCAAGTTCTCTGCTAATCTATTTATAGCAACCTCCCTCAACACAAATTTCAGCCTGGCTTTATCACAGTTATCAGGCTAATAACAGAAGAATGGAGCAGGAAGAAAGCCACAGGACTTAGCGCTTTGAAGAGAGATAAGAAAACACTGCAGATATATGTGGCCAGCTCAAATTTCATGAATTGGGTTTACAGCCACTTTAAGTAAACTTCAGGCATCCCCAGGTTCTTCTCTTTCTTCATTTGTTATACATCTACAGGGGTGCTGGGGATGCTATATTTCTCTCTTTACAACACTAGGACCAATCAACTGACCGTAGCATGTGGAACCATTTGCTTTTGTATACCACTTGCAATGTAATAACTTTCCTGATGTTTTTTGGTGGTGAATGGTGTTATACAAACAGGTAAGGTGTGGCCCTCGCATTTCATTACTATCTCAAGCCAACAGCTGCAATCTGAAACAAACCAAGTTTCCTCCCTTCTACTTTTTACAAATCAAACAGCCACATTTAGATTTTACTTAAAGCTGAACTTCAGGCAAATATAAAAAGGCACACATGAATGCAACTCTGTATTTATTCACATATCTTTTTTTTTTTTTAAACAAACAGTTTAAGGTTCAGTTCACACTAGTGCAGGCTGGGTTTGCTTGGGCACGGCAGCCCATTCATTTGAATGGGCAGCTGTGCCACGTGAAATGCACGAAAGGTGTATGAACCTTTTTAAAAATGTGGCCGCAGGGAAATCGCATGGTCTTTTTGACCCTGCAATTCCCGCACTCGCAATCGTGCTGTGGGTGGATATGCGTGGGCGTGACATTGAGAATGAAGAGCATCCCCACCTGTCTCACAAGAACAGTGCGATTTGGCTGTGAGAATCGATGCAATTCCCACAACAGGGACGCACAACCTGCACTAATGTGAACTGAGCCTAAGTGCCAGTTCACACAGGGGCGGTACGACTTGCAGGTCGCCTCACCGAGGTATAGAAGTCAATGCAAGTCACCTGAAGTCGCCTCAAAAATACTACAGGAACCTTTTTCTAAGTCGGAGCGACTTGCGTCGCTCCTATTAGAACGGTTCCGTAGTACAGAACGGGAGGCGACTTGTCAGGTGGCTAGGTCGCCTGACAAGTCGCCCCTGTGTGAACTGGCACTAAGGGTGAATTCACACTTACAATCCGGCAAATTGCAGAGCAGCCAGAGCAATTTCCCACTCTGGCTCTGCATTGTTGGCTGGCTAAGGGGCAGTGTGGTGCACGAGTTAACCCCCCCCCCCCTTTTTTTTGTACCAGCATTATTTGAAGTGTACAAAACATACACTTCAATCACTGCAATTTTGGGCGGCACAATGCGCTGCCTCACAATGCAGTGCGATTCGGGCCGGTGTGCTGCCATAAAATGCAGCATGTCTGCATTTTAGCTCAGTGCTAGCCTGCAGTTTGTTTCCTTTTGTCCCTGTGGTGACAGATGTTTTACCATGCGATAAAATGTCTGTCACTACAGATAGTGTGAATTGGTCTTAAAGCTGGCCATACACATATAGGTTTTTGTTTGAAAATTTTCATTTCAAGAACATTTGTTTAAATTTCTCGTGTCTGGGGTCAAATGAATGTTTGTTTTTGACCACGGTGACGAGAAAATTGAAAGGAGCACGATTAGTAATTTTTCTCAAACAAAAGAATTTTCGTACAGAGTATGTGGTTTTCATTGAGGAATTACCTTCATTCTAAAATCAAATGTTAAAAGCAAGTGACATTTTTAAACAGCATTTGTCTAATACAATTTACAAAGAATTTTTGTACAAATACTTTTGTCTGAAAATTTACTAGTGTATGGCCATCATAAGTTCCTCAATTTAGCTTGGTATCATCCTCTAGCATTCCCCTGTACAGCAGAGTTTAGACAGGGAGAGGAAGAAGCAGCACAGGAAGCCAATCAGCTCTGCAAAGTGCAAAGAACATACTGATAGCAGAAGAGAGCAGAGTGACGAAGAGGAGACCTATCACTTTGCTGCTTCTGTTTCCACTGTCACAGGCTGCCAAGGGGACGAGGTGTGCAAGTGTAACTGAACTGCAGCAGAGAAATGTCAGGACTGTGCTGTGTGGCAGATCTGTGTAAATCTCAGAACTGGATACAAATAATATTCCTTTGGCAGGCAAAACAGCTCAGGCATGTATTTCATCTGTGGATTTAGTGGTTTGCCTGGAATTCAGTTGTACCCAAAGAAAAAAAAAAATCAGACAACTATATCAGAAGCTACAAATATTTACTTCAATGTGTAATCTTGCAACAACATGATGAAAATGTACTTTTCACACCTCAAAAGCCAGTAAAATATGCTAAAGTACAACCTATCACAATTCATCTGCATATATAAAAATTGAATCAAACCACATTTACAAATATCCTTCATTATTTAAAAGTAGAAAATAATACATCATGAGGTCTGTCTTTATGTTTTTTTTTTTGTTTGTTTGTTTTCTTTGAATGAGATCCAATAATAGCAAATATAAGAAAATGGTTAAAAAAGTGGGTTTTACATGTAATTGTTTCAGTTTAATGACCCTCACCCCTGTAACCTCCTTATGTAGGGTACAAGCAGGTGAAAGTTTGGGAACCTAGACACTTCCCAATGCTCCAAAAAAAAAAAAAAAAATACAGGATATTTATATATTTTATTTTCATCCTTGACTCATTCAGCTGGTCTAAAATGAAGATTTTTGTGGGGCAGGCATGTTGTTCAACCTTTAACGGAGAAAACAGTTATACCAGACAGAAGGAAGATACCCAACTTGGTGTCTAGCTGTAATGTGACACTTAAAGATAACAGAGAAAAGAATCAGAAGTTAGGGTGACACCATAAAAAGAGAACTAAAGGTGATGACCTGGACTGTATCCTACACAGGGTGACACTAGTGTAAAATCAGTGATACATCATTATCAAGAACTAAATAAGGCAGAGATGACATACACAAACTTCTCTACACAGGTCGTGGACACTAAATCCAACATGTGCATTTCAAACTATAGCACCATACTGGCGTTCCCTCACTCCATTACTAAAGAGAAGACTGCTGACGAGAACTTACACACAGGTCAGCCAAGTGAACAGTGTCTATACTGACATTTCCAGTGTACCAGATGTACAAGTTACATTCATCATTCACAGTATGCAACAACACTTTACATGAGAAGTGATGACATTTTGAAGTCTTATAAATAATTGTTCAACTGTCCAAGTCTGGAACCCTCCGACACAGAGGCTACTTAGGGTTTGTTAGAAGAATCTGAGCGAGAAAGGTAAGTATTGCTTTAGAAGAGAATGCAGTGTTTAACCAGGATCTTCATGATGACCCTTGCCAAGTTATCCAGGGGTGGGGGCATTGTGAGGAAACTTGCTGGTTTTCTGTGAAGTATATCATATTTTCTGTGGTCCCATTGCAGGGATGAGATGAAAACCTGAAGGAATAAAAAAGCTGGATAAATACAAAGTAACGTATGTGCAATAGTAGACTTCTTAGGTACAGCTAGGACAAGTCTTGGGTAGCATGCCATTCTCAGAAGCTAGTCAATCCCCTTAATGTTATCACACACTTCCCCTTGACATATAACAAAACAAAAAAACACAGAACATGCTTTCCTACTTTCCCTCTATCTCACCTCCCTCCCCCATTCTAAAAAAAAAACAAAAAAAAAACCAGTATTGGCTGAAAAATATTACAATACCAATGTCATTTGGGGTCTATCTTAGGGGATTTTGTCACTGGCTGGTTTCCTGCATCTCAGTTGCTCCTTCCTTTTTCAATAAAAGAAAAAATTTATAAGCTTCCTCTAACTTGCTAAGGGAATACCTTGTAAACCCCTTTTCCCTCAATGCTGCTACCATCCACAATTATCATGTATGTGATGCCTATAAACAGTATTCAGGGCCGTCTTTAGCGCAGGGCAAACGGGGCAGCTGCCCAGGGCCCTGTCATTGCTTAGGGCCCAAAGCAGAGCTGCCCGTTACCCCTGTGCGCTGCCCGCAAATCGGCGCTGAATTGTGTGATGACAGCCGCGGCGGCGCGCACGGCGCCCACACTGCCAGTGCCTTTTTTTTTTCATTTCAGGAGCGGGCCGTGGGTGGGCGGGGCCTTGAGCTCCACTGATGCTCTGGCCCCGCCCCTTGCTATGCGTGCAGACAGTGCTGTGTTAGCACTGACTCGGAGGAGCGGAGGAGGAGTGAGACAGGGCCCTGGGCAGCGCGGAGTGGAGAGTGCCTGGTGAAGTGAAAAAAAATAAGGAGCAGTGTGGAGAATTTAGCTGAGCTTTCCACGACCAGGTAAGGTCTTTTCTCCTTCCCTGGCTCATGCTCCCCCTATCCCCATGCCATGTCTTGTGTAATAAAAGAAAGTTAAAAAAAACTTAGCAATTCTGTAGTCCACTGTCCAGGCTGAGTGAGGCCTCAGAGGAGAGCACACAGCATGATTTACAGGAACATGGCATACTGTATTTAGGCTGCTTTCACACTGAAAGCACCCGGGCATTGGTGGTAAAACGCCACTGTTTTTAGTGGCGCTTTACCGTAGTTTTTGCTGCGCTTTTCGGCCTCTAGCGGGGCACTTTAAACCCCTGCTAGCAGCCGAAAAAGGGTTAAAAGTGCCTGCAAAGCACCGCTACGGCGGTGCTTTGCCGGCGGTTCAGCGGCGCTGCCCATTGATTTCAATGGGCAGGGGCGCTTTAGGAGCGGTGAGTTCGCCGCTCCTAATGCGCTCCAAAGAAGCTGCTGGCAGGACTTTTTCTGACGCCCTGCCAGCGCACCGCTCCAGTGTGAAAGCCCTTGGGGCTTTCACACTGGAGTGAATGGAGCCGCTGTTTCAGGGCACTTTGCAGGCACTATTGTTAGCGCTATAGCGCCTGCAAAGCGCCTCAGTGTGAACTGCTTGATGGGCTTATTTTGGGCCTAGCTGGTTCACATGTATGTGTTTTGGTGGCCCACATTTGCGCAGGCACAGTGCCCAATCATTTGAATGGACTGCCATGTCTGCGTTTCCTGCAAAAAAAAAGGTGCATGCAGCATTTAATAGGGCTGCACACACTTATGCCCATCAAGCAATGAAATACAGCACTGTCTGTTCATTATACTTTTGCACCATGTGACTTACCTGCAGTTCCTGCTCTGGCAAACTTGCTGCATTTTTTGATGTTTAGGCCACGCTTTTAAAGACACAGTACGTTTGTGTGCGCAGGAACTGCAGGTAAGTCGCATGGTGCAAAAGCCGAATGAATTTCAAGGCCACTGCATTTTTAAAATGCTGCATGCAACTTTTTTTTCTGCAGGAAACGCAGGCATGGCAACCCATTCAAATGAATGGGCTGCTGTGCCTGCGCAAATGTGGGCCACCAAAACACATACATGTGAATGTGTGATGTGACAATGGCTGCAATGTAATTGGGGTGCTGTGATGTGTAAAGGGGCACTATGACATGAACAGGCATGTACTGGCCATCAGGACTACCGGGAGTTTCCCGGTGGGCCGATGGCTCAGTGGGCCGGTTCCAGCGGCCGCCTAATTTGCCTTTTGCATCGTTTCCCAGTTGTTCTGCGGTGAGGTCCGCCGCAATGTACCCCAATGTACCCTGATGTGCCCCATGTGCTTTGATGTGTCCCATGTGCTTTGATGTGCCCCAATGTACCCTGATGTGCCCCATACCCTGATGGGCTTTGTGCCCCGTGCCCTGATGTGCTGTGCCCCAATGTCGTGTGCCCTGATGAACTGTGACCTGTGCCCTGATGTGCTGTGCCCTGATGTGCTGTGCCCTGATGTGCTGTGTCCTGATGTGCTATACCCTGTACCCTGATGTGCTGTGCCCTGATGTGCTGTGTGCTGATGTGCTATACCCTGTACCCTGATGTGCTGTGCCCTGATGTGCTGTGTGCTGATGTGCTATACCCTGTACCCTGATGTGCTGTGCCCTGATGTGCTGTGTGCTGATGTGCTATACCCTGTACCCTGATGTGCTGTGCCCTGATGTGCTGTGTCCTGATGTGCTATACCCTGTACCCTGATGTGCTGTGTCCTGATGTGCTATACACTGTACCCTGATGTGCTGTATCCTGATGTGCTATACCCTGTACCCTGATGTGCTGGGCTCTGTACCCTGATGTGCTGTACCCTGATGTGCTGTGTCCTGATGTGCCCTGATGTGCTGTGTCCTGATGTGCTGTGTCCTGATGGGCTATACCCTGTACCCTGATGTGCTGTGTCCTGATGTGCTGTGTCCTGATGGGCTATACCCTGTACCCTGATGTGCTGTGTCCTGATGTGCTATACCCTCTCTACCCTGATGTGCTGGGCTCTGTACCCTGATGTGCTGTACCCTGTGCCCTGATGTGCTGGGCTCTGTACCTTGATGTGCTGTACCCTGATGTGCTGTGTCCTGATGTGCTATACCCTGTACCCTGATGTGCTGTGTCCTGATGTGCTATACCCTGTACCCTGATGTGCTGGGCTCTGTACCCTGATGTGCTGTACCCTGTGCCCTAATGTGCTGGGCTCTGTATCCTGATGTGCTGTGACCTGATGTGCTATACCCTGTACCCTGATGTGCTGTGTCCTGATGTGCTATACCCTCTACCCTGATGTGCTGGGCTCTGTACCCTGATGTTCTGTAGCCTGTGCCCTGATGTGCTGTGTCCTGTCCCCTGATGTGTTATGCCCTGGGTCGGTCTGGATGAAGTCCAGGGCCACATTTTTGTCCCAGTCCAGCCCTGGACATGAAGGGGACTCTAATGTAACAGGGGCGCTGTGATGTGTAAAGGGGCACCATACTGTGGAAAGGTCTGCAATGCAATGGGGGCTGTGATATGAGGAGGCTGCAATGTAATGGGCGCTGTGATATGACGAGGCTGTAATGTTTTTTAAAGATAAATCTATGTTTGTGTCTGTTTTTTGAGATGTTGGGGTGAAGAGCAAAATTGAATTGGGGGGGGGCCCAAAAAAAATGTTTGCCCGGGGTCCAAACCATATTAAAGACGGCCCTGACAGTATTTGCCAGCATCATTTATAACAAAAATGTAATAACATTATTGTTATAATGCTTTAACTCTGGTTCCTTTGATGTGTTAAAACAACAACCCAGGGAAAAACTGTTTATTTTAATAGCAGCAAAGTGTACCATATGGGTAATATACAGTTTTTCCCTGGGTTGTTGTTTTAACACATCAATGGAACCAGAGTGAAAGTTAATAGTGGAAAATTGGATTTAGGGCAATACCATTTATTGGCTTATAAATATATTGTGGTGCAAGCAGGGGCGTAACTAGAAATAGCAGGGCCCCATAGCAAAATGTTGTATGGGGCCCCCCTGCAAACAGCCCCCCCCCACTCACAGCTGCCCTAGTGTCAATGCAGCGTGACCTGTGCCACATACAGCGTGACCTGTGCCCCATACAGCCTGGTCTGCCTGTGCCCCATACAGCCCCACCTATACAGAGGGAGAGGCAAGCCACCCAGATCAGCAGAGAGCGGTATTGCCCGTTGTAATAGCTTTCATTTGAATTTCCTGTCTTCCCGGGGCTCATCATCACATAGCCCCTCCTCTTGGCCCGACGCCTTTGATGACGTCACATGTCCCGCATTGGATCGGCGTTCTGTCTATCAAAGGCACCGGGCCAAAAGGTGGAGCTATGTGACGTGAGCCCCGGAAACACGGGAAGTTCTAATGAAAGCTATTACATCGGGCAATTCAGCTCTCTGCTGATACGGACAGCTTGCCTCTTCCTCTGGCTGGGAGACTGTGCCGGCGGTGCTCTTATCCTCACTGGGCCCCACTCGGCTGCGGGCCCCATAGCGCCCGCATGGGTCACTATGGTGGTAGTTACGCCCCTGGGTGCAAGCCTTCAAGACACGCTGGCTTAGGCCAACTATAGATAGTTTGAATCTTGGCCGGTTCCCCAGGGAGAATACAATGTCTCTGCAGGAGGGATTCCCCTGTCAGCACTGTCTATGTTGATGGGAGAATCGTGCAAATTTCTCAGTCCAGGGAGAGGGTAGTGTAAAGCCTTGTACACACGATCGGACTTTAAAAACAAACGTTTCCTGTGGATTTCTGTCCAAACGGCGTTGGCGGTGAGCTTGTATTGCATACACACGGCAGGACTTTTTAGGCAACAAACACGAACGTAGTGACGTTTCAACTTACTGACGAAACTTCAAAAGAGGAAGTTCAATTCTCTGGCGCCACACTTTGGTCAACTTTTGTATTGTTGTCTGATCTTTTGCATTGGTTCTGAGCATGCATGTTTGTACTTTGGACTAAAGTCCGATGGTTTTGTGTACACACGATCGGACTACCCGACGTAGGACTTTTGTTGCTGCCAAATTTGTTTGTTTGCACAGCCAACATTTGTCCGATGAAAACCGAAAAAGGTTGTCCGATGGAACGTACACGCGGTTGGATGTTGCCTTAAAACAGCTAATTTGCACGTGTTGTCAAAAAGTCAGATCGTGTATATGGGCCTTTAGATGGACTTGACTAACAAATTAAAGCGGTATTAAAGTCTTGAGATATTCACTGTACATACCTGTAAGCCTTTTTATAGGCTTACCTGTAGGTACAAGTAAAAAAAAATGCTTTACTACCACTTTAATGTTAAACTCTAGCTAACACAGTTGCAGCAGGAGTTTTTATTTGCCTTTTGGGATAAAGGTTTTATATAAATGAATAAAAGATGACTATTGTAAGCTACCCTATCAATGTTAATAGTCTGTCTCCACCCTCTAACTGCCACTTTTGCTGGACAGCTCAGTCTGTTAATGGTAGTTTTAAAATAACAGAGAAGTAAACGATTTCCCCCCACCTCCCCAATTATACTTACCTAGGTGGATGCAGCATCGGTCCGATGCTGCATCTGTCCCCCCGATGCCCCTACCCTGAGAACCGAGTAATTGAACATGGCCGATCGTTCAGTTTTCACAGCTCCGTGAGCAGAGAGCTGCTGACTGTCAGTCACAGCTCTCTGCTCCTTCCTCGCTCATTGAAGCGCTGAGCTGTGGAGGAGCGGAGCGGCCGTCTCAGGCTCTTGGCGGCTCGCTGAGAGGCTGAGCTGGGTGTCAGTACAGGCACCTGGCGGATCCAGGCTCCATGGTCGGGATGACGTGGTGCCTGGTCTGAAATCGATGATGTCAGCAGAGAGTGGATTTCAGTCCGCTCTCTGCTGAAAACGGGTCACAGGAGTGCAAAACCGATTGCACTCCTGTGATCCATAGAAGTACAGCCAAACAATTTTTGGCTGAACTTCTCCTTTAATGGCTGACTCATGAGATGAAAATAAAGAAAATTGGGCACACTGTAACATAGTAGTTTTCTGGTTTTGGGTTTAATACAGCTAAAGTGTGATAGGTTGTCAGGAAATTCTATGTGTAATTTATGTCCCTATGTAAAAACCAGGTTCCTCAAAAAGAGGGACTTTAATGGACCAAGAACGCTCAAAAAGTAAGGGATTTATAAAATTACTAATTTATTACGAAAAGCAAATTACATATTGGAGAATTGATAAAACAAGAACACATGATCAAAAGGAAAAAACACAGAGGACAAACAGCTAGAAAAAGCCCAAATCGACTGTCGGAAGGACAGAGGAAATTCACCGCGTTTCAACGAATGAGGTAGAAGTCTTCTTCAGGGAAAATGGGCTGAGGATTTCCAGATATGTGCATACAATCTACAATATCAATATACACATAGATACAAACAGAATTCACAATTCATAATGTGACATAATTTATAAACTGATCATATTTAAGATTTACAGGAAAACCAAGACAAAGAAAAAGAGCATAGATGTAAGTATCCATACTGACCTCATGTCTTATATATATCAATCAGGAGAAGTCATAGCTCAACAAGTGCAAGGACACCAAGACACCAGAACAGCGTCATGAAGCCAGAGCAGAATGGAACTAAACCATGTTCACATCAATACCCCGCATCTGAATATGCCTCCCAATAGGGGGCCGGAGCAGTGTTGGGGGACAAACCAACAGGGATCTAAATTCATAGAAAACCAGGGGGAGGGGGAGAGTATACCAATAGTGAATGAATTATAATATAGGACATAAACTAATGTATAAGGAAATGGGCGTTCAATAAAGTCGTCCAAATATGTAATGCTAAACATACCTATCACTTGCAGGTTTATGGAGTAGATCTATCAATACAGGTATTAATTCTATGAAGATACTTGTCCATAGACCCGATCCAGCTAGCAATGGCCACTGAAGTTAAGGCAAGGCTGTACCACAGATGAAACCATGAGAGCGTAACATGCTCCAAAGTTGTTTAACAGATATCCTGGAAAGGGCTGAACAATCAACAGCCAAATCTGAAATCAAGAGTGGTAGACATTTGTATTGCAACGAGGGGAAATTATCCCATCAATGCAAATGGTATCAAAGAGGTGTATCATACCTTTATAGATGTCATCAAGTTCAGCAGTTACCTGTGTCTCCAGAATGATGCAAGGGGCATGGAGGAGCTGTGGGCTTTTACATAGTGGCCATAGTGGAAAGGCGGTGTGGTGGATGATGTCATCCTAGGGTGTTCTCTCAGTTATGCTCCAGGATTGGCCCCCCTGAACCTGACACAGATGTACCCAATTGCGATGACGCTGGGTCTCGGCGTTGCCCGCAAATCACGTCATCGTGAGAGACGATCGCAGATGACATAATTGCGAGCAGATGCCGGAGCGTTCACGTGACGGCACGGCGCTCTGCCCGCCCACTGACGCACACGGGGTACAGCGACACATGGAGAAAGACCACGCACCAGAGCCCAAACAAGCCGCCGTCACTGCCTCACAAGGGGGGGTCCGTACGGCCTGGGTGTGCCAGCTGGGAGAGCAGATAAACAGAACACAGGGGAAAAAATAACTCACACAAGGCTGAAAAGGTTGCAAGACAGCCATCAGGACTAGGAGCAAACAAGGGTTAAATGGGTGTGCATCGGCTGCTAAAAGGAAGAAGCCAAGATCCCCACAGTAGATGCTTAAAAAGAAGTGGGAGGGAGAGATGAGAATAGAATGAGAGGAGAAGGGAAAAGAAAAAGGGAATAAAGTGCCAATTTATCATGGAATGACAATTAACACATGAGATCAACATATGAACCTATCCATACAATATTAGAAATGTATATTGTCTTAGACATGATGTTTCAATGCTAAATAACACCAATATTCAGTAAAATCACACACCAATACCATATATGACAGAAACAATATAATGCAAAAAAAAGTATAGAAAAAGGATATAAAATGATATGGAGAGCTAGCAGATTGATGGATGGATCAGGAAAGCTTGACTGTAAAAATGAGTCACTCTCTGTACCCCCGAGATGAATCCCTCCAAAAAGGGCTTATAAGATATTGTCTAGTTGAGGCCAGGGAACGTAGTGGCATTGAGTCTGAAAATCCAGCGCTGTTCCAGTTGTAGCAGTGTCTTGTTCCAGTCCCCGCCTCTAAGGCCTGGGTGTACTCTATCTAATATTAAGAATTTAATTTAATTTAAAGAACCGCCATTAAATTGGAAAACGTGCCATCCAAGTGGCAGATCTGGATTGCATACCGAGGAGGTATACCATTTTGGTCTTTCCCACGTAAAAACAGGAACAAACGCACTGCAACAGGTACACAACGCCTTGTGTTCGACAGGTGGCATAATGCCTGGGTGTAAATTTGACTCTGTTAGGAAGATCTGAGTCCATGGAGATGTTCATTTATTGACAATACCCACATCCCCTGCATCTGAAAGTACCCAGCCTTTTGCAGGGATCCCTCCTGCCACCTCTAAACTCACTCGAGACCAATATGTCTCTCAGAGATCTAGTCCTCCGAAATGTGATAGCCGGATGCTCAGGTACACTGGATCTGGCTATAGGATCAAGTGTTAGAACGTTCCAGTATTTGTTGATAATTTGTTTAAAACGTTCCTGCTGGTTAGAGAAACGGGTAATGATTCTTAATTGATTGGTGTCGGGTTTCTGAGTTCTGGTTTTATATAAAACAGTTCTTGTCTAGTTTTTATAGTAGCTTTTTTGAAAGCTCGCTTTAGGCACTTGTTGGAGTACCCACGAGCTAAAAGTCTCACCCTAAGTTTGTCTGCTTCTTCTTTAAATGTACTATCATTTGAGCAGTTTCATCAGACAGCTAAAATGGAAGCTGGTGGTATGTAGAATGCCGTTACCGGCAGTGGGTTTACGGTCGTTGAACTTACGTTCAAAATCGCTTTTCTCTGATAGAACTCGTCAAATGCAGACCAAACCCTTATTGTTTGCAATGGAGCTATATAAAGCTTCGACATCGATGGCTGCAAGGATCGCACCACCTGAGACCTGCAGACCATCAATGTTTTGGAGAAGATGAATAGTATCCCATATATAGCTAGGAATACTCAAAACATGGGGGCATAGATAGTTAATCGACGAGTCGAAGAGCCATTACCTTATATAATGGGCCGGCCTGATGGATGCAACATACTCTTGTGCAGTTTAGGAAGTGAATAAAAAGCTCCATTCCAAACGATAGGGGTTTGGCCTGCATTCGACAAGTTCTATCAGAGAAAAGCCATTTTGAACATAAATTCAATAATTAAATTATTGGCGCACTTGATTTTGTTTTACGTCACAATAATATCTTTCAATGGTTCCCATTTACGCCAGGTGCAGGGCATAGCGATGGGGACTTGCTGTGCCCCATCCTACGCCAATCTGTACCCGGGGGAATGGGACCACATGATTAATACTTCAGATGACCTGGCCCCATTCCTTGATTGTATGGTCCTTTGGTTTAGTTACATCGATGACATTTTCATGGTTTGCAGTAGCTCTGATGAGTTGCTACATACTTTTGTGCAGCGTGTCCTGTGATCCAGTCAAAATTGAGTTTCTGGATGTATATATTCATATCGACAAGGACGCTCTCTTGTCAAGTAGCCTCTACCGTAAACCCACTGCTGGTAACGGCATTCTACATGCCACCACCTTCCATCCTAGCAGTCTGGTTAAACCTATCCCTTTTGGCCAGTACCTTCGTATTAGACTGCTCAAATGATAGTACATTTAAAGAAGCACACAAACTTAGCTCTTGAGTACTCCAACAAGTGCCTCAAGAGAGCTTTCAAAAAAGCTACTATAAAAACTAGACAAGACCTGTGATATAAAACCAAAACTCAGAAACCCGACACCAATCAATTAAGAATCAATTAAAAATTACCTGTTTAACCAGCAGGAACGTTTAAAACAAATTATCAACAAATACTGGAATGTTCTAACACTTGATCCTATAGCCCAGTGGTTCTCAACCTGGGGGTCGGGACCTCCTCGGGGGTCAAATGATGATTTGCCAGGGGTCACAGAATCCTGGGCTGTTCCTGAAGCCCGCAGCACCTTTGTGGCCGCCCAGCAGGGCTATCCTTGGAGCCTGTGGCCACCCATTCATGGCATGCCTGGGGGGCAGAGACTAAAGGTCAGCTGACTGGTGAGGAATGAGAAGTGGGAGGGGCTGGAAGAGATCCTATCTCCTGATTTCAGCATAGGTGTCACTGCTACGAGACACGACAAAGTCGGAGACATAGTGAAGCCGGAGACACAGTGAGTAACACTACCTGTGATTATAGTTGCCATTAAAAGGCCTCGGAGTGCTAAATGTCTGCGGGTAAGGGGAGCAATTTACTTGTCTTGCCTTGGGTGCTGACAACCCACGCTACGAAAATAATTTTACTGTTAGGGGTCCCCACAACTTGGGAAATTTTATCAAGGGGTCACAGCACTAGCAGACTGAGAACCACTGCTATAGCCAGACCCAGTGTACCTGAGCGTCCGGCTTTCACATTTCGGAGGAATAGATCTCTGAGAGGCAAATTGGTCTCAAGTGAGTTTAGAGGTGGCAGGAGGGATCCCTGCAAAAGGCCGGGTACTTTAAGATGCAGGGGATCTTCCTAACAGAGTCAAATTTACACCCAGGCATTATGCCAACTGTCGAACACAAGGCGTTGTGTACCTGTCGCAGTGTGATTGTTCCCGTTTACGTGGAAAAGACCAAGATTTGGGCAGAGAGCATACTGTCACATCCTCAGTATGCAATCATGCAATCCAGATCTGTCACTTGGGTGCCACGTTATCCAATTCCATGGCGGTTCTTTTCCACGAATTAAATTCTTAACGTCACCAGGTGGCCCCGCCCCCCCCGGTGCTATGGGGAAGATGAATGCATCTTCCTGATGCACTTAGCAGGAAAGAATTGAAAGTGCCCCTGTCCAAAGGCGTACGCATGCAAACAGCGATCGTCCCACACATGTGAGGTATTGTAGCGGATGTCGGATCATGGGCAGTAATTCTAGCCCTAGACCTCTGTACATCTAAAGTGGTAACCAATTTTTAAAGAGTTGCCTAGGCATAGTAAAATGTATGTCGTCGTTGTGCGGGCATGCGCAATTTTAAAACATGAGGAGTTTGGTAACTATTTGGCATGACATCATCTTTTATATTTTACCAAAAAATTGGGTTACGTATTGTGTTTTTTGTTTTAAACTCTATTTTGTGTTTGAAAAACCACTGGGTAAATACTGCATGAAATAAAAAACATTGCAAAACCCATAATGTATTCTCTAGGGCCTCTGCTTTAAAAATATATATGTTTGGGGGTTTTAACTAATTTTCTATTAGTAAAAAAAAAAAAAAAAGTAAACAAAAAGTGCCAGAAAATGCCTGGTCTTCAGGTGGTTAAAGGCCAACTTCTGGTGAAAACCTGATTGCAGGAAAGCCAGAATGTGAGGCATGGAGTAACCTCTGGGTGTGAAATGCTTGTGTTCACAACAGGCAAAGAAGGATTCTAGGTACGATAGTAGACCTTCCTGGAAGTAGCTTTTAGCAGCACTAGCCTGTTGGGAAGAGGCCAGGGGTTGTCTGGTAAGTAGGTCTCTGTACCAGGTTCCTCTAAGCCAGTTAGGTGCAAGGGAATCATTACTCCTCTCTTACTCTTTATCTTTCTGAGCAGGCAGGACAGAATTCTGATGGTAGGTAAAGTATAGATTAGCCTGAACCAAGACCAAGGAATTATCAAGGCATCTGAGTCTAGCGCTAGAGGATCCTTGGTCTTGGCTACAAACAGAGGTAGTTTGTTGCTGAATCTGGAGGCTAGGTATATCCAGAGTCCCCTATTTCTCACATATCAGATTGAAGATGTCTGGGTACAGGGCCAATTCCTCTTGGTCCAGGTGGTGGCAGCTAAGGCAGTCCACTTTCCGCTCCTGGAATGCGGACTGCAGAAAAATCGCTGGATAGTGAATTTCTCTCCATGAGATTATCTGGATTATTGCAACAATAGCCATTTTATTCCCCAGGCTTAGGGTCTCTGCTAAATATATATATATATAAATAATGTTTGGGGGGTTTTCAGCCAAAAATACAGATTTTAACTTTGTAAGAAATAAGTCAGAAAAAGGTTTAGTCTTTAAGTGGTTAAACTTCCCTCATTTACACACAGAAGTTCATCTAAGAACGAAAAGTTACAATGTTTATACTTATCTACCAACACAGACAATGTTGTGAAAAACTTGTCAGACTGCCCTTTTTTTTCTTTTGACAGCTAGTGAGCAGAGAACTCCTCTACACTTGTTACATGATTGAATCGGGGAATTTCTGCATAGAGATTGAGGGGGGTTGAAACGAGATCACAATTTTTTAACGATTAATCGTGCAGCTCTTATGTCTACAAAGAAGGGGGTCCAGTGTTGCACAGCCATCTGAACTTTCTGAGCTCCAGGAGGTTAATGGGCAGTTTGGCATCCACAGGTGACCATGTTCTCTGGACCGTTAGGGACTAGAACAGTACCCCCCAACCTGAGAGACTGGCATTTGTTATCACTTTCCAGATATAGGGAAGTGAAAACTGGGCTTGAGATCGACCTAGTTAGGGGGGGGATGAAGGAGCGTGCTTGTTCCAGGTTGACAAGTTGTTGTTTTGGACAGTTTTTGAATGAAATTGGGCAAATGGTACAGCCTTGAAAGAGAAAATCACTGTGGGATGTCTCGCCAACCTTAAAGGGGTTATAAACCCTCAAGGTTTTTCACCTTAATACATTCTATGCATTAAGGTAAAAAACCTTCTGTACTGCAGCAGCCCCTCAGAGCCCCCCTTTCACTTACCTGAATCTGATCCCTTTATCGACAGGTACGAGCACAGCAGCTCCAGCCGCTGTCTCAGGTCCTCATTGGATAGACTGATAGCAGCAGGAGCCATTGGCTCCTACTGCTGTCAATCAAATCCAGCAACATGGGAGCTGGGGGGCGGGGCCAAGTCCTGCTGTCTGGGTCAATGGACGCAGCAGCAGGACTTAGGAGCACGCCTGCATGAATGCCCCCATGGAAAGCGGCTCTCCGTGGGGGAACCCGAGAAAAGGAGGAGCAAGGAGCGCTGCTGGGGGACCCCAGAAGAGGAGGATTGGGGCCGCTCTGTGCAAAACCCTTGCACAGAGGAGGTAAGTATGACGTGTTTGTTATTTAACTACTTCAGCCCCGGAAGGGATTTGCCCCATTAATGACCAGGCCATATTTGCGATACAGCACTGCGTTAAAATTGATGTCCTTTTTTTCCCCACAAATAGAGCTTTCTTTTGGTGGTATTTGATTACCTCTGTGGTTTTTATTTTTTGCGCTATAAACAAAAAAAAGACCAACAGTTCTCAAAAAAAAATAAAAAAATTTTCTGCTATAAAACACACCCAATAAATTTGTATTCTGCCACATATTTTTGGTAAAAAAAAAAACCCAATAAGCATATATTGATTGGTTTGCGCTAAAGCTATAACTCCTACAAAATAGGGGATAGATTTATGGCATTTTTATTATTTTACTAGTAATGGCGGTGATCAGCGATTTTTAGAGGGATGGTGACATTACAGCGGACAGATCGGACACCTAACTGACATTTTTGACAACCAGTGACATTATTACAGTGATCAGGCTAAAAATATACACTGTCATTGTACTAATGGCACTGGCAGGGAAGGGGTTAACTTCAGGGGCGACCAAGAGGGTTAACCATGTTCCCTCAGTGTGTTTCTAAATGTGTGGAGGGAGTGGGCTGCCTGGGACAACACACAAATCCCCCTTCCTGCATAGCAGAAACACAGGATCTGTGTGTGATCCCCTGACAGAACGGAGATCTTACTATGGCAGACCCCTGTTCTGTCTATGTGGGGGAACGATCGCGGGTGGCCATCGAGCCTGCCAGACCCACTAATTGCCTGCCCTGCTGGCCAATGGGCGTGCACATGCGCCAGAGCGCCGTGTATGAGCCCGACGTACACCTACGGCAATTTGCGCAGCCGAGCCAACCTGCCGCAGTATAACAGCAGCTGGTCGGCAAGCGGTTAAAAAAAAAAAATCCTGACAGACAGGATTTTAATTTTTTGTAAAAAAACCTTTTTGTTTGGGATGTGTCCAGAGGACCAGACCTAAGCATTCCAGGTGAAGTGAAGCCTGGAGAGCACATTTTTAGAAATTGATCACCTAACTCAAAGCCTGGAGCATCCAAATTATCCTGTGGACATTTAACTGGAAGGGAAAGGAGTCCTTCAGTAGATCATCCCGATAACCTGTGACCTGGATGCCCTGAGTTCTGAAAAGGGCAAAAAAGAGAGGTACTAAGTAGGAAAAATGATATGTCTCCACTCCTAGTCACTCCCATCCCCACACATTTAGAACACACTGAGAGAACACACAGTTAACCCCTTGATCGTCCCCTGGTGTTAACCACTTCCCTGCCAATGACATTTGCACATTAATCAGTGCATATTTATAGCACTGATCACTGTGTAATTGTCAATGGTCCCAAAAAAAGTGTAGGATATGTCAGTCGCAATACCGCTAAAATTTGCAGATCACTGCCATTACTAGTATAAAAAAACTTTTTTTATAAAAATGCCATAAATCTTTCCCATAGTTTGTAGATGCTAGAACCTTTGCACAAACCAATCAATATACGCTTATTGCAATTTTTTTCTACCATAAATATGTAGAAGAATGTATATTGGCCTAAACTAATGAAGAAATTTGTTTTTTTTTTAATTTGGGGGATATTTATTATAGCAAAAAGTAAAAAATATTGTTTTTTTTTTTTTCAAAATTGTCGCTCTTTTTTTATTTATAGCGCAAAAAATAAAAAACGACAGAGGTGATCAAATCCCACCAAAAGAAAGCTCTATTTGTGGGAGAAAAGGGACGAAAATTTTGTTTGGGTACAGCGTCGAATGACCGCGCAATTGTCAGTTAAAGCGACGCAGTGCCAAATTGTAAAAAGTGCTCTGGTCAGGAAGGGGGTAAAATCTTCCGGGGCTGAAGCAGTTCATGTCTATGCATGTCAATGTTTCAAAGGGGAAATTACTGATGTTGCAGATTCCATTTGAAATTTTAGAACTTGAGAGTGCTTGTTGAGGGATTTTAAATCCAGTACAGGACGAATACCTCAGATGGGCTCTGGTACCATAGACAGGTTTGGCTGATTTGAGAAAAGAAAGCGATATGCAACTAGAATATTGAACTCTTTTTCGTACCCCCTTGAAACTGACTGAACCCACATACCTGTGAGCGGCTAACTGCAATGGACCCCACCCTCTTAGAAGTGGGGACACCCCTTCATTTGGAAGGGGCTTTGAGGAAGACATGCTGGATTTTGTGGCCCAACTAAAAAAAAAAAAGTGTTCTGAACTTAGGTTTGGAATTTGAAGCTGGGTTAAAGCAATCTGGCACTTTGCAGAGGTACAGGCTGCTGAAGAGGGGAGTTTTGGGATCTTCCTCTGTGGAAGTATAACCTTCCCTCCTGTGACATGAATTGGTCAAGTGCCTCTCCTAAGAGATGTCTTCCTTGAAAAGGCATATATGTGAGGCACTTTTTACAGGCAACTTCAGCTGTCCAGGTCTTTAGCCGCAAGATTCTGTCCTTGTGAGTGGAGATTAGGGCCATTCTGGAAATTTGTCTCATGGCATGTTCTATGGCATCTACACATCAAAACAGAGCTGAAGGGAACTGCTGTAATTGCTCAGATAAACCATGATCCTGAAAAACCGGAGCATTTTGGTTGTTCATTGCCCTAGTCCAGTTAGCTGCAGCTCGACATACTGAAATTGCAGAGAGTGGTTTGCAGGGCTTGGCCATCAAGAGAACTTTTAGAGAGGAACTTCACCCTCCCTCCCCAATTTTTTTTTTTTTAACTCCCTGTTTACCAGGGTTCAGATTATCCAGCGTTGTCCTGAGATCCTCTTCTCTGCTACCACTGTTCAGGTCTCGCACCACAATGTTCTTGTGTAATATCCATATGTCCATGGCGGAGGGGGTCTGCCATCTCTTCTAGTCTCAGTTGGCCTCATGCTGACACATTGCAAGGCCTGCCCCTCCTTTTTTTAATAAAATACTATGA
This sequence comes from Lithobates clamitans, assembly GCA_037952925.1. Taxonomy (NCBI): domain Eukaryota; kingdom Metazoa; phylum Chordata; class Amphibia; order Anura; family Ranidae; genus Lithobates; species Lithobates clamitans. The sequence continues at coordinate 974,171 of JBBGZY010001677.1, forward strand.
GGGAGACTTACTAAAATGGGTGCAAACAGAGATTGGTACAGCTGTGCATAGTAACTAATCAGCTTTTAACTTCAGCTTGTTGAATTAGGCTTTGACAATACATGGAAGCTGATTGGTTACTATGCAAAAGGGACCCAAGACTAAGAATAACACAAATTCTCTAGTTTCAGGGTAGTGCACACCACATCAATAAGAGTCTAAATGGTCTCCTAATTTGGGAGTATAGCCAGAGGATTGTGACTTTCGGTGTCATGTCCTGCTTGTGTGATTGGTTTAGGGATTTTCCAAAAAGTCTGCACTAAGAAACAAGTCAGATTTTGGGCATCACCTGCAACAAAAAAGTCATTTTTGGTGAGAGACTCCCAAAGGGAAGTCACGTCTAAAGGTATTCAGATCCTACCACTTTGCTCATTAGAGTCCTGCAAGTGCAGCAGCTGATTGATAATGATATGATCACTCCCAATCACTCTTCACATGGACACAGACAAACAGCTATTTCTTCAGAATAACAAAAGGTAGCAAACAAAGTTTGTTAAAATCCTTGCAATGTACATAGATCACGCAGAGGGGATTTTTTTTCTTAACAAAAGTGTCCTCTATAAATAAAACAAGCAAATGCATTCAGTAAGTCACTGAACTATATTTTATATATAGTAAATGTAAATATTATCTGGAGTGTACATTTAAAGACCGTATGTGGCAAATATAACCAGAAATAATGTTTCAGAGAGAGTTTGTGACGATTTACCTGTATTGATTATTCCTCTGCTATTTCAGTTTCTTGGTGAACCACCACTTTGGTTACTGACATGTCGGGATGCTGCTCTTTTGCTTCTTTGATTGCTTGAACCAAAACCTGAGGAGATGTAATACTTTATTACAGTCTGGAAGGTACTTTTTCTTGTTTTCTGCTAATGTCTATTTAGTAAAACACATTTAACTCAAAAAGTCACCAATTTGTTACTCAGTTACCTGGTCATGATCCAGGTCTCCATCACCAGTGATGACTATTCTCTTCTCTATTCGAGTCTCAGATATACCACCTTTCACAGTCTAGAGAAAACAAGCGAACCCGATTTAGAAAAAGAAGACACATGGCTGCAAGATATTACAGAGCAAAGCTAACAAAAATGAGTTTTTTCACAGCACTTGAAAACCCTCATGAAAAGCAAATGCAAGCATATTCCAACTATCAAGAGTGTATTGGAATATTTCTTCTGGTATTTTATTAACTATAGTAAATAATGGAGATGAATTACACAGAACCTGGGAAACTGGATTATTACCTCCTAAACAGTAAGGAGAACATCCAACATGCACCAAATAATGAATGTCAGCGTTCAAGGTTCTGATCCTTTTGTTAACAGTAAAATCAAACCTTTAAATATCTTTAGGCAGTCCAAAAGGTGGCGGGCATGAAGTCAGGGGTTCCAGAATGTGAATTGTTTTGCTTTTTAGGGCAAAAGGTTTGCTGTAGCTACCCCGCATTAGAAGAACATATTCAGCTTTCCTACATTCCTGCTGCTCAATTTAGCTGCCAAAGAAGCTATCCAAAACATTAAAGTATGCAGGAGCATGTGCTATGGCTGGACCAATCAACAAGCACCAGCACTGTCACAGAGGAGAATCCACAGCCCTGTCTAAGATAGCACTTGAGTGACTTCTAGATTACACAGTGTTATGTCTTCTGCCCAGCAGCTAAACATAGCAATGGGAAAGCAAAAGGAAGGGGACTGTGTGTTGCTGGGGAAGGTTAGAGTAAACCTTGGCTTTTTTCTGCATCGGCAAGGCATAGATTTACTTCAACCACTTCAATACTGGGCACTTTCACCCCCTTCCTGCCCAGACCAATTTTTAGCTTTTAGTGTTGTCACACTTTGAATGACAATTGCGCGGTCATGCAACACTGTACCCATTGACATTTTTATATATTTTTTTCCCCACGAGTAAAGCTTTCTTTTGGTGGTATTTTTTGCTAAACATTTTTTTCTTTGTTTCTGTTAGAAAATTTTGTAAATAAGTTTTCTCCTTCACTGACGGCCACTGATGAGGTGGCACTAATGGTCACTGATAAGGAAGCATTAATAAGCAGCACTGATAGGCGGCATTGATGAGCACCAATGGGTGGAACTGATGGGCAATGATGTGCTGGACTGATGGGCACTGATAGGCAGCACTAATGAGGAGGCACTGACAGGTATTACTGATTGGCATCCCAGGTAGGCACGGATTGACATCTCAGGTGGGCACCACTGATGGTGCTGCACTAATAATCAATGCACTAATTATAAGCGCAGACCACCCCTCGGGAGAGCCGCTTATCGGCTCTCCTCTACTCGCGCCCTATCAGCGAGAATAGAGGAAAGCCGATAACTGGCACTTCCTGGTTACGCTGTGATTGGACACAGCTGATCACATGGTAAAGGGCCATGTCATAGGCTCTTTACCGAGATCAGAGATGCAGTGTGTCAGAGAGAAAAAAAATGCACTACCGATCACCACGCGAGTGGCTTATCTGCTGGACGTCATATGACATTCAGTCAGGATAATGGAACCTGTGCCCGGCCATTATTTTGCTATAGGCCGGGCAGGATGTGGTTACACAAGTAAAACAGATTCTTTTGTACTTGGTTTCTACTCACAAGACCTTGATCCAACATGGGGTCACATGACCTTTAGCATCGCTGCACTGTCCAAGATTTAAGTGACATACCCAAAAGTGGATTGCCACAGACATTTTTATAAATTCTACCACTCCTATCATGCTTCCTAAATATATACAGCATGCACACATGTTGAATTTAGGTCCCCTTTTAATAATGTGACATCAGCTAGGGTACTTTACCTTGGTAATCTGAGTTGTGGTGGTACTACTGGTCGTTTCAGAGGTAATTGTGTGGGCATTAAGCAGAATGCCAGGTTCTCCATCATTGTTAACATCATCACTCTGTTGAAAGAAGCAAAAATGTAGGGCTATGACAATATACCCTTAACCTGCTACATTCTTCCATACCACACGTAAAGTTACTAGTAGAAACATGGCACAAGAATAAATGTTACATATTAAAATATAACTGATCAACAAAAAGATTTTAATCGTAAAATTTTACATATCTACATCAAATTATACAGAGGTCTAGCTGAAAAGTAGTAAAAAGAACCTGTACCGGTTCAAATTGGTCTTTAGAGCATACGCAGGAAATAGTTTTCATCCACTTTCCTGATGCTTTGATCTACCACTGGCCAGGTAACTCAAAAAAATACCTATTGCTTTCAGGTATTGCGTAATGTGTGACACTCCTCCTGCCTCTCTACCAATCAGCAATTCTGTGCCTGCACAGCCGATCACCAGTCCTAAGTGCTGTGACATGGCAATGCCACAACGCTGAGTGGGACCTGACCTGTAATGTACACAGGAATCTGGGAGTGAGATTGTAGCACTGTGGGAACAAGTGTTGTGTAAGCAAATGTTACACCCCAAAGTAAAATAAAATCGGTACTGTGCTTATGCTTAGTTGCAGCTTTACTTTAACTGGATCTAAGCATATTGCAAAGGTGGTCACACAAAACTCACATTGTCTTTTAATGCCTCTTACATTTTCATGGCATGATATTTACATGTGTCCTGATGAAACAAAGCAGACTGCCTCAGGCTCAGTTCAAGCAACATGATTTGCTGTTTTTTTTTTGTTACCTTTTTTAAGGATTAGGGATAACAAATACAGCGTCTGTATTGATACAAGACCACTGGAAATATAAAGCTAACAGATCTATTATTATTGATAATCATGGCACAACAATTTGATAATCTAGAGCTGAAAAAATATATAGTTAGAAACCATATCAACAACGTGCATCAAGTGCTGTATTAGGTAATAGGATATGTAATGTGGAAGTGAAGTCTTGTTATGGACAGACTGTGAGCAGCCAGGCTATTATCGCAGAAGAGATATGCAATGTCTCTTCTGCAATAATATGCACCTGCCTGTCTGCTCGCAGTGATCTCCAGCATGTAAACAGGCCAATCTTTGTGCACCAGGATGGGTGGCTCCTGCACATGAATAACGTCACCCCGTGCCAGCCAATGAGATGGCCGGGAGACCAGCACACTGAAGATGATGCTGACAAGGGACAGGGACCATTGGCGGAAAGGTAGGGATTCCTTTAGTTCAGCTTTAAATGTAGATTAAAAAAGTGAATAAAACGTGTGATATTAGGGTCTTCTTCAACCTCTGTAATCACCCAAAAAGGAGGATAATGTGCACATAGTGGAACCTCGGTTTGCGAGTAACGCGGTTAACGAGCGCTGAATTTCTAAAAATCCTAACTCGGTTTGCGAGAGTTATCATGCAAAACGAGCAGGATTCAGACCAAAAGCGGTGTGCAGTACTGCTTTTGGCCTGAGGTGTCGGCGTTCGAAAATGCACGGAAAGGCCCGAGGACAGTTCGGCTGACCTCGGCAAACCTCGTAAACTGAGTCTTTCCGAGGTTTGCCGAAGTGTGCTCGGGCCTGGAACGGATTATGCTCGTAATCCGAGGTTCCACTGTACATCTATACATATACAGGTATAGGCCTATTCATTAAAAGTGCAGGAACAGTGATGTGCAAATTGCAGTAACCAATAGCAGCCAGATTTTACTAACTAGCTAGAATAATGAAAGATGATTGTTATGGTCAGTGAAAAAACATGTTTCAGGGGCCAGTCGATAGAATCCTAAAAACGATCAGAAAATATTAAGTAGAACACTTTCGTTCACGAAGGTTAAAAAGAGAAGTACTAGTATTATTTTAAGGACACTGGTTTCTGGAAATTTTACATCCTTGGTTCTGAGTTACTGTACTCTACATGCCGTTTTAAAGATTTTTGGTTTTCAAATTCACACAGCTGTAAAGGTCAATACTTACTTTAGCTGCCTCATATGTGATTGTTTTAGTTTCTGTGTGTACCAAGGGAACCTCCTTGGTAGGTATTTGCCCTTTCTCTGAAGCATTAGAGATGGTCACAGTTTGTGTTTTCACCAAGGGAGGCTGCACAGAAAAGCAAAATGATATTAGAAAAAGTCTGATCATCATTCTTTGGTTTAGCTTCTAGATACCTATGAAAAACATATGCAGAAATCCTTATGTAATAGAAGCAATTGTCTGTGTGTGTGTGCGCGTGTGTATTCTCTAAAATCTCAACTCAAGGGTGTTTCACAATACATGGGCTTACTTAAAGTTGACAAAAAGCCTTATACTTAAAGTGGTTCAAATCACAAAAGGATTTTTTTTTTTTTACCTTAAAGTGGATGTAAACCCTCACATATACTCAGTGAAGTGAACAGCCCCAGATAATACACAGGGATGAAACAAATCTCCCTATATAAGTTTTACATGTATATCTGCTGTCTTCCGCTTGCTATATTCTTTAGAAAGTGCAGATCATCCTAGATTTTTTTTCTTCCATTCAGCACTGGGCGTGAAGTCTTGGCATACACTGTGTGACAGCTGATTGGAGGAAAGGCACACACCTCCTCTCCACATAGGCAGAGGAAGGAAGCAATGTGCAGAGCTGTGCTGTAAATAGACAAGCTATTTATAGCACCCACCTAAACACAAATTTCCAGCTGCTTTTATCTTCCTGTGTCGAAGAACTTGTCAGAAGTTATGCTGATAACAGAAGAATGGAGCAGCAGAAAGATACAGGACTTAGGGCTTTGGAAAGACATAAGTAAACTCTACAGATATATGTGCTTAGGTCAAATTTCATGAATCAGGTTTAATGTATTCTCTGCATGAGGCTGGGTTCACATATATGCAAATTGGATGCAGGTTTCTCTGCATCCAATTCGCCTGACAGGCAAATGTGACTGGCTCTCAATGGAGCAGTTTTACATAGGTCCGGGGCGGCCATGGTGCAGATTGCAGAAGGGTCCTGTGCATCTTTGGCTCCGGTTCAGGTGTGAATTCAGGCAAAAATTCAGACCCGAGTGGCATTTGAACCGGTGTACAGAAACGCACGGGTTCCCATGCTGTGAGCCGCGGCCGCACATATGAGAACACGGCCATAAGGTAAAAAACCTTCCAATGTTTGTGCCTCTCCTCATCTCTTTAAACAAACACTTACCCATCAACACCTTTAATCCAGCACTGTCCCCGCCGACAGCTCAGCTCTCCTCACTTCCTGCTTTTACAGGACACAGAGGCAATAATAACCTGTGAAGATGGAGCGGGTTGAGCCATGCTGTGCGTATCTATTGACGCACACAGGCCAACTTGGGAGCAAGCCTGCATAAAAGGACCCAGAGACCATAGCTTGCTATGTGGGAACTCAGAAGAGAGGAGCAGCCAAAAGTGCCAGCGGGGGACCCCAGAAGAGGAGACCGAGACCATGTTGCAATACCATTGCACAGAGCAGGCAAGTATAATGTGTTTACTAGTTTAATAATAAAAAAAAAAAAATTGGATGTTTACAATCACTTAAATACTCTACCACAATCATTAACCACTTAAGGACCGAGCCTCTTTCTGAGATTTGTTGTTCACAAGTTAAAAACTTTTTTTTTGCTAAAAAGTTACTTAGAACTCCCAAACATTATACATTTGTTTTTCGAACACCCTAGAAAATAAAATGGCAGTCGTTGCAATACTTTCTGTCACACCGTATTTGCACAGCGGTCCTACAAGCGCATTTTTTTTGGGGAAAAAATACACTTTTTTAAATTAAAAAATATGGCAACAGTAAAGTTATTCCAATTTTTTTTATCGTGAAAGATAATGTTACGCCGAGTAAATTGATACCCAACATGTCACGCTTCAAAATTGCGCCCACTCGTGGAATGGCGACAAACTTTTAAAAATCTCCATAGGCGACATTTAAAAAATTCTACAGGTTGCATGTTTTGAGTAACAGAGGAGGTCTAGGGCTAGAATTATTGCTCTCGCTCTACAGATCGTGGTGATACCTCACGTGTGGTTTGAACACCATTTTCATATGCGGGAGCTACTCACGTATGCGTTCGCTTCTGCGCGTAAGCTCGTCGGGGACGGCTTGCGTTTATAAAAAAAAAATTTTCTTATTTATTTTGCCTTTTATTTTTACATTGTTTTTTAAAATAAATAAAAACTGGTGTCACTTTTATTCCTATTCCAAGGAATGTAAATATCCCTTGTAATAGAAAAAAAAAAAAGCATGACAGGACCTTAACAAGACCTCAGATCTTATATTTACTTCCCCTCACTCGTCTCCATGCCCAGCAAGGGCAAAGATCCGATCGCCTCTGCCAACGGCTCCGGTAAGCGGTGGAGGGCACCGGAGTGTGGCGGGAGGGGCCCTCTCCCGCCACCTACAAAAAAAAGTGATCTTGCGGCGAATCCGCCGCATAGACTACTTTTATCTGAAACCGGACCACTCACCGAAGAGGAGGATACCGGCGACGGTGGGCGGTCCATCACTAATATTATATATATATATATATATATATATATATATATATATATATATATATATATATATATATATATATATATATATATATGTATGTATACACACACACACACACACACACACACCTTCATTTTGCAGTATTTAGTGCCTGTCATGTGAAGGCAATCCCTTTCCTTTCCAAGTCTAAAGGACAGCCGAAGGGCAATTCTCCTGAGGGCTAGCAGCATCAGTTCCAGAAGTGACCCTGCTCCTCTTTAGGCAGTTGGGCAAATACAGGATGAGAGGGGCTGATCCTAGATTCCCCTGTCAGTGCTCTTTCATGAAGGAGGATGCTTGTGCATTCTCAATGAGAAAATGAATAAATAAATAAAAAGAATCAGTTACACAGAAGGGCTGGTAGAAGGTCCAGTCCACATATACAGCTGTGCACATGTTATGAAATGGAATGAATGGCTGCAGGAGAAGGAAGCTGGATGTAGGGACAACTGTCAGTGCAGCTGGAAGCTTTGAGGTGTCAGCACAAATCAGAGTCCACAAGGCCCACTGTGCCTTATGATCTGTCTGGATGCAAAAAGCAACTAACTGAATTAAGTTCAATGAAAGCTGTCCCAAGCAGTCTAGAGGCACTGGGAGAGGACAAAGCAGGGTAGCCAATCACATTCTGCCTGATGTGCAGAATGCTAGTAATGGAAAGAACAAAGCTATGGGGCTTTGTACCTGGATATGTACAAGGACTCAAAGGACAAGAAGTCAGTGGATTTTTGCTGGCTGTGCTCTGAAGACTGGATGCAGGGAGTGCTGTCAAAGAAGGGCTGTAGGTGCTGCAAGTGGAGAGAGAACACTCTCCCAGTGCCTCCAGTCAGCTTGAGAAAGCTTTCACTGCACTCAGGTCAGCTAGTTTTTTTCTGCACGCAGACTATACCCCTTGTTCATAAGGCACAGTGGGCCTTGTGGACTGTGATTTGTGCTGACACCCCAAAGGTTCCAGCTACACTGACAGTTGTCCCTGCATCCAGCTTACATCTCCCATGACCAGTCTTGACTTATAGCCCGAGCACAGCTGCATATTTGGACTGGACCTTCTGGCTCAGGCTTTCATTGTTGTGCCGAGAGGCTGCAGGTCAGGCATCTGGGGGGATCTCAACATTATTGTTAGGATCCCTGCAGAGCATAGAACGCTCTGTGTCATTAGCTACCAGCAAGCTTTAGCCCACCGTCGGCTCAATCTGGGTTGCAAGAGTACAGAAATAAGTGCACTTCTGTGACTCACAAGTTTGGCCAAAAAAGCTTTTCCCATACTTTTCTTTTTTTTCCAAATTCTTTATTTATAGAATAAAGTATCCATCAGAGCAGAACAATACAAACCTATTCACATATTGAGAGTGTTATCCCTTAAAACAAAGATAAAATTGCCTCAGTGAGAGATATAGAATATGCAAAACATCAGGCGCCCAGAGAAGACAAATTAAACTCTCATCAAAAATCCAGGGCAAACCCTAACAAATGTTGCGGAAATCACTCAGATGGACACTCCAATTTTTTTAAGATTTTTTGGTTAAGAAAGTAGGGGAAAAGAGAGATGGAGGAAGAGAAGGAAGCCTATGAGCACCAGAGAAATATGAAACAGATGAGGAAAGAAAGAAAAGGGTAAAATAAAAATAAAAAACCCACTAAAAATGGGGGAAGGAGGGTGGTGGGACATGTATAACTGTCAGCAAGCTTGGTGGGAAAAACTCCAGTGGCAACCTGTGAATCTCTGGTGAACTCCATGCCCAAGAGGGTTAAGGCAGTGCTGGAAAATAACGGTGGCCACACAAAATATTGACACTTTGGGCCCAATTTGGACATTTTCCATTATGGGTGTACTCACTTTTGTTTCCAGCGGTTTAGACATTAATGGCTGTGTGTTGAGTTATTTTGAGGGGACAGCAAATTTACACTGTTATACAAGCTGTACACTCACTACATTGTAGCAAAGTGTCATTTCTTCAGTGTTGTCACATGAAAAGATAGAATAAAATATTTACAAAAATGTGAGGGGTGTACTCACTTTTGTGAGATACTGTACCATATATGTTCCAATATGACCATGTTTTAGTATATTGCTCTCTCCTGTTTTGGCGGTAAGTACTAGGTCCTCCAAAGCGTTAAAAGAGAAAGTAAACCCTGATGGGTTTTACTTCCTCTTTATTTCCCTGCAAAAGGTAAAGCATAATGGGCTACTATGCATCGCATTGCAGTAGCCCATTACGTGTCACTTACCTGAAACCGAAGCCTTCGATGTCACCGCTGTCCCCACTAGCAGCGAGCGTCCATCTGTACCCTTCTTCCTTCCGGGGCCACAAACTCTGGCTCTGTGACGGGCCGGAGTCGCGTGACGCCACTCCCGCGTGGGAGCCGCTAGTCACGGCATGACCCCTTTAGAAACGGCACGATCTGCCCTTTCTAACATGCGCATGCGCTGTAGACATCGGCGCACACCTTTATTGTAAATAAACATAGATGTAGATATTTCCAGCACCTACAGGTAAGCATGAATATAGGCTTACCTGTAGGTAAAAGTGGTTGTACAGGGTGTGCAACCACTTTAATACTCCTGACTTTGTTGAACCACATGGCAATGGAAGGAGGGTTAACAATGTGATACAGGCTTTGGCAGCATTAAGCATGTGACTAAGTATAGATATCTTATATGTCTTAAGGGGAATTTCATAGAAATGGAGCAAGAAGGCGGCAGGATCCCAACAACAGGAAATCCGTAAATTGCTGGGTGATCTTTTGCACCTCAGACCAATACAGTTTTATTTTAGGACATGTCCAGAAAATGTGAAGTGGAGTCCTCTGTTCCCCCCTGGCATCTCCAGCACCTATACTTTTAAGTATACATTTTAAATGTTTAATTGTAGACTATCAAATATATCTGGAATTGTGTTCTGTGTGATTTACCTTCCTTTGCATAGTCTAAAGGATGACATCTTCTCTAGCTCTTGTGTCACCTGCCTACTCAATGGTTAAGACCAAACATGGATGTGCTGAGATCCTCACTATTCTATCCACCTTATTTAAAATATCTAGATGCAAATATCTAGATGCCTAACCCACTAGATTCCAGTGCCTGAAAACATGCAAGACTGATGGCATTGTAGAATGCAACAGTCTGAGTAAGGCACAGAAGATACCCTCTCACATTGACTAATATCTGCTGTGCAGAGAATTCTGAGATCACCATATAAAGCGAGATTTCAGTATAGTAATTAACATTTTAATGTGGTTCTAAAAGGCAGAAAGTTTATTTTTTTTTAATCTTAATGCATTCTATGAATGAATAAACCATTGCACAGATCAGGCAATTATAACATGTTTGTTATTTAAAAAGAAAAAATCAAGACTTTAATATCACTTTAAGTAAATATATCACTGCATTAATTTCTGTTTTATGTTGCTGTATAATCTTTTTCCTCCACTCAACTCACCTGTAAGAAGGTTTATGTTTCAGTCCCAGCCAAAGCAACAAAGAATCCCGACTTTAAAAATGAATTAACCATTTAAATCCTAAACTCAAATGAGGACTTTTTCTTGAAAAAAAATATTGATATTCAGAATTTTCTCTGAATATGTCCTACCACTAAAATGACATGTTAACTTGCTATTAAACATGTTATATAATAACAAGAACAAATAAAATCTAAAATAGGAGACAGCAGTTTGTTTATTTCATTCACATAGAGACAGTGATAATGACATGAGCCCTATGGAGTAGTGTCCAGTCGAGAACACTAGTAACAGAATAAGCAAAATACTTAGAATAAGTGATAAAACAGTGAGCAGAATCAGAACCTATAAACAATACAGATAAACAATGGAAAGAAAAAGAATAAAAAAGCATTTTAAAAAAACAAAAGTACAATCATAACAGTGAATCTGCAATATACTAGGGCAAGGATATTAAAGTACACATTTTACATTAGAGGCAAAGAAAACTCAGGCTTAACAGGTGAAAAAATAAACTGTATTATAAACAGAAATATTATTTGTTCAAAGAACAGCTAATATAAATCAGAATACATACTGTTAGTAACACTAAGAAAATGGGCAGATACCATCCATACAGTCTCCTTCAAATTACATCATGTTGTTAGAAGAACTTTTACCAGACTGTATTAATAAACAACTTGCAGCACTCATGAAAGCTTTACAGCTTAGCCAGTAGGGTTTACTTGAGGACAAATTCTCAAGTAAAAAAAAAAAAAGGAAAATATTATATCCGTAATGTCATAGAATATCTTAATGCCAAGGCCCTAATAAGGCTATATATAGATATATAAGTATTCTGAAGGCTAAGGGCTCAGGACAACAAGATATGCATAGGATGGAAAACAAAAGCTGCAGCTTGGGTAACATTTCAAGTTCACAGAACATGACATACAATTGCTGGGGACATACTTCATAGAATCTCCTAAAAGTATTTACCGAGCTGGCAAATTAATTATAAAAATATGGAAATCTGAAGTCTGTCAAAAATAAATTCATCACATCAGTATAGAGGCTGAAAATTCTGAAATCATATAGAAAACGGACTTGAGGCAGTGTTTAAGTTACTTTTAAATTGTAAGGGATTGTTTGGAAAACTTTTATATATAAACAAGGGGAACCAATGTCAAAGGGTAATATAGGTATAGTAAACTACACCAGGGGAAACGTAATAAAATTTCTTTATAAAGGGTACTCATAGATTGACAAACACTGTACTAAATGACTAAATTTATTTAAGGCACTGCAGTGCCTGTTGGGAAGAAGGGCATGTTTTCTGGGGGCAGGACAGTAGACATTTATGTAAAAAGACAGATAGTAGATGTGTTGTCCTAGGAATACAAATTCCAAGTACAACTAGTTTCCAAGAATGCCCTATTTTTTGCATTCCTTCCATTTTCTATACATGAAGCATATTATACGGTAAAGAGAACATCAGAAGGCAAGCTTTCATACAAGATGCTCTTCCACTAAAAATCAGATAAGCATATCCCACAGAGTGACTGTGAACATCATTTGTCAAACAGATTTTAAAACACCAGTTATTTTATTAAAGCTATTCCCATTGGCTCCATAACAATGCTTTGCAAAGGCTAAAGCACCAAAACAGACGCATTGAATTCTAGATTTCATAAAAAATATACAAGCAGCAGCTCAGATAACTATCCACATTTGTAGATAGTTTTATACTTTGCATGCTTTAAGTGAATCTTAGGATGGATTTGTGTACCATCAGAAGAAACAAGACTGCATGGCAAAAGCATACTGAACCAAGAAGTCAATTACATGACACTATTTATACAAAGCATCATAATAGCAAAGTGGTGCTGGAAGTATGAAGACTGCTACAATCTAGGAATATTCTTAAGATACAGTTTTTCTATTTCAGTAATCATATAAAGCATACATATTAAAAGTGCTGACTTTTGAGGACATGGCAACAGTCCATCATAGAGGAGTTCATGTTTCTATTATGCCTGTAATTGACAATAATAGAAAGGGTAAAGGCCACTACATGGATGACTAAAAGTAGCAAACATACAAACATGAATGAAAACATCTAAAAGGAATAAAAAGAGAAGCCGACGAGTCCAAATACTCAGGTTCCATTGTTAGTGGTCCTTATCAGTTCCTTGGCCTTTGGAAAGGCATGAAACATTAGAGGCAGTGCAATGCAGAACTGTAGTACAGTTAGCTGTGTTTATATAAACACACACACATAAATATATATATAAAAGATAAAATCCAATTTAATGAGACCAAGAACCTAAAACACAAGTTGTTTAATCCAAATAATAAGCTTTCAGAAGGGAAAAAAATGTATTTTCTTTATCGTCCATCCAACTGTGGAAATTCTTAAACAGCCAGGACATCCAAAAGCAGTTCGGGCGAGGGGCTAGGGTGTAAAAGCTGTAAATGTGGAAATCATACTGCAAGAGTATCTTAAGGAATCAACACCTAAAGTAGGATAGATGAAAAAGGGCTAACCAATCTGGAAATTGCCTTGGCTAAGGGAAATGCAGCAGGGATTAACCTGGTGCTGAAGAACAGGGCAGATAAACACCACAAAAGAGAAGAAAGTACGACTGTAAAGTGCCATGAGTCTTAGTCAGCAAATGGAGGCCTAACCATCTACCAAAAAAGTGGAAAAATTAGACCAGCAACTAAACTGCCCAATAAATCATAATGTTTACAGGACCAAGACCAAGAGTAAAAATAAACATACTATGTTCAATAGCAGTAAAAAGCTCATTTGGACAACTGCAGGAAAGGATAAACCCTATCATAAATAACCCTTGACTTTAGGGAAAGGAAGCTCAGACAGACAGAACATGTCCAGGCAAAAGACTATTCTGTTAACAGTCGAAATTTAAGTTAAATGCCCCAGACCTTTGAACTCAGGGAGATCCAGGGTTATACCTGACAGACAACTAATCTTTTAAGGAGATATCCATAGATGCGAAAGCCCTCACAACATGCATGCAAACAGAAAGAACCCTTAGTTGACAATTATTTTAAGGGTTCTAAGCCTAAATACTGCTTAGGGAGAATTTGTGATGATCAACAAAACATGTTTAAAAAAAAAAAAAAGGTAGGCAGGGATAAGGATATATCGTAATGCAAACTGGGGGAAATCATAAAACTTTATGAGAGGTGAAGATGTTGCAACTTCCAGTTGAAATCCAGTGGAAATATAGCGAAGACCAACCAATAAAGGTATCCCATGATTATTCAGCAATGGTCTGTTCCAGAAAACAAGAAAGGCAGCAGTAAGCAAGAGGATACATCCATTGGGGGAGTCCTCCCCGGAAGGGTGAAAGGGACCATTATTTCCATGGTCAGAGATTGGCGAATAGCATCCAAGCTGCATGGAGATAAATTACCAAGGAACTCAATATGGTAAACAAACAAGTCCCCACTTGTAAAAGAAGGAAGGCAACTTCATGCGGAAGGTTAAGCAGATGAGATAGGGGGCTTCTGGCTTTGGGATCTGCAGCTTGAGGGGGATGTAGTGTCTGAGTTACTACAGCAGTAGTAGACAAACTGAGTTTCTTCAGCCCTATCTACAGATCTCCTGCATTGAAGCAGGTGTGCATTGTAAGTACCAGTAGTATCAGGAATTACTGTTGAGGGCAGGTCTGAGAAGATGCCGTTCAATAAAGGACGTGGGAATCAGTTCTCCAAGTTCATCCTCAGCATCCTAGACACAGCCAAAGTGCCCTACACTCATGAAGCTTAAATGCTTCCAAAAGGACATCACAACTGAAGCACAGGACTCCAGACATTTGTTCCAAAAGTTTCAGGACAGGATTTGACCCTGTGCTGGAGAGGTTTGCTTTAGGCGATATGATCCACTGTGACATGGTTTCACAAATCAAAGTCACCAGAGGATGGAGAGTTATTGCAACCTAGGTAGGGAGTCCAAAAGTCTGTCAGTGAAATCCCTATAGGAGAGGACACCTTCAACCTGTTTAGTAGTATGGTTGTTAAGGTGGATGCCTGAAGAGACTGGGCACAGGCATTATAAATATAATAAATTCTCTATCTTCTTGGAGAAGTTCAAAGAAAAAGTGCATTGCTCCAAGCTTCATATATAATTCTCAGGTCTTTCGCTGCACCAGGTGCTAGCTTCTAGAACATACTTGGCATAAAAAGCAAGGCAGAAAACGGAGCTGCGCTCTGAATGGCACACTATAGGATTTCTTCCAACTTAGTTCCCTGCCCTATGCCGCGCCCCTCTGGTGGGTTTTAACCAGATTGGGCTTACTTTATGAGGTTCTCTACAAATAAGCCCAATTGGGGTGAAAATGGATCATAGGTGCATGGCTTAGGGTGGGGATCATATTGAACCGATTACACTGAATAAACCCTATGATGTTGCATTCACAGAGTGCAGCTTTGTTTTCTGGAAAAAGCTCCTTTTTGTCAGCAGGGGCCCATGACTTCAAGGTTATTTCCAGCCTTTATAGAGGTAGTTTATAAATTGGGAAGGTCTCTACAGCTGCAGAAGCGCTAAAAGACTGGGACAGCATCGGACATTGATCGGACATTCCGACAACAAAATCCATGGATTTTTTCCGACGGATGTTGGCTCAAACTTGTCTTGCATACACACGGTCACACAAAGTTGGTCGGAAATTGCAAACGTCAAGAAAGCGATGACGTACAACACATATGACGAGCCGAAAAAAATGAAGTTCAATAGCCAGTGCGGCTCTTCTGCTTGATTCCGAGCATGTGTGGAACTTTGTGCGTCGGAATTGTGTACACACGATTGGCATTTCCGACGGATTTTGTTGTCGGAAAATTTGAGATCCAGATCTCAAAGTTTGTGTGACGGATATTCCGATGGAAAATGTCCAATGGAGCCTAAATACAGTCGGAATTTCCGACAAAAAGCTCTCATGGAACATTTTCCATGTGTACGGGGCATTAGAGATAGAGGCCCGGTAGAGTCACAATTAGACTCTGCCATGGATTGCACCAGAAAGCGCTTAACGACTCTGCAAGAAGACTGCTCTATTAAATGTTCAAAAATCCAAGGTGGACATAAAGGGTCTTGCGGGCACAGGAGAGGTCTGATACTCGTACGGTGGAGCTATAGTTCCAGATTATAGGTATCAGCTGCTTCTGGGTATACTAAGAAATCGCCCATAAAAGCCATAGTGAGGTATGGGTTGAGGTCACGCATTGCAGTTAGACTGCCCTCTGTTTATTTTTTTAAACAACACTCCACCAAGCACAGTTTCAGTGCTCAGTTTCTTCACCATTAAATGTTACCATGTTAAAATGGTGGTGGAGGAAAATGTCATCCAATGAGAACTGCAAGGTATTTTTCTGAGTCTTTAGAGACTGGGTCACACCAGAGACTGTGCCATGGCTCTGTATCTGGAGAATGCCCTGTGGTTAACTAACAGTGCACAAAGGTCTGTAAAGAGCCACAATGCAGAGCCCAGTGCCCTTTCTAGGATAGCCCCCCAATTTTTAGTCCAGCAGGGTATGGCCTTCAAAGCTGTTGCCAAGGACACACTGATCCAGATAGCTGCTGTGTAGATACTACCTCAAGGAACAAAACTAAAGTCTTGATTGAAGTCATGGATCATCTACAGGGTATCTTGACTGAAAACAAAAACAAATAAAAATAAAAAAAGGCTAAAAAAAAGTTTTAATATTTCTCAGCAGACATTTTTGTTAGCCAGTGTCCCAACATCCTGAAGGCTGCAATATAACTCCATTGTTTGAAAAATTACCATTTCCTTAAATAGACGATAAAGAAAACATATTAAAACAAATCGCAATCAGTGTTTAAAATTTCTGCACCAAAACCTGAGGTATTTCACACTATAAAGAATTTCTGTGTAACTGAGAATTAACTATTGCTTTATAATATTAGCCATGACAAGCTGAGCAAGAGCTGACTGTATCGTTATTAAACTGGATTACTCAATAAATATGCTGTGTGCAGTTCACCATTTTCCTGAATAATATTATGATCACAGACATCTTCAGTTCTGATAAACGGTGGAAATGTTTACATGTCTGTAAATGTTTTGTTACAGCTGTTTGGTATAGCCAACATGTGTCCTAGGTTTTTGGTCCCTTAGCGAGAACCAAATAAACAAATAAAAAAATTCTGAGGCATGCAGTGTATTTGTAGCAGAACCATGACACTAAGCTGAAATGTTAATACTTTGGAGAACCAGCCACACATAAGCTACTTCATCATATGTAAAGGTGTGTTTATACAGCTTTAAAAAGTACAGTTCACAGAGGGGTGCACTGAACAGCCAAGCAAAAGCTAAACTTGACTGCATTCCCCAAAAAATAATCACTCATAAGAACAGAAGCCACCAAAAGGTCACTAATAGAAAGATTAAAAATGACATCAGAAATGGGAGGCGGTGCTTTGGAAGTTGAAGCGGGTACAGACGGCACTTTTCCATGGACTTTTCCTCCGGCATTGGGATGGAGACTTTCGGGAGGATTACCCGATGGTCTTTCCCAGAAGGATTTACAAGGTCTTCACCCTGCCCTGGAGCCTCACCCTGAGTCTGCCCACAGAGGGACGGCAGAAGAGAAAGAGACAAGTGAAACCGAAAAAAACGAAAAACAGATGGCAAATGGAATATGAAATTAATTTCTTAGGTATGTGCAAAGTATTTGTTAGAAGGTAAAATATTTCTCAATAAAAGGGTTAGGCCCTATTGTACATATTCTAAAGGGTGTGTCAAGACAACTGACCACTTTAAAGGCAGTGATATTTAAGGGGCTAGTTTTCACTAGGTGGGTCAATGGCAGTATCTAATTCAAGTGATATATCTCTTATGGGCCTACACGTAATGGCAGTGAATGTGGCTTGTGGATACAGTATTTACTGATGGCAGGTTGAAGCATTACCATGTGCATTCAAGTTAAAGACATATGGGATAACAAAGCCTACTGCTGGGGCTTGCCTACATAGTTGTTCTAGTTTAACCTTCATTGTATGTGGGTTTAGCTTCCTTAGTAAGCAAAGCTCTTATAACTTTGCATGTGATGTTTGCTAAACCCTGTTAAATACTGTTTACAATAAAGTGAAGGCAATAGAAGATGTCCTAGCAAGTAACTTACACTTGGGGGCCTTTGTAATATTTACCTACACTGCAGGAAACCAGTCCACAAGATACCAACAGTCTAATGCCCCGTACACACGGTCAGACAACAAAACACACGGTCCGACAACAAAATCCTAGGATTCTTTCCGACGGATGTTGGCTCAAACTTGTCTTGCATACACACGGTCACACAAAGTTGTCGGAAAATCCGATCGTTCTAAACGCGGTGACGTAAAACACGTACGTCGGGACAATAAACGGGGCAGTAGCCAATAGCTTTCATCCCTTTATTTATTCTGAGCATGCGTGGCACTTTATCCTTCGGATTTGTGTACACACGATCGGAATTTCCGACAACGGATTTTATATCCTGCTCTCAAACTTTGTGGGTCGGAAAATCCGATGGAAAATGTGTGATGGAGCCTACACACGGTCGGAATTTCCGACAACAAGGTCCTATCACACATTTTCCGCCGGAAAATCCGACCGTGTGTACGGGGCATAATGAGTTGTTGAGCATTGTTCAACTTAGATGAACACCATCATAGGCAGAGTATTACTGTAATGAGCTCTTTAACACTACAGTGAAGTGGGAGTGATTAATCCATTTAAAGGTGACTAACAAGACATGTGTAGTGTCCCAAGTAACATTACTAATTAACCCTGCTACCATTTTTATGAAAGGAAGAACTGAGCTCTTAATTCCCGCAAAGGGACTGTTCTTCGTTGCTCTGTTTTGGGACTTTGGGCTGGATCTTTGCACATCCCTGAACAACAATTCTCTGTGATATCACGGCCAGATGGCTGATAAGCATGGACAAATAAATAGTGAAAAGGAAAGAAAAAACAGAAGCAAAAAGAAAAGGTGAATGTTTAAGAAAACAAAGATGGCAAGAGAACAGAGTAAAGAAAAAGAAAGGAAAAGAAAAGAGAACAGGGTATAGTTAAACTCAGCATTGCAAGCTGTGAGAACATAGGAGATCCCTGAAAAGCTGCAGAAGATGGTATACCACCAAAGGATTTGAAATACTGGACGATAATCCACCGCCTGCAAATCTTAACATGGTAGGGATAATGTGGCAGATATAACAATCCGAGGCAAGATATGTAGAAAGCTTAAATGCTGTAGAAGCCAAAAACACTTGTCCAATAATTTAATCATTCATTGATTCTTACAGTTCAGCTTCAGCTTTACCTTTGCAAGTTACCTTTTTAGCCCCGAACCTTTTAATATGTCAGAACCCACAAATCTGCATTAATATATTTAAATATGAGGCAACTGTTCAAATTCAGTGATATAGCTCCCGTAACCTACACAAACTATGCATAAGCATGAACCAGCATTTGGCAACTGTATGAAGCAAATATTTGAGCAGTTAAATAGGTAAAGTAGCAGTACTACAAAATAAAACAGTATACATAAAACTGTTCAAAGATACCTAAATTGGTATGCTCAATCCCTCCAGGCCACCATGAGGTTTCTCCATGGGTACACTCCCTGTTGCCTCTGTTCACAATACAGTGCCCATCACTTGACTGACCTACTGGCAGACCTGAGTGATGTCACATAAAAGGACAGGGGTAGGTCTATGATTATAGTATGCCTATGTTTTAGTTGTCTGAACAGCTGGTCTGGGAGGGGCGTGGAAGTACACGGCGTAGAAAAAATAAGTGCTAATGGCTTATGTTGTCCACTACCTGCTGACACTATTACTTTGGTCTTTTTTAAATGAGCATACATATTCACTTTAATGCATCTCACAAAAACAAAAAAGTGGTTTTCTACCTACGGTGGCCTGTAAAATGACTGTTCATGGTTACAGATCCTAAATAAAGCATCTAAGCACCTGTTGCTAACCCAGCTGGAAAACTCAACATTATACATGAACATACATTGGGGACAGAAAGTATTCAGACCCCTTAAACTTTTCACTTTTTGTTATATTGCAGCCATTTGCTAAAATCATTTAAGTCCGTTTTTATCCTCATTAATGTACACACAGCACCCCATATTGACAGAAAAACACAGAATTGCTGACATTTTTGGAGATTTATTAAAAAAGAAAAACTGAAATATCACATGGTATAAGTATTCAGACCCTTTGCTGTGACACTCATTTATTTAACTCAGGTGCTGTCCATTTCTTCTGATCATCCTTGAGATGGTTCTACACCTTCATTTGAGTCCGGCTGTGTTTGATTATACTGATTGGACTTGATTTGGAAAGCCACACACCTGTCTATAAAAGACCTTACAGCTCACAGTATATGTCAGAGCAAATGAGAATCATGAGGTCAAAGGAACTGCCTGAAGAGCTCAGAGACAGAATTGTGGCAAGGCACAGATCTGGCCACGGTTACAAAAAAATTTCTGCTGCACTTAAGGTTCCTAAGAGCACAGTGGCCTCCATAATCCTTAAATGGAAGACGTTTGGGAGGACCAGAACCCTTCCTAGAGCTGGCCGTTCCACCAATCTGAGCTATCGGGGGAGAAGAGCCTTGGTGAGAGAGGTAAAGAAGAACCCAAAGATCACTGTGGCTGAGCTCCAGAGATGCAGTCGGGAGATGGGAGAAAGTTGTAGAAAGTCAACCATCATTGCAGCCCAGATCTGTGACTTGCCACAATTCTGTCTCTGAGCTTATCAGGCAGTACCTTTGCCCTCATGATTCTCATTTGCTCTTACATACACTGTGAGCTGTAAGGTCTTATATAGACAGGTGTGTGGCTTTCCTAATCAAGTCCAATCAGTATAATCAAACACAGCTGGACTCAAATGAAGGTGTAGAACCATCTCAAGGATGATCAGAACAAATGGACAGCACCTGAGTTAAATATATGAGTGTCACAGCAAAGGGTCTGAATACTTAGGACCATGTGATATTTCAGTTTTTCTTTTTTAATAATAATAATAAAAAAAAAAAGGCAGAAGGCAAGAAGGCAGAAGTCCGGTCCACCGCTAGCAAAAGAGCTGCAGAAGATAGCGGAGGAGCAGGCAGAAGCTCAGGACACCGGAAGGAGACGCCGGAGAGACCCCCGAAGTCGGAAGACAACCCCAGAGCTGCCTAATAAATTACTTTAAAAACCTGTGTACTGTGTTTTTTTATTGACACTTTTTCCCTAGGTGAATGGGTAGGGGTACGATGTACCCCATACTCATTCACAAAGGGTGGGGGGCCGGGATCTGGGGGCCCCCTTATTAAAGGGGGCTCCCAGATTCCGATAAGCCCCCGGCCCGCAGACCCTGACAACCAAAGGCCAGGGTTGTTGGGAAGAAGCTCTTGTCCTCATCAACATAGGGACAAGGTGCTTTGGGGTGGGGGGCCGCAGGGCGTCCCCCTGCCCCAAAGCACCCACCCCCCCATGTTGAGGGCATGCGGCCTGGTACGGTTCAGGAGCGGGGGGCGCTCACTTGTTCCCCAAACCCCCATTCCTGACCGGCCGGGCTGCGTGCTCGGATAAGGGTCTGGTATGGATTGGGGGGGGACCCCCACGCCGTTTTTCCGGCGTAGGGGGTTCCCGTTAAGATCCATGCCAGACCCAAGGGCTTGGTATGCTCTTGGAGGGGGAACCCATGCCAGTTTTTAAAAATTATTTATTTAAAATTTGGCGCAGAGTTCTCCCTCAAGATCATCTGAGCACAAGTCGCATGCCAAAGTCGGATCATGGGAGACGGCGATTCGAATTCAATGATAGTCAATGGGCTGAAATAGGATCAAAGTAGTACAGGGAGCATTTCTAAAGTCGGAACGACTTGTATCGGACCAGTTAAGATGACTCCCATAGGGAAACATTGAATTTCACACGTCATGCGACATGAGCTCCCAATGTCGGAGCGTTTGTCGGACTAGTGTGAACCCGGCCTCAAGGATGATCAGAAGAAATGGACAGCACCTGAGTTAAATATATGAGTGTCACAGCAAAGGGTCTGAATACTTAGGACCATGTGATATTTCGGTTTTTCTTTTTAAATAAATCTGCAAAAATGTCAACAATTCTGTGTTTTTCTGTCAATATGGGGTGCTGTGTGTACATTAATGAGGAAAAAAAACGAACCTAAATGATTTTAGCAAATGGCTGCAATATAACAAAGAGTGAAAAATTTAAGGGGGTCTGAATACTTTCCGTCCCCACTGTATGTGATTAAGAGTGCAATATAAACAAAGTAATACACAAGGTAAAACAGAATGTCTATATAACAAAAAAAAATTGATTTAGATAGAATGTCTGGTTTGACCTCCAATATTAAAAGCAGTCACAGCAAAGTAAAACATTGTTACCTTTATTTTTAGTTCATGAGTTGATCTACCGATTGGCTTCTGTTCAACCACTCTGTCAGAAAAAAGCCGCTCTATCAGTGCAACAGGCAATAGACTGCAGCCCTGATCTGTGTATTCTGACAGCGGGGGACTCTCTCCCCTGCTGTCAGAATACAATGGCATAGCGGGGAGGATTCCCCCAACCACATCAAATATGTGGATGGGGGAATCAGGTCAGTTTATTTTGTTCAACCTACTGGTTGAACATAAAGGCCCCTTTCACACGGACGGATAGAATGGTGCTTTTAGCTGCGGATTTTCTAGTTTTCTACCGCAGCTAAAAGCACACAATGCTTTCCTATGGCCCCATTCACACACTGCGCTTAGCTGCGATTAAGTTACATGCGGTTCCGTGCGGATAAAAAAAATAGAATTGACTGTGTCCAGGAGCGATTTAGCGCAGCTATCCGCACATAACCGCAGGTAATCGCAGTGCACTGTGTCAGCTGCAGATAACAAGCTGCTCATCGGGAAAGGAAAAATGTTTTTTCCTTTCCCAATGAGCGACAAGCATGGGGATCCGACTTGGATCCCCGCCAGTGCCCGCCACTGTTTGGTATGAATTTTGAGGGGAAACTCCATGCCAAATTTTAAATAAAAAAACGGCATGGGTTCTCCCTCCAAGAGCATACCAGGCCCTTCGGTCTGGTATGGATTTTAAGGGTAACCCCCTACACTGAAAAAACGGCGTGGGGTCCCCCCCAAAATCCATACCAGACCCTTATCCGAGCACGCAGCCCGGTCGATCAGGAAAGGGGGTGGGGACGGGCGAGTGCCCCCCCCCTCCTGAACCGTACCAACCCGCATGCCCTCAACATGTGGGGGGGTTTGGTGCTTTGGGGCAAGGGGGGCGCCCTGCGGACCCCCCCCACCACAAAGCACCTCGTTCCCATCTTGATGAGGACAAGGGCCTCTTCCCGACAACCCTGGCCTTTGGTTGTCGGGGTCAGCGGGCGGGGGGCTTATCGGAATCCAGGAGCCCCCTTTAATTAGGGGGCCCCCAGATCCCGGCACCCCACCCTATGTGAATGAGTATGGGGCACTTGGTAACCCTACCCATTCACCTAGGAAAAAAGTTTCAATTAAAAAAAACACAGTAGACAGGTTTTTAAAGTGATTTATTAGGCAGCTCCGGGGGTCTTCTTCTGACATCGGTGGTCTTCTCCCTCTCTCTGGTGTCGTCTCCGCGCTCTGTGGTTCTTCTCTGGTGCCTTCTTCCTTCTGCTGGGCTCCTCCGCTATCTTCTGCTCTTTTGCCGCTCTTTGCTAGCGGAGGAGCCCGGTCTCCCGAGAGGTCTTCTTTCCTCTTCTCTTCCTGAGATGTTGACACAACGCTCCCTCTCACTGTAATGATGGGACTGTGACGACATAAGGGGCGGGGTCACCGGGTGACATCACCCGGTGGCCACGCCCCATGCTTATAGAATTGGAAGCGGCCCTCGCTCACGGCATTACAGCGTGAGGGAGCGTCGTGTCAACATCTCAGGAAGAGAAGAGGAAAGAAGACCTCTCGGGAGACCGGGCTCTTCTGCTAGCAAAAGAGCGGCAAAAGAGCAGACGATAGCGGAGGAGCCCAGCAGAAGGAAGAAGGCACCGGAGAAGAACCACAGAGCGTGGAGACGACAGCAGAGAGAGGGAGAAGACCACCGATGTCGGAAGAAGACCCCCGGAGCTGCCTAATAAATCACTTTAAAAACCTGTCTACTGTGTTTTTTTTAATTAAAACTTTTTTCCTAGGTGAATGGGTAGGGGTACCATGTACCCTATACTCATTCACATAGGGTGGGGGGCTGGGATCTGGGGGCCCCCTTATTAAAGTGGGCTCCCGGATTCCGATAATGTTGATGGCATGCGGCCTGGTACGGTTCAGAGGGGGGCGCTCGCCCGTCCCCACCCCCTTTCCTGACCGACTGGGCTGCGTGCTCGGATAAGGGTCTGGTATGGATTTTGGGGGTTCGGCGTAGGGGGTTCCCCTTAAAATCCATACCAGACCGAAGGGCCTGGTATGCTCTTGGAGGGGGAACCCATGCCGGTTTTTTATTTAAAATTTGGCGTGGAGTTCCCCCTCAAGATTCATACCAAACAGTGCCGGGCATTGGCGGGGATACAAGTCGGATCCCCGTTCAATACGAGTCGGTACCCTGTCGGGTTGCTATGGAAATGGCAAACCGCAGCTAATCTCACTGTACAAATGCAGTACAAATGCAGTACAAATGCAGCTGATCGCAGTGCCTGGAGTCTTGAATTTCACAGAAAAAAAACATAGCCATCCGTGTGAAAGGCGCCAAAAACTGACCCATTTATGGCCAGCCTTAGTTCTCACATTTGCAGTTGAAGGGTAAATATAGGAGGTCGAGTCACATTTTTGTCGCCCCAGAGGCTACTTTCCGCACTAGCAGCAGTATGCCAATAAAAAAATAAAGTGATGCTTACCAGTAACGTCTTTTCCAGTAGTCTTTCAGGACAGCCACAATGAGAGACCTTGGCTCCTCCTCTTCCTAGGAAACACTGCGCCAGCCCATAAAATTCCACTTCCCCCTGCCTGACTTCAGTTTTTTCTAAGACAGTGGTTCTCAACCATTCCAGTGCTGTGACCCCTTGATAACATTTCCCAAGTTGTGGGGACCCCTAACAGAAAAATCATTTTCGTAGCGTGGGTTGTCAGCACCCAAGGCAAGACAAGTAATTAGCACCCCTAACCCACGGACATTTAGCGCTCCGAGTCTCTTCCTCTCTTACCGTATTAAAACCCCTTATGGTACATTTTAGGATGTACCACTCTCCTTGTTGTCCTTTATTTTGCCTTTTATCTCTCTCTATCGTAATTTCCTGTTTTTTTTCCCCCGTTCCTCTCGCCAGCCGTCTTTCTTGCTCTCTTATTCTCTCCTTTTTTCTTTGTTCCTCCCCCTCTTTTACTCTCCCTTCCATGTATTCTCTATTTTTATTCCTCCTCTTACTCCTTGGTGGGGGGAATGGGATGAGTGGCAGTGCTGGCGGGGAGTTGGGATCAGTGGCAGTGCTGGTGGGAGGTGGGATCAGTGGCAGTGCTGGGGGGAGTTCTGATCAGCCAACTTAGGTGCTTTTGATCAAGGTCATCTGCTGATCCGAGAAATGTAGTGCAGACTTTTAATGACAACTATAATCACAGGTAGTGTTACTCACTGTGTCTCCGACTTTGTGGTGTCTTGCAGCAGTGACACCTATGCCGAAATCAGGAGATAGGGTCTCCTCCAGCCCCTCCCACTTCACATTCCTCACCAGTCAGCTGACCTCTAGTCTCTACCTGAACTGAATGGGTGACTGGGAGAGTGGTGCGGGCTTCAGGAACAGCCCAGGATTTGGTGACCCCTGGCAAATCATCATTCGACCCCCGAGGGGGTCCCGACCCCCAGGTTGGGAACCACTGTTCTAAGAGCACCTCCAGCCAGCTGGGGGGACAGAACACCACATTAATAACATACCATCACATATTACTACCGTGCCTGTGTTGAGGTCTTCCTCAAAACCCCCCATAAATTCGGGTGGGTAATTAGTGTTGTCCTGAAAAACTACTGGAAAAGACGTTACCGGTAAGCAGAACTTTAATTTTCCCTCACCATCTTTCAAGACAGCCACAATGAGAGTATAGACGAGCACTTACCACTTAGGGTGGGACTACGGCTTGCAAAACCTTTCACCCAAAGGCTTGCTCATTTGCCGACACCAGGTCCACCCTGTAATGTTTTACAAAGGTGGCAAAACTGGACCACATTGCTGTTTTGCAAATTTGCTCTGGCGTTGCTCCAGCCTTTTCCGCTTGAGAAGTCTCCATAGCCCTAGTAGAGTGTGCTTTTATATCAACAGGAACTTATTTTCCTTCTAACGTATTGGCCTGGCCAATGGTTACACTGAGCCATCTGGCAATAGTGCTTTGAGATGCTTTTTACCACTTTCTTGCCTCCAGAAAACAAAATAAATAAGGAATCTGATTTCCTTACTGCTTTCATCAGCTCCAAGTACTGCAGGATACATATCCTTACATCTAAAGTGTGAAATTTAAACTCCCTTTCTCCTAAGGGATTAGGGCAAAAAGTGGGTAAAACTATCTCCTGGCTTCTATGAAACTGCAAAGCCACCTTAGGTAGGAATGCCGGATTTGTTTTGAAAACTACCCGGTCTGGAAATACAACACAAAATGGGGGTCTGACTGACAAGGCCTCTATTTCGCTGACCCTCCTGGCATTTGTCACTGCAACTAAAAATATTGTTTTGAAAGCAAGATCCTTTAGTGAGCAATTTTCTAAAGGTTCAAATGGTGGCTCCGTTAGGGCCTGTAAGACAAAAGATAGGTCCCACTTGGGGAAGGGTGGGCCTTGAACTGGCCTCTGCCTCCCTAGTGCTCTGCAAAATATGACCACCCAAGGGTTGGCGGCCAGGGGCTTTTCCAAATATGCACTAAGTGCTGATACCTGGCTCTTTAGGGTACTCATAGCGAACCCTTTATCTGCCTCGCACTGCAAAAACGCCAAAACTGCTATGGGGCTCTGCACCTCGAAGGAGTTTCCTGCGCACCATTCATTAAAGCACACTCAGACCTTTTTTAAATCAGGCGCGTCTCCTTCTTTCTGCTATTGAGGAGAGTGGATGTCAGCCTTTCTGATAAAATCCCTTGGATTTTAATAACCCTTTCTCAATAGCCAGGCTGCTAGGTTCTATCGATGTACCTTGGGACAAAGGACCAGGCCCTGTGAACGGAGATCCTCCCGGAGTGGTAGGAACCATGGGGGTACTACTGATAATTATTTGAGGACCGAGAACCAGGACCTTTTGGGCCAATGCGGTGCCACCAAGATCAGAGGGGTGTTCAACGTTTAAAATTTTCTCAGCACTACCAGTAGCAAGATTGTTGGCGGGAAGGCATAGCATTTTGTGAAAACGCCAGCTCTGTGTTAGCGCATCCACCCCTAGTGTGTCTTCCCACCTGTTTAAGGAGAAGAAACAGGGGGTTTTTGCATTGTATTTTGATGCGAAGAGGTCCACATCCGGGGGCCCCATCTCTTGGATATAAGATCGAAGACCTCTTGGTTGTGGACCCAATTGCCCTCTCTCAGCTGTATTCTGCTGAGAAAGTCCGCCATCACATTATTTTCCCCTTTTAGGTAAACCGCCGAAAGGGAGAGTGCGTTGGTCTCTGCCCAGCTCAGAACTTCTGTTGCCAGGGTCAACAGGATTCAGCTCCTCATGCCGCCTTGCTTGTTTACGTATGCAACCACCGAGGAGTTGTCTGAGCGCACTTGAATGTGGTGGCCTTGTAGTTCCCTCCTGAAGGACCCGTGTGCCAACCCAACGGCTTTCAGTTCCTTCCAATTAGACGACCTTTTGAGCTCCTCGTCCCTCCTGTGTGCACCCCAGCCTTTGCCGATTGCATCCGTGGTCACTACCCCGGAGACCGGGATGAGCCACAGACAACCCTGCGACAGGTTTACGATTTTCCTCCACCACCAGAGGGATCTTTTTACCTGAGGTGGAATATGTACTAAGGTGACTCCTGGCTGTGGTCCCATATTTTTAGGACAAAGGTTTGAAGGGGGAGAAAATGTAGCCCTGCCCACTTAACTGCTGGGATGGTTGAAGTTAGCAGACCCAGAGTTGACATGGCTGACCTTTTGGAGACCTGCTGGTTGTTCTGGAGAGAGGCCACTTCCTTGTCCAATTTGTGTAATTTTTCTGCCAGGAGAAAAACCCTCAACTGAGTGGAGTCTAGCAGGTGCCCCAGGTAGGTAATGCGCCGAGATGGAATTAGGATGGACTTTTCCAGGTTCAGCAGTCACCCCAGACCTGTCAGGATATTCTTTGTCAGCTCTAGACTTCTGGTTAACTGATCTGGAGATGCTGCAAAGAGGAGAAAGTCATCCAGATATGCAATTAAGACTCCTTTGAGCCGTAGAAAGGCCATGGCTTCTGCCATGACTTTTGTGGATTCGGGGTGATGAGGATAGGCCGAATGGAAGCGCCTGAAACTGTAGATGGATTGTTTCTCCCACTATGCTCACCACTAGATGGAGAAACTTCTGGAAAGCTTCTGCGATAGGGACATGGAGGTAGGCGTCTTTGAGGTCTAGCGACACCATGTAGCAATACTGGGGTTGCAAGACTCTGACCGTAAAGATCGATTCCATGCGGAACCTCTTGTAGGATACGGACTGGTTCAGGGGTTTTAGATTCAGGATCAGTCTGTATTTTCCTCAGGGTTTTTGCACTACAAAAATGTGAGTAAAAACCCCCACCTTCCTCCCCATTTGGAACCCTGCGTACTATGTTTTGTTCCTCCAATACTTTTAATGCCCCCAATAGGGCCTCGGCCTTCTCCACACACCTGGGAAGGTGTGTGACGAGGAGTCTTTGTGGAGGTGGTCCTGTAAATTCCAGGCGGTACCCTCTCCTTACGATCCCCAGGATAAATTGACTGGAGAAGACCGCCTCCCACTGTGGGAGGAAGGCCCCCACCGTGTTTGGAACATCATTGGCTTTTTCGGGGCTGTTCAGGATGACGAAAATCGCGCCTCCTCTGCCCTTGCCCCTTTGACTCCAAGCTTTCATTTCCCCGTCAGGCTTAGGGACACCCCTTCGTTTCTGTGGACGAAACCCTTTCTTTGTCTGAACTGGGGTTTTGCGTTTAACCAGGAAGGATTTATTTTTGTCTGCTGTGCGGTCTAACACAGCTTCTAGGCCTGGGCCGAAAAGTAAATCTCCCGTCAAAGGGATCCAGTACAGTTTAACTTTAGAGGCACTATCGCCTGGCCACGTTTTTAGCCAGAGGGCTCTTCTGGCCGAGTTGGCTAGAGCCGCGGTTCTGGCAGGCATGCGGATGGACTCTGCGGACGCATCCACAATATATGCCACTGCTCACAGAATAGTAGGAAAAGATGACAATATAGTTTGCTTGGCGGTTCCCGCTTCAATATGAGCCTGAATTTGGGAAAGCCAATGCTCCAGGTTATGGGCCACTACTGTGACAGCTATTTCCGGTTTCAGATTTCCTATGGTTGATTTCCATGTTTTCTTTTATCCATAGTATCTGCTAGAGCTCCCATATCCTCAAAGGCCAGATCTGTATGTCTGGAGACCTGGGAGAAGGCAGCGTCCAATTTGGGGTTTTTATTCTAGACGGACGATGGATCTTCTGAAAATGGAAACCTTCTTTTCAAAGATCTGGAGAAAAAAAGGTTTCTGTTCAGGATCATGACACTCTTTCTTTACTGTTTCCACCAGGACATCATGGGCTGGGAAAACTTTTTCTGTTCCCCCATGCCCCTGTACATCTGGTCATGGAGTGTCAGGGGTTTCTTGTCTGCCTGAATTCCAAGGGCGGTATAAAATTGCCCCCAAGAGGTCCTCTACCTCTTCCAGGGAAAGCTTATATCTTGAAGGTTTCCTGGACTCCCCATCCCAGTCCCCTACCTCTGATTCCTCCTGGGAACCTGAGGTCGCACTATCCGGCTCTTCCCTAGTCTCCTCTCTGGAGGCCCCAGTAGCTCCTTCTGCCGTGGCAGTGGCGGCCTGCTGGGAAGGTGCAGAGCCCTGTGCTTGTGGAGGGGTTGCAATTTGGGGTGCACGTGAAGGATTTGTAGGAAGCTGAAACCCTTCAAAAAAGGATTTAAATGACTGAAAAGGTGGAGGAAAGTTCCTTCACTGAAGCCGCTAATCCCGATTCCTGCTCTGATGCCCTTTCTCTGACTAATGCATCTCTACAGTCTTTGCATAATACTTTTGTCCAAGATTCCCCTAGGGTATCCCTACAAGAGGCGCACTTTCTCTTAGAGCTATGTGACAATCTTATTTTTGCAGTAACTTTCTGAAATACATCCAAGAAGAAATAAATAACATCACATTTCACCCCTAGTCATACAGGTTACAACCCTGGGGAGTGCTGCCGGCCTTTTCAAAATGTAAGGACCTGAGCCCCCCCCACAACCCCCTCCCCACTACCAGGAACCATCTGTGGAGGGGGGAAATCCTAGATAAAGAGGACCCCTCCCCAGGGTACCCTTAACCTTTGGATGGCTGGAGCAGGCATCGCTGTGCGCAGTCTGGGCATCCGCTTCAGACATGGCCGCGCTGGTGGTTGCTGCTGTTGAGTCTCATGCTGCCTGTGCCGCGATCCCAACTCCTCTCCAGACTGCGCCCAGCCCACTATCAACACCGCGACCGGGAACCACAAGTCACAGGTCAAAGGGAAATTTCCACCCTCTGCCGGAAATGTCACCCGTCACTCAGCCCACCTGGTTCCAATGCGGCCTACACACGTGTACAGGGAGAGCGGAGCTGCCTCCCTGCTGCATCCCTGTGAATGCGATGGTGGGCCCCCGGATCTACCGCCCACACTCGGTGAAGATGGGGTGGTGAACTGTGTGGTCAGGTATGTATGTCACTGCGTCCCTGGGAGCGCCCCGGCCTCCCCTACAGGGCTTTAAAGCCAGAGTCTCCCTGTCTGGCCAAGTTCCAAACAGTGTCGCCCCACTGGAGGAAATACAAACAACTGATGTCCGGCAAGGGGAAGTGGAATTTTATGGGCTGGCGCAGTGTTTCCTAGGAAGGGGAGGAGCCAAGGTCTCTCATTGTGGCTGTCCTGAAAGATGGTGAGGGAAAAAAAACACATTCACCTTGTTACAAAGGTGTAAACGAGGCCTTTATCATAGGGACACCTGTTAAAGTGTCAAGCATCTAAGAGGAGAATTTCTCTCCCTTGGGAGATTTGCTCAAACTGTCTGTTGTGTCTCTAGGACAGAACATGAAAGGATGAGTGAATTGTAAAAGGTCCTTATGAAAAAAAAAAAGAAAATTGTATCAGCAAGGTTGCCAGTCAAATGTTTGTCTACCTGACAAGGCTGCAGCAGATTGCCATTAAATTTTTCAATTATATCGACTTCCTGATAAAGAAACAGGCTTGGGTAGGAATGACCTTCACTGGTCTTGTTTTATAACACCTTCATCAAAGTGTTCATCAACTAACAGCAAGACAAATTAACATGTCCAAACTGTTGAGCTTAAAGGAAACAGCGATTTGTGGTAGCGTGAATGAGCTATTTAGGCTAGAGTTGTGTCCCAGTTATAGGATTTTATATTCTAAAATTATCCTTAATTCATTAGCAGAAACTTCAAATAAATTCCTTAGAAAACAGCAATCAAGATGACTCCAATTAGCAATATAAATATTTTTGTCTAACATGCATTTTAGGCCTCTCCAGCATTTTGCAGGTTTTAAATGGAACATGCACATTATTTGTCCAAATCAAGAAGTCACTAAACCAATCCTGAAGCCCAAATAAGCCAGTCATTCCTTGCACGAGCAACTTCATGCAAGGATTCAACTTTATATGTAATGATAGCTTGCAGGCCAAAAAGCAATAACACAGCCGTCGTAATTTTTGCCAACTTTTTGCAAGGGCTACAAAAAAAAAATATAAAAGCCAGGAATGGATAGCACAATGCAAGGTTGTGTACGTAACTGGCCAGAGCATGATATAGGCATGAGCTTTACCTCTGACCCATACACTTTTCTTTCAGTGGGTAAAACAAGAGCACGCTTAACCTGAATCAACAGAGCAACAATAAAAAATGGAAAAGAAAAAACAATTAGTTGGGTGAAAAATACAATAGGTCAAAAATAATACTTTGCCCATAGATATTCAGAGACCTGAAGAGATAAAAAGGACAACTTTAACATTAACTGTATAACAGACTTGTCTCCACACGATTACGTCTTACCCAATTAGAAACCTGCTCACAGTCAGGATATTTATAGACTAGCAATCTGTACACTTTCTACCATAAATAAAAATGTATGTGCACTGCACTGGCCCTTCCCTGTAGGTCACAAAAACGATATCTGCTGTGACCATGGATATTATTGCATTAAAGTGTTGGTCCGCCGGGCACCCGCGATTGCTCATCACAGAGCAGGGATGTGGATCTGTGTAGACGGTGCCATTGCCAGGAAAGAACCGCCGAATCGCATCAATGTGAACCTAGGCTAAGGCTTTTACAACATTGTGTTTTAGAGAGGTTTGCATCTTAAAGCGGTAGTAAACTACATTTTTTAACTTGTACCTACAGGTAAAGCTTACCATTAGGCTTACCTGCAGGTACAATTAATATCTCCTAAACATATACTGTGTAGGAGATATTCCTACAGCCACACGTCGTGAAATGCAGAGCGCAGTTCCTTTTTGCGCAGGAGTGACGTCATCGCGGCCCCAGCCATTCACATAGCCACAGCAAGCAAACCCATAAAGAAGACCGGTTGAAGATGGAAGCACGGGGTAGCTGTGACAGCGCTATGCTGGAGGTTTCCATGTGCAGATAAGTCTGTCATAATGTGCTAGCATGCAGTGCTTACTTTTACAATTAATACTTAATTTGGTGTTTTTTTTTCTTATACTTGCTTAGACTTCAGCTTTAATAAAGCATATTTTTAACTGTGACAATCCAAGTATGTGCTGACCTACATATAGAGTAACATGAGGACCAAAAAAATGTTATGGTAATACTACATTATTGGAATAAATACTTTAGAAGTCTGCCATTAATTGGATATATAAATTATGCAGATATATTTATTCTGGCCTCTAGGAGTCACCATTTCTCTTTTTATTTGGTAAAAGACTGAACATAGGACCCAAAGAAGAGCATGAAAGCATGTAATCTGTTACAAATTTACACGTTTTGTTTCCTGCTAGGATGTCAGCTTTAGGGAATGTTACCTTTCTTGCAAAAAGTGCAGGATTTTCTAATCTAATTTACAACCTCCACCTACACTGGATGGCTTCTATTTCATGCTATGGGTAGCTTAACAAATAAAATAAGCCAATGTTGCATAACAAAAAGGTCCTATATCAAACCATTAAAGCCTCTTGCAAATTAGTGTTGGGCGAGCGGTTCGGCCTGAACATTACCCGTTCAGCGAACACACAAATTTGCAGGGCGCTCGTTGGGATGCTCGCCCTACACTGCGCTCTACACTGCTGCTCCGCCCCTTACCCATTTAAGAACTGTCAGAAGGCAGAGCAGGCAAGGATTATTTTTTTGGGTCCGGTGGGCGTTATGATCGACAATGGATCTACATTGGGGGACTTTAAAAAAGGATAATAAAGGATATGTCAAAAACAGTGTGTTTTTATTTATTTTTGACACTTTTGGTAACTGGGTAGGGGTACCCCATACTCATTCACATAGGTGGGGGAATCTGGGGGCCACATTTAGATAAGCCCCCTACCCGCAGACCCCCACAACCACAGCCCGAAAGCACCCCCCCCCCCCATGTTGAGGCCAATTAATCCAATTAATTTGTCACGCAACAGTTCACCAAGATGCATTTTAGTTTTTTTAGATAGGTGGAGCTATCTTTTGGTTTCATTTAAAAACTGCTGTTTTTTTTTTTTTTTTTAAGGAAAGACTGAATCCTACAAAAAAAACTATTTAAATTACCTTTAGTTACAGATATACGCAATTACATACAAGCATATAGGCATAAATGTTACCACTGGCAGCCAGAACAGTATGAAGAAGAATTTTATGCATGTATATGTGTACACATGTTTAAGTATTTGTACGTGTACATAGGCAAGGTCTTTTATAAAACATAACTTGCATTTTTCTACCCAGGATCTCTGCCAGTAAGACCCTGTGTATAAACATCAGTAAATTATGATGTCTATGTGCAATAGTGATGGGCTGAACACCCCCCTGGTTCGGTTCGCACCAGAGCTCCCGAACATCTAAAAAGGTCCAACCCGAGCCCCATTTTAAAGGCCTATTTGCAAGTTATTGACCATGTTTTTAAGAGCAGGGGACACGGACAGACTGAGCAGATCACCTGCTTATTTTTGGGGAAAATAGTAATTGGCCAAGAGAATCCCACTTGGTTGAGTGATTCTTTCACCCCAAACAGCTGGCTACAGGGTGTTGGTGAAGTAATAACTGGCCTGATGTACAGCCCTGCAACAGTTTACACAATTCTATGACAAAAATCAAAGTTTACTTGGCATTTAAAGCATTGAAGACCCATAAAAAAGTATTTTTTTCTCAATGAGCAAGTGAAAAAAAAAAAAAAAATTGTAATCATTTATGAAGGGACACAAACAGCAAACAAAAAAAAAGACATTGACAAGCCAAATATGGCCGCACCCTCTCCCATGAGGCTTCAGTTTTTAGAAAGGCAAAATTAGCAGTATATAGTATACACAGAGGAGTGGGACCTGTCTCCTTCAATGAACTTCGATGAGTACAAAAATCATGTTTTCTTACTCCTTCAGCAAGGGACACAGGATCAGTTCAATCTGAGACCATTGGGACTTCCCAAAGCAGTCCAACTGAGGGATGGGGAACATGGCAAACAACGATAACAGCCCACAAAATCAGCATATACACCAAGGGCTGCCTGTGAAACCTTACAACAAAAGCTTGCATTAAGCGTTCTCTGAATATTCGCTCATGCTTCAGTTTTTTGCTACTGTCCCAAGAGGATGGATATTGCCAGTCGACTATCTAGAATGAGTTGCCAGTCTGTTAATATGCTGGTAACTCTTTGGTAAAATGCTTGTCTGCAGAACAGCAGTGTAAAAAAGTACTTGCTCCACCCTTCGATGGAGAACAACTTTTTGGCACTTGTCTGAGCAACTTTATTAAAAAAATGCCACCAGCAGAAAGTGTTAAGTTTCCGGAGGACACAGCAAGTGTCAGATCAAGCCACAGCGACTGGTAGGACATCATATGATATCCACCTACAATGGGAGAGGTCCCGCTTGGCCGTCATACTGCTATAGGCCGGGTGGGAAGCAATTAATGATAAGGCTGCCAGCTCAGATACTCACCCGGCAGAGATGATGAAAAAGAAAAGCAAAATTGTGAGCAAGAGTTGAAAAGCAAATGTTCCTGATATTTTCAAAAGGTGGTTTTTAAAGTGCTTAAAGAACGAGAATTCAGATCCCACAAAGTCAAGTGGAGCCAACCTGCACAAAAGTCTTAGATGAGAAAAAAATGAGACACAAGTTGCCCCAGGAATAAGACTGCAAGTGCAGAGACTTAATTTTTGATGGTGTCGACTATGGGAATCATTGATTTGGAGATGTCCGCCTCTCTGAACCTTGCAAGGAAAAGCAAGTGGCTGTTTAACAGGGTGGTAAATCAGTCCTTAAGACAGAGGATCTGGAAGAGCCAATTGAGCTTCCGATAGGAGTCTAATTATATAGGAGTACCACACCCACCTGAGAATATCTTCTATCTTGATCCTACAGAGCAGAAAAGGAAAGCATTTTAAGGGAGGCAAGGTAAAAAACCAGGGTGTACCGATTCCTCAAAACCACCAAAGCCATCCACTGCGTTCACTTGAGTATCCCTGTACCTGGAGAATGTCCAGTTTGCAGTTGAAACTGGAAACCAGAAGATCCATATCTGGTGCCCTCCATCTGTCTCTCCATCATGTAAGAACCACTCTCCAGGCGCTGCCAGTTGAGGATATTCCTGCCAATTTCCATGCCTAGTATGCAAATGGTGGAAAAGGCTGGAAAATGAAGTTCTGCCCAGGACAGAACGTGCTTTGCCTCTTTTGCCATGACAAGACTTCTAGTACCGTCCCTGGTTGATCTATACCACTACCGTGGCAATTTTGCCTAACTGGGGTTAACAGGGACAGCCAGTAGAACACTATATGTTATCGCACTGTATGGATTTTGTGGTTATGGTTAGGTTTTTTTT
This sequence comes from Lithobates clamitans, assembly GCA_037952925.1. Taxonomy (NCBI): domain Eukaryota; kingdom Metazoa; phylum Chordata; class Amphibia; order Anura; family Ranidae; genus Lithobates; species Lithobates clamitans. The sequence continues at coordinate 1,010,273 of JBBGZY010001677.1, forward strand.
GCAAAAACACTGCCATGGTAATGTCAGATTGAATATGGATTATGTGACCCTCCAGCCATTAGAACCAGAGTTGCAGGCATAGCCAAATTGCCCAAAGTTCTGACAGAGTGCCCAGCACTCTTCCCCAGTCCAACAGTTTGGCATCTGTTGTGAGGATCTTTGTCAAGACCAGAAGTAAGACCTTCTGCTCCAGAACAGATCTGCTGAGCCACCAAGTCAGGGACAACACAGTCTCTGGTTCCAGACAAAATCAGTGTGTCCGTGGGTTGGATTGACTATGTTGTAGGTGCCTGGAGTGTACCTGGGCAAATGGGAATGCCTATAGGCACTACATCAGCACCAGGACTCTCATGCAAAAGCAAAGAATTAGAGGACACCTAGACTGAAAATTCTGAATCTGGGTGCAGAGAGTTTGAAGTTTCTCTTAGGGGAGAAAACTCTGAATTGAGCATTGTGTATAGGACTAGACCCAAGCTATTCGAAGTAACGAGTCCGTTTTAGCACTACATTCTGGAGTTTCAGGATCTAGCCGATTCTCTAGAAGGTCTGGGTGGTCAGAGCTACATTGTCTGCCACAACCTGTGGTGACTCTTCCCTCAGCAGAATGGCATTTAGATAACTGACAATGGGAATTCTCAGAGTGCAGCAAGGCTAGCACAGAGGCCAACACATTGGTGGATACCCAAGGTGCAGAAGACAGGCCGAATGGCATGGCCACAAACGAAGTGTTGAAATCACAGCAAAGCATAGAAAAAACAAAACAGGAACATGCAAATACCCAATCTTGATGTTTGCAAAGGCCAGAAAGTGTCCTTGATCAAGGAAGGACATGAAAGACACGTTGGACTCCATACAGAAAGGATAAGGGATATCCATGGCAGCTTTGAAAAGAAGCTATCCCTCAAAGGTCAAGCAGAGCAAACACTTTTGTAAGCGGGCTTCGCAGCACAACACTGTAGCTAAAGAATCCTCTTTGTGTTTACTGACAGTCAAGGAGAATAGAGTCCTAGAAAGGGCCAGCAGGCATTTATTAGTGGGGTCTTTAAAGACAGGTTCATCTTCCACAGGGATGGTGGATGCTTAGTTAAGCCAGGACACTGCCAGATCTACAGAGGGGCAGAAGTTTTTATAACAAAATCCACCTCAAACAGATACAAAGCTGACAAATCCTCATAAGGTACAAACATCCTGTCAGGATTTTTCCAGTCTCCATAAAGGAAGGCTATGCACAGCAGGTGTACCAAAAAGGTCTTGGCGTTCTCAGGAGCCCTACAGGAACCAGCAACGAGTGAAGCCAGCACCGACAGAGACTACAGGCTGCTCCTCAAGTTATGAAGTGGTACATACTGCATCAATAAGAGCTATAATGGTCTCTTTTAGCTTGGGAGTAATGGCAGAAGGCTGTGACTCCACAGAGAAAGGCTTGTCCGTCAAAGACTATAGAAACTCATCAGACAGCGTTTCAGTAGCTGAAGGCTTAAGTATCTGCAGGGGAAAGCACCAGAGCTCGCTTAAGGCCTCAGAGGTCAGTTGGGAAACATTAGTGCCATTAAGCCCAAACAATCCTGTCTAACTATGAAAACAAAGTCCCTGGATATTGCAGAAGAGGAGGCCACATCCCATGAAGCTCCAAAGGACAGGAGGTACACTGTAGGCAGCACTGGAGCCATTATTGGAATGTGAGCTGCAGGCACACAAAACAGTGCACCTTTTTCCCATGTAACTAGGATTGGACATATTGTACCACAAGGCAGAGACAATGTAGAAGTAGCATACAATACAAGACACACGGCAAAGCCTTGGATACTCCTGAAACCCAACTGCTGCGTGTGAGACAGTCCATTCATCATCTGACATCAGTGCTCAACCCAGTGTTAACCCTTTCCATGGTAATAAGACAGACAGACAGAAAGTGGAAATTTCTCCTTAGATGGTCTGATCCCTCTATGCTGAGACTGGTCTATCCGTGCATGGGAGCAATTTGACATTGCGTGTCTTAAAAAAAAAGGACCAGCACCCATCCGCCCAGGAGGAATATCTGACAAGATACAAGTACCCCACTCAGTGGGAGGCCATTCAACAAGCATACATAGGATCCCTTCATTAGATATCGGCTGGAAAATATCAAGTTGAATATGATTATAAAGTATCTCACAAAAGTGAGTACACCCCTCACATGCATACAAATATTTTATTATATCTTTTCATGTGACAACACTGAAGATATGACACTTTGCTACAATTTAAAGTAGTGAGTGTAAAGCTTGTACAACAGTGTAAATTTGCTGCCCCCTCAAAGTAACTCAACATACAGCCATTAATGTCTAAACCGAGTACACCCCTAAGTGATAATGTCCAAATTGGGCCCAATATTTTCCCTCGCCAGTGTCATGTGACTTGTTGGTGTTACAAGGTCTCAGGTGTGCATCGGGAGCAGGTGTGTTAAATTTGGAGTTATCACTCTCACTCTCTCATACTGGTAACTGGAACATGGCACCTCATGGCAAAGAATTCTCTGAGGATCTGAGAGAAAAAAAAAAAAATTGTTGCTCTACATAAAGATGGCCTAGGCTATAAGAAGTTTGCCAAGACCCTGAAACTGAGCTGCAGCATGGTGGCCAAGACTATACAGCGGTTTAACAGGACAGGTTCCACTCAGAACAGGCCTCGCCATGGTCAACTAAAGAAGTTGAGTGCACGTGCTCAGCGTCATATCCAGAGGTTGTCTTTGGGATATAGACGTATGAGTGCTACCAGCATTGCTGCAGAGGTTGAAGGGGTGGGGGGTCATCCTGTCAGTGCTCAGACCATATGCCACATACTGCATCAAATTGGTCTGTATGGCTGTCATCCCAGAAGGAAGCCTCTTCTATAGATGATGCACAAATAAGCCCACAAACAGTTTGATGAAGACAAGCAGACTAAGGACATGGATTACTGGAACCATGTCCTGTGGTCTGATGAGACCAAGATAAACTTATTTGGTTCAGATGGTGTCAAGCGTGTGTGTGGCAACCAGGTGCGGACTACAAAGACAAGTTTGTCTTTCCTTCAGTCAAGCATGGTGGTGGGAGTGTCATGGTCTGGGGCTGCACGAGTGCTGCCGGCACTGGGGAGCTACAGTTCATTGAGGGAACCATAAATGCCAACATGTACTGTGACATACTGAAGCAGAGCATGATCCCCTCCCTTCAGAGACTGGGCTGCAGGGTCGTATTCCAACATAACGACCCCAAACACACCTCCAAGATGACCACTGCCTTGCTAGAGAAGCTGAGGGTAAAAGTGATGGACTGGCCAAGCAAGTCTCTAGACCTAAACCCTATTGAGCATCTGTGGGGCATCCTCAAATGGAAGGTGAAGGAGCGCATGATCTAACATCCACCAGCTCCCTGATGTCGTCATGGAGGAGTGGAAGAGGACCCCAGTGGCAACCTGTGAAGCTTTGCTGAACTTCATGCCCAACAGGGTTAAGGCAGTGCTGGAAAATAATGGTGGCCACACAAAATATTGACACTTTGGGCCCAATTTGGACATTTTCACTTAGGGGTGTACTTACTTTTGTTGCCAGCAGTTTAGACATTAATGGCTGTGTGTTGAGTTTTGAGGAGACATCAAGTTTACACTGTTAAACAAGCTGTACACTCACTACTTTACATTGTAGCAAAGTTTAATTTCTTCAGTGTTGTCACATGAAAAGATATAATAAAATATTTACAAAAATGTGAGGGGTGTACTCACTTTTGTGATATACTGTACAGCACTGAGAGCACAGTGAAGCACGGGAAGAGGTCTTTAGAAGCATATGAAGATATTTGAACAAGAATTTCACATCACATTTATAGGATTTACTGTCACTTTATTATATGAACTGGCTGAATATTTGCTAAACATCAAGGACAATAAATTCATGTCTATTTTTAGTATTAGATTTATTTCTGCAACATTGGTATTTGAGCATTGCATTACTAGGATTGATATTAGACTCACATATTTACAGAGATTGGTAGCGCAGCACTTGCTTACCTTATAACATATTAGTCTGATTGTATATTAGCCTACTGTTCCACAGGGTGGATATAAATCAATGATTTAAAAAAAAAAAAAAAAAATCGGATTTTTTTTTTAATTTAACCGGTTCCCGACTGGCTCACTTATACTGTGGCACAATGGGCAAAACCCCATATGGGTACATCCTTACCTTTAAGAGCCGCTAGAGCAGTGGTTCTCAACCTACTAGTGCCGTGACCCCTTGATAAAATTTCCCAAGTTGTGGGGACCCCTAACAGTAAAATTATTTTTGTAGCGTGGGTTGTCAGCACCCAAGGCAAGACAAGTAATTTGCGCCCCTAACCCGCAGACATTTACCACTCCCTAAAGCCTTTTAATGGCAACTATAATCACAGGTAGTATTACTCACTGTGTCTCTGGCTTCACTATGTCTCCGACTTTGTCATGTCTCGTAGCAGTGACACCTATGCTGTAATCAGGAGATGGGATCTCTTCCAGCCCCTCCCACTTCTCATTCCTCACCAGTCAGCTGACCTTTAGTCTCTGCCCCCCAAGCATGCCGTGAACTGAATGGGCGCCTGCGAAGAGGCTGAGTGGGAAGCCGCGGGCTCCAGGAACAGCCCAGATGGGCGGCCACAGGCTCCAGGGATAGCCCTGCTGGGCGGCCACAAAGGCGCTGCGGGCTTCAGGAACAGCCCAGGATTCTGTGACCCCTGGCAAATCATCATTTGACCCCCGAGGGGGTCCCGACCCCCAGGTTGAGAACAACTGTGCTAGAGGATGTGCGCCCGCTTGCACGGCGCAAGCCACGCGCGATCACGTAGACGAGAGGCAGCATGGGGGTTTGTGTGTGTAAACAAACAAATCCCTGTTCTGTCAGGGGAAAGGAGACATCGTTTGTTCCTACTAAGTAGGAACAACGATATGTCTGCTCCCCCAGTCAGTCCCATCCTTATACAGTTCGAACACATCTAGGGAACACACCTTCCCTACCAGTGACATTTATACAGTAATCAGTGCATATTTATAGCACTGATTGCTGTATAAATGTCAATGGTCCCAAAAATGTGTCAAATGTGTTCGATCTGTCCGTCTCAACGTCCCATAGTTTGTAGATGCTATAACTTTTGCGCAAACCTATCAATATAAGCTTATTGCGATTTTTTTACCAAAAATATATAGAAGAATATATATTGGCCTAAACTGATGAAGAAATTAGTTTTTCTTAAAAATTGGGGGATATTTATTATAGCAAAAAGTTTAAAAAAATAGTTTTTTTTCCCAAAATTGTCGCTCTTTTTTTGTTTATAGCGCAAAAAATAAAAACCACAGGTGATCAAATACCACCAAAAGAGAGCTCTATTTGTGGGAAAAAAGGACACAAATTTCGTTTGGGTACAGCATTGCACGACCGCGCAATTGTCAGTTAAAGCAACGCAGTGCCAAATTGTAAAAAGTGCTCCGGTCAGGAAGGGGGTAAAATCTTCAGAGGCTGACGTGGTTAAATAAAATGTTTTGATTTTTATCAAATTTAATTTTATTAAAATGCTTTTGGAGTATAAATCTATCTAAAGATAGTTTTCAATTTAAAATATATTAATTTGTTTATTCAGCATGAAATGGAGCTTAATTATGTAGCATGAGGCTGTATATTCTGCAATATTTACATTTTTGGTAAACTCATTCAATGAATCCAAGCTCTGTACCTGAGATAACATGCACTGCATTGATGCATTCACACAATTTCACAGTAGCCATGAGATAAACAAAGTTCAGGAATATTCCTTTATCCCATTGTTTTGCAAATCTATGTACACTTCAGACTGTATGATTGAATTGGTTCTGATATCGCTGTTTTACTAACCTGACAGCTTATTATTCTGAATAGAAAACCTTAATGTTGTTTGCAAATATTAAAGATTCTAACTACCAGCAAGAATAAGTCCTTACATTTAGAGAACACTTGTCATTTCAGATCCATCATGGCAGCGCCTGTAAGTGGGTATCCACTCACCTGCTGCCGCCACGTCCCTTTCCTTGTTGTGTTACTGCTGCATCACCAGCCGTCCCATTAAAGTGAATGAGAGGTGTAGGTGAGTAAACAGCGGGTTAATGGAGGAGCCACTGCAGGACAGAGATGACAGTTGCTCTTTAAAAATAATGATTTAAAATCGAGTTGATTTAAATCAAGCCTTTTTTACTAGTGATTTAAATCGTGATTTAAATTGACTTGATTTAAATCAAATCCACCCTGCTGTTCTAGTATCTTTAGATATGAATTTTCAAAGCAATATGATGAAACTAACAATGTTCCAAAGAGGGCAAATTTTTGCTACCGTACCAGCAAGTGTAAATCTCAAAACAATGCAAAATTACCGTATTTATCGGTTTATAACACACACTTTTTTCCCCTTAAAATCAGGGGAAAATCATGGGTGCGTGTTATACGCTGCCTCGGAGGTTAAGGAGGGAACGAGCGCCGCTGAAATAGACAGAGCTGAGTGTACTGTGTGCTCCGCTCGCAGTCAAGTCCAGTCCCACCTCTTAGCCTTTACATCCCGCCATTGGACTGGTGTTGTGTCCATCAAAGGAGCCGGGCCAAGGGGCGGGACTGAGAGACGAGCCGAGAGGAGCCGAGTACACAGGACATACGGCTCTGTCTATCTCGGCTGCGCAATAATTTAAAAGATCATGCTGCAATTTTGGGCAAGGCTGCAGATGGACACTTGGGCAAGGCTGCAGATGGACACTGGGCATTCTGCATCGATGGGCAAGGCTGCAGATGGACACTGATAAGGCTGCATTGATGGGTATTTAAAATGTAAGTTTTTTTTCTTAAACTTCCCTCCCAAACTTGGGGTGCGCGTTATACGCGGATAAATACGGTATTTAATAGTCAAGGGGAATGGATTTACAAGTACTAACAATTTTCAAAAATAGATAAACTGCAGTGGAACAAATTACTAGCCCTTGCAAGTGGACACTTACCAAAAGAGATAGATAGACTTAGAGGATAGCTGATAACTGACACAAAAGTACAAAAAGTGATGCACACTTACACAAATACTGTATGTTGTTAGCTTTATAAAGGCAGCCTCTATGGTAGGACTGTCATTCAGAAACAGCTTGTAAGCAAGGCCAACATTATTATTATAATACACAATTTATATAGTGCCAACAGTTTACGCAGCGATTTACAACGTGGGGGGGGGGTTACAGTACAATTACAGTGCAATACAGAAATTACAGGAGGGCCCTGCTCGTAGAGCTTAAATTCTAAAGGGAGGGGGTACAATAGGTAATAGATGCTGGGGATGATTTGATGGGGGGTGGCTCGGGGACAGTTGTTATGTGGGTGTGGGATAGGCTTCCCTGAATAAGTGAGTTTTCAGGGATCTCCTAAAGGTGGACAGGTTAGGGGCTGATCGGATATACCGGGACAGGGAGTTTCAGAGGATGGGAGAGGCTCTGGAGAAGTCCTGAAGGCGAGCATGAGAGGAGGTAACAAGGGAGCTAGAGGAGCGGAGGGGACGACTTGGGCGATATCTGCAGATGAGATTGGTCATGTAGCTGGGGGAGATGTTGTGGATGGCCTTGTATGTTGTGGTTAGCATTTTGAATTTTATACGGTGGGGTAGGGGAAGCCAGTGAATCGATTGGCAGAGAGGGGCAGCAGTCACAGACCGATTAGTGAGGTGTGTTAGTCTAGCAACAGCATTCATAATAGACTGAAGGGGGGATAGCCTGTGTAAGGGTAGGCCATTAAGGAGAGAGTTGGAGTAGTCAAGGCGGGCAATAATCAAGGAGTGAAAAGGTTGATTTGTGGTGTCATTAGTCAGGAAGGGTCGAGTTCTGGAGATGTTGCAGGAGGATAAGGCGGCAGGATTCAGCCAGTGATTGGATGTGAAAGCTGAAGGAGAGGTCAGAGTCAAGGATTACACCCAGCACCCTGGCATGTGTGGAGGGAGCAATGGTTGTGCTGTTGATCTTAATGGTAAAGTCATGGGGGGACCGGTAAGGAGAGGAAATATTACAAGCTCAGTTTTAGAAAGATTGAGTTTGAGAAAGTGGTGTGACATCCATACCGATATGTCATTCAGTACGTTTGAGATCTGTGAGGATATCAAGGGTGTGAGTTGAGGAGTGGAGAGATAGATCTGGCTGTCATTGGCGTAGAGGTGGAAGCCATGGGAGGTCATCAACTGGCCCAGGGAAAAGGTATAGAGCGAGAAGAGGAGGGGTCCAAGGACGGAGCCTTGGGCTACCCCAACAGAGAGAGGAAGAGGAGCGGAGGAGATGGAGTTGTAAGTGACACTGAAAGTGTGCTGAGATAGGTAGGAGGAGAACCAGGATAAAGCATAATCACAGAGGCCAAGGGAGTGTAGTTTGCTGGGGAGGAGCAGGTGGTCAACTGTGTCGAAAGCAGCAGAGAGGTCTAAGAGTATGAGTATGGAGTAATGGCCATTGGTTTTAGCAGTTAGTAGGTCATTGGTGAGTTATAGTAGGGCAGTTTCAGTGGAATGTTGTGGACGGAAGCTGGACTGTAGGGGGTCGAGAAGGTTGTTGTCCGTGAGGTAGCGACTCATTCGGTCATGGACAAGGCGTTTAATGAGCTTGGAGGCAAATGGGAGCAGGGAGATGGGTGTTAAGTTATTTAAACAGGTGGGGTCTAGTGAGGGTTTTTTTTTAGGTATGGGGGTAACCAGTGCATGTTTGAGCAGGGAAGGAAAGGTGCCGGGGGAGAGGGAGAGATTTAAGATGTGGGTTAGGGAGTTTAGGATAGAGTGGGAAGGTGGTCGCAGAAATTGTGAGGGGACAGGGTCCAGGGGAGGGGTGGTGAGGTGGGCAGATGGAGGAGAGTATTGAGTGTGGTGTTGGAGCTGATGTGTTGTTTAGGGGAGGAAGTTGAATGCTGGATATCTCCTTGCGAATTGTGTCGATTTTGCTTGTGAAATGGTTGGCAATCTGTTGAGCGTTAAGCAAGTTGGTGGGTGGGGGCAGTGGGGGGTGAAGTAAGGAATTAAGGGTAGAAAAGAGAGTTGACAAGGTTAGGATGAGAGGGTTTTGATGAGAGTGTTGTAGTAGGTTTGTTTAGCCGTGTGGAGGAGGAGGAGTTGTATTTGAGAAGGGCAGATTTGTAGAGGGTAAATTCTTGCAGGGACTTAGATTTATGCCATGCACGCTCAAGAGCACAGCTGTGTCTCTTGAGACTTCTGGTGTCATCTGTTTGCCAGGGTTGTGGCAGATGGGGCCTGGTTCTGCGTGTAGAAAGAGGAGCATGTACGTCTAGGGAGGATGACAGCGTGTTGTTGTAGATGGAAGTGGTTAGGTCTGGGCAGGACAGGGGTGTGATTTTGTCGTAAAGGCCATCAGTAGCAGAATGAAGAAAGGAAGGGTTGAGGTCGCGAAGGTTTCTGCGGGTAGTGGTTTGTGGGTTGGCAGCATGGAAGGTAGGAGACAAGGAGTGTGTGAAACATATAAGGTTTTGATCAGAGAGAGGAAAGGGGATGTTAGAGAGGTTACAGGGAGTGCAGCAATGGGAGAACACAAGGTCGAGAGTATTGCCGTTGGAGTGAGTGGTGGTTTGTGTCCATTGTGTTAGGTGAAAAGAGGAGGTTAGGTTGAGCAGTTGAGAAGTGGTTGCAGTATTAACATTGACTGGAATGTTAAAGTCACCTAGGATGATAGCAGGTACTTCAGAGGAGAGAAAGTAGGGTAGCCATGCAGAGAAGTCATCCAGAAAGCGTGAACCTGGTCCAGGGGGCCGATAAATGACTGCAACCCTCAGACAAGCTGGAGAAAAAAAGACGAATGCAGTGCACTTTGAAAGAACAGGGGGAAAGCGAGGTAGGTGTGGGAAGAACCTGGAAGGTGCATTGTGGGGAGAGGAGAAGTCCGACACCACCTCCTTTTCATCCACTGGGTCTGGTGGAGTGAGTCCAGAGAAGGCCACTGTGGGAGAGGGAAGCTGGAGAGGTAGTGTCGAATTCCTGGAGCCAGGTTTCGGTAATAGCAAATAGATTAAGGGATTTGGAGAGGAAAAGGTCATTGACAGAAGCTAGTTTGTTGAAGACCAAACGGGCATTCCAGAGGGCACATGAAAGGGGGGGGGGTGCCCAAACCCCTTAGCAGCAGTCCCAAGAAATGAACTACATTTATACAGGGATGGTGGTGGGGGGGAGAGTCACAATTTTTCAATTAGGAGCTGATATAACTAGGCTTGTGGGTGGGTGGGATTTACAACTGGCCTGGACATACAACATACAAAGAATAAGTTGGCGTAAACCAACAAAAACCTAAAACCCTGAGTAAATAAAAAAAAATGTATTAGTCCACTTTCCTTATATCCTGATGGAATTACATATGGAGAACACCAATATAGAAAGTATACAGTGAGGGGGGAAAAAAGTATTTGATACCCTGCTGATTTTCTACATTTACCCACTGACAAGAAATGATCAGTCTATAATTTTTAATAGTAGAAAGACAGAACAAAAATATCCAGAAATATCCAGAAAAATGCATTTTAAAAAAGTTATAAAATTGATTTGCATTTTAATGAGTGAAATAAGTATTTGATCCCCTATCAATCAGCAAGATTTCTGTCTCCCAGGTGTCTTCTATACAGGTAACGTGCTGAGATTAGGAGCACTCTCTTTAAGGGAGTGGTCCTAATCTCAGCTTGTTACCTGTATAAAAGACACCTGTCCACAGAAGCAATCCGATTCCAATCTCTCCACCATGGCCAAGATTAAAGAGCTGTTCAAGGATGTCAGGGACAAGATTGTAGACCTACACAAGGCTAGAATGGGCTACAAGACCATCGGCCAAGCTGCTTGGTGAGAGGGTGACAACAGTTGTTGCAATTATTCGCAAATGGAAGAAACATAAATAATGGTCAATCTCCATCGATCTGGGGCTCCATGCAAAATCTCACTTCGTGGAGTATCAACGATCATGAGAATGGTGAGGAATCAGCCAGAACTACATCCTGCCAATGATCTCAAGGCAGCTGGGACCATAGTCACCAAGAAAACAATTGGAAACACAATACGCCTTGAAGGACTGAAATCCTGCAGCGCCCGCAAGGTCCCCCTGCTCAAGAAAGCACATGTACAGGCCCGTCTGAAGTTTGCTAATGAACATCTGAATGACTCAGAGGAGAACTGGGGTAAAGTGTTGTGGTCAGATGAGACCAAAATCAAGCTCTTTGGCAACAACTCAACTCGCCGTGTGTGGAGGGGAAGGAATGCTGCCTATGACCCCAAGGACACCATCCCCACCGTCAAACATGGAGGTGGAAACATTATGCTTTCGGTGTGTTTTGGGTGTGTTTTTCTGCTAAGGGGACAGGACAATATTACTGCATCAAAGGAATGATTTACGGGGCCGTGTACTGTCAAATCGTGGGTGAGAACCTCCTTCCCTCAGCCAGGGCATTGAAAATGGGTCGTGGATGGGTATTCCAGCATGACAGTGAACCAAAACACATGGCCAAGGCTACAAAGGAGTGGCTCTAGAAGAACATTAGGGTCCTGGAGTGGCCTAGCCAGTCTCCAGACCTTAATCCCATAGAAAATACGTGGAGGGAGCTGAAGGTTTGAGTTATCAAATGTCAGCCTCGAAACCTTAATGACTTGGAGAAGATCTCCAAAGAGGAGTGGGACAAAATCCCTCTTGAGATGTGTCTATAGAAAAGAAAATATATGTGGCCAAATGCAACAGGGGTCAATGATCCTGTGGGCAGCTATCTGTGGCTCAGACGATTACTCATTAGGTACAATGACATTGCTTAACTGCATTATATTAGCAAAACAATGGAGGCCATTTTACAGGGTCATTTGTATATTTTGGTGCAAACACTGTTGCCCAACAATGAATCAACATCTGAGGATGAGTAAGTACTTGTGTACACTGCTAAAAAAACAAACAAAAAAGAAAACAAGCAGTAGCAGTTAGGCTCCATTCACACTTGGACATCAAAGTTGCATGACAAGTTGCAGCCCATTCTTTTCAATGGAACCCGGTTAAATCGGTGCAACGACTTTGCAAAAGTGCCTGCACTACTTTAGTGCGACTTTGGCCCACACAATGTAGTCGGATCAAAGTCGTACTAGAAACCATGCAACTTTGTAAAGTCAGATATCTTCAGTTGCCTCCAGATCACAGGATCAAAAAAAAAAAAAATCTAACTTTATATCAAGTTCTGGAACACAAAGTAAAACCGATTTCTACTTGCTTCATTCACTTTAAAAAAATCTGGAGGCTTTTTCTCTGTAATTTGAAGGCAAAAAGCAGCCTTACTTATTAAGATTGGGATATTAGTATATCATTGGGTGTATTTTACCCCCTTATGACGCACACGTTATATAGATAAACATATGATTTGCACAGACATATAGGTATGATTTTTAAGTGTCTTCAGTTTCAAAAATGTTCTGCAAAATATGTATGTGTATATCGGCAATATTAACAAAAAAAAAAAAATACATTTAATGTTTCACTTTAATAGTTTTCTTTAACTATAAGACTTGTTTTATGGTGGTATTAAAACTTACCCCATCAGTGCCAGTTTGGACCTGTCCATTGAAACTGAGGGTACGGAAGGGAGAGTGGGTAGAAAGGCGTTTATCCCACTCACTGGGTCGTGGCGCAGGCACTGACTCCATGAAACTTTTCTTCAGCTCACGGATACTGGCATGGTGTCTAATGATCTCGTCCTGAGTCCGAGTCTCTAAATCCTGAGAAGTTTTTGGAAAGGTGGAAAGTTGGAAGAGCAGTAGAGTAAGACGATGAAAGAATTTTCAAGTGAAGACGAGAAAGAAAAGAACAGAGTAAGAAAGAAAAACAAGGAAGGTAAAGAAAAGAAGAATGGTAAGCAGTTGGGGAGGTAGAAGCCGATATCCTTAGGACACAGCACATTGAAGCCAAAGCTTGTAGCCTGTAACATGTTGTTTGGCAGCAAGACAATTAATCTGACTTTAAGGAATGAAAAATGCCCACATCCAACCACATGGATATGGCAGCTATATTAGACTCTTTAACACATAGTGTTCAGAAAGATAGGCAAGTGTGAAAATGAATACTTTTATGTATACAACACACTTAAAACAGTCAGTCTTTTGTATAGGTGCTGTAACTAATTAGTAGGTCAGCACAAGACCCTTCTCTACCAGAATATTCAGTGGATTGTGGACAAAGTTTGACTCTTTAAATTCACTCAATGGCTAAATCAACAAGAAACTGCTGATATATCTTTTGCTAAAATTCAAGGCATTTAACAGAGAACATGATGTCGTCATAGCTATGAATATTTGCCTATAGCAGAAGAAGCCCTAGATTTGGAAATGGCCATAGTAAATTAGTCATTTGTTTTACATAAAATATGACTTAATAATCAGTTAATTTCAAACAAGCCTGCACATGCTCTTCGTAACTGAATATCAATACATTTCACACTGGTTCTCTATTTCCATTTGTTTGTATCTTGCAGTTGGAACTTTAAAAAAATAAAAAATAAAAAAATAAAACTTTTCTATAGAATAGTTCACAAGCTGGAAAGTGGACCTCTCCTTTGTGTTGCGTAGGGCTTTAAAGAACAAAATCATGCCTGACTTATTTCAGAAACAGATCACACCTGGCTATCTGACAACACTACCACTGGCCTAAAGGACTAGTGCTTTTGCAAGAATTAGTGCCCTGTTTGAAGCTCATGTTAACTGTTCACCTTAGATAAAATGTGAATAGGTATATAATGTCTAATTCAACATGTTTCACCACACAGGCTTTATCCAATATTTAAATGTTAAAAGACAAAAGCAGTTTAAAGGTATTGCAGCACTGTTAAAGTTGCACCACATGGTTTTGACAGATTCGAATTCCAATGGCTTAATTAAAACTGCAATTTCAGATGGCAGAAGCACACACTGAACTTGGTTATCACTTGTATAAGCACAAAAATATAACACACAAAGCAAGACCAGAAAAGTTTCACGCCACTAAGATAATGTCCCCGGTAAGCATAATCCAGTGATACAAGCAGCAAGGTCTGCAGACATAAACACGTGTTAAATACTTTGGCGAACATACAACATAATACATTAAAAAAGGAGCATGCATGCAAAAAATGAACATGCAGACAGTGCCTGCAGGTACTTTTGCAGGTACATACACATCAGAAAACAGAACAAAAAAATGAAGACATCAACGTCCAGACAGTACGAGGTTACAGACTGCAAGAATTTATACCAACCTCCAACATTAAATTGCTATGTCTGATATAAATGTTTTCCCCCTCTAGTTTCTTTGCTCTTTTCTGCAAAGTGAAAAAGTAGAAATTCCGTATGAATGGAAAACAGACAATGACGAAAAGCTGAAAAAAGTAAATAGATAAGAGGTACTTTTTGTGTCATACTTTCTGCATCCCCCCCCCCAAAAAAAGTAAAACCTATCACCTGTCAAATATCTGTCTACTCCTGAACAATAAACTGTCTAGATTAATGTAGCTGTTGATATCCTGTCATATAGACACTACTCCCAGGAAAGTGGGTAAATCCCAGTTCTTAAAGTGCTCCTATAATATATTTTAGGTAGGTATTCGCAAAGGCACAAGGAAAAAAGAATTGATGCCTTTCAATTAGTGTTAGATCAATAGTCAAAAAGGCCATATTATTTAACTGCTTCAGACCGGAAGATTTGGCTTCTTAATGACCAGGCCATTTTTGCGATTCGGCACTGCGTCACTTTAACTGACAATTGCACAGTCGTGCTACGATGTACCCAAACAAGATTGACATCCTTTTTTTCCCGACAAATAGAGCTTTCTTTTGGTGGTATTTGATCACCTCTGCGGTTTTTATTTTTTGCGCTATAAACAAAAGAAGAGCGACAATTTTGAAAAAAACACAATAGCTTACTTTTTGCTATAATAAATATCCCCCATTTTTTTAATAATAAAAAAAAAAATTTTCCTCAGTTTAGGCCGATATGTATTCTTCTACATTTTTTGGTAAAAAAAAAAAAAAAATCACAATAAGCGTATATTGATTGGTTTGCGCAAAAGTTATAGCGTCTACAAACTAGGGGATAGATTTATGGCATTTTTATCTTTTTTTTTTACTAGTAATAGTGGCGATCTGCGATTTTTTGTCAAGACTGCGGCATTATGGTGGACACATGGGACACTTTTGAAACCATTGACAATTGTACAGCGATCAGTGCTATCAAAATGCACTGATTGCTGTGTAAATGTCACTGGCAGGGAAGGGGTTAACACTAGGGGGCGATCAAGTGGTTGCATTCCCTAGTGTGTTCTAACTGTGGGGGGAGTGGGACTGACTAGGAGGAGACAGAGATCGGTGTCTCCTTTCCCCTGAAAGAACCGGGAGCTGTGCGTTTACAAACAGATCCCGGTTCTCGCTCTGTCATGAGCGATCACGGGAGCACGGCGGTCATCGCGCCTGCCGGGCAACCGCATTGGGGTCGGGCACATGCTGCGGGCACCCCTAGTGGCCAAAAGGTGAAGCAAGGTAACAGAACGTTGTTTCGCCCGGCCGTGCCATTCTGCCACAGTGAAACTGTAGCGGCTGGTCGGCAAGCAGTTAAAAAGAAACTAAACTCTAGAAGCTGTGCCCAAAAAAATGACAAGAAGACAAAGCACTAGTCTCTGGTATTGCCCTTGGTCTCCCTACGTTACAGACTTACCATGTCTTGTTCTTCACTTTATCTCTGTGTGGAGGCTGACGACTTTTTTTAGCGGCAGGGTTTTTCTACCTCATGTCAGAGCCTCCAGCAATAATATCACCGAATCTCACTCCAAGTAGCAGTAAGATGCAGAAGTACCTTAAACTTCACACTACAAATAAACAGCTATGAGGTTGTAGGCACTGGAGTGCTTAGGCACAGTGGCATGCAAGGAAGCGCACTGTTATTTTTCAGAGCAATACAAGACAAATAGGCACATTTTCAGGGTACTGTTTTGCAAAATAACACTTATATAAGCGCATTGTAACATTGCAAATAGGCACTTTTTAAATATACTTTAAAAAGTTAAAAAATTTATGTTGCGAGTGAACTGCTTTAAAAGCTTTTAATAGGGAGTGAGGCTGGGTTCACACTATTGCAAATTGGATGCGGGGGTTTCTCGGCATCAAATTCGCATAGCAGGAGATTGTGACCGGCTCTCCATGGAGCCGGTTCACACATTTCTGCAGTGGCTTCGGTACGAATTCCACAGGAGTCTTGTGTATCTTTTTCTTCATTTCAGGTCCGAATTCAGCCCAAAATTTGGACCTGAAACGGTGAATGGAGATGCACCGGACTCCTGCTGTGAGCCGCTGCGTTCTCAAGTGTGAACCCAGCCTTAAATGGGAATGCTCTAATCATTTGAGACAAAAGTAATTAAGTAGAGAAATAAAGAAAAAAGGATTTTTGTTTCTGTTTCAATATGTTTATTGAGGGTTTTTTTTGGGGTAAACAAGAGAAATATAACAAGCTCGTTGATCACCCACCAGGGGCTAGAGACATGTAAAAATTACCAAAGATCAATATCTTTCATAATTTCCTATAACATAGTGAAAATAGGGCATGGTATCAAAAAATGACTACTGCATAAAGTGCCCTGTCCCCAAATTCGTCGCTGAAGGGGAGGCTCTTCTCCAGCAACCCCCCTCCATAGGAGGCAACGGTAGGAGTCAGAATAGTGAGAAACCAAAAAAAAAAGGCGAGAAGAGCAAAAAGGCAGAGAGAAGGGGGTCATGGATAGGGGAGGGGGAAAGGGAACGGCAGATCTCGGACGCAGGCGCCTCACAGAAGGGAGCCAGACAAGGCCCAAACAGGATGCTTGAAGTGTGGGAAACTTATAAGAGATCCATGGTTCCAAAATTTTGAGACATTTGGCGTGTGAATCATTCACAATACTGGACATTCGTTCCTGAATAGCAGTCATGCATGTCCTCACCCCTCAAATTCGCATAGCAGGAGATTGTGACCGGCTCTCCATGGAGCCGGTTCACACATTTCTGCAGTGGCTTCGGTACGAATTCCACAGGAGTCTTGTGTATCTTTTTCTTCATTTCAGGTCCGAATTCAGCCCAAAATTTGGACCTGAAACGGTGAATGGAGATGCACCGGACTCCTGCTGTGAGCCGCTGCGTTCTCAAGTGTGAACCCAGCCTTAAATGGGAATGCTCTAATCATTTGAGACAAAAGTAATTAAGTAGAGAAATAAAGAAAAAAGGATTTTTGACTTCATATAAAATCCTTTAAAGGAATATAGATCGGAGTAATTCAGGGGATTGGACACAAAGCTGCAAGAACAACAATAAAACAAGACAATGGGTGCACACCAGCCTTGAGCATTACCTTAAAGCGGAGTTCCACCCAAAAGTGGAACTTCCGCTTTAAGCACTCCTGCCCCCTTACATACCACATTTGGCATGTATTTTTTTTTTTGGGGGGAGGGGGGGTGCTTAGTTTTAAGTGAGAATTCCTGTCCCACTACCTGCTTCTGACTATGGGCCACCTAGGCGACTCCTCCTCTCCCCCTAGGCGGCCCCTCCCTCTCAGCAATCTTCTGGGACATGTCACAGGTCCCACAAGATTGCCTGTCCACTCGGGAGAGCGCAGCGCGACTCGCGCATGCAATCTGCGTGCCCGGCCGTGAAGCCGAAAGCTTTCACGGCTGGGTGGCCATAGTTTCAAAAGAGGTGCCGCAGGGAGGAGGGGAGAGGAGCGAGGCTCCGTGCTGCCGCATCGCTGGACCGTGGGACAGGTGAGTGTCTGTTTATTAAAAGTCAGCAGCTACACTTTTTGTAGCTGCTGACTTTTAATAAACGAAAAAAAAGCCTAGAACTCTGCTTTAAGCATCAATTATTAAAAAATTTGCAAATACACTCACAATGGTCATAACAGCAAGCAAGGATATAATGTGACATAAATCAGTCACTTAAATCAAAGATCTGGATGTCCAATAAAAAGACCTGGGGGACACTCCACAGCAGATACAAGAGCGTTAAGGACGAGGGTATATCCCTGAAAACATGTTAGCTCTTGTATCTACTATGGGTGTCAATCACCCAGATCTTTTTATTGGACATCCAGGTCTTTGACTTGATAAGTGACTGTGGTTTATGTCATATTATACACTGGCTGTCAAATGACCATTTGGAGTATTTATTGTATTGGCATTCTTTTTATCAATAAACAGTGCTTAAAGGATGAGTTAACCTTTGGTAACATGTTACATATTCCACCTGTGTTTTTGGGTGGAACATGTAACATGTTCCAGCTCCTGCATCTTCTCCCTTCCGATAATACCCTGTGAGTAAATAAACTATAAGTACTGTCAGCCACCGTGGCAGACGTACTTGTAGTTTGAATGAACCGTGGGCATGCTGATAAGCACGCCTGTATTTCATTCACACTGCATACAGCTCTGCAATGACAGCCCATACAGAGGTACCGACAACAGAGCTGTGAACAGTGGGTGAAGGAGCCCGACACTGCTACCGCAATGCTTTTCAGGCTCCTGTTTTGAAGAATAATAAATGCACATTTTTTTACCTGCAAAAAGATGTGCATTCATTTTTATGTAAAGATGATCTTATCCTTTAAGGTAATGCACAGGGCTATGGTGCCCTTTTCTGTTGGTTAAACTATAGATTTACCCAATCTGAAAAGAGCAGCAAAGCCTGAAGTATATCCGGGTACTGAACTGAAGATTCTGGCCATCAAGCCTTTTCCTTTCTGTTTCAATATGTTTATTGAGGGTTTTTTTTGGGGTAAACAAGAGAAATATAACAAGCTCGTTGATCACCCACCAGGGGCTAGAGACATGTAAAAATTACCAAAGATCAATATCTTTCATAATTTCCTATAACATAGTGAAAATAGGGCATGGTATCAAAAAATGACTACTGCATAAAGTGCCCTGTCCCCAAATTCGTCGCTGAAGGGGAGGCTCTTCTCCAGCAACCCCCCTCCATAGGAGGCAACGGTAGGAGTCAGAATAGTGAGAAACCAAAAAAAAAAGGCGAGAAGAGCAAAAAGGCAGAGAGAAGGGGGTCATGGATAGGGGAGGGGGAAAGGGAACGGCAGATCTCGGACGCAGGCGCCTCACAGAAGGGAGCCAGACAAGGCCCAAACAGGATGCTTGAAGTGTGGGAAACTTATAAGAGATCCATGGTTCCAAAATTTTGAGACATTTGGCGTGTGAATCATTCACAATACTGGACATTCGTTCCTGAATAGCAGTCATGCATGTCCTCACCCCTTGGAAAGCTACTCATTGGGTCTTTCAGGCTTGAGCTATAGTTCGTTTAGCCGCTATAAAGAGGTAAGTGGCCAGCTTCTGCTGAGGAGCGAACAAACCAGGTATTGGACAATGTAATAGGGCTAGCTTAGCAGCCCTTTGGACTGTTATATGGAAAAGTGTCTGCAGCAAGCCAAAAACCCTAGACCAAAACCCCACCAGTCTTGGGCAGGACCACCAGGTGTGTATGACATCACCCAGCTGTCCACAGTTGCGGAGACATCTATCAGTACTTCCCAGGAAGGCCTGAGCTGTGCGGGCCGGGACCCAGTACCATCGCAATAGTACCTTATTTATATGCTGCTTCTAGGGTGTTTGTATGAGCAAATGAGCATTTGGCTACCATTTTCCAGGCCTTACTCCAGTCTTCCAGGTCTATGGGAGCCTGGAGGTCCCTTTCTCATTAGGCCATATAAGAGAGGGGTGCTGATGACGGACGTCCATTCAAGGATGTATAGATAGCTGAGATGAGGCCGGGAGACCCAGGGGCATGCGGACGTGTGTTCAAAAAAAGTCTTTTTAAATGGGTAAGTGGACGTGCGGCGCAAGGCAGTAATCCAGTGTTTTAATTGAAGGAAACGATAATGCTCTCTAGCCGATGCGTCATGTGTTTCTCAGATGGTCTCCCAGGAAGGAAAGGAGAGAACGTTTTGAACCCGTGGGTGGCCATGCAAGAGCCACCAAGAGAATGCCTGAGGCTCCTCAAGGCCTGGGGGGAAAAAAAGGAGGACTGCGAGTGATGGGGAGTAGAGGTAAAAAGGAGGACATCAAATTACCAGAGTAGCGAACTGAGTCCCAAATCTGCAGACCATGCAGCAGCATGGGGCTCAAAGAGGGGGGGGGGGTGTAATTTATGAGGGAGCCAGAGCAGAGCTTGTAGAGAGGACGAGTCGCAGCTGGGCCATTCAAGCAACACCCACAGAGGAACATCTGTGGTCGCGTGGAGCATGGTCAACGGGGAAATCTGCGCCGCTGCATAGTACTTGGAGACATTAGGGACCCCTAGGCCTCCTTGTAGTCTATGGGTATAAAGAGTAGATCTAGGGACGTTTATGCGCCCAGATAATTTGGAGGATCCTGTTCTGCAAAAGTCGAAGAAAGAAAGAGGGCACTCTAACTGGCAGTGCGAGAGTAGAAAGGCGTTAGTTTGATGCCTAAATATTCATTTGAGTGAGATGCCCAACGATACGGGAAATGTTCTTGAAGACGCTGCACCATATCTGTAGGAAGGTTGACGTTCAGCGCTGTGGTCTTGGAAGAGTTTATTTGAAGGCCGGAGATGGCTGAAAATCGGTCTAACACAAGTTGCAGGTTGAGAAGGGAGATGAGTGGGTTTGACAGAATCAGAAGCGCATCGTCTGCAAAAAAATTGGCCTTATACTGGGCTCCAGCATAAGCGACTCCCGAAATGTCAACGTTAGCCCTGATCGCCAACGGCTCCAGCGCTAAGATAAAAAGCGCTGGAGACAGGGGGCAGCCCTGCCTAGTACCCCGAAATATAGGAAATGAGTCGGATAAGAAGCCTGCATATTTTACAGATGCTGATGGTGAGGAATAGAGGGCATGGATCCACAATAGGAAGTGTGTCCCAAATCCCCATCGGATAAGAACATATTGGAGGTAGTCCCAAGAAAGCAAATCAAACGTCCAGGGAGATCAAAAAGCCTGGGATTTTACGCTGGTGGAGGATATGGAGAAGGTGGATTACTTTAGGGGACGTTATCCCCTGCTTGACGACCAGGCACAAAACCCACCTGGTCCCTGTGAATGAGGACCTGAAGGCATTTGTTGACCCGTGTGCTTAGAATTTTCCCCAAAACCTTCAGGTCAACATTCAACAGAGAAATAAGACGAAAAGATTGTGGATCAGTGTCCTCCTCAGATGACTTGGGGATCATAGAAATGTGAGCCTTAAGTGAGTCTGGTGAGGGCCGTGCGCCATCATGCCAAGAGTTGAAATAAGAAGTCAGGTAGGGCGTGAGTAAGGGTGCAAATGTTTTGTAGTACAGACCGGTGAAGCCATCCGGGCCCGGGGCCTTGGACGGCTTAAGAGATTTAAGAGCTTGAGTGACCTCCTGCTCAGAGATAGGTGCGATCAGGGTGTCTTGGGCCGTCGAGGAAGACTAAACGTTTGAAAAAAGCTCTCAGCCTTGTCCAGATCAAAAGCAGCGGGTCTGCTGTATAGAGATGACAGAAAGGAAGCAAAACCAGAGACTATCTTGGACGGGTCCGGGGGGGAATCCACCTCCCCTTACCGGCAGCCGAACTGGCTTACATGGGCGCCCCACCGAGTTAAGTATCCTGGCCAACATAGGACCAGGTTTGTTTGCACTACTATAAAATTTATATTTGGTCCAGCGCAAAGCCTTTTCAGCCTGGGCGGAGGAGAGCAAGTCAGCTCAGTGACCAGATTGTCACGGGTCTTTCTATTTGTCACCGTCGGGTGTGCCTTCCAGGTTGCGTCTGCTACCTCTAACAGGGCTTCCCACAAGGAGACCGGAGACTCGACCGAGCCTACATTTTCAGTAAAGTAAGTTTGGATGTGTGTTTGAACCTGTATACATGTATCCTGGGTAGTTAAGAGGGATTCATTAATCCACCAGAGATAGGCTGGATGGGTTAATCCAGTGAGAATGATTCCAGGAACCAAGGGATCGTGGTCAGACCACAGGGAGGTGGAAATATTAATCTTGTGCACCAATGGCAGAGAGCTATGTTGCAGGAACACATGATCTATTCTGCAAAAACTCTGATGGGGATTAGAGAAGAAGGTGGATTCCTGAGAAGACGGATGTTGCTCGCGCCAGATGTCCACCAGGCCATAAGATTGGAAGAGAGTGCACAGTGAATTGTGGGATGGAGGTACTTCCTTGGAGCTACGCCTGTCTAGAGTAGAATTGAAGACAGAGTTTGAGTCTCCCATCATAATTAGCAGGCTCTTCTGGTGCCTGGTAACTACTTGAAGCAAGTGTGAAAAAAACCTCTGCTGAAATGTATTAGGAGCGTAATAACCCACCAAGGTGACCTCTTGATCCCACAGGGTGCCTTTGCAAGAGCAGACATCTACCCGTAGGGTCCGCTATCTCCGTAGAGCAATTGAATGGGAGATTACGCCGGAACGCTATCAGCACCCCTCTATGTTTCTCTGAGGCAGAGGCCATGTAAAACACTGGATAATGGGAGGACAAATACCTGGGAGATGAGGATTGGGAGAACCTGGTTTCCTGCAGACAGACTACATCTATGGATTGAGATTTTAGGTGGCGGAAGACCTTTGATTGTTTGATGAGAGAGTTAAACTTAACTAATTTGTGAGAATAGTTTTAACGCATTTTAAGCCATCTTGGGGGAGAGACAGAAATCATATAAATCATAAAAAATTACACGGGCCAGATATCTACTCTGATCTCCTCATGAGGCTGTCCAAATCCAAGAAGAAAAGGAAAGAGAGGGGGAGAGAAGGGAAAGAAAGAGAGTGAAGAGAGATGAGAGAAAATCATGGTATTTAGTACACCTAATCACCACACTAGGTGGACATCGCATCCTAACTGTAGGATACTTGGGGGGTGGCTCTACCACCAACCACATGGCTTTAGATTGTATGAAATATAACCACCCCTGGACAGGGGGCTATGAAAACCAAAACGAAACAAAAAATGATGAACGAAAGCACACCTCAAAATTCAGCAACTATGTTAAAGTAAACATAAAAATTAATGCAACACAGATTAACCTCTCCAGTCAGGCGTCCCCAAACAAGGAACGCCCGAGGGAGGCCATTAGCAGTGGTCTCCAGCAGTGGCTCCTGCTCAGGGGTGCCACGGAGCCTTCAGTGGCCCAAACTGTCCCCAACAGGGGGTGCGGGCCCACCGAGGCACAGGGTAATGATCCCACTGGATGACTTTTCTTTTCAAGTTGGTCTGGTTCCTTTATGTCCTACATCACTTTAAAACTGAGGTGGTGTTTTTTTTTTTTTCATTTTGTGCAAGAACAGCCTGGTATAAACATTCCCACGCCAAACCTGCTCCAGTTTTGGACCAAAGCAATAGTAGGAGGGGATCATAAGAAAGGGGTTGGGATGCCTGTGCCCTCTAATGTACTTAAAGATAAGGATTTTATGGTAATTAAAAAATCCTATTTCTCAATTGTACATATTAGGGAGATGGGATGAGTAATTCAGGTTAATAGGGATGTCAAAAAGCAGTCAAATTGAGTGACGGGCAACATCACAAGCACTAACAGGCCAGGTTAACAGTAGGGGGCTTAATAAAGCTCACAGAACCACTTAAAAACCTCATGATCAAAGTTGGCAAGTCCCCAAGTCCAGTCACTAGAATGATGAGCTTCTAAATCCACCTGAAGATAATGGAAGGAGAAGCAAGTTGTGGGCAATAGGGATACTCAGGGGAAAAAAAGAGATTCAGACTGTTTACAAGAAGCTGCATCAGAGTGACAGACTCAAACTGTAAGTATCACATCCAGTGGAGGGAAATCTCCTTGGGATGTTGTGGAGCAGGACAAAAAGATGGAAAAACAATGTTCTGGTTAAGGGGGAAAGTAAAGAAAACCACTGTGGGAAGAAAAGACAGCCTTGTCTTTGTGTGGGAGTCTGTACAGATTAAGGCTGCCAACTCAAAAACATGCCTTGCAGAGATAACAATGAGGAAGGCAACCTTGTGAGTGAGAGTAGACAGGGGAATTTCCCTTATAGGTTCAAATGGTGGTTTCTGAAGGACTGAGAACCTTGGGGAGACCATGTAAGCAACAACTTGAACAAAAGTTTTACTAAGGAGTAAAAGACAAGCAGTCTTGGAAAAAAAAATCACTAAGGCTGAGATTTGACCCTTAATAGAGCTCAAGGCCAAATGTTGATCCAGAACAGACTGGAGCAAAGACAAGACTCATCCCATTAAGTATTTCCTGGGATGGAAATACCTAGTGTTGCACCTTGAGAAATGGGCTTTCCAGGTGCGATAGTACACTTTGCAAGAAGTTGACTTCAAAGCTTTCAAAAGTGGAGGCATAACTAAATCATGTACAACCTAACCTATCCTATCAATACCTGGGCTTCAACAGCTAGGTTGTTCAACGACCGAGCAGCAGGGTGTTAAACCTGTCCTTGGGAAAGAAGATCCAGACAATGGTGGAGCATCCACAGAGAGTCTGCCAAAAGTCCAATAAGGTTTGATAATAACGTCAACCTGGGCTAGTTTAGTGCAATGAGATTAAACAGAATGCCCTCCATCTCGATCCTGTAGAGCATGCGAGGAAGGAGTTTTAGTGAAAGGAGCCGATCAGGTTGAAATGATCCCACAGAATCACTGGAGCATACACTGCGAAAGCTAGAGGATCCCTACACCCAAAAGCAATCTTGAGCAGTTTGTTGTTGATCTTAGAAGCCAGAAGGTCCACGTCTGGGGTCTGAATGTACTCTTCACCCCAAGGTGTTTCGAGACCTCTGTTGCAGGTGGCAGAGACACGGGAAGATATGAAAATGAAGAAATCCACCTGTCAACTTTATGGACCTTGGATGAACACAGCGGACAGGGCTGAAAACATGAAGTTCTGTTCAAAGCAGAATCTGATCAGTTTTCCTTTATGCTGCGATTCTTTCTGACTAATGATGTAAGCCACGGCCATTGCATTGTCCAACTGAATTCTGGTTGGTAGACCTTACAGTCGAGAGGTCCAGCATTGAAGGAATAACCAAATCGCTCTGAGTTCCAGAATATTGATTGAGAGACCAAGTCCCTTGCACTGAAAGAAGGTCCAGGACTCCTCCTCTGCCCAACAGATCAGTGGGGGGAGAGTTTTTCCTGGACTCCAGGGCTTATGACACATCAGACCATGGCAAGCTTAGTTTAGGAGGTCAGATGCTTACAAAAAGTCCAAAGTCCCAGTGTCCCATACAACTAGAATTTTGTCTTGCAATGTTCTGGAGTAAAACTTGGCATATTAAACTGTTCTAAATAAAAAGGCCACCAGGACCGTTGTGAAAAAGCAGAGGTTCGGTTGGCCCACTCTGAATCTAAGGGTTTCTGAACACCTTTCTTCAGGTACAAAACTTTCACATATTATCTTCCAGGTCAGTCACTTCTGCCCTTCTTCCTGGGGAATTTCTGGTCTTGGTGGATATCAGAAATAAATAAAAAGGGGAGCTGTGCTCTCAAAGTAACATATTAAGCAAATATAAAAAATATAAATAAATAAAAATAACAAGTCCCAATAAGTGAATCATGTGACAAATATAAAGTCCTCCAGTGGACAGTGAAACTTTGGAAATTCTTCCACTGGAAAATGAACAAACAGCAAAGTTTGGTGAAAATCCTGTGACTTTAAGGACGGACAAAGTGAATCCACCACCATAAAGAGTGCATGCTTACCAGTTGCACAAGCTTTAACACTTATGGCTAATACCCAGCCAGGGCCTTTTCCTCCAGGAACTTTCAGATGTCTGGTCGAGCCATACAACGCTGTAGACGGTTGATCCTGAAGTTGGTCAAAAGTACGGCTTGCAGACCCACACGTGATGTAAAAAAATTACAGAGAGATTCTAGAGATTAGTGGTCTGGCTAACGGTGCCCTGTCCTTTTGGAGGTACACTGCAAGCCCCCCTAGAATATTAGTGGATGGTAAGCTGCAATGGCTTGCTGCCTTTGTGCCTATGATCCACCATATTAAGTATGTAAGTGAGAGATTTCCCACAAGAGTTAATCACAAAACCCTGCGTGACAGGAAGAATAAATACCAGCTGTGACTTTGTAAGACAGCAGGGGGCCTAAGAGAACATCCTGGAGGATCATTCTGGAGGCTGCAGCTGAGGAAATGGCAAGAAGGCCAAGAAGGTCCACACATGCTCTGGAAAAATGGCACAAGTATGCTCAGTAACACAAATGAAAGGGAGGCCCTGCAGAATCAGTAGCGGTGCATAGGTAGTAGTGGAAACTGGAACCCATTTAAAAAAAATGGTGTTGTACCTCTACCTTCCGTTGGCCCACACAAAGTATTGCAGCTTGAGCTCCAGAGTTAACCACTAAAGGGTTCCCATGAGCAGTAGAGCACACACTAGACACCTGCAAACCCTGACTTACCAGGTAGCGGTCCTGAGATTCCCTGTGATCCCCTCCATGCATGGCACACTGCAGGAAGATAGGCAGGAGCCAGGGAACATGCCTCATTCTTTGGCATCACACAGTGGCCATACTCTGCAATGATTCTTCAAGTACAGGATTCAAACAGAGAGGTGGTGCTAGACCTGTACACTGCACTAAAGGTGTCTACGAGAGTGTCTAAGCAGAGCTAGTGCCCTCAGAATGTATTATACAGGCCATGGCCCTGGCGCAAAGGCTACACAAAGGATCAGGAAACTCTGAGCTGCAATACAAGCCCCATTAGCTCTGCAGCAACCAAAGAAGCTTTCTACAAGAAAAAAAAATCTATTTGATAAAACCAGAAAATGTATCAAAAAGGGTTTTTTTCTCTCTGGTGACAACACTTAGGACACTAGCAAAAAAATAGAGCATGATGGGAGTAGGAGGGGTTATTCTAGACTGTGCACCAGCACTTTAACACAGAGAGGTTATACACATACAGTGGATATTAAAAGTCTACACAACCCTGTTAAAATGTCAGGTTTCTGTGATGTAAAAAATTAGACAAACATAAATAAGTTCAGAACTTTTTCCACCTTTAATGTGACCTATAAACTGTACAACTCAATTGAAAAACAAACTAAAATCTTTTAGGGGGGGAGGGGAGAGTAAAAATAAAAGTCAGTACACACCTGCCATCATTTAAAGTGCCTCCGATTAACCCCAAATAAAGGTCAGCTGTAGTGTGTCTTTCATGACATTTTCGCATCCTACAGCAAAAGCCATGGTCTGCAGAGAGCTTTGAAAGCATCACAGGGATCTCATTGTTAAAAGGTATCAGTCAGGAGAAGGGTACAAAACAATTTCCAAGGCATTAGATATACCATGGAACACAGTGTAGACAGTCATCAAGTGGAGAAAATATGGCACAACAATGATATTACCAAGAACTGGACGTCTCTGAAATTTATAAAAAGACTAGAAGAAAACTGGTCAGGGAAGCTGCCAAAAGGCCTATAGCAACATTAAAGGAGCTGCAGGAATATCTGGCAAGTACTTGCTGTGTGGTACATATGACAACAATCGCCTGTAATCTTCATATGTCTGGGCTATGCGTTAGAGTGGCAAGACGGAAGCCTTTTCTTAAGAACAAAAACATCCAAGCCCGGCTAAATTTTGCAAAAACACAGCTGAAGCCTCCCAAAAGCATGTAGGAAAATGTGTTATGGTCTGATGAAACCAAGGTTTAACCATAATCATATGACTATAATTCCAAAAGATATGTTTTCTGCAAAAACAACACTTCACATCACGAAAAGAACGCCATACCCACAGTGAAGCATGGTGGTGGCAGCAACATGCTTTGGGGCCGTTTTTCTTCAGCTGAAACAGAGGCCTTAATCAAGGTATAGGGAATTATGAACAGTTCCAAATACCAGTCACAAAACCTTCAGGCCTCTGCTAGAAAACTGAACATGAAGAGGAACTTCATCTTTCAGCATGACAACACCCAAAGCATACATCCAAATCAACAAAGGTATGGCTTCACCAGAAGATTAAATGTTTTGGACTGGCCTAGCCAGAGCCCAGACATTAATCTCATTGAAAATCTGTGGGGTGATCTGAAGAGGGCTGTGCACAGGAGATGCCCTCACAATCTGACAGATTTGGAGTGTTTTTGCACAGAAGAGTGGGTAAATATTGCCAAGATGCGATATGCCGATAGACTCATACCCAAAAAGACTGAGTGCTGTATTAAAATTAAAAAGGTGCTTCAACAAAGTATTCGTTCAACCACTTAGTGACCAGCCGCCACAGTTATGCTGCGGTAGGTCGGCTCTCCATGTGAAACTGTGGGCGCCCGCTGCGGGCTCAATGTCTACCGGCAACCCATGATCGCAGTACACAGAAGCAGAACGGGGATCTGCCTATGTAAACAAGGTGACCCCTGTTCTGACAGGAGACATCTCAGATCTGCTGTTCCCAGTGATCTCTGTCAAATGCCTGGCAGCCCATCCCTCCTACAGTTAGAACACACCCAGGGAACACAGTTAACCCCTTGATCGACCCCTAGTGTTAACCCCTTCCCTGCCAGTGTCATTTATACATTGATCAGTGCATTTTTATAGCACTGATCAATGTAATAATGTCACTGGTCCCCAAAAACTGTCACATAGGGTAAAATTTGTCAGCCGCAATGTCGCAGTACCACTAAAAAGTCCGTAATTCTATCCCCTATTTTGTAGACGCTATAACTTTTGTGCAAACCAATATACGCTATTTGCAATTTTGTTTACCAAAAATATGTAGAATACATTATTTTTACTTTATATGTAAAATATTATGAAAAATATTGTTTTTTTCAAAAATTGTCGTGCTTTTTTTGTTTATAGCGCAGAAAATAAAAAAACGCAGAGGTGATCAAATACCACCAAAAGAAAGCTCTATTTGTGGGGGAAAAAAAATGAAATTTTATTTGGGTACATTGTCGCACGACAGCGCAATTATCATTTAAAGTGACGCAGTGCTGTATTTCAAAAAATGGCCTGGTCAGGAAATTAGTAAGACTTTCTGGGGCTGCAGTGGTTAAGGGTGTGCACACTTATGCAACCATATTATTTTAGTATTAGTTTATGTCATTTTTGAATTTTACTTCCCTCCACCTAAAAGATTTCAGTTTGTTGTTCAACTGAGTTGTACAGTTTATAGGCCACATTAAAAGGTGGAAAAAATTCTGAAATGATTTATCTTTGTCTCATTTTTTTACATCACAGAAACCCAACATTTTAACAGGGGTGTGTAGACTTTTTATATCCACTGTATGTATCTGCACTAATTGTTTTAATAGTCACTAAATTAACTTATGTATTGTATTACTAATTCGATATCTCATTTCTTTGCTGCAGTCATGACCCTGGTATTAATTTTTACAGCCAGCAACTCGCTTTCAGGCAAAAGTGATCCGAGTGGCTCTAAAGCCACTCATTTGCTTTTTTCAGGGCTTGGAACCCCCCCTCCCCACCCTCCAACGTTCCTGGGCTCTCCCATTCCATCGGGGATCCCAGAACCGCTGCAAGTGGTCAGGTCGGCTGAGCATAGAGGAGAAAGAGGAACATCTGTTACAGGTCCTCCTCTGACAAATGATCTCGCAAGCAATGAAGATTTAGTCACTTCTAGTTTCAGTTCTTTGTTTACTGGAGGTTACCGCCAGTGAGGCAGCCGATAAAACAGATCTATGTTTGATCAGCTGCCTTGGAGGGCAGAGGAGGAATCAGGGGTCTAATAGACTCCTGATCTCTTAATAAAGAGTACCTACCACTGCCTCAGCTATCACAAGGGATGTTCATCCCTTGTGATAGCAATAAAGTTGAATAAAAAAAAAAAAGTTAATAAAAAAGGGGTAAAATAAATAAATAATAAAAAAAAGCACCACCCCCCCCCCGTCCCACCATGCTCACGCTCAAAATGCAAGCACGCACATAGGCCCACCATGCATGCAAAAGAATTTAAATGGTGACTGAGGTATCAAACGCAAATGTCAGAGTGAGAGTGCCAAAGCTCACGTTTAACTCTAAACTGACAACCTGTAAGGACTTTTAAAGTATCACCCATGGAGATTTTTTTAGGCACCACAGTTTGTTTGCAGCTGTGTGAAATTTTACATTTTGACATGTTTGGTGTCCATTTACTTGGCGTAACAATCTTTTATATTTTACCAACTAAAAAATTGGGTATTATTGTGTGTATGTGTGTGTTAACCAAAATACATTTACGTTTATTCTTTTCTGAAAATTTGCATTCGCAACCGCTGAGCAAATATTGTGCAACATAAAAATTGCAACAAACATTTTATTCCCCAGGGCCTCTGCTTTCATAAAATATATAATGCAGATTTTTACATGTATATGGAAATTTTAAAAATTGCTCTGGGCAGCAAATAGTTAAAGTAAAAGGAAAGCTTTCAATATGCAGACTGCAACTTATTAAATGTTTAAAATAAAAATAAAAATTGTAATTACATTTAAAGTGGTTGTTAAGGCTCAAGGTTTTTTTTTTTTACCTTCATGCATTCTTCTGTATCCACCCCCCCCCCCTAATACTTACCTGAGCCCCATCTTGATCCAGCACAAGATTAGCGGCTCTCTACCTCCTCATTGGCTGAGACAGCAGTGGGAGCCAATGGCTCCCCCTACTGTCAATTACAGCCAGTGAGCCAAGAGAGAGCAGAGTTGGGGCCGAGTCGCACTCAGTGTGTGAATGGACACACAGAGCAGTGGCTGGGGAGTGAGCCTGCTTGGGTGTCCCCATAGCAAGCTGCTTGCTAGGGGGCACTGGGCAGGAGGGTTGGGCCAGGAGCCCCTGTTGGGACCCGAGAAGGGGAGAATCAGGGCTGCAAATCCACTGCACAGAGCAGGTAAGTATAACATGTTTGTTATGTAAAAAAAAAAAAAACAAAAAACAAAAAAAAACTGCCTTTATTTCAGTTTAAGCCCCCGTTCACACCTATGCGAATTAGATGCAGCTTACACTGCATCCAATTCGCAGGACATTTAAAAATACATTCATTTGAATGCATCTGGTTCACATATGTGCGTTGCATTCGCACTGCGCATTGTACAAAAAAGTGTGCGTTTTTTGGGCATTGCGGTGCGAATTACAAGCCCATTATCTCCTATGGGGACGCATCTGATTCGCAGATGCATTGCGTTCTGAACATGGATTTTCTCCTTCTCCTCACTACACCTCCCCCTCCCTGCTCACTGATCCGCAGCTACAATGCAGAGAAACCTTTGAACAACTGATTTTTATCTTCCCAGTGAAACCTGAGCTTCAATTCGCATCGCACATGTGTGAACCCAGGCTTACTATCCAGGAAATCTGCATGCTTTGACTTCCAATAAAAAAACACAGTGGTCATAAGATTTACCCAAAGTAAAGTTACGAGGCTCCAAGTTATCCAACTTTAGCCCTTGTTAGTTACGGAATGGGGAAGACTAACTTTTGTATACTACTCATTTAATGTGGTCTCATCCCTCTCCTTCTGTCAGACACCCTTGGTCAAAAAGCGTGGAAATCACCTCAGTGGAGACACAGACAGACAATAAAAAATAGTCAGTTTTGTCTTCTCAAGTCTATCTTAAACTAAAAAAAATCTTGGTTAATTTAGGCTTTAATTATATTCAGAAAGTAGCTGCTGAGAGGTTAAAAAAAATAATACAAAAGTAAATATATCTGCTCTTTTCATAATAAAATTTCAATAGCACGATTGGCCACAGCAAACCAATTATTAGACACATTTCACTGTTCAGACACTTAACCGATGACAAATGAAATGTAATGAGTTGTTGCATCTACTTTTGTTTGCATTCTCTTAAGCACCGGGAACAGAAATAGCAAGTGCAAGAAGAGCATATTCTACTTCGTCATGATCATGATGTACAGTATAAGCAGTGTATAAAAAGCCACACACGTGAATGAAAGAACTGATGAGAATTACTGTAAGGTATAGGGAGACAGTAAACTACATTTTGACTCATTTATCATCTGCAATAAGCAATTCACTCTAGACTTGCTTAGTTTCCTCCATTGTTTTCACTGGAAAAAAAAAATCAGTAATTCCTGAACCTGCCAAAAAAGGCAAATCATAATTCCAGAACGATGCTATCAGTTCTGGAATTATGACCTGCGCCAAACTATATTTAAAAATAGTTTAGTTAAGTATAGCTACTGGTGAGGTTACAAACTCCTCTATTGTAAAAGTACCTTCACAAAGAAATGTATGTATTTAGGAGTGTTCTATATATTTGGCCTCCTTTGTTCTTGCTTTTTTGTGAGTGGACTGCACATAAAAATGTAGCTTCTATCTCCCTTGTATGGTACTAGGTGACAAATATTGCTGAACAAACACTGCTAACCTTCCTCATGCGAATTATGTCATCCTCTTTTTCAGGAGGCTGCTGCAAGGTTGTAAAAGGAAATTAAAAGACAAACAAAAATAGGTATTAATTTGAAAACAAATAACTTACAGAATGGCAGTGAAAAATTGCAACAAATCTTCGATTAACATGCAGGATTATAAGTGGGAACAGACATGCATTGCACTTCAAACTAGGGGATATCATATTAGGTTGACTTTATTGTCTGGTCATTTTTGTGCAAACTGATCTGTGCATGTCTGCATAAAACCGCTTTTGTAAATTATTTCAAAATCCCATTAGGCAAGGGGAAGCACCACACACTAAGGTTTGCTTCTGCTGTGTGAAAACATGTGAATCACACACTGTATCTGTTTTCTTTTTTTTTTTTATAAATGTGTTGATTCCGGTCCACCATGGTTCTTCTAATACAAAACAAATTATCATGGATTATCCTATGCATTTTGGTTTAAACTTTCTATGTAGTTCTAAGCGGTCAATCCACCTATGACCAAATCTAGATGACTTGTCACAGTCGATGCAAACAATACATTTATAACCAACCTGCACTTGTTCTCCATTAACAGCAGGTGAGGGAGAACTCTGTGGGGATCTCTTCACGTCCTAAATGGGGGAAAAAAATACTTGATTACAAACCATGGAAAAGTTTCCACCCTGTTGGACACTGTTCAATACTCTTTAGGAAAGTTGCAACCTCTGAACAGAGATACAGAACAGGTTTTCACCACATAATGAGAATAATAATAGCTCCTAATAGGAACCTGTGATGTGGGAAACATAGTAGCTGCCATGCATTCAAAAGTGCAGGCTTCAGGGCCATCTTCTGGCTTCACCAGTTAATTAATCACCAACCTGGAACAAGCATGAGGCCATTGAAGTCTGAACTTAATTTCACAATCTTGTTCCAATTCAGTGACCTAGTAGGCAATTACATGGACAGCCCCAAAGTCTGTACCTTTGAAAATAAATAAAAAGGTAACTTTTCAATCCTCACAGATTCCCTTTATAAGTGCACAACAAATGGCTTCTGTTACGGAATATGGGCCCTATTGTCACTTTTATTTACCATGACTCAATTTTTTTTTCACAATATGATTTTTTTCCCACTAGCTTTTCTACATGTAATGTCAATGTAGTTGACTAGTATGCTTATTTTTAAAAGGGCAACTAAAGGGTCAATACTCACCTGTCCAACAGCCCCTCGCAGGTGCTGGCATCTTCTTTTGAGTCCTGATCTCCAGGTCTCTTCACTGGCCAGCGCGTAATGTCACTACTGCACATGCATGGGATCTAGCCATCCTGGCATTTCAAGACTGGCCCCTACCTGCCTGCTCGCAAACAGATGTCTCTTCTGCAATTAAAGCCTACCTGCTTGCTCTTTGGCAGTTTCTGTGTTTAAAAGATTTTTTTTTTTTTTTAAAGAATACAGTTAAACAGAATCCCTTCTATCTGGAAGCACAGAACTCAGAAAGCAATATACCGTATAAACTCAAGCATAAGTCGTTCCGAGTATCAGTCGAGACCCTAATTTACCACAAAAAAAATGGAAAAAACTTATTGACCCGAGTATAAGACGAGGGTGAGAAATGCACAGCTACTGTAAGTGGAAAAAAGAGGGTCAACAATGCCCATTTGCAGCATCACTGTGCCCATTTGCAGCATCACTGTGCCCATTTGCAGCCATAGGTCCCCTGAACTTCAAACTCAGTAGTTAAGGGTTCCTAGATGCCCCCTAGCTGCAGCCAAAATTTTGGGTCTCTGAACCCAAAGGGTCCAGAAATGACATTGCTGCAGATGGACACAGTTGACCAAATTTGGGGCCCCGTATCTCGGGGCCACTTAGTGCTAAGAACCCCAAATTTGGTATGCAAACCCAGTAGAACTAGCACCATAAAATTTCCAAAGCTGGGGTTTCTAGCACCAAGTGGCCCCGAGATACAGGGCCCCAAAAATCGGTTCAGAAAATGTCAAGCACTTTTCTGCAGCAGAGAATGACTTTTTCTGAACCGGCTTTGGGGCCCCGTATCTCAGGGCCAGTTCCACTGGGTTTGCATACCAAATTTGGGGTTCCTAGCACCAAGTGGCCCTGAGATATGGGGCCCCAAAGTCGGTTCAAAAAATGTCAAGCACTTTTCTGCAGCAGAGAATGACATTTTCTGAACCGATTTTGGGGCCCCGTATCTTGGGGCCACTTAGTGCTAGGAACTTCAGCTTTGGATATGTTGTGGCCAGTTCCACTGGGTTTGCACACCAAATTTGGGGTTCCTAGCACCAAGTGGCCCTGAGATACGGGGCCCCAAAAATCAGTTCGGAAACTGACATTTTTTGCTGCAGAAAAGTGCTTGACTCGAGTATAAGTCGAGGGGGGCACTTTCAGCACAAAAAAATGTGCTAAAAAACTCGACTTTTACTCGAGTATATACGGTAAGTGTGGCTAATGAGAAAGCACAACAGTTAAGAGAAGTGGAGAGCTCCACAGTGAAAATGTTGCAACTACACTAAAATAAGCTGTCAACCTACCCAAAATCTCCCCCAATATCCCACCTCTCCTAAAAGTAAAAAACAGAAAACAAAGTGATATCTTTAGGAAGGATAGGGAGGTGAGCCCGTTTATGGTGTCCTGTTTTCTTGTAGAGGATGGAAGAGCACCCCCAAACTATCTGCACTAATAGAAGATGATTTTCAAAGAAACTAGGATATACACCTTTTTTTCTTTTTAAATGTACCTTAAAAATGTTTTCAGAAGTAATAAACAGCAATGGAGAGTAGTCTGTTACCTACACAAGCCAATTTAAAGCTGATCTCCAGGTTTCCGGTGACTTCTAAATAATTCATTTGGACCAAGCTGGTCTAAGTGAACCATTTCCTTCACTAGGTGTGCCATTGGCTCTAAACCCTGTATGTAGCTTTATCTACATACATTACACAGCGCTGGGTTCCGGCATGAGACAGACTTCCCTCTCGCACCCGAAACAAAACAGAGTCCGTGTGAGCGGCAATCAGACAGTCATAAGCAATTTTATTCTGTGAATGAATACAAAGCTTCCTCTGATTGGCTGAGTCTGAGAGCTGTCATCAGCTTGCCTCTCCACCTCAGCCAATCAGATGTAATACCTGCAATGAAAAAAAAAAAACAAAAAAAAACAAAAAAACAAACAAACATACTCTTTGCTTGGAAACTTGTATACAAAATAGCTAGAGCTGTGATGGTGAACTTATCAGATATATTGTACCTCACTCTGCGCCCCCCGATATCAAAGTGAATACAATGCTACAATGCTAAATTAGGCAGAGACCGCAGACCTGCAACAGGAGATGGCCAGAGACCGCAGACCTGCAACAGGAGATGGCCAGAGACCGCAGACCTGCAACAGGAGATGGCCAGAGACCGCAGACCTGCAACAGGAGATGGCCAGAGACCGCAGACCTGCAACAGGAGATGGCCAGAGACCGCAGACCTGCAACAGGAGATGGCCAGAGACCGCAGACCTGCAACAGGAGATGGCCAGAGACCGCAGACCTGCAACAGGAGATGGTCAGAGACCGCAGACCTGCAACAGGAGATGGCCAGAGACCGCAGACCTGCAACAGGAGATGGCCAGAGACCGCAGACCTGCAACAGATGATGGCCGCAGACCTGCAACAGATGATGGCCACAGACCTGCAACAGATGATGGCCACAGACCTGCAACAGATGATGGCCACAGACCTGCAACAGATGATGGCCACAGACCTGCAACAGATGATGGCCACAGACCTGCAACAGATGATGGCCACAGACCTGCAACAGATGATGGCCACAGACCTGCAACAGATGATGGCCACAGACCTGCAACAGATGATGGCCACAGACCTGCAACAGATGATGGCCACAGACCTGCAACAGATGATGGCCACAGACCTGCAACAGATGATGGCCACAGACCTGCAACAGATGATGGCCACAGACCGCAGACCTGCAACAGGAGATGTTAATTTGCTATGGGAGTTGTAGGAGACTGCAGGCCTGCTTCAAGAGACTGTCAGGGACTTAAAATATGCTACATGAGCCTGCTAGTGATCACAGCTATTAAAGCCCTCATACAAATGAATGCTTCCATATTTTTGCTCCATACAGCTCCCTTATAAATTAAATGCATCACATTTGATATTGCTCTCAGCAAATTCACATTATGATAAAAGAAAAAAAAAAAAAAAAAAAGGGATGGAGAACACAAAAAAGTAAGACATTGTGAAAGAAATAAAGCAAACCGAGTACTAGAAGCCAGTCTAAAGTATAGTTTTTCATTCACTGGCTTAAACAAGCACCAAAACACAGAATTTTATCTGCAGGGGACTTGAGGGCTGCACAGTAAATGCCAAAGGGTTGCACCAAGAGGCCAGAGTAAGCAATGTAATATATTGATACAACAACCTTAGGGGAGATTCTTGGCTCTGGAATCCGTTCCTGAGTTTTCTTATCTTCAAATTTAGCTGATGATGCTTCTCTGTGAGCAGCAGATTCTCTGGAAGGTGTAGACTGTACAACTACCTGGCTTGGAGTGATGACAGGTGCAGACACTGGTCGAGGGTTGCGTTCAGGGGTGGGCACCGCAGCTGTTAAACATAAAAAGGGAGAATAGAAGGTCACTCTACATTAGGGAATAGCCCTAACAATAGCCAAGTAACAACAGTTAGGGCTCTAATTTGAATGCTACAGATTGTTAAAGCCAAAAATGTATGCATGATGTCATTTAGTAAAAAAACAAAACAAAATAAAAACCCAGGCTGGGCTAATAAAGAGTAAAATAAAGAGGTTGTACCATTTTTTCTAAAAAGAAAAACATGCCCTACCCCCCCCCCCCCCAAATTTGTTACTTTATAAGCAAGGCAGCAGAGCATTTAGTAAACAGGCAAAAGAGTTCATAAAGCAGCTAAGCTGACTACCAGCAACCACATTTGGACCAAAGCACTACAGAAACTTTATTATACAAACGTTTCAGGCCAAAAATACAGTGGGTTGATAAAGTTGGCAATAATAAGAATTAATAAATCTTTTTAAACCTCTTAGCAATTATAAACTTTAATAACCAAATGTAAGAATCTTCTACAGCATATATTGGGGACTCATTTTGATTCTCATAAACATTGCTAAAAATAACACAATTCTATTACTAAATTTCAGGATGGCTTTCCAAAGGGGTTTAACTGGTTTTAAAATAACTGACATATAAAAGCAGGGCACTTAAGGCCTCATGCCCACGGACGTTTTTACAGCCGCCTTTATGAGCGTTTTTATGCAGCATAAAAACATGTTAGCCTATGGCCTCATGCCCACCATGGCGCTTTTGAGCTGTAAGTGGCATAGGCGTTTAAGCTCGAAAAAAAGAAAAACAGGACCAGTGCGTTCTGAGGCTCCAGCGCTAGAGCTGTAAAAATGCCAGACGCCGGTAAAAGGTGTTAAAAGCGATTTAACGGCTTAACGCTGTATACACAAGCCACAAACTGTATTCTGTGGCATAAAATGTATCCATAACCTCTCTATGCAGGAAAATCATATCCGTGTGGACAGAACTTTGGCGACTGGGTATATTATGCAGTGCTTGAACATAAAAGCTCAGTAGGAAGATAAAAATTATATGCCACATTAGCCAGCAAGAAGAAACTAATTTCATGCACTAGGTATAAGAAAAAGGAAGGTGGGACTTTGAATGAGGTGGGACTTTGAATGAGGCTATTGATTTGTGGGGGTGAGATCATTAGAAAGTATATTTAATTGGCATATTGAGTCTGACAATACATAACAATGATGCAAATAGTAGAAAAGGTTTAATATGTACACACACACACGGTATTGACCTCATTCATACATTACCTATACATATCAAAAGGGACGGCATATAAGATTGACAAAGAGATGTAATAGAGTAAAATGAATTATTGCAGATTCATATGTATACACGTCTTCTAAATGGCACTATGCAGTGTAAACAATGGTAAAAAGCACATGATCATTGGGTTGTAGATAATGAGTCCAAGTAGGTTCCTATCAGTAGGCATAAAAATGCATCCTATAAGCCTGACACGTTTCGTGGATAATACCACTCTTCAGGGGCAGATGCATGCAACTTTAAAAAAACAACAAAACATGAGTAGACCAGTATGATCAAACAATATGCCCCTCAATGGGGAGAATGTGTGCTAGAGAAAAGGGAGAGAGTTACTCATGAGTACTGTCCAAATGTTCATCTCTGATCCTTTTTTTTTTTTTTTTCCTCACATTCACTTGTCCACCTGCACTTTGGCATTGGGCTCTAGCTACTTCCCACAATATAGAATATTTATAGTACACCCAATATATATATTTTTAGACATGAAGCCCACTCATACCACTACCTGAATTTCTGCCTTTCGTTCTTTTCCTGGGGATGATGTTTTGTGCACCTGGTCCCTCTCCTGCGGGCTCCTTCCACAGCTCCCGGTACAGACAATTTGGACAGCCTCGGATTCCTTATCCCCCATTTTCCAGACTTATCATGATGTAAGTACTCAGAGGGATGAGTAACTCTGTTTTCTCTTGCACACGTGCTCCCCGTTGAGGGGTATATTGTTTGATCATACAGGTCTACTCATGTTTTGTTGTTTTCTTATAGAGTTGCATGCATCTGCCCCTGAAGAGTGGTATTATCCACGAAACGCGGCAGACTTATAGGATGCATTTTTATGCCTACTGATAGGAACCTACTTAGACTCATTATCTACAACCCAATGATCATGTGTTTTTTTTACCATTGTTTACACTGCATAGTGCCATTTAGATGACATGTATACATATGAATCTGCAATAATTCATTTTACCCTATAACATCTCTTGTCAATTTTATATGCTGTCCCTTTGATATGTATATGGAATGTATTCATGAGGTCAATACCATATATGTTTGTGTATACATATTAAATCTTTTCTATGTGAATCATTGTTATGTATTGTCAGATTCAATATGCCAATAAAATATACTAATTATCTCAACCCCACAAATCAATAGCCTCATTCAAAGTCCCACCTTCCTTTTTCTTATACCTGAACCAGGGATGGAGGCACAGACCGGGTGCTTCATTTAAAGTCCCAAACTTCCCCCCTATTATTCTAATTTCATGCACTCTGCAGAAATTAGTCACATAATACTTAGTACCTATTTGGCCTAAAAAAACAGAGGTATTTCATTTAACACCACACCTAATAAAAATAACAGATCATTCATAAATATTTGCTGCATCTAGTATCTATGTAATATCTGTAATCCGTTTTTTTCCCTCAGATATTTGCTGAAGGCACAGACAAGTCAAGGTGCCGCAGATCTTTCATTTAGGCATGATGTGATGTGAAATCAAACGATATTTAGTTGATTAGCAAACAAAAAAAAAAAACAAATACTTGAAATATAGACTTTATTTATATTAAAAAAAAAGCAGAACAGTCTGGCACAGGCGTTCGGGCAATAATAGCCAACAATCTCAGCCTCCACACAATGGTACCTGGCTGCTTAGTTTCCACATCTACTATATGGAGCTGCTCAATGCCATTTATCTCTTCCGGCCTCTTGAGGTCAGACTGGTCAACATTTTTGAATGTGATCTCTTCTGGAAACAAGTGTGTAAATAACAAGTGTGACAGAGACATTGTTGTAATGCCACACCCAGATAAACAACCAACAGAAAAACACTTTCATTGCAAAACAGGTCAGGACAAAATTATTTAAGACCCAAGTTGCAGCAGGTTTCCGTTACAAATTATGTGTTATTTTAGTTGCCCGATTTGTGACCAATTGATTATTATGAGTTAGGTAACATCTGCATATTTTTGAAAGAGCAGCTGCTCACTTGGCTACAAATATTGCAAATAACGTAGCACAAGGTGTTACACACAACTGTGCAATCCAAAACATAAGAGAATTAAAGTCCATGCAAAAACTAAAATCCCTGCATCTATAGGCAACACGGATCTAACACTAACCTCTATCCCTGTAAAGAAAAAATGAGTATACATACCTTTTTGGAAGCAGATCTGACCCGCTCCGAACCGATCGCCAGCGGCAGAAGCTCTGCAGAGGACACGACCGACAAGGGCTGTAAAATGAATGGGAAGTGACGTCACCCATAGACCTACTATGGGGCTTCCGACTGTCTCCTCTGCACCCGCCTCTACAGTGAAGCCGCGGCTGACAGCTCGGTGTGGGATCCGGTCGGAGCGGGTCAGATCGGCTTCCAAAAAGGTATGTATACTAATTTTTTTCTTTACAGGGATAGAGAGGTTATTGTTAGATCGATTGTTAGATCTGTGGTGCCTGTAGATGCAGAGATTTTAGTTTTTGCATGGACTTTCACTTTAAAGTGTATGTATAGCCAAAACATTTTTTTTGTTAGTTTTATATGGAGTAGGGAAGAGTCAAAACCCATAAAAAGTAAATTTTTGTACTGTGTCTTCTTGACCTAGAGATACAACAGTAAGTTAAAAGTAATCTCCCCAAATGAGGGGGGGCCCACTGGAAGATTTTCACTTACCTCTTGAGCCTCTAAAAGTTTGTATTCCTCTCAGTTTGATACTCAGTGACAAGGGTCACTATGAGAAATAGAGAGGTGAACCTTCCTAATGGGAACACAGACTGAAATAAAAACCAACCCTTCTCACGCTATCCAAAACTTAAAAGGTTTTCATTTATATAGCAAAAAATAAATAGTGGTGATCAAAGACCATCAATAGAAAGCTCTATTTCTGTGAAGAAAAAATATATAAATTTCGAGTACATGCATGACTGCGCAATTACCAGTGAAAGTAGTGCAGTGCTAAATAGCAAAAAATGGCTTGGTCTTCGATGCAGGTGGTAAAATCTAGTGGTTAAAGTAAACATGTGCTAAGGGGACCTACTGGCCCAGCTATCTTTGACCTCAATACTTTATGACCCACTAACCCATTCAGCATATTCATAAAGTCAAAGTTACTTATATGCATACTTATTACAGGTCACTAGAAATTTCCAAAGATGAGTCTAGCAATAGCTTTTTTGATCTGTTCAGTACAGACTTCATTTAAATAACTGGTTAAATTATAAATTAGCTCTAGCCTCTACTAAGCAATAAACACAAACATTCCAATTGATAAAAAGATCAGAAAAGCTTTAAAGCACTGCAGCAAAAGACTATGGCATGTGCTAACAATACATAACTATTGACGCTGTCAGAGGTAACAAATAATTCAGCATGTTAGGCCACACATAGCCAATGGGGCTAAAGTTCTAAAATTCAAGCTTTGAAAAATGTATAGTGTATGCATGCTCTGTGATGGAAGAAACACAAGCCCACCAAAACACTCTAGAATTAGTGCGGTCATCTAAATCTAACTGTCATTATCAATTACGTTTCTAACAGGTAAACGGCAAAGCAATGCTGTTTGCTGCCCACTACTAACTTAATATAATCTTGAATAGGTTCAGCTTGTTATACTTTGCAGTCCATAGTGTGAATCTACATCAAATATCGCTCACGCTCTATGTAGAGAATGTGAATTGCTAAGGTAAGGTAAGGTAAGGCAGTGTATTCAAGCTTTTTGTGCAGGTTACCCAAGCTTTCCCATAGACTTCTATTGTGCATTTTTTGGTGCACTTTCTGAAAGCGTACAAAGATACAGCATGCAGGACTTTTGGTGCACTTTCAGAAAATGCACCAAAAACTCCCCTTCTAATAGAAGTCTATAGGAAAGTGCAGGCAACTAGCATGAAAACCACAGGAACACTGTGCTGCACTCACGCTGCAGGGAAACAGCCGGGCAATGTGAAACCGCCCTAATTCTACCATTATGCTACTAATATTATTATCTTGCTAGGATATATGCACAAATGTTATAGTTGCCATCCACATTCTATTCTTTCTGGTTAAGGCATACAGTGATCTCTGTCTATTGACAGATACCTGATGCACAGACTTTTAGAGATTGATGAAGGCAAGGTCTGCTTTTGTATATTATTCTTCACATACATTTGTTATATTTCAGCTTACCAGTTCTTGTTGGTCGCATTTGTTTTCTTTTTTAGGCTCTTTTTACTTTATTTTCACATGTTGATCTGACCAGTAAGCCTGTTATTTTTTAATATAACAAGCTGTTCTGCAGATGTAGCAGTGAGCGGAGACAAACCGTTTACCACAGTTGTGTTTACAATGATCAGCTTTTATTTATGTAAAAGCTTTATCACAACAGAAAAAAAAACTGCTGCAGTAACTGCTTAAAAAGTGTGAGCTTTAGTACAGCTTAAATTTTCTAGTGTATCTAAAGCTGCATCTAATACACCCCATCCCCCCGATTTACAAAGCTGCTGTCAAAGGGTGTCTCTGTTGCTCTTTCATCCAAAGAATAGGCACCTTAAGGCAGGAAGTGTGTTACCAGCCAGATCACCAGGTGAAAACAAATGCTGCCACCACATCTAATGTCTGGTAAGCCGCAATAACTTTTTAGTTTTAGGCTTA
Source organism: Lithobates clamitans (assembly GCA_037952925.1). Lineage (NCBI taxonomy): Eukaryota > Metazoa > Chordata > Amphibia > Anura > Ranidae > Lithobates > Lithobates clamitans. Next base: position 1,053,118 of record JBBGZY010001677.1, read on the forward strand.
ATACTGCGTTAAATAAGGGAGTCATCTGGAGATGTTAGGAAATGTTAGGCAAGGAACATGTACCAATGTATGTAAGTAATGCATGTATGTATGTATGCAACACTGAAGACCTGTAGCTCTATGTCCTAAGACAAGGCAGATAGCCGCAGAATGCATAGAACAAGAAGCAGTATGTGCAGGCAGAGAACATCCTAGGAACTGCCACATATACCTTTGTGAGACACCGTTGATGGTACAGTTGAAAATGGATTCTCTAACTCAAACACTTCCACGTCATTATCATCATCTTCTAGGGTTCTTAGCTCAAATGAGGCATGCTTTTTCTTTGCTGAGGCAAAGGTTAGCAAGAATTTGAATTTGTAAAAGTTCAAACAAAACCACTGGTTAAAGAATGCATACTGTACTGTAATTGATAAAGGGATAAGCAGGAAGTATTTGAGGTGATAGAAGCTTGACAAACACTGTACTTTTGGGGACAATGCAACCGATTTAAGCATTCTTGTTACCAATAACAGTATGACATTAGGTACAACTATTCTCAGGCTTAGTGTTAGTAAAAGTTAAAGTATACTGGGTAATCTCAGGTGTGATGTTTGAGTCTTCCCCTTTCATGGAAGAAAAAAAAAAAAAAAAAAGAAGATTAAAAGACGCAAGTTTCTTTTTTTTTTTTGGCCAATCCATACTTACTTAGGTGGATGCAGCATCGGTCCGATGTTGCATCTGTCCCCCGCACATCTGCACCGTGAACCGAGCCATCGAACATCGCTAATGGCTCGGTTCTCATAGATCCCCGAGCGGAGAGCTGCTTATCAGCAGCTCTCCTCTCTGCTCCTCCATGCTCACTGGAGCGCTGAACTGTGGAGGGGCAGGGAGCGGCCGTCTCAGGCTCTCATGGGCTCGCTGAGAGGCTGAGACATTCATCAGTCCAGGCACCTGGCGAATCCAGACTTTGTCACGATGACGAGGTGCCTGGACGGATTCAGTCTTCTGTCTGCTGAAAATGGGTCACAGGAGTGCAAAACAAATTGCACTCCTGTGACCCATAGGAGAAACCCAGCCAAACAAGCTCAGGCTGGATTTCTCCTTTAAAAGAAAAGTTCTGGATTTAGAAAAAAAAAAATTATACTCACGTAGGTGGATGCAGCAACAATCTGATGCTGCATCTGTCCCCCGCTGGCTCTGCACTGAGAACTGAGCTATAAAACACCACTGATTGCTCAGTTCTCAGCATTCTGTGAGCAGAGAGTCAGGGACTTTCAGTCTCCGGCTCTCTGCTCTGCCCCTCCAGTGCTCACTGGAGCGCTGGCTTTGGCTCTCTGTGAATCGCTAAGCTGCTGGGTCCAGGGTACTGGGTGGATCCTGGTCAGGTAGACCAAGAAAGATTGCAGCCACAACTGCCAGAGGTATTGTTTGGTATACAAAAAAAACCCCACAGGTAATCTCAGGAGAAATACAGGCTGCTCTGGAAAAAGACACTGTGGTTGTTTTTAATGAGCACTATAGGATGATAATTGAATAAAAATGATCTGCATGGTCTATTTGGCAGAAAGAAGCCTTTACTGAGCCAATACCACAAAAAGCCCGATTACAATATGCCATCACCTTGAAATGCCTCATCTGGCTTTTTTGTGGCATCAGTGCAGTAAGGACTCATTTACACTTGCTTCAACCTAAACACACATTAACCACTTAAGGACCGAGCCTCTTTTTGAGATTTGTTGTTTACAAGTTAAAAACATTTTTTTTTTTGCTAGAAAATTTACTTAGAACCCCCAAACATTACACATTTTTTTCTAACATCCTAGAGAATAAAATGGCGGTCGTTGCAATACTTTCTGTCACACCGTATTTGTGCAGCAGTCTTACAAGTGCACTTTTTTAGTAAAAAATACACTTTTTTGAATTAAAAAAATAAGACAACAGTAAAGTTAGCCCAATTTTTTATATTGTGAAAGATAATGTTACGCCGAGTAAATTGATACCAAACATGTCATGCTTCAAAATTGCGACAAACTTTTACCCTTAAAAATCTCCATAGGCGACGTTTAAAAAATTCTACAGGTTGCATGTTTTGAGTTACAGAGGCACCTACCGTTCCATAATGCTTTTTTGATGTGTTTTTGCTTTGATGGTGCTTTTTTGAAGCTTTAACCAAATGCCGACCATCCGCCACAGTTGTACTGCGGCAGAATGGCACAGCTGGGCAAAACGACGTTCTGTAACATCGCTTCGCCCTATGACCACTATGGGGCACGTGCGCACCCCCTGCGAGTGCTCACACGATCGCTCGGGGCACACGGAGAACCGGGATCTGTGTGTGTAAACACACAGTTTCCGGTTCTCTGAGGGGATCACAGACAGATCGTCTGTTCATACAGAGTATGAACAGCGATCTGTCATCTCCCCTGCACAGTAGCATCTCCCCTTCAGTTAGAACACAAACTAGGGAACACATTAACCCCTTGATTGTCCCCTAGTGGTTAACCCCTTCACTGCCAGTGAAATTTTTACAGTAATCAATGCAATTTTATAGCACAGCTGTAAAAATGCCAATGGTCCCAAAAATGTGTCAAAATTGTCTGACGTGTCCGCCATAATGTTGCAGTCAAGGTATTAAAAGAATAAAAAAAAAAAAAAAAAAAAAAAAAAAAAAAAAATCGCAGATCGCCGCCATTACTAGTAAAAAAAAAAAATTATTATAAAAAAAGCTATAAAACGATGCCCTATTTTGTAGACGCTGTAACTTTTGCGCAAACCTATCAATATACGCTTATTGCGATTTTTTTTTACCAAAAATATGTAGAAGAATACATATCGGCCTAAACTGAGAAAAAAAAAGTTTTTTTATACAATTTTTGGGGGAGATTTATTATAGCAAAAAAGTAAAAAAATAATGCTTTTTTTTTTCAAAATTGTCGCTATTTTTGTTTATAGAGCAAAAAATAAAAACCGCAGAGGTGATCAAATACCACTAAAAGAAAGCTCTCATTGTGGGGAAAAAAAGAACATCAATTTTGTTTGGGTGCAATGTCGCATGACCGCGAAATTGTCAGTTAAAACGACGCAGTGCCGATTTGCAAAAAGTGCTCTGGTCAGGAAGGAGGTAAAATCTTCCGGGGCTGAAGTAGTTAAAGTAGTCGTAAAGTAAAAAAAAAAAAATAAATAAAAAATAAAAAGAAAAGATTACTGCGAGTCCCTCTGTTCTACAAAGCTATACTACACTGTGTACATGTTTGTTTAAAATGATTCCCCTAAATATCCTTTTAGAACGTTTTTCTTCGGTCACCTCCGGCCACTCTCCTCTTCTGACCTAACGGCTACAGCAGGAGGGGCTGAGATCCCCCTCTGACGTCAGCCGGGAGGTTACGTGTGCTATCTGCTCAGCCCCTCCCACTGTAACCCTTCGATCGGAGAAGAGCGGCCAGTGGTCCCGTGACCAAAGAGAAACGATCTAAAAGAAGGTATTCAGAGGAATAATTTTAAACATTCTACACAGTGTAGTATAGCTTTGTAGAACAGAGGCTGGCAGTAATCCTTCTTTGATTTTATTGCCAGCTACTAATAGCGGCAGGAGGGGGGGGCAGCGATTTCTTTATCGGCTCACACGCAGGAGCTGACAGGCAGGGAGGGATGGGGGAGAGAGGAGAGCAGCGGGAAGATGATGGAGGCTTGTAAACTGACCACGGTATCATGGATCAGCGGCCATGATTACAGTGGTCAGTTTACACAGTGGGACACAGGAACAGGCAGGATCAACAAGGTTTTTTAGAACATAGAGAGGGAAAATGACACAGCACAAGCACTATATGCTGTGTATCCTGCTTTAAAAAGGAACAGGATCTCTTATTTTATTTTTTTAGGCTTTTAACTGCTTTAACCACTTGCTTACTAGGCACTTAAACCCCCCTCCTATCCAGACCAATTTTCAGCTTTCGGCGCTGACGCACTTTGAATGACAATTGCGCGGTCATACAACACTGTACCCAAATGAAATTTTTATCATTTTTTCACCACAAATAGAGCTTTCTTTTGGTGGTATTTGATCACCTCTGCGGTTTTTACTTTTTATTAAAAAAATGTAAAAAACTGAATTTTTTTTTTAAAAAAAAGTATTTTTTTTATATTTTGTTATAAAAAATTTTAAACGGGTAATTTTTCTCCTTCATTGATGTACGCTGATGAGGCGGCAGTGATGGGCACTGATAGGCGGCAGTGATGGGCACTGATGGGTGGCAGTGATGGGCAGCACTGGCAGGTGGCACTGATTGGCACTACAGGTGGGCATTGATAGGTGGTACTTGTGGGCATTGATAGGTGGCACTTGTGGGCACTGTTAGGTGGCACTGTGGGCACTATTAGGTGGCACTTTTATTAGGCACTGATGAGGCAGATGTGCCTCTTCCACTTGGGGACCGATGTCCCTCACATCCGATCCGGTGATCGGCTTTTTTTTCTACTCGCGCTGTCAGCGTGAGTAAAAAAAAAAAAACGATTACCGATCTTTTGTTTACATCATGTGATCAGCTGTCATTGGCTGACAGCTGATCACATGGTAAGGGGCCGGGAACGGTCCCTTACACAGATCGGTGATCAGCCGAGTCTCAGTGACTCGGTGATCACAACGCGCCCGCCGCGCGCCCTGCAGGGAGCGTGCACAGGGGAGGCCGTCATATGACGGCCTCCCGGGAATGTAGGTCCGCGCTGTAGCCGTCATTTGGCTATAGCGCGGATGCCAGATGGTTAAAAAAGCTTGGCAGATGCCGTGTGTGTGGTTGTTATCTCATACCTGCAATACCTTCAAAACAAAGCTAGCAGTCAGAGCAGGGGATTGGGGGCCAGTCCTTTCATAACATGTTACACCCTGAATATGGATTCAACACATAACATGTTATGAAAGGTGAACTTGCTCTTTAATAAGGGCTTCTAACCCCTTATCCGTGGTTTAAAGACTGGAACCTTATCCACTAGGACCGTCTGGGTCTTATTTAAATAGCCTGTGCAAAGCCACAGCTTGCTGAGGGTTAAAAAGTCCTGGGTACCACAGACGGAAATGGCCACGCTGCTGAGAGGAGTGTAAGCTTATGCCAGAACTCCTATGTGGCAAGTTATCCCCAACAGACAAGTGCCCCCAGTACATGTGGCACCTGGATCTGAAGTAGCAGCAACTGTGGCTGTGCAGGCTGAAGGCCAGAATTCAAGTAAATCCCAGTGTAGAATCAAGAGCTCAGAATGCACATCTGATGTGCTCAGGAATCCATAAAAGTGGCGTCCATTCATGCACAGATGCACCATGCCCTTTTGCACTCCACTATTGCCATATTTTGCTCCTATAGGAAAAACTGCCCAAACGCCACAAAACACAGGGAACACTACCAGGGTGGACTGCCACATGCTCTGCCATAACATCCGAGGCACCCAACAGTCAATAGCTGATAGGCGATCAAGGCAGGGCTTTCAAGTTCGACTTCCCTTAAGCAGGATCACTGCTCTGGACCCGTATAGTATCCGGCCAGCGAAGTCACCAGATACACTGTACCCCAGTGCATGCAGTATCCAGTGCAGACCAGTGATGTTACAGCCGTCCCTGCTCTTGTATGCGAGGTTCAGGTAAAGTCCCTTTCAACCATTAGGCTGTAGACACAAATCGAGATGAAGCCCCTATATCCCTAGCAGGCATGTTAGGAACAGGCCAGGAAATCAGGACTAAGCCTTTACAAAGAAATTCTTAAGAGAGACATTGATATAGGCACATCCATCACCTAGGGACACTAGCTAAAATGTAAAAGTCTTATCTGAGCCGGGAAGGTTATGCCCGAGTGGGAGTCTTGTCTTTTTTGGTCACCTGAAGGTGGGCGCGTAACCCAAGTAGTCAAAAATATGAACCACTCTGTGTCCTGTAATCTATGCATGTATATATTAAGAAATTAGGCTTCCTGTAAGAAACAGTGGCTGAGTGAAACACTCTCACAACCTGAACCACATTCAGACAATGGAGGAAAATTTCCTTTTGCTGAAAAGGGAGTAGGCCAGAGGGATGGAAGAACAATTTCCTGGTTAAGGTGAAAAGGTGGAGCTACCTTGGGCGGGAGAAAAATACTGGGCCTCAACACCACCTTGTCTCTCTGCAAAACTTGAAAAGGTTTCTTGCAGGACAAGGCCACCAATACATTCACTAGCCACAAAAAGGTGATGGCTGCCAGGAATAAAACCATGTGGGTGAGAAAGGACTGGGTTTAAAAATGGCAGTTTTTCTGATGTGCAAAAAGAGCCACATTCAAACCCCATGGAATCACAGGGAAACCAACAGGGAAACAAAGGCCTTAATCAAGGAGTGGGAGGCCAACATTCTCTGAGACAAGATAGAATGGGCAGAAACATAACCACTGATTATGCTGGGAGCCAAAAGGGTTCAGATCCAGCTGTAGCAAGGAAAGGATTTATCCCACAGAGAAACTCCTAGAGTAAGGATGGGCTCAGGCGTGTTTGCAAGTCCACGTGCCCGCCAGGAAGCTGACACTCCGCAGCGCTAATCACAGGTAGTGAGACATTTCCCGATCTGTGCAGCTGCGGAACGGGAAATGTCTCACTGCCTGTGATTAACGCTGCGGAGTGTCAGCTTCCTGGCGGACGCTGGCACGTGGACTTGTGAACACGCCTGAGCTCATCCTTATACTAGAGCAGAAGCACAGAGTCTCAAGTGAAGAAAAACTTCCCGCATCTGATAAACCTTGTGGGAAATAGACTTCCTAGCTTTTCATATTGTAGGAATCATCGATTCAGAGATGCCCGTCTCTCAAAACAGGATGATAAAGGTCCTTGAGAAAGAAGATCTGGACTATCTGGTAAAGCCCCCAATAAGACTCCTAACCAGGGCCATGTCCCACATCTGTCTGAGCTAGTTAGGAGCAATGAGGATGGCCGGAAAATATTTGGTTTGGTTGGAAATCTGATTAGAATTGTAGAAATATTGCATGTGTGTGCCCTATATAAGGGATTCTGGGGAAAATACCTCTACACTGGATACAATATGCGGGTTTTTAAAACTATTGTTTACTGCAAATGCCACATCTGTGGCCCTTTTCTGTCACCCACAAAGCCTTGCCAAAGTACTCCCAACGATTCCTAATTCCTGACTTATTCCCAGGACTTGGGCTAAAACAAAATGGCAGCTGAACCTCACAAATAAACTGACAATCTTGTTATTGTCCTCAAAGAAGGAGCCTCAGTGACCATTTTGTTGTAGCCCAGGTCCTCAAAATAAGTCAGGACATAAAAATTTAGACATTACATAGTTAGGTTGAAAAAAGACACAAGTCCATTCACTTCAACCAAAAGCCTACAGCACTTGGTATTCTCAGGTGGTCTCCTATCCAGGTACTAACCAGGCCTGACTCCGCTTAGCCTCTGAGATCAGATGAGATCGGGTGCGTTCAGGGTCATGCGGTTGTAGGAGCCCACAAAATTGGCAATTTATTTTTTACAAACATTACAGTGTATTTTAAACTACTCAGGCCTCTTGTCTGTATAGGCCAGTTTATGCAAAAGGTGCAGGTAGCCGCTAATATTAATAGATAGGTTACGTTTTAGTGTTTATGTTACGTGTTCGGAACAGATTTAGGGAGGGTTTTGTTAAACTAAAGGGTTAAGTTCCTTTTTAAGCTCAAACTTAAAAGGGATAGGTTTATATAATATGTAAAACTTTTTTATTATGCATTATTGTAATTGCTGAATGTCTGATTAGAAACAACTGTCTAATCCAGACAATCAGAAATTCTCCTTTGTTCACTGACAACAGTGTGCCTGTGCAGCCGAGTGTGGCTGCTCACAGGCACGTCCTGATACTGTTAGGGTCTGTGCAAGTAACACAGCATAGCCCTACCCATGTCCCACACCATCCATGATATCATATGTTTTCTTGTGCATCTTCATTCATGAGCGTGCTCTGAGAGGAGGAACAGGAGTAAGGAGACATACCCTCTAGCTGCCCTAGCTGTATATATGGAGAGTACAATGGATTAAATACGTGTACAGTAATATAGAATAACTTATACCAAAATAACAATAATGAAAAAATAAAAAAAAGTTGTGTATCCAATCAGATGATGTATTATATATTAGTTTAAAGTCATTTTAAGTAATAGTGGCAAGGTTAAAAATTCGGCATAGGTTGAAGCCCAATTTTAGTCAAAGCTTTTCTTTTTGTTTTGTAAAGATTTGGACAAAGTAAATACTTGGTCAAATTTTTACTGCTGTCCATGATCCTATTAGAGAGATTTCCTCTGACAGCTGAACAAGAAATGGAAGCAACGGATGTCACCAGAGTAGGAAGTCAAAGACATTAATAACCCGATCACCTAATACCATCACAAACCATCATAACCTGACAGCGATTTTAGCAGTTCCCTGTGTAGCCCCCTGTTACTAAAAATGGGGCTATAGTGTAAATTTAGTTTTTGGCTGAGCTGTATACAGCTCAGAATTGATTGTATATTTAGTTCTGTTCTAAACTTGGCTGAGTTGTGCATTTCTCACTGTTGCCAGTAGGTGTCACTGGTACCAGAGGACAGTATGAGAATTACAACTGGGTTGAGATGTAACAAATATTCTTTTTCCAGAAAAAGCCCAGTAGGAGGTTCCTGGGCGCTGTGCTTTCTGGGAGGGGGTATTTATTGGACAGATGCCATGTGCTCTTAGTCAGTTCATTACCTTGGGGCTCTCCTGGCCCGAGGATGTGCTGCTGCAAGTAAGCCCAGAAGCCTGTCTGGGGCCTACTAATCCTGAGGCGGTCCTTAGGCTTTCTTGTCTGTGTGGAAGAAGCCGAGCCAAGCTGAGGATATCCAGGGGAGGACCCTTGCTGGAGAGAGCCAGGATGAAGGCTGGTCTCTCAGGAGGGACGGGTGACTCGTTTGGAGGACGCACCTATACCTAATCCTGTTTGCAGTATCGCCGGGTCGGCTTAAAGGTTCTGGTACTGTCAAGCTGTTCTAAAATCTAAACAAGGTAACTAGCTCCTGGCTGCTAAGTCTGTAAGATAGATTTATCCAGGAGTTCTACTGGCTGCCAAGTCTGTGAGAGAAGCTCGTCCAGACATTCTACCGACTGCTAGGTCTGTGTGAGAGACCTATCCAGGTATCCAAGATATTATAAAAGAAAGCTGTTTTGCGTTTGGATTCAAGGAGTCTGCAAGTGATCTGCAAAAAGGGTATCTGAAACCTCCCCTAAACCCCTCTCCTACTACTTTTCTCAAGTTCTCATTAAAGCATTGAAAAATACTTAGTGACTGGTGCCTAAATTATTTTCTAACTTCCCATTATAGCCATGGACTCAGCCCTGGGGTGAATGTAAGCTTGCCCCCTGCCTCTGGAGGTACCTCCCTGCTCCCAGTAAACTCAGGGGGGCGCTACACCTATCTAACATGATCTTAGTCTATATAACAAAAAATGTTCTCCTGTCCCCACAAGTAGTAAGGGGAGATAACAGATAAAGAGTTCCACAGCTGAAAACTAATGTACCAAAGGTCCTGATGGTAATCCAATTCTGTTTCATATTTATACTTACTGCATATAATCAAGTGTTCTACACTGACTAATCTGAGGATATTTACTGGTGTAATAAGTTAATACTTCACACAAGAAAGTTACCCAGACACAGTCCATTAAAGTCAAGGACCGATAAAGTGAACAGTAATAAGATAAAGGGGTTAATAAAAAGGTAAAAAATAATACTTACCCCCATCTAGGCTACGTGAGGCTCGTTTACTGGCAGTGCGTTCAAACTGTGGGGCAGGTCTATCTATGAGTGCGCTGGCATGTCTAGTCTGGGCCTGTGTGCGCCCACTGTATCGGAATTTGGATCCCAATGAGAGGAATCGGTGTTTAGGAATGGACTCTGCAGATGTCAACCTGAAAGGAAAAAACAGGTGCAATACTTGCATACCAAGAAATAATTTTGGAAATATTTTTTAAATAGTTTTGCACAAGTCTGGAATCCTGAACCAACCTGAAAAATGTGTGGTGCTCCACACAGACCTTCCAAAGTTTTTTCGCAGCTCTGTAACTGGGCAGCTTAAATCCTATAGTGCTCTCATACTGCTCTTGCTATTGAGAGAAAAAGATCTTGTCAATATATGAAACATACAAACACTGTAATTAAAAATGAGACATCTTCCTCAATTCCACCAGCAGTTCACCTTATCCAATTTAATACACTAGTGTTTTTCACATTTATTTTTGTCCTATATTATCTTATGCTTCTCTTGAACCATCTGTCCGATGCTTAAAAGCAAACAAGACAGAGAAACCACCTTGCTACATCTAATCAGTCAACTACCAAAGCACTTGGAATCTGAAACATTTTTGCCCACTGTAAACAATAAAGAAAGGCATAGTAATTTTACAGTTTGTCATTTCTCAGTTCCATCTATTTAGAGGCAAAGAGGAAATAGATGCTCACACAGAGATTGTTATTCGTTACGAAGACACTGTTAGCCAGTATATATAAGCTCAGATGATGGGATGTGAACAGAAGAAACTAGATTATGACCTACTTTTTCACATCAAAGCTCCATCATGTGTGTCATTAAAAAGCCAGTGTGGACTGTCAGCTCATGTCCATAAAGAGATCAATAATGTTTATTGTGGCATCACTTGCAAGTTACATGCCACAAATATGAATGTAGATACAGCCCTGAATGTGGGCAGAATTCGAGATCATTCATATTACGAAACAACTGTATGTATACAGACACACTATAACCTTTCAATACAACCTGTTGCTGAATGACGAAACACAAATGTATTTTTCACAGATGATCACTTTGGTTTGCTTGGGTGTAACAGTGCAAAAACATGTACATCTGGCTAGCCACTATCTCGGGCTAGTCTATGGCTAGTCTAGAGTTCTGAATGGTAAGAGTATCAGCCACTGTACTGTCCTACTTACAGTATCTCACAAAAGTGAATACACCCCTTACATTTTTGTAAATGTTTTATTATATATTTTCATGTGACAACACTGAAGAAATTACACTTTGCTACAATGTAAAGTAGTGAGTGTACAGCTTGTATAACAGTGTAAATTAGCTGTCTTCTCAAAATAACTCAACACACAGCTGTTAATGTCTAAACCGCTGGCCTCAAAAGTGAGTACACCCCTAAGTGAAAATGTCCAAATTGGGCCCAATTAGCCATTTTGCCTCCCCGGTGTCATGCGACTCATTAGTGTTACAAGGTTTCAGATGTGAATGGGGAGAAGGTGTATTACATTTGGTGCTATCGCTCTCACTCCTTTATACTGGTCACTGGAAGTTCAACATGGCACCTCATGCCAAAGAACTCTCTGAAGATCTGAAAAAGAGTTTCTGCTCTACATAAAGATGGACTAGGCTATAGAAGATTGCCAAGACCCTGAAAGTGAGTTGCAGCATGGTGGCCGAGACCATACAGTAGTTTAACAGGACACGTTCCACTCAGAACAGGCCTTGTCATGGTCGACCAAAGAAGTCAAGTGCACGTCCTCAGCGTCATATCCAGAGGTTGTCTTTGGGAAATAGACATATGAGTGCTGCCAGCATTGCTGCAGAGGTTGAAGGGGTGGGGGGTCCGCCTGCTAGTGCTCAGACCACATGCCGCACACTGCATCAAATAGGTCTGCATGGCTGTCATCCCAGAAGGAAGCCTCTTTTAAAGATGATGCACAAGAAAACCCGCAAACAGTTTGATGAAGACAAGCTGACCAAGGACATGGATTACTACAACCATGTCCTGTGGTCTGATGAGACCAAGATAAACTTATGGTTCAGATGGTGTCAAGCCTGTGTGGCAGCAACCAGGTGAGGAGTACAAAGACAAGTGTGTCTTGCCTACAGTCAAGCATGGTGGTGGGAGTGTCATGATCTGGGGCTGCATGAGTGCTGCTGGCACTGGGGAGCTAAAATTCGTTGAGGGAACCATGAATGCCAACATGTACTGTGACATACTGAAGCAGAGCATGATTCCCCTCCCTTCGGAGACTGGGCTGGAGGGCAGTATTCCAACATAACGACCCCAAACACACGTCCAAGACGACCATTGCCTTGCTAAAGAAGCTGAGGGTAAAGGTGATGGACTGGCCAATCATGTCTCCAGACCTAAACCCTACTAAACATCTGTGGGGCATCCTCAACTGGAAGGTGCAGGCGTGCAAGGTCTCTAACATCCACCAGCTCCATGATGTCATCATGGAGGAGTGGTAGAGGACTCCAGTGGCAACCTGTGAAGCTCTGGTGAACTCCATGACCAAGAGGGTTAAGGCAGTGCTGGAAAATAAATGGTGGCCACACAAAATATTACACTTTAGGCCCAATTTTGACATTTTCACTTAGGGGTGTACTCACTTGTGTTCCCAGTGGTTTAGACATTAATGGCTGTGTGTTGAGTTATTTTGAGGGGGCAGCAAATTTACACTGTTATACAAGCTGTACACTCACTACTTTACATTGTAGCACAGTGTCATTTCTTCAGTGTTGTCACATGAAAAGATATAATAAAATATTTACAAAAATGTGAGGGTGTACTCACTTTTGTGAGATACTGTATATAAATAATGGACTGCTCCTATCATCTATAACAGGATGTGGCCCGTGACCTCCTGCTCTGGGACGACTGGCAAGTCCAGATCGTGTGTTGCCGGCCCGCCATTCCAGAGCATAAAAGTGTTGTGAATGAAGCCAAAGGTAGAGAATTCAAGAGGCTTGCAGAGCAGAGCCACATAAGCCGATGCTTCCTGTATAGCGCCGATTCCTGTCACAGGCGGAGTGATATCAAATGCACTCTGCCTGAGACAGCAACAGCCGGTGATATCTGAATGAAGACGGTTATTAAAGGTAAGTTTATTAATAAAATCAGTGTACATATGGGCATATCTCTTCTGCAGTGGTTACTAGGTTGACTTCAAACTGATCCACCTGCGGGTTACCTACACTGAGCCATAGACCTGTTATTACATGCAGGTTTGGTGCACTTTCAGAAAGTGCACCACACCTGCAGGATATAATAGACATCTATGGAAAATTGCCACATGTAAAGGGTAAACAAGCACATAAGGGGAGTACTGAGAACAGGGGCCTGAGACCTTTTCATGTACTCCGTGATGAACTAAGTTGATCGGTGCCAAGGAAAAGTCCTTTTGAAGAAACAAGAGGAGGACTTCTTAGCTCATTAAACAGGTAGTCTGGTGATCCTCGGTCCTGATACAGGAAAAGCATATATAAAAAAAAAAATCAAGGAAGAGCCTGAGTGATGCAGGCGAGGAAAGTTTGTGTCAAAAGGGGGTTAATGTAATTGAGCTAACCTCTCCATGTAGTGAAGAGTAGAATTCCAGTGACCTTGAGTGGAGAAGCCAGGCGCTAGCTTTACTGAAGGAATCCACCAGTAGAACCTGAGGAAAACTCTCATGGAGATGCAACTGAAGGATGCTAAAAGCAGCATGTTCATGGGGTCAGTAATGGCCAAAATGTTGTGGTGAAAGGAATGTAATTATAATGATATGTGGATTAAACCCAGATATCAAAATACCTTTTTTTCAGAGATCTTCATGCCGGTCACCTGACTCCTGGCCGCTCTCAAACTCCGTTCAAGGGCTACAGTGGGAGGGGCCGAGATCACCCTCTGACTTCAGCCAGGGGTCACGTGGCCACTGTGCTTGCCGCTCAGCCCCTCCTGCTGTAGTCCTGGATCGGAGGTGTAGAGGGTATGGTATATTAAACTTTTTGGAACTCAGTCCTTCAATTGCTGATTCTAGGTACCCAGGGGTATAACTTTGACCTATTTTATGTTTACTTTTTGTCTTTATGATCCAAGCAAAGCTGTATCGGTATTCTCCAATACCTTGTTATATGTTGGTTTATCTGCATTCTATTTACTATAGTGCTCATATTGAGCATTTTGCTGAATGTGTTAAATGTTCTGCACATTCAGCAATAAAAAGTGTTTAAAAAAAGAATAGGTAAAGGCTTTCTAGGAATGGCCTCTTTTTTTCATGCTTGGAAGAATAATATGTGGGAGATGAGCAGCACTAGGTGTAACTATTCAGAAACTATGACACACTGCTTCAACCAAGTTCACAGTAGCCAGAATGTGGCAAAAAAAATTCATGAAATTCTGGTGGTAAAAAATTAACCTGCAGCCTCCACTAAAAAGTCAGCATCCCCCTTATATTCTGCAAATTAAAGTGAACTAAGCAGTTAAGTTGTGTAGTATGTAAGCATGGGGTGGAGAGGCAGAAAAGCGTTTATGGGTGTTAGAACCCACCGATTACAGAAGTGGCAATAACCTTTGGAATAGATGAGACATTGTGGTGGAGAACTGTTGACCATCTGTGAAGGAGCCCAGTTTATGGGACTGGAGCGGTGTTAGCATAAGACATTGCTCCGGAACAAGGGAATGGATATGAACCTGAGAAGTGTTTGAATGTTCTTCAGGGCTTGCAGCAGAATTTTCACTGTTTGTCCTATGAGCTCCCAATCCTGAGCGTCTGTTATCCACCACTGCTAAGTGAGGATCTTCCCTTACGGGGGTACTCACAGAGTGGATGCAGACTGATAGGGTTGAGCATGCCCGGTATGAAGGAATCTCAATAACCCAGGCGCTAACCAAGTTCCTGTGGCTGTGTCTCTGAGGTATTAAGTTAGACAGCAGAGATCAGCTTGAATCACTGGTAGGGGCTAGAAATGCCAGGAGCCGGGAGTCTTATGAACACTATGTCACTAGCCAGAGAAACTTCCAGTAGGGAGGTAAAAAAAAAAAAAAAGACAGCAATTCTAAGTAGGTAAACATTATAATAATGAATATATATATTCATTTTGGGAAGATAAGGGCTATATATATTTTGGGTGGATAAGGGTTGTCCTAAAGTTAACAGTTATAGTAGATGCAGTGTGGCAGAGAAAAAAATATGCCATTGGCAAATTGGTTTTGGTAAAGATAGTATTTATGGTGGGCAAAAACTCTGAGCACAACAGTTGGAGACCTATTTTCCCATGTTTGCATAAATCACTCTATTGGAGACTCATGGAGTGGGCAAACTTATATTGCTACACTGTGGGGCAGTTGCCAAGAAAGCCTGAAGGTAGCGGAATACAACCCATAGATTAAGAATCAACTCCTGTGCTACTAAAAAAGCTGCCATAATTCTATTCCTTCCACAGTGAGAGTCTTGTAAAGGCAAGGCTTTTTTGACAGAAAATAGGTGTAGGAACTCACAGAGCCCGCTCCCCAAACTTTGTCACCCGCCGGTGGGGGAGAGTAGCTATGTGATGTGTTGTGCATGTCGTGTCAAATGGTGGGTGCGGCCAAATTGCAGTAACAGTGAAGGGTCTTAAAGGGTTATTGTTAAAAAAAATCATAGTGCGTTACGCACAGAGTGCAGGTTTCAAGAGTGCGCCAAACACAGGGTGCAGGGTTCAAGAGCGTGCAAAGCACAGGGTGCAGGGTTCAAGAGTGCGCCAAGCACAGGGTGCAGGGTTCAAGAGTGCGCCAAGCACAGGGTGCAGGGTTCAAGAGTGCGCCAAGCACAGGGTGCAGGGTTCAAGAGTGCGCCAAGCACAGGGTGCAGGCACAGAGGGCAGGGTTCAGTAGCTCCTACGCAGAGTGCAGGGTTTTAGGAGTGCATTACGCATGGGCAGCAGGGTTCAGGTGAGTGCTATGCAGGGCTCAGCCCTCTTTCTCAGCTCCTTAACTCTACATTCCACATCTCACTTCTGCACTCTTCCTCAGCTCTGACCTCTGAACCACCTCCCCATCCATCACTTCTGCACACTACCCCTTCACTGCCCTCCTCTTTGCGCCCCCCACCCAAAGCTTCACTATTTTCCACATTCTTGCCTTTTACCTTTCAGCAGTCAGCCGGGCTCTAGTACTTCCTGCGGCCTTGGCTTGTTTTTCCCTACATACTCTGTGTGGAGCAACCGGGAGAGGTGTGCTGTCACTTGTCAACACAGAAGTTGGACTTCTTTGTTTAAAAATGAAAAGTGATGAGCACAGGAGTTCCACCACATTTCGGCTGCAAAAAAAGCCCTGTGTAACAATATAAAATTTAACCCCAGTCTGTTTAGAGCAAGCATCTTACCAAATCACTCATTGACTTAGCTTTGAAAATTTGATTAAAAAAATAAAAAAGCACAAGATGGATGAGTAAATACAAATATAAAAATATGACAAAATACATCTTACATACCTCTCCTGGACGTATCTTAATGAAAAAGCTACTTCTTTTGTATGAGATTTTTAACACCTTGGGCCATGGGAAGCGGTTGATCCTCAGGTTGTCCTTGAAGACCATGAGTCCTCCAGAGCAAACGCCAAGTTTAATATCTACACCCTCCAAGTCCTAAAAAGCACAACAGGTGAACTCACTCATGTCACTCCGAAAGGCTGTGCACGCAACAATAATATATAAGCAAAGCAGAAAATTCTAACTAGCAGTGTAAAATCAGGACCTTTGATGAATTCCTAAAAAAAAGTCAAAGCTAATAAGCAGCAAACAGTTATTGCCTGGATTTTCAATTTACACTTACAACAATAAAAGTATGAAACCCTTTCATGCGTGCTGTTTAGTTAGATTTAATCCAAATTATTAACAGAATTACAGTTAAAATAACCATTAATTTCACGATAAAATGATTTAAAAATAGATATACTACAAATGTTATGACCACAAATCATGTCTCAACCTGCAATATATTTTATTAAAGAATGCCTGTGTATGCTTTAATATTTCATAAATATGACTGGAATGTCAAAATAACCAGATTCTGAAAGGACAATTGTAGATTGCAAACCTGTGTGGAAGAGGAAAGAGAATACTTGCCTCTCCTGGTGCTTGTATTGCCAAATACTGCTCCAATCTAGAGAGAATGCTGGCTAAGGCTGGCCATACACTATACAATTTTCTTGTTCAACTTTCCTTTAGATTTACCAAAACCATATAATATGCGGTCAAATCTAAACCCTTTCAATTTGTATGCAATCAGGCAGGCTCTTGCACTACATAGTTGAAGGTAAATCTAAAGGAATTTGAATAGGAAATTGTATAGTGTATGGCCAGCCTTAGTCTTTTTAGAAACAGACAGTACAAGCAAGGGAGGATGGGTGTGTTCGCACCAGAATCATGGTTGGATTGTAGAAACAGTTTTTGGGGAAATCCAAAATCAGGTACAGGAAGAGGGCGGAAACTTTCCAGGGGGGGAAACTTTTTCCAGTGACAAATGTCTAAGCAGGGAATATCCCTTCTTTTAAAGGGATAATGGTAGGGCAGCTTTGGCCATTCCTGAAAGGTGGGGATTCACGAACACGTGACAAATCATGTCTTAGTAAAAGTATTTCTAACAGCAGTTTGTTATGTCATCATTCTAAAAACAGAAGAAGGTGCACAGCTTTCTTTTACTTCATAAAGCCAGTTATACCAAGATAAACATCCAGAAAGTATTAAAGAAAACTTGTTATCTTCGTAAAGAAATGTAATGTAATCAATACTGCTGGTGGCCTCTTTGAACAACAGAGTTTCAGGAGGAAGGAGGAGAGGTGGGGTCAAGTATGACTCACAGAAAAAAACTGAGATCTGCATTTAACTTTAGCTGCTTATACAATGATAGTTTCTCTCTGCTGAGAAAGAAGGGTGCTCTTCCCACCAGTAGCATGCTTGAAAATAGTACTGATAGTAGATCTGAAGAGATGTCATCTCTTGAAAGCTATGCAGACCTGCTGCTTTTTTGGTACGTGTTTCACAGTTTGGCGCGTTAGTGAAAGTATCCTACGCATGTGTAATGACAAGCCAGTACAACTGAAGTTTAAAACTACAGCCATTTGTATTCTATAAGCTAGAGATCAACCTCATCAGTTGTAAATTACCATTTAAGGGATTTTTACCAGTCAGCCATGGTCTGGTCACAAGTCACAGCAAAGATAGGGTAAAGAGCAGAAACCACCAGAGAAAACGGTGTTCAAGAAGTGGCTTCAAAACACTTATCAGGTGGGTTCTTAAACACCTGCATCCCCACTGGTATACAGTGTTTGCTTTGTTAAGGCAGGACACTGCTGGATCCACAGTGGAGATAGCCAACATTTTCAAAAA
Source organism: Lithobates clamitans (assembly GCA_037952925.1). Lineage (NCBI taxonomy): Eukaryota > Metazoa > Chordata > Amphibia > Anura > Ranidae > Lithobates > Lithobates clamitans. Next base: position 1,071,226 of record JBBGZY010001677.1, read on the forward strand.
TTCCCAAGTACAAGGCTAATAATCATTTAGGGGAGCAAACAGGTTGTCAGAGTGTTTCCAATAGCTGTAGAGAGATAGTTGGAAACGCATGTGCAATGTAGGGTCTTTGCAGGCTTATGGGCTCTAAAAGACCTAAAACTAAAAACAAATGTTGGTAAAAGCAAAAGGGTAATCCTCTAGTTTCAGAGAGGTGCAATTAAGAGGTGTCTCTTAATTTAGGAGTAACAGCAGAAGACTGCAACTTCTCCTCTACATCTGGAAAGATGGAAGCAACTCACAATCAAACAACCTCTATGACCGATACGTCAGAAGCCACTAAGGATGCAAGTAAATCAAATACAGACAATGCAGAGGAAGGCACGGGGGAGCACTTGTGGCCTCTGCTGTCAGAGTCTGCATTTAACTGGGTGATTTTGGCCATAAAGTCTTGCATTTTTGCAGTGAAAACCTCAGCCGAAAGCCACACATGATAGAACTAAGAACACCACTGATCTCCGATAATATGGGCACTAGGCACAGAGGGCAACAGGATTCTAGGTGGCAGGTGGTGACACTGAAAGTAGACACACTGCAAGCAACCTGGGAGCTGTTAGTAAAGTAAGAGATGGGGCCACCCATTACAGCAGGACTGTCTCTCAGCAGGATGTGTCCAAAATTCAACATGTTGCAACAGCATGACAGTAAGGCAACCTAAAGCGGTATTAAATGCAAAAGAAAATATATTTCAATTGCTTTTTAACAGAACAAGCTCTCCTGCAAATGTTTCCGTTAGAGCATCCAGACAAAGCATTTACCACTGACAGGGGTGCCTAAAATGTTCAGCTTTTATTTATGCAAAACCTTTATGCCAAACGCCAAAAAAAAAAATTGTTGCTGTAACTGCAGTTTGAGCTGGAGTTTGGCTTCAATTTGTTAGTGCATCAAAATCTGCTAGTACATCTAACACTCCCCTCCCTCTAGACTGACAATGCTGCTGTCTAAAGGTGCCCTTTGTGCTTCTTCTTTCAGAGTGGGTGAACTCTAATACAGGAGGTATGTTACTGGCAGATTACCAGGGGAAAACAGAAGGATAAAGCCTGAAAAAAGAAAACAAATGCAATCACCACATCTGAGGCTTGGTAAGCTGCAATATAATACATTTTTGATTTGGGGTTTAATACCACCCCTTAGGGTCAGGGTAATGGGCAAGGCCTTAAAAAAACCCAAACAGCTGGTAACAGATGAGGGTAGGATGGCGAGAGATGACCAAAGTCATTATAGGTGGGCAGCAGAGATAGACTGAAGATCAGAATTGTACATGACTCTTTACAAGCAGAAGTAGCAACAGGGAGATGCTTCCTTGATGCGGTGTGGCACAAAGAAGAGTGTAGCGCATGTGCGATACTCCACCCAATGCTTTGACCCATTCTGCGGTGGTAACTTGGAAATTTATTAGCATCCAATGACTAACGTAAATGACGTAGCTTGCCCCAAATGGCTTACTCATGGAGTGAATCTTCAGAAACAGGGCAAGCACTGAGTTAATGTGGGCTTCTCTGGACCTGGAAAGCGCTCTATAGCCAATTTGTCACCAAAAAAAACTCAAACCACCCTGCGCAGAACCCAGTGCCTAGAGGCAATGTCCAATCCAGTACAGCCACATTGGATAGCTGCAAATCAAAGAGTTTGGGTTAAAGAAAAGATTTTTAAGAATGAAAAAAAAAATGGTGTTAGTAAAAAATAAACTTTAAGTACTTAATGTAAAATCGTGTTCCATTGAAGGAGACAGAAATATAGGAATACACAGTCAACCTATACAGCCGACTACAGGAGGTTGGGACAAAAAAAACAAAACACACTGTTAGGCCAGTCCCCTATAACCCCACCTCTATCCACTATGCCTTGTTAACGTTCTGTTAACAAGTGCTACTTTAGTCAAGCTTGAAGTTAAGCTAACCTAGTCCATGCCTCCCACTGCAACATGGTTCTACTTTTCCCTCTGTGACATCAGCTCTCAATGCAGTTGCTGAGACTGGGCTATCATCTGAGCCACTCCATAAGCCCAGTTAAGGCCTATTATTCAGAGGAACTAAATTGTCTCAAGTGGGCCTTCCCTCAAGTTAAAACTGTATGACATTACTATTACCAAAACATTACTAAAACTAATATCCAATTCACTCTTTTTCCAGCTAATGGTCTGCTTTGGTACAGATACACATTGCTACTTGAACTGCTAGTTGTGGCCTTATTCCTGTAAGAGGTTTCTTATGATCCTCCCTAATTGGGGCACACTCCATAGGCAGCTTTCTTTTTACAGGTAAAGCCTGTCTGAGAATAACACTTCTTGTCTTTGAAAAAGACAATGGGGTTGACTTACTAAAGGCAAATAGACTCTTTGCGTTGCATGAGAAGTATCCCTAGAACTTATTGAATGAGGGGAAGCCCTCTAAAAGTAAGCCGAATCAGGATGAAATGTGTCATAAGGACACAGTCAAGATGTGGGGACTGTAGCTGAACCCTCTGACTGCTTACCAGCAGATGTTGATCTATGCGGTGTGATCCCCCTAATTCTGCTATTGTTAACACCACAACAGAAGTGGTGCAATTGATTTGTTTATGGTGGAGCAGGCACTGTCTGTACATTTATTCATAAAACAAAATAACTTTTTTTTATTGTTTTTTTTACATTTTCCTTGCATGTGATTGGGTATTCTTTGCAAAGTGAAATTTCACCAAACTCACTGAACTCTGAGAAAAATTCTCTTGCAAAGTGCAACTTCCTTTGCAAAGTAAACAGTCTATTTGTAAATCAACCACAATATATCAGTTTAAATTTTGCAGCCATCCTGTTAGTCTTTTTTTTTTTCATTTATAGTCCGGTATTTACTGTTCTAACACTCAATACAAAACTATAAATGATTGCCCAAAAATCTGTTGTGGTAGCAGGGACTACAATTTCATTATAAGACAGGCACCTCCCCAAGGCTTCATCTTTTTAATTTTGTGAGAGACATTTTACATGGGTTTATACATTTAATTAAAGCGGAACTTCACCCTAAAAGGGGAAGCTCCATTCTTCCTCCTCTACAACTTTTAGCATATTTTCTTTATTTGGGGAGGGGGGGACCCTCCCCCCACTTCCTACCCACAGCATTTTGGGACACATCATGTGTCCCAGAAGGCTGAGGGACAACTCACAAAGCACAGAGCAGCTTGCGCATGCACAGTGGGCAGCCAGCTGTGAAGCCACAAGGAGTAACAGTCGGCTGTCCACAGTTAACATGCTGGCGCAGAGGACCCGAAGACCAAAAACACTGAACTGAATTTTATAGCTTTAAAAAGGGAATTCAGTTTTCCTAAAAATCTACTTTAATTATGTCTGTCACTCAGAACATGCACCACAAGTTTAGAAAATATGTCCATCATTAACAGAAGTGCAGGAAACATACCTTAGCATGATGAATATCCAAACCATACATTGTCAGCTTTTTGGCATTTTCCAGAAACTCCAGGTCAGCCTGGGCAGGCGTCATTGATCTGGGATATAAAAAAGTTATAACATTACATTATACAAAATATATAAATACTACTATCAATTCAGTTGGAAACCTAAAAAAGAATTCTAGAAAAACGACAAAAAAAACACTAATGAATACTGTCTATGCAAAAACAGGATTTCTGCACTTACGATGAAATCCTTTTCTTGGGGTTTATTACTGCTATACTGCTGCCTACAAAAGACTGGACACTAACAAAGTTGTGAGTCATCCAGGTAGGACTCCTTCCACTCCACTCATGCGCCTGCTTTATGGAAAAGCAATAGTAAGAATGGATCATAATGAGAGAGTGGTGGGACCTGTGTCCCCAATTAACTCCAAAAAAAGGATTTTATGGTAAGCACAAAAACCCTTTTATCATTCATTAGGGGACACAGGGTTACTGTTGAGAATAGGAGGACGTCCAAAAGAAGTGCAACATAGGGGGCAGGAAACAAAGAAAAGGAAAGGCTAACAACTCCACCAAAACAACAGTGTATAACTGAGGTACCTAAATGGACCTTACACTCAAAGCTGGCATCACAAGAGGCTGGAACATCTACCTGTTAGAACTTTGTAAATGTGTGAACAGAAGACCACAAGGCCACCTTGCATATCTGAGAAATAGAAGATTGATGCTGAAAGGTCCAGGAGGCACTCCCTGATCTAGTGAAGTTTGGCTTGACAAAAAAAAGGAGGAATCTGGTCTTTAAGCCTATACCTAAATAAATAAACTGCCTACATAAATAAACTGCCCAAGCACTCAGCAACAGTGGAATAAGAGGCAGGTTGTCTCTTATGAGGACCCTTGGTAATGATAAAAGGGAGTTAGTCCATCAGAAGGAAGCCCCTAGCTGAGAGGTGAACTTGCATAGCTTGCACCACATCCAAACAATGGAGGAAAATCTCCTTAGGATGTAACCATGCAGGACCAAGAAACGAAAGGTGCAAGACAGAAACCACCTTTGTGATACAACCCCTGGCAAAAATTACGGAATCACCAGTCCCTGAGGATGTTCCTTCAGTTGTTTATTGTTGTAGAAAAAAAGCAGATCACAGACATGGCCAAAAACTAAAGGCATTTCAAATGGCAACTTTCTGGCTTTAAGAAACTAAAAAAAAAAAAAAAAAATCAAGAAAAATAATTGTGGTGGCCAGTAACAGTTAGATTTATAGAACAAGCACAGGGAATAAATTATGGAATCACTCAACTGAGGAAAAAAATATGTAATCATGAAAAACAAACAAAATAACACCAACACATCACTAGTACTTTGTTGCACCACCTCTGGCTTTTAAAACTGCTTGCAGTCTCTGAGGCATTGACTTAATGAGTGATAAACAGTACTCTTCATCAATCTGGCTCCAGCCTTCTCTAATTGCTGTTGCCAAATCATCTTTGCAGGTTGGAGCCTTGTCATGGACCATTTTCTTTAACTTCCACAACAGATTTTCAATTGGATTGAGATCCGGACTGTTTGCAGGCCATGACATTGACCTTATGTGTCTTTCTTCAAGGAATTTTTTCACAGTTTTTGCTCTATGGCAAGATGCATTATCTTGATAAATGATTTCATCATCCCCAAACATCCTTTCAATAGATGGGATAAGAAAAGTGTCCAAAATTTCAATGTAAACCTGTGCATTTATTGAAGATTTAATGACAGCCATCTCCCCAGTGCCTTTAACTGACATGCAGCCCCATATCATAATTGACTGAAGAAAACATGCAAATTTCCACAGACAGTCGTCTGCATAAATCTCATTGGAACGGCACCAAAGAAAAGTTCCAGCATCATCACCTTGCCCAATGCAGATTTGAGATTCATCACTGAATATGACTTTCATCCAATCATCCACAGTCCACGATTGCCTTTCCTTAGCACATTGTAACCTTGTTTTTTTGTGTTTAGGTGTTAGAGATGGCTTTCTTTTAGCTTTTCTGTATGTAAATCCCATTTCCTTTAGGCGGTTTCTTACAGTTTGGTCACAGATGTTGACTCCAGTTTCCTCCCATTTGTTCCTCATTTTTTTTGTTGTACATTTTCTGTTTTCAAGGCATATTGCTTTACGTTTTCTGTCTTGATGCTTTGATGTCTTCCTTGGTCTACCAGTATGCTTGCCTTTAACCACCTTCCCATGTTGTTTGTATTTGGTCCATGTTTTAGACACAGCCGACTGTGAACAACCAACATCTTGTGCAAAACTGCGTGATGATTTACCCTCTTTATCTACATACTAACAAGCAGATTTAATCTGATGCAGGTGTTAGTGTTTGTAATGAAAATTTACAGGGTGATTCCATAATTTTTTCCTCAGAATTGAGTGATTCCATAATTTATTCCCTGTGCTTGTTCTATAAATCTAACTGTTACTGGCCACCACAATTATTTTTCTTGATTTCTTTTAGTGTTTCTTAAAGCCAGAAAGTTGCCATTTGAAATGCCTTCAGTTTTTGGCCATGTCTGTGATCTGCTTTTTTTCTACAACAATAAACAACTGAAGGAACATCCTCAGGGACTGGTGATTCCATAATTTTTGCCAGGGGTTGTATAATGTCATTGGACAGAGATGGAAACACAATGTCCTGAAAGGGAGACTCCAACTTAGAATGAAAGAACTCAAGACAACCGTGTCTCTGTAGCACCAGAAACATTTTTTACAAGTAAAAACCTGTAAAAAGTGACGGCAACAAGAAAGGCTACCTTGTGAGGGTAGACAAAAAAAACATTCTGACAGGTTCAAAAGACTTTTTCTGTTCCCCCATCTTCCCTTATCTGGGATTCTTAATAATTCTATGTTCCCCCGAGCCATGGAAGATCTTATTTGGTGGCATAATAATACATGACCTCTTATCATTAGAAGGGATCAAAACACAATCACATCTTTCAAAACATTGGCATCTCCCTATATCAGAATTATCACGTTTAATTCAAATTACAGATTAAAAAAAAATACCCTTCTCTCTCATACCACAACATGTTCGACCCTCTTAACACTTTTTGAAAAAATATGCAAAATAAATCCATGAGTTTTACATCATGGGATGTGTAGTTCTGCAACACCTGGAGGGCTGTAGTTTGGAGATCCCTGCTAGGGGATGTATTACTAGAGGGACTTTATTACATATTTGGTGGGAAGGCCTTATTGTACAGAAATTATGGACAAAAATGTAGGATATGATCGCATAATTTTCAACAAACTCATAATTCTAGACCCTTAGGAAGCCTATACATAGACCACATCTGAGCTTTAGAAAATCTGAAAGAAAATTGATCTCTCTTATTTTTTTGGCCACACCACAAACTATTGCTAAAGCCTGGAGAACTCCAACCCTGAGAAGTAAAGCAAAGAATTATGGGCACTATGATCCATGAAGAATAGTCTCTATTCTACTTGATAACCATTGTAATTTTTTAAAAACGTGGTCACCATGGCTCGACCATACCAACAAACTTAATATACTTTGCTTTGTCTCTAAATTGATATAACTACATTCATCGTTCACGTGAGCCCAGCATATCCTAACCCTCCTCTCCTACTTCTCTTCTTTATTTTCCTGATCTTCCCCTCCTTTTTTTTTTCTTTTCCATTTCTTATTTTTTGTTGTCAACCATTCCTACTATATTTAAGTTGTTTACATATTATACACATTAATTACTGGTTATTATATAGTATTTTTTTTCCTCTTTTTGTTGTTCTTATATATAAAACATTTCTGTATAACTCTGATCTTCTTGATACAATTGTTTTTTTAACAACAAAAGACCGTTTCTGAAAGGCCAACAGGACCAGGTTAAGGTCAAACAAAGGAACAGGTGGATGTGCTCTAGCAACACCCTCTACAAAGGCTTTCATCAGAGAATGAGAGGCAAGCAGTCTGAAAAAGAATTGCAACAGCCAAGATCTGTTCAAATGATTTAGACCAGACTGGAGGAAAGGCAGAATGAATCCCATTGTGTACCTCCTGGGATGGAATTTCCTTGCCAGGAAACATGTTTGCTAGATGCGAAGATCAACCTTACGAAGGGGTGCATTTTCCAACCTTTAGGAGAGTAGGAATAACAGGATTGGAAAGGGCCAACCTTTTGGCTTTTCACAGTCATGATGTTAAAGCTAGGGACCATGAAGCAGGGTAAAAAAACAGTGCTTAGGAGATCCAGGAATCTGATGAGTTTTCCAGGAGTCTGAGGAGGTCTAAGTATCACATCTGCCTGGGTCAATTCGGTGCAATGTGGATCACCAGGATGCCCTCTGTTACAATTCTGCAAAGCAGATGAGGAAGGAGCTTCAGGGGGAAAAGGGGCAGATCTGTTGGAACTGATCACATCACCAAGGAATCAGCGGCTATGATTTGGGGTCCTTGGAGACAAACCTGCTTTATTTTTTGTTAAATTCAGCAGCCAGGAGGTCCACATCCAGCTTTCTCTACCTGCAACAAAGGTCCTGAAACACCTTAGATTGTGGAGGCCACACTGAGACATGACTGAAAAAGTCTGCATGCCAATTTTCCACACCTGTAATGGGCAAAGAGGACAGGGCTGGACATAAAGGACAAGGCTTGAGTGTAATGTTATGAGCTTAGTGAACGTGGTGAAGCTTTGCTTATTTACATCATCTAATCATGTGCAAGCAAAAATGCTGTTTATTTAATTTATTTTTTTTACATTTTTCTTGCACCCGATTAGGTATTCTTTACAAAGTTAAGCTTCACCACATTCACTAAGCTCTGGGGAAAAGGAGCCAAATTGAAAAGTGAACAGTCAATTTGCCTTTAGTAAATCTACTTTGAGATATAGGGGTGATGCCCAATTGCAAGGGGGAATTGCTTGCAGGCCTTGAGACTTTGGGATTGTATGGTGATTGGTCTAATTTGGATAGGTTATTCATTCCTCCCAAATATTTTGTTCCTGTTGTGAATTCAACCCTTTCTTAGGCCAGTCGCAGGTTTGTCTCGAGGGAGCCCCAAGCCATAGCAGCATCAGATGTGCAATCTGCTTGGTTGATGCTAGTTTAAAGCCTTTATTATTTCTGAATAGTTGACAAACATATGAAAGAAGCAGTGGGTTTCATATATTCATATTTGTGGACATTGGCAAGGTTACACAGAACAAAGCAAAGTACAACAGTTTACCAACGGTGTAGGTGCAAAAGACAGTTAACTCAATAAGAGTATCATGTGATTCAGTAGAGATTTCACATATGGGCATTTTTATTTTTAAATCATATTAATAATAAATACTGCAGGGATATTTCTGCCTAAAAGCCAATATATGGAACCCTTCTTCCATATGTTTACCAAAGTTAATCTAAACATAAAATCATTTTATTTTTGTACGCCTCATAAAATATTTTTCTTAGAGATCATTGAGAGACACAGGAACATTTACTCAATGGAATCCGAAAAATAGTTTTTTTTACAAAGAACACATAATAGGATTTTTGACCTACCAGTAAAATTAGTTTTTTGGAGTACATTACAAGACACAAGCTCTTTATTCATTATGACTGGGTTATATGCAGCTAACTTCAGGTGAATGGTCACCGGCAAAAAAGGAAAGCTACAGGGACATTCCATTTTATAAACCCTCCCACTCTCACTCCTTGATTCACACCAAGTGAAATAGGCCTTCCAGATGACATGGTAGATTTTGTGAGAAGTCAACTTCCTAGCCCCTATGAGGGTATGGATGGCAGAACTTGAAAGGACCCTATCCCTCAGGACAGTACCTTCGACAGTTATGCAATTAAACACCAGTGACTGCTAGACGGAACAATGGCCATTGAACCAGAGGGTCTGAAGGACTTCAAAAACTCGATTCTGCAGAGCAGGTGAGGGAGAATCTAGAGGAGTAAAAAGGCTGAGTTCAGGCCAAATTGATCCCACTGCTCTAATCAGAGCATCCACTGTGAAGGCCTGAGGTTCTCTGGACCTGGCAGCAAACCTGTTGAGGATGTTGTTGAATCTGGATGCCAGAATGTATACGCCCTATGTCATCCACCTGTGGCAAAGGGCTTAAAACACCTCTGGATGAAGAGCCCACTCCCCTGGATCTAGGCATCAATGACTGAAAATGTCTGACTGTCAATATTCCACACCCGGGATGTGGATGGTGGATAGAGCCAGAACATGGCAGGATCAAGTCAGTTTCCTTTTGAGTGGTATGACTTCTGGTGCTTTCTTGATGACTGATGTACGCTACAGCCATGGCATTGTCTAACTGAATTCTCTATAGAGATTCTCGCAATAGAAGAGTCCAGCATTGGAAGAGACAACTGAATCTATCTGAGATTCAGAATGTTGATGGGAAGGTATGTTACCTGCAACGACCAAGTCCCCTGCAGTGAGAGCATCAAGGACTGCTTCGCAGCTTAACAGGCATCCATCAGAAGAACCTTTCCGGTCTGTGGAGGAAAGGGCTTCCCAGGCACCAGCGCAGGGTTCAAAATTCACCAAGTTAGGGAGAGTCTGGCCATGAAAATTGACAGTTACTTACCGGTAACTGTTTTTCTAGGATATCTTCCAGGACGGCAGGCCTGAGAGATGAGAGGCTCCTCCCTACAGGAAACACAATCGACAGCTGTTTTAAGTCCCCACCCTTCCCCTTGATCCTCAGTTTGTAGAGAAGTAACTCCTGAACGTGGTTCACAAGGGAAATCATTCCTCATAGGTACTCACCTTCTAGTGTTCTACCATTTTCCCTCCTCCAACGGGTGGGAAGTAGGCCTACCGTCCTGGAAGATATCCTAGAAAAACAGTTACCGGTAAGTAACTGTCAATTTTCTCTTAGTCATCTTCCAGGACGGCACACCTGAGAGGATAATCAAGTACCTCAGGCCTACCTTAGGGTGGGACCACTGCAAGACCCTCTTGGCGGACCTTGGTTCTGCAGCGAGTTTTACCTCCACTCCATATGCTTGATGAAGGTATTATAGCTGGATCATGCGGCTGGTCTGCAGGTCTACTCCACCAATGTCCCTGCCTTCTCCGCTTCGGATGCAGGACCTAGGTGGAGTGGGCTCTTAAAGATGGAATCAGAAAACATGTTAAACTTGTAGGTTAGCAATGTTGCCTGTATCACACATCTAACAACCATGGACTATTGTGCCTGTAGGTGCTACTTAGAACCCCTAAAGATTAATCAGAGACCTGTGTTGTAAGACAAGGACACTACATTGATCACTAAGAGGGCCTGTCTTAACACTACCCTGTTCAGGGAATTAAAACTGCAAATAAAAAGTGGGCCCCTAACAGACAACCTTTTTTGTTCATTTTTATCTTTACATCAGCAAAGACTAAAGGGAAGCCTACTTAAGGGTAATAGATTAACCGAGGCTTGATCCCTGGGTTTAGGGCATGCCCACTCTGTGGCTTTACTTACGCCTGAGTGCCTACTTCAGGAGAATAAAGTTCATAAAAGGAGTATAACACTTATACTGCTACATCTAGTTCTGCTAGAAGGGTGAGATGAAGGCCATGCACTGAGCCGTAACCTATTCGGTCAGGTCTACATCTTTATACTTCATCTTCAGGTCATAATACCCCTCTGAACAGAACTTCCCAAGTTCTTACTAGGCAGGGCGATTCTTTATCGCCTTCCTCCAGTGTCCTATAACCCTACTGGGCTTCAACCCTAGGAAATGGTTCCAGCATTCCTGAATGTAAGGGGCTGAGGCTTTCTGACATGTGACGTCTGCAGCCAGAACTCCAGGCCCCTCCACAGAAAAGAGGGCTGAAATACAAAAGGTGATACATGCATTATTAATATCACAAATTAAAAAAGATCAGATTGTGGACCCAGCACAATAGATTTAGACAGAAAGGACACAAGCATAGACAATAATGTGTATCCGAGTGTGGCTAGCTAAACCAACATATGAAATATGGGAGAGACCCAAATCTGAACTTCAATGTAGACAAACAGTCCTCACAGTCTGGTTTTCTGATGTGCAGCCAATATGTAAAAACATTAAGACACACGCAAACCCTCAGCCTTGGTTCACACTGGGACGACTTGTCAGGCGACCTAGTCACCTGACAAGTAGCGTCCTGTTCTGTGCAATGGAACCGTTCTAATCGGCGCGATGCAAGTCGCTCCGACTTAGAAAAAGGTTCCTGTACGACTTTGGGGGCGACTTGCATTGACTTCTATACAGAAGTCGTTTCGCAAGTCGCCGCTGAGTCATGTCCTGGGTCGCCTGAGGTAGTCGCGCTGTAAGTCGTGCTGCCTCAGTGTGAACCGACCCTAAATGCTGCATGTTTCTGAAGTGCAGCTAGCTAGGTCATAACTGATATTTATACATAAAGGACGGGAGTCCTGTTTACGGTGGAGTTTTACTGATGTACAGCAAAACAGGGCCATAAATATAAGACAGAAAGACCCAAACTTCTATGTTGCGTATTTCTGATGAACCACCAAATACAGTTATAAGATCAATATGGCACACAAGACAATATCTTTTCTGTTATGCAGTTCTGTAGTGCAGTCACATAGAACCAACACAGAAAGGACCCAAGCAACCTACAGCATTGTGTTTTTCTGAAGTGCAGTAAGGTAAGGGAATCTGAAACAGAAAGCACCAACAAGCTTCCATGTTGAGTATTTCTGCTGTGCAGCCACATAAAAACAGACAGCCTTCCTAGCTGCGATCTTTCTGGTGTATTGCAAAGTAAGGCAATAACTCCATGATGTCTATTCTTGTTGTATAGTAAAACCTCAACCAGAAGGGACTGATAAAACTTAGGGCTCCCACACCTGTGCGACCCAACCTGCAACCGCAAAAACGCAAGAGAAAAGTCATACACTATGGCTTCCAATGGGAACCATTCCTGTCTGTGCAATTACAGGTCGCAGCGCCACCAAGCAGACCCTGCTTTCTGGATCCACAGACCTCAAGATTACACAGGTCGCAGGTAACTTGCAATTTTCAGGTTGAACAAGCGAGGGGTCCCCAATGCTCTATCTCCCTGGAGGCGTGCAGCCAACAACCCCCTGCTGTGTATCCTTAAGAAGCAGCAAGGTAGAACAATGATAAACAGAAAAGACACCCCTCACTGCTGTGCCTTTCTGATATGCAGCCGATAAGGCAGTAAATATAGAACATACAGGACACAAACAATCTTCAATCTTTGTGCATATCTGATGTGTAGTAATATACCAATACTGAGCAGAGACGCCACCACCCTCAATGTGTCTCCCTGCTGAGGCAGCAAAAACAAATCAGAAAAAGGACAAGCAACCTCACTTCGGTGTCCCTTCTGATATGCAGCCAATAAGGCAGTAAATGTAAGACATAAAAGGACAGACAACCTTCAATCTTGTATATATCTGATGTGCAACAATATAACAATCTGAATAGAGATAGCACATCCATATTGAAGGGATTTGGCATGCGACTCAACATGTCAAATCGCATGCCTAAAATCGGCAGCCTTTGCGGTTAATAGCACTGTCAGCCCGACGCCACTTTGGGGGGCTGCACCGATTACCAAAGGCAGTACCAGTACTACCCCTGGCACAGGTTCAATTTGTATTTCCCAACAATTCAGGACCATCAATCTTCACTACTGCCTTTCTAATAAAGCAACCAATAAGGCAGTAATACAGGACACAAAAAACCCCAGACAGAACTTAATTTTGAGTATGCGTCACAAGACCAGAAAGTACAGACCACCTTCCCTGTTGTATTTTTCTGATCTGTAGCCAAATAAGGCAGTACCTTTAGGATATAACAGACAACAACCAAGCTTCAGTGCAGTGCATTTCTGATGTACAGCAATTTACCCCTTATGAGCAGAAATGTCACAAATCTCAATGTGCATTTCTGCTGTGCCACAAAACATCCCAGCAAGGACAAACCTTCACTACTGAGGTCTACTGGTGTGCAACCAAGGAGGAGTCATGGCGTATCCCTTTATGAAATAACCAAACAAAGCAATTTGATCCCTAGGCATAGCCTGGGCTGTAGATACTAACACTTCACCCCCAGTGAAGGAACAAATCCTAAAATGGTTAGACACCTTACTATAGTAGCTGTTGTCCTACCTTACCTCCGCAGACTGAGCAAACGCTGGCCAACTCCCACACAGGTGGGGCTGATCAGAAACTAAAGTCTCAATGAGCCCAGCCCTAGAGACCAATTTAGGACAGCCTCTAGAAAAGGTGATCACCAATTTAGCCTGGAGGAAAATAGCCACCTGCAGGCCTTAAACAAGCAATCATGTATCTATCTAGCTCTTGTATATGTTTGCACAGAAAATCCTTAATTAAAGGATATAGGAAGCGATTTATGGTAAATCGCCTTTAGATCTGTCACTGAGTTGACTGTAGCCCAAACCAACAAAAGGGTTTTTCTTACCTCCTGCACTATAATATAACCACAATGTAAAAGGTGGAGTGGGAGGTTGGAGCTTATGACTTTAGATTCCTAGCAGCTGGGCTAATAGGGCCATATAAACTAGTGCACCTGCTGACCAGGAGAGCTTACTCCTGAATCCTTCAACCATTGCACAATCCATAAATTGTTCAGTGGTATACCAGGCCTGTAAGGAACTCTTTGTATCTACCAGGTCCCCCCCCCCCCCTCTTCGCTCTAATTATCCCTACTAATGTCCCACAACCGGACATGTAGGGAGAGGCTGGCAACCTACTGTTGTGATAACCACAGTGTCTCTGCTGTAAGAGGGAGCTGTGGCTGGTGGTTTTAGCAGTAGCTTCTGGGCTATTTTGTTATGCAGACCCCAGGTCCTGCACGGTACCACTCAGTAAATACAGGGGGAAGGGGAAGAAATGCCTTACCTACCTCTTTCCCATCTGAGGTGGTTTAGGCACACTCGCTCCTCTGCACCACTTGTCCACCATACAGCATCTCTGATGTAAGAGGGAACTGTGGCTGGTGTTTTTAGCAGAAGCTTCTGGGCTATGTGAATCTAGACCCCAGGGGAGATTATCTCAAATGCCCAGAAACCATCTGGCTGGGATTGGGGATTTTGCAGCTAAATTCCCAATGTAAAGGAAAGTACTCACCGTTGTCGTCTTCCTTTTGCCACAGGCACCGGGCTTGCTTTTCCATCCTTATGGTCCAAATGCAAGGAGGATAGCTGCCAAAGTGCCCCCCCAACTGCTGTCCCCGTAGGGAGCTGCAAGGTTAGGCTGTGTATACACCTGGGGGGGCAATGCCGTACATTCCTCATTCCATTCTGAGGTGGTTTAGGCAGACATCCACCGTAGTGAACTGGTGTCTCCTCGAAAGGAGGATGTGGGCACCTGCTCCTGCTGACTCTCAGCCTTCACTCCTGGGTAAGAACGCGGGTCGTTCAGGCGGCGCCCTCCCCAGCAGCCCACGCGAGCTACCAGGGGCCCAGGAGTCAGGGGCCCTGGAAAGAACTGACAGCCAGCACCCCTGTCTGAACGGACGCCCGGACAGGTAAGGGGGGAAGACAGGAAAAAGGCCCCTGAAGTTCTGGGGACACCACTGTACCCAGGGGCCTTCAGCTCTCAGGGGGGCTCTTCCAGTTTCTGCTGCCCCCCCTGAGGAAAGGATAGGGGAACCCCCCAGGAAGGATAAATATATCCGGCCAGACCCAGAGGCCCATCAGGTACTAACCAGGCCCGACCCTGCTTTGCCTCCGAGATCATACGAGATCGGGCAGGCGGCGCCCTCTTTCACTTTCAGGGTGATGTGGCCGTAGGCCTTCCCAGGCATTTGGTCCGGCTCCCAGGGGGGGACCACCAGCCCCAGGCTTCGGGTCATTTGGAAAAAAAACAAACGGTTTCGCTGTGTAGGGAGAAACACAATCAAAAACTGAGGATCAAGGGGAAGGGTGGGGACTTAAAACAGCTGTCGATTGATTGTGTTTCCTGTAGGGAGGAGCCTCTCATCTCTCAGGCCTGCCGTCCTGGAAGATGACTAAGAGAAAGTCAAATGCATGAGACAGTCTGTTTGTGCCATGCTGCCAGACTTTTGAGATGCAATGGTCTGAAGTAAAAGTGGGTGTACAGCACAGCCTCAAGGGAGGCATTCATTAGACCCAAGATCCTCAAGCAGGCATGAAATGAGGGCTTCCACTCAACCCGAAGGGCCCACGTTTGGGAGTGAAGGGACAAAAGTTTGTCCTAAAGCAAGAAGTCTCTGGATAGGGCTGTGTCCAAAGTCAGGCTCAGGTACTCCAATATTTGAAATGGGTCCAGTGATTTCTTCCTCAGATTGAGGATCGAACTGAAGCTCTGCATAGTCTGCTGGATGTCCAACACACCTGCCGAGTGGTGACCTTTTTTTTACAAATAATCTAAAAAGATATCCTTGTGCCTGGCATCCCACCCTAACAGTTAAATAAAAACTAAAATCTAGGCAGCATATATACAAGTGTCATGGGTGGACTTCATGCATTGCAGTATGTCGACTGAGTTATGCATAAATTTGATCAATAGTAATTGCTATTTGCTAACTATAAATCTATGTAGAGAATCTCTTTACTGTACCCTTCGGATTTCCACTGTCTGACACTTGACATCTTGACAAGTCTAGATGACAACATATTTGCTGGTAAAAAATAAATCCTTTTCAGAGAATATTCTTGACAATCATTTTTTGTTCTAAAATTTAAACCACTTTCAATAGGGTGAAGAAAAAAAAAAAAAGATTTAAAACTGCCATTGAATATGAATAAAAGATTATTAATGAGAAATGCAGAGTAAACATGACTGTGCTGTTGATCTTAACTGTCCGTCCTTACCTATAAGACTTGTGCAACTCTGCAACTTTAGCCTCCAGATCCTTGGTCTGATTTGGACTCAGTTTAAACTCACTGACGTAATCTGTGCCATGTAGATCTTCATCATAGTCTCCCACCTCAGACTGAACTGTGTAAGAACCCAAAAGAGCAAGAGTGGCAAAGGAGCATGGCAGACGCCCAGTTAAAATATCTTGTCGCAGCTGGAGGCACAGGTAATATCTAGAAAAGGAATTCAAAATCAAATTAGTGTGTATAAACTATATATATATATATATATATATATATATATATATATATATATATATATATATATATATATATATATATATATATATATATACACACACATACACACACACACACACACACACACACATATATATATATATACACACACACACATATATATATACATACATACATACATACATACATACATACACACACACAGTTTTCAAGGCAGGAAAGGAGACTGTTAGCAGCTTAGCTGGACAACAAAAGGTCAGGTTTTTTAACTTGCAAGAATGACTGTTTCCGAACAGCAGAAGGTGGATAGAAAATGAAACCTCCCTACAGACATGAAATTGTTCTCCAGTTTGGCCAGAAAATGGGCATATCCAGCAACTCAAGTCTGTGTGTAACCTAAAGACCACCATACACAACTCAAAACTCTTTGCATTTATTTACAGAATGACTTGTATTCTGTGAAAAGAATACAAAACTTGATATGACTTCACAGAGAAAAGGAAAGAGAGGGAGAACAGGAGCCCTTTACTGTCACAGCAACAACTCTTCATCCCAGCAGTGCTGAAAGTACAGCGCTGTGTGTAAAATCCAGAAACATTACAGCTAATATTTTTGCAGTAACCAGCAGACACCCAAGGCTGACTGTATCTATGAATGCACATGGCCCCACTCAGGAACGCATATGCACAGGTACCCCCATAGCACACGACTTGCTAAGGAGGGACCCGGAGGAAGGAGCGAAGTGCCAGTGGGGGACTGCCAAAGAGGAGGTAAGGGCTCACTCTGTGCAATATCGTTGCACAGAGCAGGTAAGTATTGTTTTATTTTAAGAAAAAAATAACCTTTAATATCACTTCAACTTCAGTTTATTATCAACTGTACTTAAAATGATAAAAATGCTCCGATGAACCATTACCTTGTAATATCTTCCGTAAGCTGTGCAGGGTCAGGTGGGTAAAACTTCACATTGAAGGTAAACTCCCATGGAGCACCTGTAAAAAGACAGAATTATTTTAACCCCTTTGTGGTGGAAGATGAAACAAATTCTAATTCCTGAACAAACCTTTGCAACTTTGACATGGGTTAGTAAAACTGTACATATCACAACTGCTTGGTGTACCCAGGTGAATTATAGCCTTTTTTTTTTTTTAAATGACAAATTGGGCTTTCATTTGTTGGTAAACAGTAATGATATTGCTGGTTTTAAATTTTTTTTATTTAAATCAAGGAAAACTGGCCCAAAATAGTAAAAACTTTCTTTTTAATCTGACTGTATATTAACCACTTGTTTACTGGGCACTTACAGTGCCTTGCAAAAGTATTTGCCCCCCTTGGCTTTTTTTACCTATTTTGTTACATTACAGCCTTTAGTTCAATGTTTTTTTTAATCTGAATTGCATGTGATGGATCAGAACACAATAGTCTAAGTTGGTGAAGTAAAATTAGAAAAATATATACATAAAACTATTTTTCAGAAATAAAAAACTGATAATTGGCATGTGCGTATGTAGTCACCCCCTTTGTTATGAAGCCCATAAAAAGCTCTGGTGCAACCAATTACCTTCAGAGTCACATAATTAGTGAAATGATGTCCACCTGTGTGCAATCTAAGTGTCACAGGATCTGTCATTACATATACACACACCTTTTTGAAAGGCCCCAGAGGCTGCAACCACTAACCAAACACTGCCATGAAGACCAAGAAACTCTCCAAACAAGTAAGGAACAATGTTGTTGAGAAGTACAAGTCAGGGTTAGGTTATATAAAAATATCCAAATCTTTGATGATCCCTAGGAGCACCATCAAATCTATCATAACCAAATGGAAAGAACGTGGGACAACAGCAAACCTACCAAGAGACGGCCGCACACCAAAACTCACGGACCGGGCAAGGAGGGCATTATTCAGATAGGCAGCACAGACACCGAAGGTAACCCTGGAGGAGCTGCAGAGTCCCACAGCAGAGACTGGAGTATCGTTACATAGGACGACAATAAGCCGTACGCTCCATAGAGTTGGGCTTTATGGCAGAGTGGCCAGAAGAAAGCCATTCCTTTCAGTGAAACACAAAATGGCACGTTTTGAGTTTGCGAAAAGGCATGTGAGAGACTCCCAAAATGTATGGAGGAAGGTGCTCTGGTCTGATGAGACTAAAATTTAACCCAAAACATCACATCACTCAAAGAACACCATCCCCACAGTGAAACATGGTGGTGGCAGCATCATGCTGTGGGGATGTTTTTCAGCAGTTGGGACTGGGAAACTGGTCGGAGTTGAGGGAAAGATGGATGGTGCTAAATACAGGGATATTCCTGAGAAAAATCTGTACCACTCTGTGTGTGATTTGAGGCTGGGACGGAGGTTCACCTTCCAGCAGGACAATGACTCCAAACACACTGCTAAAGCAACACTTGAGTGGTTTAAGGGGAAACATGTAAATGTGTTGGAATGGCCTAGTCAAAGCCCAGACCTCAATCCAAAAGAAAATCAGTGGTCAGACTTAAAAATTGCTGTTCACAAGTGCAAACCATACAACTAGAAGGAGCTGGAGCAGTTTTGCAAGGAGAAATGGGCAAAAATTCCAGTGGTAAGATGTGGCGAGCTCAGAGACTTCTCCAAAGCGACTTGAAGCCGTGATAGCCGCAAAAGGTGGCTCTACAAAGTAATGACTTTAGGGGGGTGAATAGTTATGCACTTTTTCTGTTATTTTGTCCTATTCGTTGTTTGCTTCACAATAAAAAAAAAAAAAAATCTTCAAAGTTGTGGGCATGTTCTGTAAATTAAATGATGCAAATCCTCAAACAATCCATGTTAATTCCAGGTGGTGAGGCAACAAAACAAAAAATGCGAAGGGGGGTGAATACGTTTTCAAGACACTGTATACCCCCTTCCTGAGCAGGACAATTTTCAGCTTTCAGCGCTGTCGTACTTTGAATGACAACTGCGCGGTCATGCAACACTGTACCCATATGACATTTAAAAAAAAAAATTGGGACAGAGTTTTCTTTTGGTGGCATTTCGTTACCGCTGGGTTTTTATTTTTTGCTAAACAAACGGAAAAAAAACAAAAAAAAAACCCTTTAGGTTTTCGGTTATAAAATTTTGCAAATAAGTAATTTTTCTCCTTCACGGATGTGCGCTGATGAGGCTGCACTGATGGGCACTGGTGAGGAGGCACTGATGGGCACTAATAGGTGGTACTGATGAGGAGGGACTGATGGGCAGCATTGATGGGGCTACACTGATGATTATCTGTGTGCATGCCCCCTGTCAGGATCGCCGGTTACCAGCTCTCCCCTCCTCGTGCTGTGACAGTGCAGGAGAGGAATGCATATAACCGTCAATTCTGTTTACACTATGATTGGACACAGTTGATCATGTGGTAAAGGGCCGCTGTGATTGGCTCTTTACCACGATCTGTGATCACAGAGTGCGTCAGATGCGCGTCCAAGGGGGCATGGTTTAGTGCTTTTACCCCATTCACAAGGCAAAAACACAGGGGCAGGCTGTACAGTGCCTGATCACTGTGTGAAGCAACCAGACGCCATCACAGCGATCAGTTGCTCGATCATTAGTACGAGCCCAGTCTCTGTTTTCGGAGCACGCTGTGCAGTGCATTCTCAGCAAAAAACACAGTAGCACACATATTTGGCCCCAGGGAAGATGACCCAATTCCGTGAGGCCGCACATATGCACATGCTTGTGGGAAAGGGGTTCATATGAACAAGCAATTCAATTTGTTACGAATATTCAGATGAAGAACACAGGAGGAGAAAACAAGTATTTCTATGCAGCACAAGCTGCCACAGCCAATAACCAAGCTAATATTGTTGAATGATAGATCTTGCCAATGCCCAAACAGTGTTGTATGTTTTTTTGCACTGGTTATTTATTTTTTTTCTAATCAGTTAATGGGTTTGCCCTTATCATTTGGATTAAAGTGTATGTAAAGCTTTTTTTTCTGGTTAGAGTAAGGAATGGTTAAGACCATGTGTTTTTTACTTGCTGTCAGTGTCCGGTCAAAAAGGTTTGTCTTTGGGGGGCGCATGCGCGCGAGCATGGTAGATGGCCGCCTGATCTACTAGCTCTGCACTGTCGGAACATACCCGCTTGCACAGCAAAGCACAGCCTGCATCCCAGGCACTTCTCTCCTACCTCCTGCGGCTCCAGAACACCCTGGGTACCCGCCTGTTATGTACCACTTGTCCAAGCAGCAACAGAAGGACCGCAAAAGCTCCAAGGCCTCCCTAGCAGCACACAAGGGCAAAGGCAAGATGGCGCCCGAACCTCCGGAGCCTGACGACTCCACACAGCTCTCTGCAGCAGCTCCAGCTTCACCCACTGACAGCCTCCATCAGTTCCCTACGGATTTGGCAAGCCCAATACAAACTGACTGACTCCATCTATCCTACTGTTCCTGTACTTTCATGGAATGGAACTCTCGTGTGTTTATCCCCTACCCATATGACCCCTTACTCCGAACCCGGATTTGGGACTGTGGATTGCTGCCCAATTAAGAGCCGCCCCGCCTGTGAGATGGCGGCCTTGGGAATGGTAACCTACGATACTCAATGCCCTAAGGTTCCTAGTTTTGGGCGTTATTGTTGCTTTTTTCTATCACCTAGTCACCTGTTGCCCTAGCCGCTTGAGAAGTTTCTTGACTACTGTGTGGTGGGTGGGGGAAAGTACCTGGACCAGACTGTTCACTTAATGTAGATTGGCTGCCCCTTATGGGCAGCCCACAACTGTTTTTTTTCTTTTCCTTTTTTATAAGGGCTGGATTACAGTGGCCCCCAGCCTCCAACCAGTGGTGTATGTGATCGGATAGGAGTCTTCCATCCCAGTTTAATCTGTTATAGAACCTTTTTGCTCATGTTTGTTTTACACTTTGCAATTATTGATTTAACAGCCTGCATTTGTTGTGCTGGTTTCCTTAGGTCGCTTACTCTCCCTGGGAGGGGGACAATGTTTGGAGATGGCAGCCCCAGGAGAGGGAGGGACCTCCTTGCACCTCTATGTATAGGTCTTATTTTACTTGAATACCCTTAGTGCCTTACATAGTACGTTAGATATTGGGCTTATTTTATTTGTGATAATCTTTCAATTTTAGGATACCGTACGGTTCAGACGGACCACTGCTCCCCCTATAAGGCCAGCACTTGGCTCAGACGGTAGTCCTGGCCAACTTCCAACCTCCTTATGGGCCTTATGTCCCACACAGTGAAGCGCTTACACTTTACTTGTTCATTAGGCTCCGAGTATTCCTCAGCCCTGAATCTCATGGTTTGCCTCTTTTTTTCACTCATCTCTTCTCTCCCCCCCCCTTAACTCTGCGGGGTGTCTGGGTAGCGCAGTCTTTTGGTACGTCTCCCTGATGTCATGTCGCTGAACTGGCTGTCCCTGAATGTTCAGGGTATGAACTCTCCCCACAAGAGAGTGAAGGTTTTTAAATACCTCCAAAAACAAAAAGTAGACATTGCATGCCTGCAGGAGACACTTCTCCTCCTCCTTCTCCTCTTGCCCCAAATGTTTTCACGCTCTGTACCCTCAAGTCTACCTTGCTAAACGGTCCGACTAAACAAAGAGGTGTACTAATCGCTCTTCGCAAATCAGTTCCCTTCAGTTGCAGTGGGCAGATAGCAGACCCAAACGGGATACCTCCTGTTACAAGGTACTATTCAGGACACAGAAGTTACCATCCTGACATATTATGCCCCAAATGTAAATCCAGGGCCCTGTCTGTCCCACGTTTGCTCCTTGTTGAAAGCCCACCAGAAGGGTACTCTCCTGATTTGACCACAAGATGGCAGTAAATAGCTATTTGGCATGGTTTTATCTGATTGGACAGTGTTCCTTATTTCACTCAACCTTTTTTCAATGCCAAATTGTTCTGAAGAAGTACACGAAGGTGTACGAAACGTCAACACAGCCCCTGCAGGGCTTGTCAGCAGGCCAACATGCTTTCCTTTTCAGCAATGTAAAGGGGTCACCCTGTGATTTGCATACAGTACCATACTTCCCTAGCTAATTCCACATCAGCAATTGAATGCAGAGTTCCTGGTTCCTGGTCTTTCCAAACCATGTGACCGGTCATGCGATTACACAGTCTGTAGTGTCTATCATTGAGGAGAATGGTGTGCTGTGACTACACACTTATGCCCCGTACACACGGTCGGATTTTCCGAAGAAAAATGTGTGATAGGACCTTGTTGTCGGAAATTCTGACCGTGTGTAGGCTCCAGCACACATTTTCCATCGGATTTTCCGACACACAAAGTTTGAGAGCAGGATATAAAATTTTCCGACAACAAAATCCGTTGTCGGAAATTCCGACCGTGTGTACACAAATCCGACGGACAAAGTGCCACGCATGCTCAGAATAAATAAAGAGATGAAAGCTATTGGCCACTTCCCCGTTTATAGTCCCGAAGTACGTGTTTTACGTCACCGCGTTCAGAACGATCGGATTTTCCGACAACTTTGTGTGACCGTGTGTATGCAAGACAAGTTTGAGCCAACATTCGTCGGAAAAAATCCTAGGATTTTGTTGTCGGAATGTCCGAACAAAGTCAGACTGTGTGTACGGGGCATTAGTGTTGCTCTGAACTGACTGTGAGCCGCTCCATGCCAAACAGCAAAATAGCAGAGTCTGAGGACATCTCCAGCAATTGGAAGTGCTGAGAGCCCAGCTGGGCAGTCTTTCTTTCCCTCCTTATCTGCTTATTAATAGTCTTTGCATCTGTTTGCTATTTACCCTCCTGCATGGATTGACACACTTGAAACTGATGAACTGTGAAAATATCATTCTGGTCTAGATTGGAAAAGAGACACAAGCCCCATACACACTATCAGATTTTCTGCTGAGTTTTTCCTTCAGATTTACCAAAACCATATAATATGAGGTCAAACCTTAGGAGTTTCAATGTGTATGCAATCAGGCAGGCCCTTGCACTACATGGTTTTGGTAAATCTGAAGGAAAAACTCAGCAGAAAATCTGATAGTGTGTATGGGGCTTAAGCCCTTTCTTTGGAGCGGTTTGTCCTTTGCTCCTTATATGCTGCATTGAGGAAATAGTGTTTGTGCACTGGACATATCTAGTAAGTGGAACGCTGGTCTTTCTATTTCCAAACAACTGGTGTATATACACATTAAGTGCACTGAGGTTGGTAGCTGCTTGTGGAGGATTTTTTTTAAACAGAGGGTTAAAACCCCACCTAATTCAGCTATGTAAGGTCTTGTCTAGGTGGATATATGTAGTTTCTTTTCAGTACTGCTCAATCTGATGCACAGTCAATACTAGACCACATAAAAGACTCGATATCCCATCAGTAGCATACCCCAAGTAATGTATGGTGCTATACTTTTTTCTTTGGATTCAATGGACATTGTATGCGTTTCTGGCCTGCAGGCACGCTCTGCAGTTTTATTCATCAATGTTGCAGTGTGGTTTTTAATTTTGGTTTAGTGTAGTGAGACGGACTGTGTTATTTAGATACATTGTTTATCTTACATATATTTGGATTTTTTTTGTATATGTAAATAACCCCCCCCCCACCCCACCCTTAATTAAAGCCTTTTTTTGCATTTTTGTACCATAAGCCGTTGCTGACCATTCCCTTTTTTTGCTTTCTGGGGACTCCCTTGTCCCCGCTTTCTGTTTGATATAGTGCCATTGCTCATAGGCCGGTATCCCGTCACATATTGACGAATCGGCTGGTACTCTATTTGCTGACATCAACTTTGGTGAGTGTGGATTCTAGGACTTTTTACTCCCCATTTTTTACTCTCCTTTTGGCAGAAGACTCCAATGTGACTCCAAATATCCCTCGAAATGCAAAGCACCTCCTCTAGATGCTAAAAAGTTTTTACACGCACTGCAAAGTCATGACCTGGTGGACATCTGGAGAGAGCTCCATTCCCCGGGCAGGGACTACTCTCATTATTCTCATCCCTATCATTCCCACTCCTGAATTGATCATATGTTTGTGTCGGGGAAACACCTTCAAGTAATTGTATCCGCCTCTAAATTAGCGGCTCCATGGTCGGACCACGGCCCTGTTCTTGTCGTTTGCCGCTCTGCAAACTTCAACATTCCCTCTGTGTCATGAATGACTCCCTTCTGTCTTTCAAGGAGATACTAGCAGATATTCACCAATCTTCTGTTGACTACTTTCGTCTTAATGTGGGCTCTGTTTCTTCCCCTGTGACCCTATGGGAGGCATACAAAGTGGTCCTTGGGGGGCATGTTATTCAACTGGCGTCAAGCGCAAGAGGGAACGCTTATTGACTCGGCGAACCCTGGAAACACGCTTAGAATCATTATAGATGACTTAAGCAATACCCTACTCCTGCTAATTGCAAACTAGTAGACCAAGCTCGTACAGAATTGGACCTATGTCGGACGGAACACACATTTTGCTGGGCTCGTCAGAAGTGGTACGCCGAGGTGAACAAACCTAACAAACAGTTGGCCAACAGGTTGCGTGTCTTCTCTCCAAGCCATAACCCCATTACCCTACACAAGCGCCATAATATCCTCACAGGCAACCCCATGCGGGTCCTGGACGAATTTAGACACCACCTTACCACTCTATACCCCCCCAGCCAGTCCTCCACCCAGGGCTTGGACACCTTCCTGGATGGCCTGACACTACCCTCCTTATCTGAAACCCACACGTCATTAATTGACTGAGACATACAGGTCTCCAAAGTTTTACAATGTATTAATGAACTGAAAGTGGGCAAGAGACCGGGCCCAGGTGGCTTCACGGCTTTTCTATAGGAATGTGGCTGACGTTGTAGCCCCCAACTTAATGACTATGTTTAATTCTGTAAAAGATGGTCAAACCTTTACTTCTACCCTCCTCACCGCCAATATAGTGATGATACCTAAACCTGACCGGGACCATTCCTCTTGGCCAATTTTAGGCCGATCTCCCTTATAAATATAGACATGAAAATTTTAACAAAAATTCTGGCCAACAGCTTGAACTCCTTTTTACCACATCTGATTAAAAAGAATTAGGTGGGCTTTGTCCCAAGAAGACAGGCAGGAGACGCCATTAGACGGCGGTTTCAGATCCAGCATATAGTACATAGCAGATCCTTGGCAACGATGTTCTTATCCCTTGAAGTGACTAAAGCCTTTGACACCCTGTCTTGGCCTTACTTGATGACGGTACTCCACCACTACGGCTTTGGCACCTCATTCTTGAGCTGGATCTCGGCATTATAGGTCTCTCCCCGGCCAAGGTCAAGTACTACGGTTTTGAATCGCCTCTTTTTCCCCATCAGGAGGGGGACCAGGCAAGGCTGCCCACTCTCCCCACTTCTATTTATCCTAGCATTAGAACCCTTAGTGGAGGCGATACGCTCTCACCCAGACATAACAGGAGTAGACATAGCGGGTACTTCTCATAAGATATCATTATTTGCTGAATCCTGATGTCCTTACCTGACCCCCGTATAGCCTTGCCTAGTCTGTTCTCCCTCCTGGATACCTTTGCGTTATTTTGGGATTATCTGTTAACCCTACCAAATCGAAAGCCATGTCTCTTAATCTTCCACTCTTGGAGCTAGCAATTCCCACCCCCCCTCCCGTTATCCTGGATCGGCAGGATTGTGGCGGTTCGCATGACTTGTATCCCAAAAATGCTGTACCTTTGCCGCTCCCGGTTCCTACACATTCTGCGCATCCATCAAGGTAAAATCCAGAAATTTATCTGGGGGTCCACCAGACCCAGAATCAACAAACAGGTTCTATACGCCCGTAAGATCAATGGTGGCCTCTCGGTTCCCAACCTCCAAGCCTACTATACAGCAGCGAACATAGTCCCATTGTCTCATCTCCATGAGCAACATCAAATGCCATTATGGGCCACAATGGATTTAGTTGACTCTTATCCAATTCCGGTTGCCTCCCTGCCCAGGCTCCCTCACAAACGCCGTCCTGACACACTTGGGCCTTGCCTGGCACATTCCCTCCGCTTGTGGGACTCGATTAAATACTCAGCAGGTCTGATCTCTCCTCATCTTCCCTTACTTCTCCTTCTACATTGCCCTTTGTTTCCGCCAGGCCGTGATAACCCACAACAGTTCTCTTGGTGGACTAATAAAGGTTTAGTTGATATCCATTCCTTATTTACCCCCACTAAGATAATTGCATTTGATGCGCTGCATTCCTCACATGATATTCCACTCCATGAACATTATAGCTACCTACAGCTTCGCCACTTTGTACAACAGCTCATCTTGACCCTTTTAGAAAGCCTTTGTAGATCTAGGCCTCAATCTAAGGGACTGAAGTGCTTTGGTCTACGCAGCAATCATCTCCTCTATAAAAAAAAACAACACACTGATCAAATCTTACCACCTCCAGTGGGAGGCCGAACTGGGGAGGGCAGCTGGATCCTGAGGACTGGCAGGTCATGACTATCGCTATATCCAAATGCTCCAAAAATTTTCTAATTTTGGAGAATGCATATAAAAAATACTATACAGATCGTGTTATACCCCGGCTAGATTGGCTCGTTTCATTCCAATTTAGTCTCTTCTTTGCTTCCGGGGATGCTTTCAAGAAGGTACCATGTGACACATCTGGTGGACATGTCCAAGAGATTATGGGTCAGAGCCTATGCCCTTCTCCGCACCTTAGTTCATACCAATCTGAAGAGAGACCCTTATGAGGCTCTATGTAAACCAATTATAGGACTACTTCGTCTGGAACGCCAGCTGGCGCTGCATCTGTTTACTGCAACTAAACCGAGTATACCAAGAACCTGGAAGACACCCATACTTAGCGTTGAGGCTGTTTAACATTGTATGAACGACATTATGGTAAATGAAAAGCTGACGACCGTACTTTCAGACATTCATGATAAATTCCTCAGGATCTGGCAGGCCTGGGTCGACTACATACCACCTACCAGATTTGATTCTACGCTCCTAACGATCTAATACCTGCTTGCCCCCCATCCCATGGATCTCCCTTTCCTTCTTGCTCCTACCCTCAATCGTTCTCCTTCTCCGTCACTCTTCTACTCTTTCCTTTTCTTTTTTTCCCTTACTCTTTTTACATATCCTTCCATCTCATCAGGCCACCAGGCTTGAGCCTGGCTGACATGGTCACATGGTAATTTTCAGCATTGCTATATTGTATACCGTCGATATTATGTCTTTAGAATAGGTGGTTTGATAATACGCTGCATCCAAAAACCCATGAGGGCGTTTTCTATCTACACTCTAAGCAGCGTGTTCCAAGATATTATAGCTCTAGGAGGGGATACTTATCCCCCCCAATCGTTCTACCTTATGGATCTGAACATATCAATGCACTCCTTTTATTTGTCTTCCTTTTTCTCATGGTATTTTATGTTTATCTCCTATGTGACCATAGATGTGATGAGCTGTTATGTTGAACTGAGTACTAATAAAACCCTTTGTACAAGAAAGGTTTATCTTGACTTTGTAGGAAGTAAAAGGAAATCCCCTCTTGAACAGTGGTCATCAGAACATGTTATCACAGGACTCACCTACTATTCCTGTGTCAGCTCAAAATGTTAGATTTCCCAACACTTTCTTTACTGGAGAAAATGGTCTCCATTAGTGAGAGTAAATCACACAGACAGCAATAAAAATTTGACAGGGGTTCTTCCACATTCTATCAAAAACTAAATGAAAACGTTTGGGCTTTACATACACTTTAAAGGGGTTGTAAAGGTAAAAATTTTTTCACCTTAATGCAAAAAACTTTTGACAATACCGCCGCCCCCAGCCCCCCCGTTTTACTTACCTGACACCTCGAATCTTCGCTGCTCGTTCCAGTCATCTCTATTGCAACTCAGCCTGGTCGCTGATTGGCTGCAGTGGATGGATTGAAAGCAGCGCAGCCATTGGCTCGCGCTGCTGTCAATCACATCCGATGACGCGGCGCGCCGGGGGGCGGGGCCGAGTGATACAGTGAGCGGCTATAGCCGCCGGCTGTATCACGGGAGCGCGTCCGCAAGAACTAGCCACCATGCGAGGGAGCTCGCATTAAGGTGGATAGTTCTTGCGGGGAGGAGCTGAAACAGCCGCCGAGGGACCCCAGAAAAGCAGGTTCGGGGCCACTCTGTGCAGAACGAGCTGCACAGTGAAGGTAAGTATGACATGTTTGTTATTTTTAAACAATAAAAAAATTACCTTTACAACCCCTTTAAGGGCAATTTATCACATTACGTAGATTATATTTAGGCGTTTGCATTTTGAAAGACGATAGTAATAAGTACATTTGAAGACCTGCTATTTGAAAAAAAGAAAATTTCACTGAATATCATTGTTGGTTACAAAAAACACTAAAACTACTGAAATTAAAAATATATGCTATTAAAACATAACTATAACTGACTTATGATCCATTTAGCAAAGGACTATTGGTTTCATCTTAACACTTATATGCATCCTTGGCAGCCACCTTACAGATCTACCTCATAATATTCGGTGCAGCTACATTAGATATTCTAAGATTTTTCTCCCTGTAACACATATGGCAATGTATGCTGCAATTCCATATATTTTCACAAGTGTAGATTTTTGAAAATCAGAGAAGAGTAAACATCCTTTGTAATAAGAAAACCTGTGTTCTCTTTAGTGCAGATTGTTCAGTTTACTTTTGCCAGCCTATATAACATTAGAGAGGATTGTAAAGCATTTGTAAACCAGGGAATCAAAATGTAATATTTTTTTAGGCTTTCTTTTCAATATTACCCCACCTGATGATCCTGCCAGTAACCCACTTCCTGTCCCTATATTATATCTATGATGGAGCTCACCCTAGAAAAGACTATAGAACACCTCCTCCTATCCTCATCTCACTAACATGGGGGAGGTATTTTTTTTACAGTCCACAGAAGAGAAATGAAGAGGCTGATAACATTGGGATTTCAGTTCAGCACATAGGAAGTTACAAGGATACTGGATTTCAGACAGGAATTACAGGTATTTTTTTTTGTACTCAAAAAAAAAATAATAATGAAGAAACCACACCTTAACCTGATAAGCAACAATATACAGTTTACCAGTTTTATTCCTGGGTTCAGATATACCTTAAAGAAGCAAGGACCATAGCAAGTCTCTGAACACACTCACTAGAACCAACTGGCAGTGCAGTGTTTCAGGGTGCTGGTAAGCAGCACAGTATGAAAAAAAGCCAATGTTACTACTGAAAAATTCAACATTCAAAGACTCAATGGCTATATAAAATGTTTTGAGACATGGGTTAACATACATCCAAGACCGGCCATAGATTATGCAATTATTTTCCTTCAATAACGGGTTGAAGGAAAGAAAATCAGCCGATGTCAAAACTGCCATGTATAAAATATCTTCTCCTCAGCAGGCTATAATCTATCATGGATGTAATGGTTTTCAGTAAACCAACCTTTTGCAATAAACCCAAAATTCAGCCCTGTCAGAAAAAAGCAATACACATAAACCAATACAAACTCAAAATTTCTGAAAATATGGTCCCCATGGCTGGGACTACAGTAGAGACCTCAACTTTGACTATTCATTGCTCTCCCTCTGACATCATAGGAGTCAAGTGCAGTTGACATGACCGGCCGGGGGGGGGATGTCCTTACACTTTGCTGCCATTTTTTTCCCTCTTTTACCTCTGCTCCTGCTTTTTTTTTCTGGCTGCTATCAAGATCTCTGCCTTGCTGCCCTGCAACTTTGGCACTCCATAGGATTTAAAAAACTTTAAAGTAGCATTTTTTTTTTAAGAATGGCATAAGGGAGGGTTGTAACCCTTGTAGGTTTTGTCACGTGTCCCAATGGAGAGAGATTTCCCTTAACTTCCTGTCTTAAAGCCAAAACAGGAAGGGGGTGAAAATCCCTCCAAAGTGAGGGAATCCCTGATTGTCACTACTGGAAGATTTTCCCTCCATTCCTTCTCTGGTGACAACCCAAAACTTTGAATTTCTTTCATTTTCACAATACACCTGGTATCCAAAACAAAAAACTAAAATACTGGTTGTTCTTTGGTTCTACTTCAGGAATGGACTGTTGCACCCCCTTCCAGTCCAGGCCGTTTTTCAGTTTTCTACACTGTCACACTTTGAATGACAATTACACAGCCATGTAACATTGTACCCAAATGAATTGTATATCATTGTTTGAGACAGAGTTTTGTTTTCTTTTTGTGGTATTTAACATCACAGGTTTTTTTTCTTCTTTTATATACAGTATAAAACGAAAAAAAAAGACATTTTTGAAAAAAACATGTTTCTTATGTTGTGTTATAAAATTTAGCAAATAAAGCTTTCTTCATCAATTTAGGACAAAATGTATTCTGCTACATTTCTTTGGTAAAAAAACAAAAAACAAATAGCTGTATATTATTTAGTCGGTATGAAGAATTTAGAGTCTACAAACTGAGGTGTATACAGTGCCTTGAAAAAGTATTCACACTCCTTGAAATTTTCCACATTTTGTCATGTTACAACCAAAAACGTAAATGTTTTTT
Organism: Lithobates clamitans; assembly: GCA_037952925.1. Taxonomy (NCBI): domain Eukaryota; kingdom Metazoa; phylum Chordata; class Amphibia; order Anura; family Ranidae; genus Lithobates; species Lithobates clamitans. The sequence goes on from JBBGZY010001677.1 coordinate 1,102,228, forward strand.
ATTGCAATTTTATGTGAAAGACCCACACAAAGTGGCACCTAATTGTGAAGTGGAAGGAAAATGATCAATGGTTTTCAAAATTTTTTACTAATAAATACCTGAAAGTGTGGCGTGCATTTGTATTCAGCCCCCCTGAGATAATACTTTGCAGAACCTCCTTTCACTGCAATTACAGCTGCAAGTCATTTTGGGTATGTCTCTACCAGCTTTGCACATCTAGAGTGAAATTTTTGCCCATTCTGCTTTGCAAAACAGCTCAAGCTCTGTCAGATTGGATGGAGTGTGTCTGAACAGCAATTTTCAAGTCTTGACACAAATTCTCAATTGGATTTAGGTCTGGACTTTGACTGGGCCATTCTAACACATGAATATGCTTTGATCTAAACCATTCCATTGTAGCTCTGGCTGTATGTTTAGGGTTGTTGTCTTGCTGGAAAGTGAACCTCCGCCCCAGTCTCGAGTCTTTTGCAGATTAACAGGTTTTTTTCTAAGATTGCCCTGTATTTGGCTCCATCCATCTTCCCATCAACTCTGGCAAGCTTCCCTTGTGCCTGCTGAAGAAAAGCATCCCCACATGATGCTGCCACCATCATGTTTCACGATGGGGATGATGTGTTCAGGGTGATGTCAAGTGTTAATTTTCCGCCACACATAGCTTTTGCTTTTAAGCCAAAATGTTTTTTGGTCTCATTTGACCAGTGAACCTCCGCCCCAGTCTCAAGTCTATTGCAGACTGCAGATAAATGTTTTTCACATTTTTTTTACAAATAAAATATCTGAAAAGTGTGGCGTGCATTTGTAGTCAGCCCCCTTTACTCTGATACTCCTTACTAAAATTTACTGCCTTCAGAAGTCACCCAATTAGTAAATAGAGTCCACCTGTGTGTAATTTATTCTCAGTATAAAATACAGCTGTTTTGTGAAGCCCTCAGAGATTTGTTAGAGAACCTTGGTGAACAAACAGCATCATGAAGGCCAAGACCAGACAGGTCAGGGATAAAGTTTTGGAGAAGTTTAAAGCAGGGATGGGTTATAAAAAATATACCAAGCTTTGAACATCTTATGGAGCACTGTTCAATCCATCATCCGAAAAGGGAAAGAGTATGGCACAACTGCAAACTACCAAGCATTGGCCGTCCACCTAAACTGACAGGCCGGGCAAGGAGAGCTTTAATCAGAGAAGCAGCCAAGAGGCCCATGGTAGCTCTGGAGGAGCTGCAGAGCTCCACAGCTCAGGAGGGAGAATCAGAAAAAACTATTAGTTGTGCACTTCACAAATCTGGCCTTTATGGAAGAGTGGCAAGAAGAAAGCCATTGTTGAAAAAAAGCCATAAGAAGTCCCGTTAGCAGTTTACACTCTGTAGATGTGCAAAGCTGGTAGAGACATACCAAAAAGACATGCAGCTGTAATGGCAGCGAAAGGTGGTTCTACAAAGTATTGACTCAGGGGGGCTAAATACAAATGCACGCCACACTTTTCAGATATTTATTTGTAAGAAAAAAAATGAAACCCATTTATCATTTTCCTTTCGCTTCACAATTATGTGCCACTTTGTGTTGGTCTATCAGATAAAATCCCAATAAAATACACTGATAAAAATGTGGAAAATTTCAAGGGGTATAAATACTTTTTCAAGGCACTGTATACAGTATCTGAAAATTGATCAATTCCAATATTCTGACTGCCTCATTTTTTGAGGCCCTAAAATGCCAGGTCAGTATGTCAAATGTCCCAAAAATGACCCCTTTTTGGAAAGTAGACAGTCCAGGCAAGGTGATTTTTTTGAAGTTGTAATTTGTTGACAAAATACTTAAAAATATGATGATTTTTTTTTTTTACACAAAACTGTCAATTAAGACATTTCTAACACACAGCATAGGCATACTTAGAATTACAACACCACAAAACATATTCTGCTACTCCTCCTAAGTATGGCAATACCACATGTGTGAGGCTTACATAGAGAGACCCAAAATCCAAAGAGTACCTTAAGTCTTTTTTCTTTCTTGGCTACCTATCACACTTTTGGAAGCTCTGGGGCACCAGGACAGCGGAAAACGCCCACAAAAAGAGTACATTTCTGAAAGCAAACACCCCAACGTATTTTCTAAGAGGCATACAGAGTCTTTTGAAAATGTGATTTTTTTGCCACAAGTTTTTGCAAAATAAGAAAGAAAATTAAAGGTTATCAAAAAAGTTGTTAAGATATTTGTATAGCATGTATATACTTAGAATTACATCCCAAAACACATTCTGCTACTCCTCCCGAGTGTGAGGATACCACATGTGAGATTTTTTCACAACATAGCCACATATAATTTGTTACATTTACTGGGGATATATTGTTTGACGCCCAGTCTGCCCATAAAATGGATGTCGATAGGTTTGTCGGGAATATACATGTCGGAACATTTTTGGGAACAAAAATTGATAATTGGACAAATTTTGTTAAATTTGTCGTATTCAGGGTGACTTCGGGGGGGCACAGGGAATTGTTATAAAAAAAAAAAAATATGAGGTTCCTGCATTTTTACAATATGTTCTGGTCACAACGGAGGAATACAATGGCATATGGCTCTGCCGACACTGGAGTGACTAGCAATCAGAACAGTATTGCCGTCTTCACTGACTCTGTTGACACTGGCATGGCAGCGATCAGAACACTGGTGCTGGCTTATACTGGTCTGGCATCACTGCAATCAGTGACACTGACTGGGGTCACTAGCAATAAGGTTGACTGTTCCTGGTAGCACTGGTGACACTGGGACAGGTGTCTGGCTGCATGGTTTATTCACATTACACCCTGGTGGGCTAGCGATCAGGGATGCTGTAAGCTGGATGGCACTAGTGTATATGTTTATATGACAGACACAGATTACACTCACAGTACCACTGAAACTGCACTTTCTCCTCTGACACACAATTTCAGTGGGAGGAGAGAAACCAATGCTTTCTCTTTTCTTTATTTACATATGTAATCACTGTGATGGACACAGTGATCACATTGTACAGAACTAATTGTAATGGTCCTGTACCCAGTCACATGATTCACGGTCTCGGAGGGACACAGCGATCACCAGGCATGCCAGTGCACACTCTAGGAGCTGTGCACTAGCTGCTGATGAGGATGTAGGGCAGTGGTAGGCAACCTGGGGCCCTCCAGCTGTTGTGGAACTACATTTCCCATGAGGCATTCCAAGGCTGGCAGTTACAATTACTCCGAGAGGCATGATGGGACTTGTAGTTCTCAACAGCTGGAGGGCCCCATGTTACCTACCCCTGATGTAGGGGTATGTCCACCCGCAGTGGCAAAGCTCCCCTCCAGCCATTTACGTAGACGGGCCGGACAGGAAGCAGTTAAACTCCACCTTCATACAGTTCAACTCTAAACACTATTTATCCCTTTCATGACTAAGCCTATTTTTGATATTTGGTGTTTACAAGTTAAAATCCGTATTTTTTGCTAGAAAATTACTTATAACCCCCAAACATTATATATATTTTTTAGCAGAGAATCTAGAGAATAAAATGGTGATTGTTGCAATATTTTAGGTCACATGGTATTTATGCAGCGGTGTTTTAAACGCAACTTTTTGGGAAAAGGGACATTTTCATGAATTTTAAAAAACTAAACAATAAAAAGTTAGCCCAATTTTTTTGTATAATGTGAAAGATGATGTCACGCAGAGTAAATAGATACCAAACATGTCCCGCTTTATAATTGCATGCACTCGTGGAATGGCGACAAACTACAGTACCTTAAAATCTCCATAGGCGGCGCTTTAATTTTTTTTACGGTTACCAGGTTAGAGTTACAGAGGAGGTCTAGTGCTAGAACTACTGCTTTCGCATGGACGATCATGGCAATACCTCACATGTGTGATTTGAACACCGTTTACATATGCGGGCGTGACTTCCGTATGAGTTTTAATTGCTGCGTGAGCTCGCGGGGACGGGGGCGCTTTCAAAACTTTTTTTTTTCTTATTTATTTTTATATTAATAAATTGTGTTTAAAAAAAAAAATTTGATCACTTTTATTGCTGTCACAAGGCATGTAAACATGCCTTGTGACAGTAATAGGTGGTGACAGGTACTCTTTATGGAGGGATGGCGGGGTCTAAAATACCCCCCATCCCTTCTTTGCACTTCAAAGTATTCAGATCGCCGTTTTCAATACTGCCGTGTTGAATACTGTATATTTTTTTTTAAAACTGGCGCCATTGGCAGCCGAGTAAACGGGAAGTAACGTCATGACACAGCTTCCGTGTTTACATTTAGGAGACTGGAACAAAGCAGTTTCTGGCTTTGTTCCAGTCTGTGGCTAGCCGCCGGAGGCAGCGGATTGTTGATCTCGGGTCTCCCGATGGATTGGGAGGCCCGTTGAGAGCGGCGGAGGGCGGCGAGAGGAGGGGACGTCCTGTCCCACTCATCCAGCATAACAGCCCAGCGGCTTTTACCCACATCGGTTGTTATCCCCGGAAAGCCGATCGCCGGCTCTAATAAATGGTACCGGGATGAGGCTGCAGCTGCGGGCATCATCCTAGTATAACCCCCGAAAGCTGAGGCCGCACATGTGCGTACAGTCGTCGGAAGGGGTTTTTGTCCAATGTTGTAGTGTAAGGGAGTGATATTCATAAAAGCAATTACATAGATGTAGAAGAAGATCCAATCGGTTACAAAACTTTCACTTTTACTCTTATTTTACTGTTGCTTATTGTCCATTTTAAAATATCTTTACATTAATTTTTTTCTTTTATATTAAAATGAGATTTGAAAATTGTCAAGCTAAATCTGCAAATGCTCAAACCAGAAACAAAAGAAACTCACCTCTCTGGAGCGGCTACCATATTTAAAACTGTTAAATTCCTCTGTCTGGGTGTGGCAGTGTGCATCATGGACATTTCTTTAAAGTGATATTGAATGTAAATAAAAAAATAAAATAAAAACAACATGTCATAATTACCTGCTCTGTATAATGGTTTTGCACAGAGCAGCCCCAATCCTCCTCTTTTTGTGTCCCCCTCCAGTGCTCCTGGCTCCTCTTTTTCTCCAAGTGCCCCCATAGCAAGCCACTTGCTATGGTGGCACTTATGCGTGCTCGCTCCTGAGCCCTGCCTCACTGGCTGTGATTGACAGCAGCGGGAGCCAATGAGTGGGCTCTCAGCCATTGAGTGGGCAGTGACCCAGGAAGAGCAGCTGCTCTCATACACATCTCTGGATTGGGCTCTGTTAAGTATTAGGGGGGCCGCATACTAAAGCTAAATAATACTGAAGTTTTTTACATGGAATAAGTTTTAAGTTTTAGAAGGATTAGAGGGATAAGAACATCTGTCAGCTTTTATTGCTGTCTGTGCCCCCATTAGGGAGATTGACTCTATTTGTCATGTTTACAAACATCGTCGAGAGTGAAAGTAAAACAAAATCCCAAATGTTGGGATGACATCAGAACACTAATTGAGTGGAAATTTTCCAATGGGGACACTAGTTCTGGTGAGGGACAGGAAGTGAAGGGAAATCTCCCCAATAGGAAACAGATGCCCCCCCAAAAAAACTATTCAAAATTCAAAAAATAAAATAAAATGTTTTGCCTTTAGTTACACTTTAACCTGCCCCAGTGTTGTCCGCTCTCAGTCTGCTGGTGATTAGGTTGTTATCCCACAAGCTGGAAAAACTCTGTACAGGGGCTGAGAGTGCAATATGTCACATCCAAAACTGCCACTGTCACACCCATTACCAAGGCTTCTGGTGCTCAGGATTCCAGAAAACTCTAATCAGCAATGCCCAAGAACCAGTTATAATTAACTGCATTGCTATTGCATATTGGCATGGGGGGTTACAGTGATCAGTACTTTTGGAAGTGATCGTGTGGCTGCTTTACAGCCACCATAGTAACTTTCACATGAAAGCCCATAACCAGCTTTACACATTCAACTTTTCTGTTATGGTGACATCTATAAACTTTCAGATTTCCCATTACTTTCTTTCCCATTGACAATGGTCACTAGGTCAAAACCAGACAATTCTTCCCAGCAGGGATATAGACAGCACAAAATTTAGAGCTGCAATCAAAGACCCTATAGTAGATCCAGAGGTAAATTCAGAGAAATGAGACTGCCTTAGTGACACATCTCATTGAGGTCAATGAAAAATAGCAAACAAAAATGATTCTAAGAAAAGTTAATGAAGAAGTGAGGAAAACCCATCAAATAAACCATTTATTCACAGAGTTATTGTGACAGTAGCATGGAAAATCCACCATAGGTTAAGCTGTTTCTTGTCATAGACATTTATGTCTGCTGCTGTGTCATCACAGTCTATCCAAATGAATATAGTCTACTGGAAATTATCCAATCCGAAATGCAAACTCAGACCATACAAATATTACAAGGATACAATTCTTGACAGTCAAATTTAGGTTAGAAAGTAATTTTTAAAAAGTCTTCTTATGGATCATTAACTAACTAAAGGCTTCCCTTCAAATACAGAGCTGAAAACAAATTAAAATTATGGCCTTCCATGATTTAAACTATGTTGCATTTATATGTAAAAATAATAATCCATTAAAATGTTGGCCTCAATAATGAATTGAATTAATGAATAAAGCTTCAATAACAAAGCCAAATTATGTGTACATCACATATAAACCTGTCATACCTTTTTTTCATAAAAGCCATTAATCGATAAAAGAACCTATGTAACACACATGCGGTATAACAGAAATTGTGATATTTATGTAGCGCACTACCCCCTTAGGAGCTGCCGATTTTGTTCATTTTACCTTATGCCAGCTTGTTCCGTTTCCGATCCTCCCATGCAATTCCATAAAAGTAGCACTTCACATTCTGAACTTTTTAAATGGCTTTATTTGGGACACATTTGTAGGGCAATAGAATGAAGCATATGAAATGCCCCCTTGAATCCCATATTTGAACTAGAAAAGGGAAATATAAAATTGTAACCGTAGCTTTGTAGATTAAATTCCCCTGTTAGCGATCGTTTTCTGACTTCTGAAGTACATACTCTCACTAGGGCAGCTGAGCATCACTCTGAATAATGCCATGAAGGTTGAAACTCAAAGTCCTAGGCCTCACCACCTATTTCCGTGACTTGCAGTGTCCAACCTCCTCCACGAACCCCCAGAAGTGTTTCCTACTGTGGTCCTTGGATACACAGCAAAGAATTTCTGAATAGATCCACTGGGTTTGCACTCTCCCAACAGTCCATGTTCTACTCACAGAAGGCTGTTCCCAGCATTCTTCTTCCGCTTAGTTGCTACTTCCTCCTGCGTTTCATGATGACTCCTGCTCCAGGGAACCCAACCTTGGCCTCCCTAGAGTCGCCTTCGGCTATCTGGCTCCAGGATCTCTGAACTCCCGGGCTTTCCAGCCTCCTCCCCGGAGGCGCCGGGGTCTCTGAACCCCCAGGCCTTCGGTCCTGAAACCTCTGGACCTCAAGCCCTTTCCTGGAAAAATCCCCCCCGGGGACATATGACCCCCCCTTTTTATGAGAGACCGCCTTCCAGACCACAAAAATTAACTATTGGTCATTTCTCTCACATGGGGTTTCCTACCACTCAGGTCTCAGCCCATCCTCTCTTGCCAGCAGAGTCCACTCCCAAGCAGAGGAATGTAGGCGGTCACACCCCCTTCTACTCTATCACTCCCAACCTCAAATCCACAACCAGGCCCAGTAAAAAAAACAAAACACAAAATCCTGGTTAAATGTACCTATTTCTACCTCCTACTCTATCAAAAACAAAACTAAGCATCTACCAAAATGGTAAGGGCGCTACATTTATATGCCAGAAATTGTGAAATTTTGGCATTATAATTGAAAATATGACTGATCATGCCAAAAAATTGTCTTTTATTTAACCACTTCAGCCCCGGAAGATTTGGCTGCTCAAGGACCAGAGCACTTTTTACAATTTGGCACTGCGCTGCCTTAACTGGTATTTGCGCGGTCATGAAATGCTGTACCCAAACAAAATTTGCGTCCTTTTTTCCCCCACAGATAGAGCTTTCTTTTGATGGTATTTGATTGCCTCTGCGGTTTTTATTTTTTGCGATATAAAACCGAAAAAGACTGAAAATTTCTAAAAAAAATTATATTTTCTACTTTATGATATAAAAAAAAAATCCAACAAACAAAATTTTAGTCATACGTTTGGGCCAAATTGTATTCAGCCACATGTCTTTGGTAAAAAAAAGTCAATAAGCATATATTTATTGGTTTGCACAAAAGTTATAGCGTCTACAAACTAGGGTACATTTTCTGAAATTTACGCAGCTTTTCGTTTACGACTGCCTATCTAATTTCTTGAGGTGCTAAAAATGGCAGGGCAGTACAACCCCCCCAAAATGAACACATTTTGGAAAGTAGACACCCCAAGGAAAATGCTGAGAGGCATGTTGAGCCCATTGAATATTTTATTTTTTGTCACAAGTGATTGAAAAATAATTGCAAAAAAAAAATAAAATTACACAAAGTTGTCACTAAATGATATATTACTCACACATGCCATGGTTATATGTGGAATTACAACCCAAAATACATTCTGCTGTTTCTCCCGAGTATGGGGATACCACATGTGTAGAACTTTTTGGGAGCCTAGCCGCGTACAGGACCCCAAAGACCAATCACGCCTTCAGGATTTCTAAGGGTGTTAATTTTTTAATTTCACTCACTACCTATCACAGGTTTGAAGGCCATAAAATGCCAAGATAGCACACCCCCCCCTCCCAAATGACCCCATTTTGTAAAGTAGACACCCCAACCTATTTGCCAAGAGGCATGTTGAGTCCATGGAATAGTTTGTAATTTTCCTGTCACTTGTGCAAAATATAATTTATTAATTTATTTTTTACACAAAGTTGTCACTAAATGATAGTGTTCAAACATGGCATGGTTATATGTGGAATTACACCCCAAAATACATTCTGCTGCTTCTCCTGAGTATGGGGATACCACGTGTGGGACTTTTTGGCAGTCTAACTGCGTACAGGACCCCGAAAACCAATCACCGCTTTCAGGCTTTCTAAGGGCGTAAATTTTTGATTTCACTACCTATCACATTTTCGGAGGCCATGAAATGCCCAGATAGCACCCCCCCCCCCCAAATGACCCAATTTTGGAAAGTAGACACCCCAAGCTATTTGCTGAGAGGCATGTTAAGTATTTTGCATATGTCGCTTTTTGTCACAAAGTTTTGAAAATTGAAAAAAGGAAAAACAAAAAAAAACATTTTTCTTTTCTTTCTTCATTTTCAAAAACAAACGAGAGCTGCAAAAAACGCACCATGCCTCTTAGCAAATACCTTGGGGTGTCTACTTTTCAAAATGGGGTAATTTGTGGGGGGGGGGGGGTTGTGCTATCTTGACATTTCAGGGCCTCCTTAACCGTGATAGGTAGTGAGGAAGTGAAATCACCATTTTACGCCCCTAAAAAGCCTGAAGGCAGTGATTGGTTTCCGGGGTCCTGTACACGGCTAGGCTCCTAAAAAGTCTCACACATGTGGTATCACTGTACTCAGGAGAAGTAGAAGAATGTATTTTGGGGTGTAATTTCACATATTCCCATGGCATGTTTGAACAATATATCATTTAGTGACACCTTTGTGCAAAAAAATAAAAAATAAATAAAAAATAAAAGTTTGCAATTTTCCCGCAACTTGTGGCAAAATATAAAATATTCCATGGACTCAACATGCCTCTCAGCAAATAGCTTGGGGTGTCTACTTTCCAAAATGGGGTCATTTGGGGGCGTTTGAACGTTCCTGGCATTTTATGCACAACATTTAGAAGCTTATGTCCCACATAACCCACTCTTATAACCACTTGAAGATAAAGCCCTTTCTGACACTTTTTGTTTACATGAAAAATATTTTTTTTTACTAGAAAATCACTTTGAACCCCCAAGCATTATAAATTTTTTTTTAAAGCAACGACCCTACAGATTAAAATGGTAGGTGTTTTTTTTTCACACTATTTGCGCAGCGATTTTTCAAATGCAATTTTCTTGGGAAAAAAACGCTTTTTGGAATTTAATTGCACTAAAACACACTAAACGTCCGTTTACCAGCAGCAGTGTACAAGAGGCCTTAATGTTTACAAGCAGTTACAAGCATTTGGCATTTGAAATGCCAGTAAACTACAGTCCTGAACTTGATTTATCGGCTTTCAAAAAAAAAAAACCTGTAACCTCAACTGCCTCTAACCCACTATAAACGAGTGTACATATACACATTTGATAACATTGAGGAGAGTTCAGGGGCTGCTGAAAAAAAAAAACACCCAACTGCTCCTTAACGTGAGTTTAGCAGCTGCAATGTACATAAAGCCTTATGGCTCTTACTCTTTCCCTGTAACTCAAATAAGGCTTTGCGATCTAGAAGTACCTGAATACTTTTGCACATCCAGTTTGTGAGAGTCTTTTTCTTCATTAGAAGGATTAGGCTGAAAGGAGGAAATATTGATCTCAGTTGAGCAATGGACATGTAGGTCTTGATTGTCCTGGATGCACAGGACAGCCATTATGCAAAGTGGAACTCCCACAGCTGAATTCCAGCGCTGCCCAGAGGCTATTCTGAGCCTCAGAATGGAAAGAGAAACCAACAGCCACCTGGAGCATGCAGGAATTTATTATACCTAGTTGCTAGCAGGCAAGTACCCTATTCCTTTCCCTGTACCATTGTTCTACCTCAGGCTGTGACCCCAACAGACTTTCTCCACTGTGTTTAACACCTGCTGGGGGGGGGGACCATAAAAAACAGAAGTTACAGCGCTAATAACTTGTGAACAATATAATAACTGAATAATAGTGATCAGTCCATAAAGTGTCCAAAAATAAAATGACAAAATCTTTGAAGTCATGTCTCGTGGAATAATAGATGACAGACACACCCAAAGTGCACCTTCCACCGGGATAATAAAAGATGTGCCCTTACCAGATAGCTAGACTCCACGTTATAGGAGCCTAGTAAGACATATATTCACACATCATGGAGGATCCATCCATTGGAAACAAATGAAAAAGGCACTGAAGCCAATCTTGCTGGTTTCTCGCTTTCCTTCTCTCTCATAGGTGTAATATAAAAGGAAAAAAAATAGCCACACAGTGTAAAACCGTGGTGGTTTATTGAAATTATCCACAAGTCCAACAAAACATTGATTAAAAAGTCATGGGTTAAAAGAATCTGCAGATCAAACAAACTAGCGTGGTGTATTGAGCATAGACTCCACCCTAGTTTCGTCATACATGACCCCAATGACATAATTTATGGACTGATCACTATTATTCATTTAAATACATTGATCACAAGTTATTAGCATGGCAATTTTTTCTGTTTTTACACAAAATGTTCTGTTGTGTGATTGCCAGCTGCTTTTTTGATTATTCATCACCATTCTTCACCTGCTACAATTTTTTTTCTATAGAAAGAAGGAACCAGTCTGCACAGGAGCCACAAACAGAGCACACCTGGGGTCCCATGTCAGTACACTCTGCCAAGGATGGGAAATCTCTTAAGAGGGTTGGTCTAGTGACAAACACACTGTCATTGAATGATTGATCTTTATAATCATCAAAAGCAGTAAAAAAAAAAAAAAAAAAAAAAAAAACTCAACATGTAAATATTTTTTTTCCTTTTTTATTCTGTAGCCGCTTCAGCCCCGGAAGATTTTACCCCCTTCCTGACCAGAGTGTTTTTTTGCGATTCGGCACTGTGTCGCTTTAACTGACAATTGCGCGGTCGTGCGATGTGGCTCCCAAACAAAATTGACATCCTTTTTTTCCCACAAATAGAGCTTTCTTTTGGTGGTATTTGAACGCCTCTGCGATTTTTATTTTTTGCGCTATAAACAAAATAAGAGCGACAATTTTGAAAAAAAACGCATTATTTTTTACATTTTGCTATAATGAATATCCCCCAAAAATATATAAAAAAACATTTTTTTTCCTCAGTTTAGGCCGATCGTATTCTTCTACATATTTTTGGTAAAAAAAAAAAAAAAAAAAAATCGCAATAAGCGTTTATTGACTGGTTTGCGCAAAAGTTATAGAGTTTACTAAATAGGGGATAGTTTTTATGGCATTTTTATTAATAATTTTTTTTTTACTAGTAATGGCGGTGATCAGCGATTTTTATTGTGACTGCGACATTATGGCAGACATGTCGGACATTTTTGGGGCCATTGTCATTTATACAGCGATCATTGCGATTAAAAATGCACTGATTACTGTGTAAATGACACTGGCAGTGAAGGGGTTAACCACTAGGGGGCGGGGAGGGGTTAAGTGTGTCCTAGGGGAGTGATTTCTAACTGTAGGGGGGTGGGCTAGCAGTGTCATTACTCTGATCACAGCTCCCGATGACAGGGAGCTGTGATTAGTGACACTTGTCACTAGGCAGAACGGGGAGATGCTGTTTACATCAGCATCTCCCCGTTCGTCATCTCCGTGAGGCGATCGCGGGTATCCCGGCGGCGATCGAGTCCGCGGGACCCACGACCTGACTCACGGAGCTCCCGGGCGGTGCGCACACAATGGCACGGCGGGGAATTCAAATGGACTTACAGGTACGCCCATTTGCCCAGCCATGCCATTCTGCCGACGTACATCGGCGTGCGCCAGTCGGGAACCGGGTAGAGGTCACATGATCTTTCCCTGCTTGTTTTGTCCACAGGGCAAGATTAATGGGAGCAGCCTCCAGCAATCTCATGATTTATGCTATGTACATCATCTAAGCAAGTCAAAACTATCAGCCAGTGTTTGCACAGCACTGACTGGTGCTGTAGCAGTCACATGACCTCATTTAAAAACAAAAAAAAGCAAAAAGGAGGGAGGAGATGAATGGCTGCCTGTGCACTGAAACAGGAACATCCACAGTAATGGTGGCAACGTCGGCCTTATAAAATCAGATGCTGCAGCTAGTACAGAGGCAGAGAGGCAGCACCACTGAGTGACAGGATCAACCAGGTTTATTTTACTTCCCATAAAATAACTGTTAAAATGCTGAAGTTGATATGTACACAATGACCATATTTTACATTATGGCTTTAATGACACTTTAATTTATTAACGCGGTTTCCTGTCCCTCGCAGTTGGGTAGGCTCTTAGATGTGTTGCACTCAGACGTAGTAGGCAAATCCAGCAAGACCTATTTTTTCTGAGTTGAAGTCCATCTGTAAACATGTTAGTTGTAGCATGGTACAAGATGTGAATGGACCTTAAAAGCGGAGTTCCAGGTTTTTTTTCGTTTATTAAAAGTCAGCAGCAGCTGACTTTTAATAAACAGACACTCACCTGTCCCACGGTCCAGCCTCACTCCACTCCCCTCCTCGGCGCCTCCATTGAAACTGTGGGCAGCCGGCCGTGACAGCTTGCGGCTTCACGGGCGTCTTCGCCTTGCGAGTTGCGATGCCCTTTCCTCCGAGTGGACAGGCAATCTTCTGGGACCTGTGGCGTGTCCCAGAAGATTGCAGAAAGAGAGGGGCCACCTAGGGGGAGAGGAGGAGTCCCCTAGGCGGCCCGTAGTCAGAAGTGTGACAGGAAGTCCCACACAAAACTAGTCACCCACTCCCCCCCCTCCAAAAATGAGATGCCAAATGTGGCATGTAAGGGGGCAAGGAGTGCTTAAAGCGGAAGTTCCACTTTTGGGTGGAACTCTGCTTTAAGGGCTATAATGCTAGCATATTAGAAAGGGCATATTCTGAATGTCTGCATAAAGCATGAACAAAAATTGTGGGGACTATGCTGTTATGGTTTAACTCCTCTACCACCAATTTTCTAATTTATTTCAAGCATCAGGCTTACTTAATAACCAAGCGTAGGACTTGATGAAACCCTTTTGCCAGGTTGTCATGGCAACGTGAAATTGTCACCTACTTATTGGGCCAACTCCTAAGCTACCCGACTGAGCCTTACTCATCAACCTGGTGCCCACCACTGTGTCACGTGAATTTCTTGTCACATAGAACTGCTTCCCAGCTCTGTCAGCTAGTCCAACCACAAGTAGATCCGAGTAGAAGAGCTTTCACATGACTACTACTAAGTCTGGCTGCTTTAAGTGTAGGAGTGATAATTATTAAACACAATACATCTGCATTAATGTTGTGTGTAATGCTGTATTACTGTGAAATCCTTCATTTTTAAAGCTGGATTGCAGATTTTCGGAAGGTTTATGTAGGGCAATCCATTCACACACAGCTATCAGTTGGCAAATTACTCAAAGAGGATTGCTGACTGGTTGCTACGTGTGACACTACTTTGCTTTCTGTATTATTTTAGGTACAATTTAAAGCAGTTGTAAACCTCAGACATGAAACCTGAACAAAGCATATCCTGCTATAGTGTGTGCTTGTCTCAATCCAGAGCACTAAGTGTCATTTCTGTCTGTTGCTTTGTTCCTCTGCTATCAGCACGAATCACTTCTGACAAGTCTTCATGAGGGGAAAAAAAGGTGACATGGGAGGGACCACCCGGTTTTTGACAACCTCAGCTTTGTTCCTGCGTGCTGTGTTAATAGGGGTGTGTCTCTTCCCTCCAATCAGCTGTCAGACCTCTCCTCACTGAGCTTTGCAGAGTAACTTCAGCTCTCCTCCCCCTTTCTTTCATCTGTCAGACAATCTTCAGTACTTTGAATGGATGTAGAGAAAAAAGGACTGCCGGTAAACAGGTACAATTTATATAGGCAGATTTGTTTCATCTCTGTCCATGACCTGAGGCCAGTTACTTCACTAGGTATATATAAGGGTTTACAGCCAGTTTAAAGGCAACAATTTTTTTGTTAATTTTTGATAAAGGGAGGGTTCTGACCCCTGTTGGGTTTTTTAGCCATCTACTCCCATTGGGGAGATTTCCCTTCATCTCCTGTCCCGAAGCCAAACCAGGAAATGAGAAGAAATCTCTCCAAAGACAGGGAAATCCATGGTTGTCACCAAGGTCAACTGAACTAGTACCTCCATTAGAAGATTTACCCCTAATACTGTTTTGGGGACAACCAAAAATGTGGGTTTTTCTGTCACTTTAAAACGAGAACAGTAAACCTAACAAATAGAGAGGGTGAATCTCCACAACAGGGGCACAGACAGCAATAAAAAGCTGACAGCCTTCCAATCCCTCTCCCCACTGTCCGAAGAAAAAAAAAAAAAAAAAAAAAAGTTTTGCTTTTAGTTATACTTTAACGTGACCTGTGAGAGAAAAAAAATATAGCAAAACTTGCTCACAAATTAAATGTAATTTATACTAGGTTTATATGAAATGGCGAAAATAGTATGACAAGGCTTTTTACAAGGTTTGTGGTTATTAAAGTGAAAGTAAAGCCTATTATAAGCCTGCCCCTCTTCCTAACTAGGCTGCATATGGTTTATAAAAGAGAGCAATGTAAAATAACTATTTTTTCAGCTTGGGTGCAATCACGTGATCCAAAAGCAGTGGCTCTCCTGTATGAGGGTGTATTTAACAATGGGCTAAATTCAAAAGTATTTACACTAATCTTGATTAGGGTACAATCACACTTGCAAATGCACCAACACTCTGATTACAAGTCTGAACTGATTAGTTGGGAGCGGCAGCCCCGTTGAAATCAATGGGAGGGCTTCTGGCTCCTGCAGCTAATTGCAGCCACTCGCATGTAATTGCTCATGCAGCAATCACATGAGAGTGATCAGCCTTGGACGCATACTGCATGCTGCTGGGGTTTCCAAAATGTAATTGGACAATGGGTGCATTTGCAAGTGTGAATGTAAACGTATAAAATCGGTATGCAGCATAGATAGGAAGGTGGGGGAAGGCAACATTTTTAAGCAGACTTCTATTAGCCAATACTTCCACGTTTAGGTTGTTAAAACATGCATTTCTAAAGGAACTTAAAGCTGAATTTGAAAGTGGTATATTCCATACATTATCTTAAGAGCATTAAATCAAATGCCTTAACGCTTTAATGTTTTATCATGGATATCACGGTTGTCAACCCAAAAAGTTGTATATATGGTGCTGCCACCTTTATCTATGACTTTTAAGGACATACAAGACCTGCGTTACCTTGGCTCTTAACCACTAAACATCCGAGATATGGCCGAATGACGGCCACAGCGCGGACCTGAATTCCCGGGAGGCCGTCATATGACGGCTTCCTCTGTGCGGGCGCGCGCCGAGCGCGCTGTGATCACCGAGTCACTGAGACTCGGCTGATCACCGATCCGAGTAAGGGGCCGGTCCCGCCCCCTTACCATGTGATTAGCTGTCAGCCAATGACAGCTGATCACATGATGTAAACAAAAGATCGGTAATCGTTTTTTTTTTCTACTCACGCTGACAGCGTGAGTAGAAAAAAAAAGCAGATCACTGGCTCGGATGTGAGGAACATCGGTCCCCAAGTGGAAGAGGCACATCTGCCTCATCAGTGCCACCATAATAGTGCCACCTAACAGTGCCCACAGTGCCACCTATCAATGCCCACCTGTAGTGCCACCTATCAATGCCCACCTGTAGTGCCACCTATCAATGCCCACCTGGCAGTGCTGCCCATCACTGCCACCCATCAGTGCCCATCACTGCCGCCTCATCAGCATACATCAATGGAGAAAAATGACCCGTTTTAAATTTTTTATAACAAAATATAAAAAAATAAAAAATTTTTTTTTTAAAACAAAATTCAGTTTTTTACATTTTTTTAAACAAAAAGTAAAAACTGCAGAGGTGATAAAATACCACCAAAAGAAAGCTCTATTTGTGGTGACAAATTTATAAAAATTTCATTTGGGTACAGTGTTGTATGACCGCGCAATTGTCATTCAAAGTGCGTCAGCGCTGAAAGCTCAAAATTGGTCTGGATAGGAGGGGGTTTAAGTGCCCTGTAAGCAAGTGGTTAAAGTGGAATCAAACCTTTTCTTTTACAGCAAAGAAAGCTGCCATCGTTGACATATGATCTGCAGTTATCATGATGCTGGACATATAATCAGTTATAACAGCAACCTTTTAAGGCCTCTTGCACACGATACTCCTGTTTCAGCACCTACTTTTTTTCAGACATTTTTTGTATGCATCTGCGCATATTTACGTGCATTTATGTGTATATACTTTCATGCATTTTAGCACACAAGGCGTAAATTACTGACCAAAAAAGCTGATTTTTTTATTTTATTTTTTTTTACTATAGAACGCACTTCGCTTGTTTATGCGCCTGTGTGCATAGGCAAATTACAATTAATGGGCTGTATTTTAGCTCAGTAAAAAAAAAAAAAAAAAAAAAAAAATCTGTACTGAGCTTTTTTTAAGCTGCAGTGTGCAAGAGGCCCAATGGCTTAATAGTTTGGTTGAGGGCACAAACAAATGTTGCAGTTATCAGTCACAGCCTGCCTTAAATGTAACTGTTTTGGGAAACAGTTGAAGTGGTTGTAAACCTCAGACAAGAAATATGAACAAAGAATATCCTTCTAGTGTGTATCTGGTGTGTCCCTTTCCCTCCAATCAACTTTCAGAGTTCTCCTCACTGAGCTCTGCAGAGTGCGATTTTTGCTCTTTGTCTGGTTTCCTGGCAGCTCAGACAAGCTGTAGAGAAGAGAGGACTGCAGATAAACAGGTACAATTTATGTGATTGGATTTGTTTGATCTCGGTTTATCACCCAAGGCCAGTCACTTCACTGGGAACATGCAAAGGTTTAAAGGCTCATTTAATATCTAACAACAAGTAAGCTGATTGGGAGTTCTGACTTACTGATCTGTATGCTTGTTCTAATTCACCATAGGGTAAGCATTGCTGCCAGGATAGAAACACTTTCAAAATGGAGTCAGAAACAACAGCCTACATCTTAGGAAAGTCAGAAATCACAGCCTACTTTTAAAGTGGTTTAAAGTCTAATTGTTTTTTTATCCATAGGCAAGAGGCATGGGGGGCTGCTAAAGTGAAGGTAAGCCATCACTCTGAAATATTGTTCCACAGAGCAGGTAACTATAGCCTCTTTTTTAATAATAATAAAAAAGCCTTTAAATATCACTTTATTTTTTGTTTACAAAAGTTTTATTGGAAGATTCAGTACAAAAGAGTTACAGGGTTATGGTGGTTAAGACAGTTGAGTACAAGATAATGTATATAATGGTCAATATACAGTAAGATTTGTATAGTACATAATTGGGAGGCAAGTAGAAGTATTATAACAATGAGAGGGGTGTACACAATCTATATATTAGAGTGTAGTAAGTTTCAGTCACGAGGCCATAAAGACCATTTTTCATCAAAAGAATGCATACTATCATGTAGGGTATGATAAATTCTTTCTGAGAGATTGAGCATATCCATTCTAGACAGAACTTGAGTCCAGGGTAAGTTTTGGGATTTCCAGTTTAGAGCTATCATCCATTGGATAGAACTGATTAGGGAGTGGGTCAGTCTTATACAAGATATAGGTATGTCAGGGATTGTTGCATACAGTATACATAATTGTGGTGAGAGGTTGATTTTTTTTTTTGTTATAGATTCTATTTTATCTGCAGCAGCGTTCCATATGGGCTCTAGGTATACACAGTCCCAAAATATATGAAGGTATGTGCCAGGTACATTGCAACCCCTAAAACAGTTAGGAGAGGCAGAAGGGTAGAAGGAGTGGATTTTCGAGGGTGTCAGGTATAATCTAGAGAATAGTTTCATTGGCGACTCCCTAAATGAAGCTGCAATATTACACTTACGGAGGTTGTTTATCATGGCATTCCATGATTTTAAGGGGATAGAAATATCTAAATCAGTTTCCCATTGCAGCATTGGGCCAGACTTCTCAGGTAATATAGTATCGTTAAGATGTTTATAAATTATAGAAATCAGGCCTTTATCCCTTGGAGAGTTTAGACAGATGTGCTCAAATAAGGTCGTTTGAGATTGAATGTTTAATGAGTAGTATTCTGTGTAGAAGTTTTTAATATGGAGATAATTTGAGAGCTCGGAAGATGGAAAGCTGTAAGTAGATTGGAGTGTGTGGAAGGGAATGAATGTTTTGAATGGGAGTAGTGATCTTAAGGTAGTCAAACCGTTGTTGCGCCAATGATGGAATGAGTTGTTATTGTTATGGTTTTGAATGAGTCTGGGGTCCCCTAAAAAGGATGCCAGAGGGGGAGTGTCTGATGATAATTTGAATGTTTTATTAATTTTAAGCCAGAATTGGAGAAGATGGGCCACAATATTATTTAGTTTAAGGATTTTGTGGTGATAGTTTAGGTTAGACCATAATAGGCCCTGTATAAAGTAAGGAGAGATTGAGTTTGATTCAAAGTTTAGCCATGGGATGTTTGAGTTGGGGGCAAACCATTGGGTTATTTGTGTAAGTTTGGTTGCTATAAAATATTGCCAAATACTTGGAATGCCAAGCCCGCCTTTATTTTGGGGTCTGAACATGAGAGGGTAGCTGCATCTAGGTTTCTTGTTGGACCAGATAAATCTATTAATTTCTCTTTGTAAAGCTTCGAGTCTGGTTTTGGGGACATTGATAGGTAATGAACGGAAATAGTATAGAAGTTTGGGGAGAATCGTCATCTTAAAAGCGCATATTCTGCCGAGAAGAGAGATACGGTAAGAGGACCAATTTTTTAAAAGAGATGTAATATTTGAAAAAAGAGGTATGTAGTTCGTTTTATATAGAAGTTTGTGGTGGGAAGTGATTTGGATACCTAAGTATCTAAATGATTTGGAGCACCATATGAAGTTGAAATTTTTCTGAAGGTTTGTGGTTATATTAGGGGGCAGATTAATGGGTAGGGCTGAACATTTATTAATGTTAATACCTAGGCCTGATAGAGTATGAAAAGAATTGAGTTCGGATATAAGGTTGGGTAACGATATGAGAGGGTTAGTGAGGAATAGTAGGGCGTCATCTGCATAGAGACTTAGTTTGAATTCATTTGGGCCCTTACTATATCCATTGATATCTGGGTTATTTCTTATAGCTTGGGCTAGGGGTTCTATTGCTAATGCAAATAATAAGGGAGAAAGGGGGCAGCCCTGTCTGGTTCCTCTACTTAGGGGAAAGAAGTCTGAGTTATGGCCGGGGATTTTTATTCTGGTTTTAGGAAGGTGGTAGAGAGCATTAAATCCGTGGATAAATTTATCTGTGATGCCAAACTTAGGAAGTAGATGGTTGAGATATGACCAGCTAACACTATCGAAAGCCTTGTGTATATCAAGGCTAAGAAGGCAGACCGGGCGGGAAAAGTGATTGGCATCTTGTACTATGTTAGTAACAAGTCTTACATTATCTGTGATCTGTCTGCCGGGAATGAACCCAGTTTGATCGATGTGTATAAGGGAGGTGATGACTTTGGCCAATCTGTCAGCCAGGAGTCTACCGAAAATTTTTAAGTCATTGTTGAGCACTGAGATAGGACGAAAATTTTGGGGAAGGGTGTGATCTTTAAAAGGTTTAGGAATAAGAGATAGATTTGCTAGAAGCATATCTTCTGGGAATTGACCACCCATCAAAATGTGGTTAAATAATTTGGTTAATCTAGGGGCTAAAAGGGGGGCAAATTTTTTATAATATAGTGATGAGAAACCATCTGGACCCGGTGCAGTTGAGGTTTTTAGGGATTTAATTATATTGATGATCTCGGTATCTGTACAGGGATCATTGAGGTTAAATATCACTTTAAAGACATTTTTACTTAAAGTGGATGTAAACCCTCACGTATACCCAGTGAAGTGAACAGATGATACACAGGGAGGAAACAAATCTCCCTACATACGTTTTACATGTATATTTGCGGTCTTCAACTTTATATAATGTTCAGAAAATTCAGATTGTGTTAGAAGATTTTCTCTTCCTGTTCAACACTGCAGTGAAGTCTGGGCATACATCCAAGACAGCTGATTGGAGGAAAGGCACATACCCCCTTTCATAGGTAGAGACTTTTAGAGCTGATTGTTGAATAGCTCAGGGCTCTGCTACTCTATTTATAGCATCCTCCCCAACACAAAAAACTGCTTTTATCATATGTGATGGAGAACTTATCAGATGTTCTCATGCTGATAACATAAGAACGGAGCAGAAGACAGCTACGAGACAGTGCTTTGAAGAGAAATAACAAAACACTGTAGATGTATGTGCCCAACTCAAATTTCATGAATCGGGTTTACATCCACTTTAAAGTAAATGTGAACTCTGTCAGGATCTAGAGCAGGCACTTATTTAGCATTAAATCCAATTTTTTTTAAAAATAAATTTTATAAATACTTTTTGTTTTTTTAATTATAAGCATCCACATGACCACCCTCTCTCTAAGTTCATGTTTGCAATACCAGGCTGTAAGTGGCCTCAAGGGGTAACATTTTACTGCAAGGTCCACTGTTAGCAGTGTGAAATGCACACAATCCCTACTGCAGATGACGAGACGCTCCAGGTATTCTGTACACAGGCATAGCGTCTTGTAGAATGGGAAAGAGAAGCTGCGCTGTATAGAGGTGCAGGCCAACAATGGTTTGTATTGTCCAAGGTAGTGAATTGCAGTTCAAACAAATCCACAAAGAACACCCAGGTGAGCTAGATCCTTATTAAGTGCCATCACCTAATGAAAAACTCGCTTACCAGATGGCAAGCAGAAGCAAGCGGATGGCTATAGCCCAGCCAAGGCCTTTGCTTGAGCGAGAGGAACGTCCAGACAGGTGCAACCAAATAAATTATCTGTATGCTCCAATCCCTTGATGCCGTGAATCTCCCATGGGCCTCAGTAACTCAGCGGGGTATAAGAGGAAGACCAACCATAGCGTAATATCGTTTAAACAAGGTTTATTAAAAACAGTATTGCACTTACATTGAGTTGAAGATAAAAATCGCGCTATAAAACAGAGCCGGCCAGCTGCAATATAACTCTCCGTCCTCCTAATACAACAGTGTGGTGACATCAGCACGCATCCTCCTCCAGACGCGTTTTGTCACAGGTTGACGTTGTCAATGGGGAACGGGTGCGTGCTGAACCACCACCTTATAAATACACACCAGACCTCGTTCTGAGTCCTGCGGACAGAGTCACAAAACGCCATCTTAGGTGTGGGCAACTCATCAGGTAAATTAACTGATGTGTTGGAAAGCCATATCTCACTACAAGATTGTGTCAAAACACCACATAAACACATTATAATATAGTGTAAATATAATTATTATTTAAACGTGATGTGATTTCATTAGTGGAAAAGGACCACGTATCCACAACTGAAATTAAGAAATAAATAATCAAACATAAATAGGTGAAAGAATGGAAAATTGGATTAAATTGCGTGAGACTAAATTACCACTAGTGACATTATACCTTAAGATGGAAAGCCGAATGTAACATCAGGACTGACCAATTTAAGATTAAATGAATTCTAATTAAATGTAACCCACCCAAATAATTATAAATTAATAACTATGATTGAAAAATTATTAATAAATATATATAAAAAATATATTCTAATATAATAAAAAATTAAAAAATCTTTCCAATTAGAATTTTTTTTTTTTAAATTTGTAGTGATGATATATAAATATCAAATTCAATATATGTCTAAACATGGTATAATAAATCCCCTTATTACCAAATATGCCAAGCCATATAAATTACAACCCCACCAACAGTAGACTAATAGACTCATCCACGTGATTCAGACCAAGTTTACATATAAAAGACTGCTAGGAATTGTCAATAAAAGCATTTAATAACAACATCCACATTTAACCCATGTGGCACATAAGTTTTAACCCTATGGATCCATGACATTTCTAATTTAGAAATTTCACGCACTAGGGAACTCCCCCGCCAATTGGGACTGAACTTATCTATCCCCAAAAATAGGGTATTCGAAGGGTCCCTATCGTGTACCAAAAGGTAGCGTAAGGTAGTGTTTTGACACTGAGTGTTTTTTAAAACCAGACTTAATGTTGGTAATATGCTCATTGAGCCGAACCTGTAAGGGGCGTTTAGTGCGTCCTATATATTGTAGGCCGCAAGGGCACTGCAACAGATAGACCACTCCAGTTGTAGAACAGGTAATAAATGGAGTGATTGAATGCTGTGTTTGAGTGCTGGTAGATATAAAACGCTGAGTTCTTCTATGAGTACAACTGTTAAAGGAGCAAACACGGCACCTTCTACATTGATAAAACCCTTTCAATTGATCAAAGAAGGTTAATTTTTTAATGCGGGGGATCTAAGATATTGGGAGCAACTCTATTCCTAAGTGAGGGAGCCCCTCTGAAAACCACTTGGGGTCTATCAGGTAAGATATCTTTCAAAATGGTATCACTATTAACAATATGCCAATGTTTGGACATTATCCTTTTATTACTCTTATGCTGAAGGGAGTAGGTGGTCAAATGGTACTCCTATGTTTGAAAAGCAATTAGCCTGAGGCGGTTTTTCTTGAAGTAGCGATTCTCTATTCATATTTTTACCGGAATTAAGCACAGGTAAAAGAATTTCTATAGAGTACCCCTTTTCCAGGAATTTGTCAGTTAGAGTTTTAGCTTGGACTAGAAATTCTTGTGGATCAGAACAATTCCTACGTATTCTCATATATTGGCTTTCTGGTATTGAACTAAGCCAGGGACGGTGATGGCAACTGTCCATAGAAATATAGGAGTTGCGATCAGTGGTTTTGAAGAAAGTGGACGTGGACATAATACTGTCTTGAATAGTCAGAGTCAGCTCTAAGAAGTGAATCTGCAACTGACTCATCTCGAAACTTAAATGTATGCCCCCCGATCATTAAAATTCAAAGAGGACATAAAATCCCGTAATTCGAGGCCATCGCCATCCCATAGGAGGAGGATGTCATCTATGTATCTGGCCCACAGGACTAGTTGGGGTCTCCTGTGGGCATAGATGACATCCTCCTCCCATTTAGCCATAAATAAATTGGCCAAGCTGGGGGCATATTTAGCCCCCATAGCCACTCTACGGCTCTGACGATAAAATTGGTTAGAGAACCAAAAATAATTATGCGAAGCCGCATATTCCAGGAGCTCCATTATGAAGGAGACTTGACAGGCCGGAAGCCCAGAATCGCTATCGAGGTAGCCCTTCAGAGCATCCAGACCTAAGTTATGTGGAAATATGGTATAGAGGGAGGTGACATCCGCTGTCACCATCCATGTACCTGGTTTTAAACTAATCCCCGAAAGGAGATTCAAAACTTGTCGTGAGTCCTTTATAAATGACGTCATTTTACGGACTAGTGGCTGTAAATAAAAATATATTAATACCTGCCCACCCAGGATGTGATTGAACCAATGCCACTCACAATGGGGCGTCCCGGGGGGGGGGGGGGGGGGGGCAGGTAAGATTTTTGTGGATTTTCGGCAAGTAATAAATTGTTGGTGTCCTAGGTGCCCTGGGTATCAAGTATAAGCTCTCTTTTTCATTAAGAATACCAGCTGATAGACCCTTAGATACTATTTTCTCTAGGTCTTTCCAATAACCCTTAATGGGATCAGAGGGGAGTGGATTGTAGGTGTCGACATCACTAAGGATCCTCCCCATTTCGGACATGTAATCCTTACGGTCAAGAACCACAATCCCACCCCCCTTGTCAGCAGGTCTAATGACCAAATCCTTATTCCTACATAGTTAATCAAGACCTTCCTGCATGATCCTTGAATTCCTTGCTTTTTTTTATTTCTAATGCTTCAAGGTCTCTTAAAACAACATCCCTGAAAACCCTCAACGTTGGTGCTAAAACACCAGGAGGGTTGAAAAGGGATGCATTAGCCAATCCTGAATGGAGAATGTCGGTGGACAATGAACTGTTATTTCTAATAACATTGTTAGACATATACCTTTTTATGCTTAATTTCCGCACAAATTCATGCTCGTCCATATATGTTTGGAATTTGTCTTCTCAGAAGGGCAACTTTTAAGCCTTTATCCAACACTATTTTCTCGGGTTCTGTAAGAGTTTGGGCACTCAAATTAAAAAGCATTTTGTAGGCCCAAAGCAAGAGCATGAACAGTGAGAATGAGTATTAGGAGCACGAACATTGAACATTAAGAGTTTGGGGATAGCACTGTCATCCTAGAGACAGGAAGACTTCAAAGAACAGTAACTGATATGATCAATGTATATTTCTTATAACAATTACTAACAGCAACATATGAAAAAAAACTTTCACAACTACATTTTCAAGACAACCTTTTTTTTTTTAAACTAGTATTTGGGTTTACATACACTTTAAAGAATTCTTACTACCGAATTGCTGCTTTTAGGATCACAAAACAGACTGACTTAAGAAAAGCTGAATTTCAGTAGGAAAAGTCTGAACTGCTGATATATTTGCCTGTTAGTATCAGAGACCTGCAAAGAATGCAGTATGACACTGCAGGTGTATGGCAGGATAAGTAAAAAGAGCGGTTGCTTATCCACTAACCATCTGCTGTCTTGGCCCTGGAGAGTGACTCTAATGCCTGGTTTAGCAACTTAAGTAGTTTTATTTTCATGAGAGCCATGTACTTTTACTTCTCCCTTACTGTGCATATTAATTCATCAACATATACAGTATGTTTTTGGCAACTGTTACATGAACATCAAGGTTGGAAAAGACACAAAACCATCAAGTTCAACCAACAGAAAAAAAATGAATAACTAAACTGAAGACTTCTTCATATTAGAACTCTATCCACAAAAGGGATTCAGAGGAAGGCAAAAAAAACAAAAAAAAAACCATATGAAGCATGGTCCAATTTGATACATCAGAGAGAAAAATCCTTCCCGATCTCCTCACACAATCCCCCCAGTCCCTTCTAATACTTACCTGAGCCTGATCACGATCCAGCAATGTGCATGAGAGCAGCTGCTTTCCCAGAGCAGGGCTTGGAAGCGAACACGCACAAGTTATTTCTCACACAGAGCATACTTACATTTACATCCCAAAACACATTCTGCTACTCCTCCCAAGCACCTTTGGGCTTTCAAGGAGCATAAATTACATGTCTAATTGCCTGAGTCCCTGAAGTGCCAGGGCAGGAGAAACAGCAACAAAATCACTATATTTTGGAAAGTAAACACCCCAAGGTATTTTGAAAGGCATAGTGAAAATTTAATTTTGCCACGTGTCTTGTAAATGTAGAGAAAAAAAATGTAAATGTCTTTTGTACACAAAGTTAAGATATTTCTAAAACAGAGCGTATGCATACTTTGAATTACACCCCAAAACACATTCTAGTACTCCCCCCAGATATGGGGATACCACAGCCCAGCCACATAGGCCCAAAATTCAAGGAGCACCTTCAGACATTATAGGGGCATATAAAGTATGCATCTAATTTCCTAAGTACCGATCACATTTTTGGAAGCCCTGGAGCACCAGGACAGTGGAAACACCCAAAATCACCATATTTTGGAAAGCCAACACCCCAAGGCATTTTTGCAATGAGTTTTTGGAAAGTGTGGAATGAAAATTAAGTTTACTTTTACACAACAACATTATCAAATATTATTAAAAATTAAAAAGATATTTTTAACACACAGTAAAAACATACTTAGATTTACACCCAAAAACTCAACTACTCCCGAGTTTTGCGATACCATGTGTGAGACTTTCCAAGCCTAGCCACAGAGGTAAAACCTAGTAGTTGACTGGTTTCAGTTGATGAAAGTGTTCCTGCAATTAAAAAATATTAAAACATTGGGGATTGAGCATTTTTAGTCTTTAATTTAAGCCCTGGACCATTTTGCTGGCCAAAGACCAGAACACTTTTTGCGACTCGGCACTGCGTCTCTTTAACTGACAATTGCGCGGTCGTGCAACGTGGCTCCCAAACAAAATTGGTGTCCTTTTTTTTTTTCCACAAATAGAGCTTTCTTTTGGTGTTATTTGATCAGCTCTGCAGTTTTAATTTTTTGCGCTATAAACAAAAAAATAGCGACAATTTTGATAAAAACGCATTATTTTTTACTTTTTGCTATAATAAATATCCCCAAAAAATATATAAAAATACTTTTTCTCAGTTTAGCCGATACGTGTTCTACATATTTTTGATTAAAAAAAAAAAAACCCAATAAGCGTTTATAGATTGGTTTGTGCAAAAGTTATAGTGTCTACAAAATAGGGGATAGTTTCATGGCATTTTTATTAATAATTTTTTTTTTTTTTTTTACTAGTAATGGCGGCGATCAGCGATTTGTATCGTGACTGCGACATTATGTAGGACACATTGGACAATTCTGACACATTTTTGGGACCATTGGCATTAATACAACGATCAATACTAAAAAATTGCATTGATTACTGTAAAATGTCACTGGCAGTGAAGGGGTAACCCACTAGCTGGTGCTGTAGGGGTTAAGTTTGTCCTAGAAAGTGATTCTAACTGTGGGGGGGAGGGGCTGTGTGTGACACGTCACTGATCTCTGCTCCCGATATAATGTGGTATGTTTTCATACAAGCAATTTGAAACATTCCTGTTCTGTTTTGTGTTCTTTGATGACAATATTACCTCACTGTTTGAATTGAAACTGAAGGTACACAGAGTGGAGAGGAAATAGAACACCTGTCTGCAGCAGTGGGTGTCTGTGTGCGGGATTGATTTCCCGTTTACACAAGCCGGTAATCGTTTTGTTTTTTTCTCCTCACGCTAACAGCATGAGGGGAAAAAAAGCCAATTACCGCCTTCTGTTTACATCACATGTAGCTGCCATTGGCTGACAGGTGATCACATGGTAAGGGGCCAGGATTATCTCATCGACTCGCTGATCAGAGTGTGCCACCCGTACCCCGCAGGGGGTGCGCAGGCAGCACATGTTTGGGAGGACGTACATGGATGCCCCCCGGCCATTTAGGCCCGCGCAGTAGCCATCTTTCGGCTATAGCACAGGCACAAAGAGGTTAAAGGATAGATTTACCTTTACAAAAAAATAAATAAATCCACTTTTTTTGCAGGTAAAAATATATGCATTTATTTGTTAGGAGGCTGTAAAGCATTGCACCCATGACCAGCAGACTGGTTGTGTAGCTGTCTGCCCTGTACCTCCGATACGAGCAGGCAGTTACATAATGATAGGAAGTTCAATGAACTACCTAGAGCACTCAACAGCTCCCTGGTAGTTCATTGAGAATTACAAGGGAAAGAGGGCGAGGGAGAGATCCCAGAAATCTAAATCCCCACAAAGTGTCTCATCTTTGGCATAGAATGTCACATTTTATGGCCGGACAAATTCAGGCAAAGTCTGTAGAGAAAGCAGACTAGCTTACAATGCAAACTCATCTCGCAACAGCACAACACAGACGGCTGATCAGTTAAAGAGGCTTAAAATTTGGAGGCCGTTGAGCCATCTGGAAAGGGATCAGTGCTACCCACCCCCTCCCAGCTCACAGGGATCTGCGCCAAAGGTTTATACACTGTGTGCAGTCACATGATGTAGTGTGTGTGTGTGTGTGTATAAACACACATATATTACATATACACATTATAATATAATATTATATATATATATATATATATATATATATATATATATATATATATATATATATATATATATATATATATACATACACACATATACATATATATATACACACACACATATACATACACACATACACATACACACATATACACATACACACACACTTGTGCTCATAAGTTTGTCATGCTCTGGCAGAATTTATGATTTCTTGGCCATTTTTCATAGAATATGAATGATAACACAAAAACTTTTTTCACTCATGGTTAGCGTTTGGCTGAAGCCATTTATTATCAATCAACTGTGTTTTCTCTTTTTAAATCAGAATGACAACAGAAACTACCCAAATGACCCTGATCAAAAGTTTACATACTTTGGTGAATTTGGCCTGATAACATGCACACAGGCTGCCACAAAGGGGTTTGAATGGCTATTAACCACCTCAATACAGTGCATTTTCACCCCCTTCCTGCCCAGGCCATTTTTCAGCTTTCAGCGCTGTTGCACTTTGAATGACAATTGCGCGGTCATACAACACTGTACCTAGATGCAATTGTGAAAATTTTTTCCCCACAAATAGAGCTTTCTTTTGGTGATTTGATCACCTCTGCGGTTTTTATTTTTTGTGCTATAAACAAAAGAAGAGTGACAAGTTTTTTAAAAAAACACAATATTTTTTACTTTTTTGCGATAATAAATATCCAATATTTTTTTCTTTAAAACAAATTTTTTTCTCAGTTTAGGCCGATACGTATTCTACATATTTTTGGTAAAAAAAAAAAATTAAAAAAAAAAATCGCAATAAGTGTATATTGATTGGTTTGCGCAAAAGTTATAGCGTCTACAAAATAGGGGATAGATTTATTACATTTTTATTATTTTATTTTTTTACTAGTAATGGCAGCGATCTGCGATTTTTATCGTGACTGCGATATTGCGGCGGACACATCGGACACATTTTTGGGACCATTCACATTTATACAGCGATCCGTTCTATAAAAATGCACTGATTACTGTATAAATGTGACTGGCAGGGAAGGGGTTAACACTAGGTGGTGATCGAGGGGTTAACTGTGTTTGCTAGGGAGTGTTTCTAACTGTAGGGAGAGGGGACTCACTAGAGGAGGAGACCGATCGGCGTTCCTCTGTACTGGGAACATACCATCGGTCTTCTCTCCTCTGACAGGACTGTGGATCTGTGTGTTTACACACACAGATCCACGGTCCTGCTGAGTTACCGGCAATCGTGGGTGCCCGGCGGACATCGCGGCTGCCGGGCATGCGCACCGGGTGCCCAGTGACACGGTGCGCGCGATTGCCGTTGGCGGCGCACGCGCGCCCCCTGGTGGGCTGGGAAAGTGAGGCCATCATATGACGCCCGCCCGCAACGAGAGCTGCGCCGCCTGGCCGTCAATTGACAGCCGGCGGTCAGCAAGCAGTTAAAGGTAATCATCCTCATCTGTGATGTTTGTTTATAATTAGTGTGTGTTTATAAAAGGTCAATTAGTTTCTGGACTCCTGACAGACCCTTGCATCTTTCAACCAGTGCTGCACTGACGTTTCTGGATTCTGAGTCATGGGGAAAACAAAAGAATTGTCAAAGGATCTGCGGGAAAAGGTAGTTGAACTGTAAAAAACAGGAAAGGGATTTAAAAAGTTATCCAAAGAAAATAAGAATGCCTATTAGCAATGTTCAAAGTGAAATCAAGAAGTGGAAAATGAGGGATTCTGTTGAAACCAAATCACAGTCAGGTAGACCAACTAAAATGTCAGCCACAACTGCAAGGAAAATTATTCAGGATGCAAAGAAAAACCCACAACTTCAGGTGAAATACAGGATTCTCTGAAAACATGTGGTGTGGCTGTTTCAAGAAGCACAATAAGGAGGCACTTGAAGAAAGATGGGCTGCATGGTCGAGTCACCAGAAGAAAGCCATTACTACGCAAATGCCACAAAGTATCCCACTTACAATACGCCAAACAGCGCAGAGACAAGCTTCAAACCTTCTGGCACAAAGTCATTTGGAGTGATGGGACCAAAATTGAGCTTTTTGGCCACAACCATAAAAGCTACATTTGGAGAGGAATCAACAAGGCCTATGATGAAAGGTACGGAGGTGGATCGCCTTTTTTGGGGGGGAAGTGTGAGCTACAAAAAGGCACAGGAAATTTGGTCAACATTGTTGGCAAGATGAATGTAGTATGTAGGTTATATAAAAAAAAAATACTGGAGGAACATTTGCATTCATCAGCCAGGAAGCTGTGCATGGGACATACTTGGACCTTCCAACATGACATTGATGTTAAAGGGGGCAATACACGGTATTAAGAACTGGGGTATGTAAACGTTTGATCAGGGTCATTTTGGTAGTTTCTGTTGCCATTACGATTTAAAAAGAGTAAACACAGTTGTTTGATAATAAATGACTTTATCATTCGAAATTCTCTGAAAAATGGCCAAGAGATCAAAATTCTGCCAGGGCATGTAAACTTATGAGCACAGGTGTGTGTATGCATGTGTATATAATATATATAGCTTAAAAGTTTTTTTGGTTGGAGCTACACTTCAAAAATGTACCTGTTAGGACTTACAGATTCAACTTAAGAACAAACCTACAGACCCTGACCCTCTTGTTTGTAACCCGGGGAATATATATATATATATATATATATATATATATACACATACACACACACACACACACACACACACACACACACATACACACATACATATACATACATATATATACACATACATATATATACACAGAGTGCCTTGCAAAAGTATTCACCCCCTTGGCTTTTTACCTATTATGTTACATTACAGCCTTTAGTTTGTTTTTTTCGTTTGTTTTTTTAGCTTTTTTAATCTGAATTATATGTGATGGATGAGAACACAATAGTCTAAGTTGGTGAAGTAAAATTAGAACAATATTAACCTAAAACTATTTTTCAGAAAGAAAAAACTGATAATTGGCATGTGCGTATGTATTCACCCCTGTGTTATGAAGCCCATAAAAAGCTCTGGTGCAACCAATTACCTTCAGAAGTCACATAATTAGTGAAATGATGTCCACCTGTGTGCAATCTAAGTGTCACACGATCTGTCATTACATATACACACACACACCTTTTTGAAAGGCCCCGGAGGCTGCAACAGCTAAGCAAGAGGCACCACTAACCAAACACTGCCATGAAGACCAAGGAACACTCCAAGCAAGTAAGGAACAATGTTGTTGAGAAGTAAAAGTCAGGGTTAGGTTATAAAAAACAAAAACAAAATATTTGATGATTCCTAGGAGCACCATCAAATTTTTAATAACCAAATGGAAAGAATATGGCACAACAGCAAACCTGCCAAGAGACGACAGCACACCAAAACTCACGGACCAGGCAAGGAGTGCATTAATCAAAGAGGCAGCACAGAGACCTAAGGTAACCCTGGAGAAGCTGCAGAGTTCCACAGCAGAGACTGGAGTATCTGTACATAGGACGACAATAAGCCGTACGCTCCATAGAGTTGGGCTTTATGGCAGAGTGTCCAGAAGAAAGCCATTACTTTCAGCAAAAAACAAAATGGCACGTTTTGAGTTTGTGAAAAGGCATGTGGGAGACTCCCAAAATGTATGTAGGAAGGTGCTCTGGTCTGATGAGACTAAAATTGAACTTTTTGGCCATCAAAGAAAACGCTATGTCTGGTGCAAACCACACATGGTGGTGGCAGCATCATGCTGTGGGGATGTTTTTCAGCAGTCGGGACTGGGAAACTGGTCGGAGTTGAGGGAAAGATGGATGGTGCTAAATACAGGGATATTCTTGAGCAAAACCTGTACCACTCTGTGAGGTTTGAGGCTAGGATAGGGGTTCACCTTCCAGCAGGACAATGACCCCAACACACACTGCTAAAGCAACACTTGAGTGGTTTAAGGGGAAACATGTAAATGTATTGGAATGGCCTAGTCAAAGCCCAGACCTCAATCCAATAGAAAATCTGTGGTCAGACTTAAAGATTGCTGTTCACAAGCGCAAACCATCCAACTTGAAGGAGCTGGAGTAGTTTTGCAAGGAGTAATGGGCAAAAATCCCAGTGGTAAGATGTGGAAAGCTCATAGAGACTTATCCAAAGCGACTTGGAGCTGTGATAGCCGCAAAAGGTGGCTCTACAAAAAACACATCTTCAAAGTTGTGGGCATGTTCTGTAAATTAAATGATGTAAATCCTCAAACAATCCATGTTAATTCCAATATATATATATATATATATATATATATATATATATATATATATATATATATATATATATATATATATATATATATATATATATATATATATATATATATA
Organism: Lithobates clamitans; assembly: GCA_037952925.1. Classification (NCBI taxonomy): domain Eukaryota; kingdom Metazoa; phylum Chordata; class Amphibia; order Anura; family Ranidae; genus Lithobates; species Lithobates clamitans. The sequence continues at coordinate 1,134,997 of JBBGZY010001677.1, forward strand.
TATATATATATATATATATATATATATATATATATATATATATATGCAATGTTTTTTCAATCATTTTCCTTCCACTTCACAATTATGTGCCACTTTGTTTTTGGTTGTAATATGACAAAATGTGGAAAATGGCAAGGGGTAGGAATACTTTTTCAAGGCACTGTATCTATACATGCATACAGTGGAACCTTGGTTAACTGTTAACGCGGCTAATAAGCGTTTTGAAAGACGAACAACTTTTTTTTTAAAAAACCTGACTCGGTTTGCGAGTATTGTCTTGCAAAACGAGCAGAATTCAAGCTAATGGGGTGTGCAGTACCGCATTTGGCCAGAGGTGCGAGGGCGCCGTGATACTCAGAACGGTCCTGAGCCATTCGGAATACTCCGTTCCCGAGTGTTTCCAGATTCCGGGTCACCTGATCGCTGTGGTAGCCTCTGATTGGCTACCACAGTGATCAGTCACTGTGAAGCCCACCTGTGTTTTTCTCTCTATGTAAATGGAGAGGAAAGATACCATGTTTCTCTTTCTCTTTCCTTGAAGAGAGGAAAAAAAAAAATTAATAAAGAAATACCTAAATCAAGATTTGATCTAGGTCAGTGCCAGGGTTAGCGTTTGGGTCAAATGTCAAGAGCAGTATACTTTGGGCAGGAATTTTTTTTTTAAATTAGCTTCAGTGTGTTTTAGATAGGACAAAAAAAATAAAAAGCAAAATGTGCACTAGGCTGTACTATAGGTACAAACAACTGGCATACACATGTGGTATTGCTGCGATTGTCAGGATCAGGAGAGTTTATTTTGGGTTGTTCTTTGATGGTAGGTTATGGTAGTAACAAGAAATTTACAGTTAAAAAAAAATTTTTTACACTTTTTTGGGCCAGTTTTCCTTTGATAAATAATAAATAAATAAAAATATATCAGGAAGTATCCATTACAATTTACTACCAAATGGTAGCCCAATTTGTCTTGGAAAAAAATCCCCAAAAAAACAAGGTGGAATTTACCTGGATGCACAAAGTAGTTGTGATAATATGTATGTATTTACTGACACATGTCAAAATTGCTAAATTGTGCATAGGCATTAAAGATCTGCTTTACTCTTAGGCGTGAATGGGTTATAACTTATGACAGTCTAGTGATTGGGTTTAATTATGTGTAACAAAGTATATTTCTATGACATACATTGTAACCTTATATATAGAGATTTCTTTTGTCATGTCATAGTTTTGTGCTTATAATTTGTAGTCAGACTTTTTTTTGGGAATTACGGTAGGCTTTTGCAACCCTATTAAAAATGAGCATATAGTAGAATAACCACTTAAGGTTGTTGGCACTGGCATGTGGACTGGTATAGAACTGACTAAGTGTCCTATTACAAGTCAAAATGGACACTGATGTACAAAAAAGTTGATTTTTTTCATATGTTCATTTTTAAAGAACATCTTTAAAAAAAAGAGAACTTTACAGGAACCACCCTTTTGCTGTTGATTGGGTCCTGAAGCAGAAACTCAGTCCCTGACAATCGATCATATGACCCACCAGTGCAGCTATATTCATCCTCTGGCTAGGATGGGAAATTTAAAAAAAAATAAAAAAAGGTTTCATTAGAACGAATCAGGTTTACGACATAAAAGTGACCATCACAACTTTAGGGAACATATCCAAACAATCTTGAACGTATACATATGTGTCAGAACACACTCATGTAGCAATGTTTCCATTAATCCCATATCAATTTAATACATTTACATGTAAAGTTGGAAATGCACAAAGGATGGTTTAATACTCGGGTCAGAATTATATAAATGTACTCACCATGCACCTGTTTCCTGATATCCTTGACAGGGTCCATCCACGTCTATGAAGGAAAGATGTAAAATTATTTGGTTATTCTTAACACTGAAATAAACCACAGTTGTTGCGTTCTATAGCTATCTCCAAAAAGCAATGAACAATAACTGAATTGTAACAAAATAGAAAAAAAAAAAAAAAAAAAAGAAAACATTTTAACAGCGTACATAAAAAAAAAATAAAAACATAAACCTAATTTTCCACTAAATAAAAAAAAAAAAGCATTAGAAAGTACAGTAAAATCTTGGATGGCGAACATAATTCCTTCCGGAAACATGCTTGTAATTAATCCAAAGGACGTACCGTATATACTCGAGTATAGGCCGACCCGAATACAAGCCGAGGCACCTAATTTTACCACAAAAAACAGGAAAAACGTATTGACTCGTGTATAAGCCTAGGGTGGGAAATGCCAGTGCCCATGAAATACAGCCTGCCAGTGCCCATCATATACAGCCTATCAGTGCCCATGAAATACAGCCTACCAGTTCTTATCATATACAGCCTTACCAGTTTGCTGGTAGATGTCACGATGTCCCGCTGTGTGTGCGGTCAGATTAAATCTGGCCATGGATGGATTGAAAGTTAGCCATGATCAGCCAAATATTGATCCATCTATGGCGGTTCCTCTTGGAGGAGTCAGATCTAATGATTGGGGGCTCTCAGTAAATGTTGTCTCGATCTGAGCCTGCAGTGCTGATCAGTGTGTAGTGACAATTCTCCCCGATAATACAATAAGACAGCAGGGACGATTCCTCTATCCACCTCCAATGTGCAGAAAGGACAATCCATTCTGTCTTTTCTTTGGCCAGCCTAAGGATCCCCATACATGTTCCAATCTCTGTACAATTCATTTTACAATGTGATAGGAAGTGGATGTCATCGATATGTATGTGATGAGGCCTCCTTTCAATGAAGTGGTGAGGTGTGACATGTGAGTGGATCATCAGACGTGATGGAGGGGCTGTGATTGCAGAGCGCTCTGATCGATCAGTGATCATTTGCTCATCCTCCGGTCACCACACCCAGTGACTGGCAGGGAGGACAGGGAGGTCTGGGCAGACAATGGCGGAGCGCAGATCACAATGAAGGTGCATAGGAATGCACATCCCGGCCGGCACACCTATCGAGCAGGAGCAGCTTGACCTCCCGGGCTGCCTTCTCTCCGTCCTCTCTCAGGGCCCGGTCGATCATCTTACTCCTCTCCACCGCCGCCTTGTCCTTGGCGCTCAGTGTACATCCCATGGTGACAGCCCAGCGGCATGGAGCTCTCAGCCCCACCACTTTTTCGCCTCCATTGCGTGACATTTTTTCTTAAATTGACATTCACTCGAGTATAAGCCGAGGCAGGGTTTTTCAGCCAAAATAATGGGCTGAAAAACTCAGCTTATACTCGAGTATATACGGTATATCAAAGCGAATTTCCCCGTAAGAAAATTGAAACTCAAATGATTCGTTCCACAACCATTTATTCATAAGTCCTTCAGTTTATAGTTCATATAAAAAGATTATTGCAATGTGATAGGTTGTGTCAACCATAAAATGTCCATCCACAAATGGCAGCCTCCACAAGGGGAATAGAAGCAAAATCCAGCAGGAACTACAGAGTATAAAAGAGAAGGGAGGCGCCTCTAAGTGTAGCAATATGGTTTCATTTAATGAAGGTACAACATTTAGCAACTCCCATGGTTGATGATTAAAAGAGGCGCATCTAAGTATGCAGGCATCCGGAGTAAAGCTGTCCACATAGACCATCTCTTCTCTCATATACTCAGTTGTGATATGACGCTACTTGTATATCAAGTCAAAATGTATTTAAACATTTTGCTTGTCTTGCAAAATGCTCTCAAACCAAGGTTTAACTGTATGCATTTTCATCTTTCCCTAGTAATAAAATGCTTGGTCCAGTCCATCTAGATCTGACTAGCTAATTAACAGTCACTTGAAGGTCCGCAGATGTCCCAGTAAAATAGAACATTTACTTAAAGTGGATGTAAACCCCCACATATACCCAGTGAACAGCCTCACATGATACACAGGGATGAAACAAATCTCCTTACATAAGTTTTACATGTATATCTGCTGTCTTCATTTTTATATACTGTTTAGAAAGTGCACATCCTGTTAGATTTTACACTTCCTCGTTCCCCTGTAGGAGTGGATTATTGCTAGACTCTGTGAGACAGCTGTTTGGAGGAAAGGCACACACTCCCTCCCACATATGCAGAGCATGCCTGTGAATAGTTAAGCAGTATGCTAATTTATAGCAACCTCCCCTGACACACCCATCTCAGAGAGCTTGTCAAAGTTATCATGCTGGTAACAGAAGAACGGAGCAGGACAAAGCTACAGGCTTTGAAGAGAGATTTAAAAAAACTGCAGATATATGTGCCCAGCTCAAAATTTCTTAATTCGGGTTTACATCCACTTTAAAATGTTTTAAAAAAACTTAAACTGCTTTTTGAGGTTTTCCCATAGGATAGTTAAAAGTGACACTAAAAAATATCCTTGTTCTCTAAATAGAATTCACACACATCCACTTTTTTTAAAATCAAATATACTTAGTGTTTTTCTGCCTCCTTGTACTATCCTCCGTGAGCTTCCAAAATCCTCCTTTTCTCCATCATTGCTGTTTGTTTGGAATGAGTATATTACGTTAGTTGCAAAAGCCCATAGTCCCTAGTCCTAAGTCCGTCTCGGGAGGAAGCAAGAGAGGGTAGGGTGGTCAAGTTCCTACATACAGTGAGGCCATGGGAAATTAATGTAGTCAACCTATAACAGGAATTTGGATCATGGCAGCAAAAAAAAAAAAAAGTTATATAGAAGAGGCTGAGAGAAATAGAAGGTACTTTATTTAAAGTTAAAGTAAAACTAAACCCTTTTTTAGCCAAGAAAGCTGCCATCTTGGCCTCCATTTGATCTTTAACTGCCATAATGCTGCACATGTGATCAGTTATGACACCAGCCATTTGATGATTTGACAGTTTGTTTGAGAGCACAACCACTGACAGTTACATTCCAGGCATGGCCGGTAATGCAACTATATTTTGAAATTAAATTGATGGGTTTAGTTCCACTTTAAGAATACATACTTGAGTAGAATTTTTTTAAAACAGAATTTAGTGTCACTTTACCATGCCCCTGGCTGTGCAAGCAGAAAGAAGAATCTTACAATGATGTATACCACAACTGGGGCAGCACTAAATATAGGACCACTGTTGCTGGTATAAAGGTGGCTACAGATGGGAAGATTTCTTACAATGGGCACAATTCACTAAAGGATATTGCATGTGATATTTGGTTCATGTTATTGACAGCAAAACAACCAAAAAAAATAAATGAATAAATAAAAAATAAATAAGAGATAGAGAGATTTCTATTGGTGGTATTTGATCACCTCTGCGGTTTTTATTTTTTGCTAAACAAATAAAAAAAGACCAAAAATTTTGAAAAAAATAAGTTTTGCTTTTGTTTCTGTAAGTAAGTTTTCTCTTTCACTGATGGGCACTGATAAGGCGGCACTGACAGGCACTGATACAGCGGCACCGATGAGGTGGCACCAATGAGCGGGCACTGACGATGGGCACTTATATGCGGCACTGATGGGCACTGGTAGGCAGCACTGATGGGTGGCACCGATATGCAGCACTGATGGGCATTGATAGGCGGCACTGATGGGCACTCATGGGTGGCACTGGTTGGCACTGATAGGCGACACTGATGGGCACTGATAGGCGGCACTGCTGGGCACTGATAGGCATCCCTGGTGGCACTGGCATTTGTGGGCATTGGAGTGGGCAATGATTGGCAGCTGCCTGGGCACATAGTGGTATTTCCCTGGGGGTCTAGGGGCATACCTGGTGGTCCAGTGTGGATGGCTTCCCTGGTGGTCCTGGGCGGGATCCGAGGGGGGGCTGTGCTGATAACCAATCAGCACAGACCCCCCGTCAGGAGAGCAGCCGATCGTCTCTGACCTACTCGCGTCTGTCAGACGTGAGTGAGGAAATTCGATCTCCGGCTCTTCCTATTTACATCGTGATCAGCCGTGATTGGACATGGCTGATCACGGGGTAAAGAGCCTCCGTCAGAAACTCTTTACCTAGATCGGTGTTGCGGGGTGTCAGACTGACACCCCGCAACAACGATCGCCGCGATGCGCGCCCCCGAGGGCGCACAGTGGTTTGATATTCTTAATCACGTCATCTGACGTCCGGTCAGGAATATCAAACCACTTTGCCGCCGTCATTTTGTAATAGGGCGGGCGGCAAGTGGTTAAAAAAAAAAAAAAAAAATTGGTAAATACCGCATAAACTCATTTAACGCTTTTCCCCAATTAAAAAAGATAAGTAAACAAAAGATATTCATTAAATAAGTCGTACTCTAGCCATTCACTATTTAACAAATACTAGCTGGTTGTTAAGGAGCTGGCACCTGCCGGCATCCTTAACAACCAGTGAATGGCTGGTTAACCACTTCAATACAGGGCACTTATACACATTTCCTGCCCAGATCGATTTTCAGCTTTCAGCGCTCACACTTTAAATGCCAATTACTCAGTCATGCAACACTGTACCAAAACACAATTTTTATCATTTTTTTCAGACAAATAGAGCTTTCTTTTGGTGGTATTTAATCACCACTGTGTTTTTTTATTTTTTGTGACATAAGTGAAAAAAGTGTGACAATTTTGGAAAAAAAAAACAAACACATTTTTTTCTATAATTAAATTTTGCAAATAAGCAATTTTCGTTCATAAATTTGGGCCAAAATTTATACTGCTACATATCTTTGGTAAAAAAAAAAAAAAAAAAAAAGTGTATATTATTTGGTCTGTGCGAAAGTTAGAGTCTACAAGCTATGGTGCAAATTATTGAAAATTGATCACACCTGATGCACCGACGGCCTATCCCATCTCTTGAAGCCCTGGAATGTCAGAAAAGTACAAATAACCCCCGAATTTCCCCTTTTTGCAAAGTAGGCGGTCCAAGGTATTTAGTAAGAGGCATAGTGAGTTTTTTGAAGTTGTAATTTTTTTCCATAATTCTTGGGAAAATAAAGAAATATTTTTATTTTACACAATATAATAATAATAATAATAATAAGTTATTTCTCACACACAGCATATGCATACTTTCAATTACACCCCAAAATACATTCAGCTACTCCTCCCGAGTTTGGCGATATCACAAGTGGGACTTTTTCACAGCCCAGCCACATAGAGAGGTCCAATATGCAGGGAGCGCCATCAGGCGTTCTAGGAGCATAAATTGCACATAAAATTTCCTAACGACCTATCACACTTTTGAAGGCCCTGGAGCACCAGGACAATGGAATTAGCCCACAAAATTACCCCATTTTGGAAAGCTAACACCTCAAGGTATATTCTATGAGGTACGGGCTGCAGATAGGTACTCGCTTACTCTGATGGGCTGTTGACAGGTGCTTTGATGGGTGGTGACAGGTCCTCTTTATTGGGGGGGGGCAATCATTGTACTTGGTGTATACTGTAGGCGGTAACGAGCTGTTACCGCAATCTCCTCATGTGTGAGGAGGAGAGCCCAGTAACAGATCATTACCGCAGTTGTTGACATTCTGTGACTGGCTGTGATTGGACATAGTCGGTCACGTGGGAAAGAGCCAATTTCATTGGCTCTTTACCGCGATCGAGGATAGGCTGCGTCAGTGTGACGAGCCTCGTCACCCCAATCGCCGCTCATGCGTGCCCCTAGGGCGCGCACGAGCACGGTGCACGAGAACAATGCATGTGACCGGCTGTGATTGGACATGTGGTATAGAGACGATTTTTATTGGCTCTTTACACTGATCTGGGATGGGCTTTTTTTCAACAATCTTGACAGGTGTGGGACTAAAGAGGAAGACACTCTGTTTTTTAGCTGAGAACCATACCTCTCTTACCAATGCCTCTTTTTCCAATACCACTTCCGTCAACAGTTGTTGGTAGAGTCAACCTTCTCAAAATGGTGTGTATGTGTGTGTATGCCATAGTTTATTTTTCTTCAGAACACCCCTTGTTCGATCCCCTTCTGTGTATTCTGGGACCTTATTTGGAAAAGCAGGGTCCCTAGAATTATTTTAATGACCTTGGAGCACCCCAAGATACAGAAGGGCCTCTCAGGTCCAAACCTCTGGATTTACTTCTTTGCCTCTTGGTTATGCCCCGTACACACAATCAGAAAATCGTACAAAAAATACTGCTTTCAGAACGATAATCGGATGATTAGTACAGAGCTTTTGAGAGCCGATCATGACAGTTCATCCAATATGCGCAAAAATTTTTTTTACGTACAGTGCCAGATCGTACGATTTTTGTTTAATCGGTACAGTTGTCATTCTAAAATGCAATACAAATACGCTACAACACATTACATCACTTCTAAAATTTTTATTCTGTCGTACAAGAATTTTCGTGACTTTAGTAAACTCTTCAGGTTCGATCTGAGATTAGCATGCAAAAAAAAAAAAATGGGACGATCATTTGTCCAATAATCTCATGTGTGTACCAGGCATTACAAATCTAGCAGGCTTTAACCGCTTGCTGCCCGCCAGCCATCATATGACGGCCAGGCGGCGCGGCTCTTGTTCTTGGCGGGCGTCATATGACGTCCGTCCATTTAAACAGGGCATGCGTGCGATCGCGTGCGCGCAGCCCTGTACCTTTAGTGGCGGCATGTCACGGAGACACCGCTCGCCACCAAGGGGGGTGAACAGCCATTGGGCATGGCTGTTTACCACGTGATCGATCACAGATGGTACCGCCCCACTTTACACGGCGCATGCCCGCGATCACGTCACCGACGCTGATAAACAGCCATTGGCCGGCGGCTTTTTACCACGTGATCGGCTGTGATCCTTTCACAGCCGAGCACTAAAATGTAAAAATAGAGCGGTAACGAGATGTTACCAGGTTCTCCTCCTCGCACACCGATCGTGGTAACATCTCGTTACCGCTTACAGTGTACACCAACACACACTGATTGCACCCCTCTCAATAAAGAGGACCTGTCACCACCCATCAAAGTACCCGTCACAGTTCATCTGAGTACCTGTCACATACAGTCCATCTGAGTACCCGAGTACCTTTCACAGTCCATCTGAGTTCCATGAGTACCTGTCACAGTCCATCTGAGTACCCGAGTACATGTCACAGTTCATATGAGTACCGAGTACCTGTCACCGCCCTTTAGAGTACTCGAATACCAGTCATCAACCTATCAGAGTCCCCGAGTACCTATCTGTAGCCCATCAGAGTACCTGTCACCAGCCCATCAGAGTACCAGAGTACCTATGTGCAGCCCATGCCTCATAGAATATACGTTGGGGTGTTTGTTTTCCAAAATGAGGTAATTTTGTGGGTAATTCCACTGTCCTGGTGTTCAAGGACCTTTAACAGTGTGATAGGTAGGAATGAAATGAGATGTGTAATTTATGCTCCTAGAACGCCTGAAAGTAATACTTCAATGTTGGGCCTCTGTATGTGGCCAGGCTGTGTAAAAGTCTCACACATGTGGTATTGTCATACTCGGGAAGAGTAGCAGAATGTAGTTTGGGGTGTAGTTTGTTGTATGCATATGCTGTGTGTGAGAAATAACCTGATATGACAATTTTGTAAAAAAAAAAAAAAAAATCTTCATTTTGCAAAGAATTGTGGGAAAAAATTACAACTACAAAAAACTCACCATGCTACTTAAAGAGGAGGGCCCATTAAAAAAAAAAAAAAAATTAAAAGTCAGCAGCTACAAATACTGCAGCTGCTGACTTTTAATAGGACACTCACCTGTCCCAGGATCCAAAGATGCGGGGGGGGATCGAAGCCCTGCTTGTCTCCCCCTCTGTTCGGCAGCGCCGGCATTGCAACTGTGGGCGCCGGGCTGTGGCTTCACAGCCGGGCACCCATTGCGCATGCGCGAGCGGCGACATGCGCCGTGATTGGCCGCTCAATCACCTGGGACCTGTAATGGGTCCCAGATGATTGACAGAGGGAGGGAGCAGAGCTGAGCCCTTCCTGTGCCGAGGGGAAGTGATGTCACCAGCCCAGGCACTGAAAGAGGCAGACTACGAGGGACCCCCTAGCAACAGGCATTTAGAGGTGAGTAAAAAAAAAAATGTTCAAATGTTTTTTGGTTTTTTTTCAGGCACATTCAAGCATTTTTTTTTTTTGGGTGGAACACCACTTTAATACCTTGGAATGTCTACTTTCTAAAAAGGGGTCATTTGGGGGGTATTTGAACTTTCCTGACTTGTTAGTGTCTCAAGAAATGAGATACACCTGATGTACTGAAGGCCTGATCAGAAGTGATCAATTTTCAGTGATTGGCACCATAGTTTGTAGACCCTATAACTTTCACAAAGACCAAAAAATATACACTAATTTGGGTTATTTTTACCAAAGCTATATAGCAGTATAAATTTTGGCCAAAATTTATGAAGAAAAATTAGCAAAATTTTATGACCGAAACAAAAAAAAAAGCATTTTGTTCACAAAATTTACGGTCTTTTTATATTTATAGCAAAAAATAAAATAAAAAACCCACTAGTGAATAAATACCACCAAAAGAAAGCTCTATTTGTGTGAAAAAAGGATACAAATTTCATATGGGTACAGTGTTGCATGACTGAGTAATTGTCAAAGTGTGAGAGCGCTGAAAGCTGAAAATTGGTCTGAGCAGGAAGGGGGTGTAAGTGCCCTGTATGGAGGTGGTTAAGGAGCGCCACTGTTCCTCTTCTTCTTACCAAATGATCTCCCATTATTTTCAGAGTCAAAACCCTTTTCTTCAGTTAAAAACTGATATTCTGTAAAAGTATATGCTAACTGCCATATCCTGGATCTTATAGGGAGGATATGGAAGGCAGTAAAACTGCTGCTGGGTGTCACACATTTCTCCATACTGTATATAGCCCTTTATGGCACAATGAATCTCACTCAAGTTATAAAGTTGTATTAACTTTGCAAATTGCCACAACTGCAATAGTTTAATGTAGATACAGTGGCCACGTTTTAGCAACTGTGTACAGAATTGGACTTTGGCAACACATCCCTTTATCAATAGCTACAATTCATTACACCCTGCAACGCAGGATAGAATTAAATTAATAAAGATTGACCCCACCCAGTGCTTGATACCCTAGTTGTGATAATTAATTCTAATTGCTGCAAATAGATGAGGGATGGTACATATCCAATTCACCTTTTAGGAAAATGTCAAAAATTGTCATGCTACTGGAACAATGTGAACTTTACACTGAATATGGTATCTGGTCTTCCTGTAGAGTGCAACCCTTTAACATGTAAACTTGGGCTACTTTGATACATTCTCTTTAGATCAATATAATGTTGATGCTGTGGTCAGGGTTCTTCTAAACCTGCCCTATTCGAGCAAACTGAAAAGCAAACCTATACAGATTCCTTTCCACTAATATGACAGAAATGATGGTATCTGAGGCTAAAAAGAGTCAAGAACTTTCTGGGGCCTAGCCATTCCCTACAGCTAATTCACCTTCGATAAACACCCCTTGTATAGGATAGCCCTAACTGGTGGTGATGTAAAGTGAGGAAAATGTAGACTCGATATACAACATAATGTGATCTAGTGCTTAATGCTCATTAATATACAAGCACCAATGTCATGTAAACTGCAGGGCCTTGATGAGGATGCCCTTGTAGCATTTACAGGTTTATATGATGATTATGCACTGCCTATATAAAATAAACTTTGCATTATAAATGTTCAACCTTTATTGTTTTCATGCAGACTGTTCTTTGTTTCTTCTGTTCCGAAAAGAAATTGCAAAATTAAAAATGTATCTAAATTTTAAAAAAAAAAAAAAAAAAAAAGAAGAGAAAAAAGTTTTTCGGAAAAAACTTGTGAAAAGTGGAGTGCACCTTTATGGCGAAGAAAGCTTGCCTGAAGATTTGGCAAATGGACAACAAGGGAGTGGGGAGTGGAGAAACAAGGGAGTGGAGAACTAAAAAAGGGAGAAGACTTTGCAGTCTGTTTCATAGGCTTGTTTCGCTGAGAAAGATCAGTGCTCTTGCCACCAGCATTCTGATAATGGTATCAATAGTATTTCCAAATAGACCTTCCGCCCTAAAGGGCATGTGGATAGAAGCATTTTAGGCTTGGAATCCATGGTCCAGCATTTTAACCAATGAGCCTCCAGCACACCGTCACAACTGAAGTTTAAAGTTGCAGCCATTTGCTCCATGTGTTCTATAATAAAGTGATCAACTGCAGCAGTGGCAATACCCCATTTAAAAGATTTTGAACAGTCAGCTATGGTTTGGCACAGTACAATTAGAGTTATGATTCTTGGTCAAGAGGCCGCCAGCAGGAACAGCGTTTTAGACAGGGCTTCAAGCCACTTATCGGATGGGTTCTAAATAAACAGGTGCATTCCCCCTCCAGTATGCTAGTAACTTTGCTAAGGCGGGACACTGCCAGATTGAAAGTTGGGAAACAACCACTATTGTACAAAATCTTCCCCAAACGTTTGTCAGGGTACTTCCAATCTCTGCAGAGAAAGAGTTGGCACAGGGGGTACAATGGAAAGTCTTTAAAGCCTTAGGGGCTCTAACACAGGGGTCCCCAACCGTGGCACCATTGACCGGTGCCAGTCTGTGGCCTGTTGGAGGCCAGCCAGCCGCACTTTAGGTAGTGGGCAATGTCAGAGAGCGCTAGAACATGGAACATGCACCACCACTCCTCTTTTCGAGCACCACTACTCTCTTTACCTCCCTTGTATTTATCTCTATTACTTTTTATCTTTCTTTCACTGACAATTGACGGTGATGTTAATTATGAATTGCACATATTAATTTTTTTTTTTATATATAGCGCTACATACTTGAGCTACAAGGGAGGTAACATGCTGTACCAACCCCCTATACACCCCCCTGCACACACCCCTGGTCCATGGATGGGTTGTTGTCAGGGAGAAGAGATCACTGCTCTAAAGGCCTCAGGACTAGAAATGGCACTGGTAGAAGAAACAGACTGATCCACTAGTTATAAAAAGGGGGAAAAACAGCATCAATAGGAATTGAAACTGGTCTATTTAATTCTAAAGTAATAACAGGTACTCAGAATCAGACAGGCTCAGCAACTGCTGAGTAAGCACATAAATGGGTGATTTAGGCCATAAAATTTTGCATAATTGTAGTAAATACATTACTATGAAAATGGAATAGACTCTGGCATCAGAGGGCAACAGGATTCAAGGCTGCAAACATTGGCACAGAAGGCTCTGAAGCCGTTAGATGTGTGGCCTGGGGGCACCAGATACCATGACCTTATGCAGAACCTGGCACTCAAAAGGTCACTCTCAGGCTATCACATAATATTTGGTCCAGTGAGATTCACAAGTGGGACTCTAAAAGCTGGGTTGAGGGTGGCTGTGCCAGATAGATGCAATTGAAAAGACCAAACACTAGAAATAATGTAGAGAAGGGTCTTGATGAAAGGAGTAAAATCTTGGAAGGGTAAGAAAAAAAAAGAAAAAAAATAGTTTAGTATTCAACACAGCGGAGCAGAAAAAAAAATTTAATTGAATTAAAAAAAAAAAAAAAAAAGTACATCCAAGACCCTATAAAAAAACTGAGGCATGCTTGTAGTAGGAAGGGTTATCCTGGACTGGACAGCGTTAATCCTCCTGTAGGTGGCAGTATGTGTGTCCCCCAATGGATGAGAAAGAAAGAACCTTAAGCTTTTGGGCTAAAAATAGCGCCTGTAAAGCGGCTCCCCTGCAGTCTCAGTGTCAAAACCCGAGGGCTTTCACACTGAGGCGATGCACTGGCAAGACGTTAATAAAACTCCTGCAAGCAGCATCTTTGGAGCGGTGTGTGCACAGCTCCGAAAGCACCCCTTCCCATTGAAATGAATGGGCAACGCTGCCGAACTGCCTGCAAAGCGACGCTGCAGTGGCGCTTTGCGGGTCGTAACCCTTTATCACCTGCTAGCGGGAGTTAAAAGCTCCCCGCTAGCGACCGAAAACCTCCGCAAAAACTACGGTAAAGCGCCGCTAAACATAGCAGCACTTTACCGCCGATGCCTCGGTGTGAAAGCAGCCTAACAGCTACTGGTTAGCTTTCTTCCAATATCAAAATTAGAACTTAGTATTATTAGTAGGCTGTGGGGAATAAGGATTTCTAATACGTTTGACCAGAAAAGGCATTCATTGTGAGCTGAAAGCTACAAGTTGCCGAATAGTTCAGGAATGTTTGTTCAATGCCAGATCTCTTCACCAATCATTTCTTGGCTTTACACTGGTGTGCATCTTTTAAATAACATGTGCCAAGCATCCCTTGTCTGTTAATCATAATGTTTGCTGAGTGATGCCAAGCAGAGCTAGACAGAAAGAAGGGTCTCTGTGTCCGCTGGAGAAGTGCAGTCAACCGTTTGCATGCTTATCCTGTGGAGATTAATCTGGTGGACAATGAAGTCTGAAAAGGGGCTATTGGTGAGAGCTAACAAGAGACAGTGGTTCTCTACAGCATCAGATAATAAATGAACAATGAAACTGCTGTTGAGAGCATCATTTTTAAGACAGAACCAAAACACAACATGACCAGATAATCCTGGATCCATGACCCCATGTAGATCAGAGTTTTTTGTTTTCAGGACATTAACTGAGAAATACAACCCTAATATTCTTCCTACCTTAGTGGTTGGAGACTCCCATATGGCCAGGGCAAAGTAGTCTTCCTCCATGATGTTCAAGTGGCTGCACACTTTCTTAAAAATGTCCTGTCCCTTGGCATGTTTCTGAAAGATGCAAAATGTGTTGATTAAAAAATAAATAAATACATTTGGAAGCGCCTAAAAGAAGAAATCATGATTAGAAAATCAAAGAGAAGCTTAAAGTGATTCTAAAGGTTGTATTTTGTTTTTTAAATAACAAAACATGTTATACTTACCTGCTCTGTGCAATGGTTTTGCACAAAGTAGCCCTGATTCGCTTCTTTTTGGGTCCCCAGCAGGCTCTGGCCCTTCCCCCTGCTGAGTGCTCCCAAAAGCAAGCCTATTGCCATCAAGTCACCCGAGCAGGCTTGCTCCTGAGCCGCGCTCCAGTGAATGGACATTGTCCATTAACAGAGCACGGCTCGGCCTCGCCTCCTGTTCTGTCCTCATTGGGAGAGAGAGAGAGAGAGAGAGAGAGAGAGAGAGAGAGAGAGAGAGAGAGAGAGAGAGAGAGAGAGAGAGAGAGAGAGAGAGAGAGAGAGAGAGAGAGAGAGAGAGAGAGAGAGAGAGAGAGAGAGAGACAAGGGAGAGCCGCTATTCTCATGCACATCCCTGGATCTCTAATGTGGCTCAGGTAAATATAAGGGCGGGCCGGGGGGAGCTGCACCCAGAAGGTTTTTTTACCTTAAAAGCATAGAAATTATTAAGGTCAAGAAACCTGCTGCCATTAGAACCACTTTAAAAGAAGCCTGTAAAGAAAGAAATAAAGAGGTTACATTTGCCGATTACTGTCAGAAAATGTGAACTGCCTTTGTATCTCTGGACTTAAAATGTAATAAGTCACTGACAATTCCAGTCAAGTATTTAGTTAACGTAGCAAAAAGTGTTCGCACCACAGAGGATTTATAAACTAAAAAAATGAGTCCATATCAAACCAATATAATGTACTCACAAGACCAGTGCTAGTAAATCACACACACAATAAAAATATTGGTAATTTTTTTTTGGACTTGGGTTTTATACATATTGTATGGGCACAAGGGACGACTTATTTTGTTTTCACATGATATATATTTTTTATATAAACACATTTTTTGTGAGCAACTTTGTAGTTTAGCACAAGTACTGATTTGTGAATACATACAGTAGGGCTGCAACTAACGATTATTTTCATAATCGATTAGTTGGCCGATTATTGTTTCGATTAATCGATTAATCGGTTAATAACCTTAAGAAAAAAGTGTGGTGTATAATTTACCGTATTTATCGGCGTATAACACGCACAGGTGTATAACACGCACATTAATTTTAGGAGGGAAGTTTCAGGGAAAAAAAATAAATTTTAAATAAGGAACTAAAGGAACTAAAAATAGCCAACTATATGGTTAGGAAGCAAAATATCGAATCCAGGAGAGATAAGAACGGTCGTTCGATTTTCTAATCGTTAGTGGGGTCAAATCGACGTTCATTTTCAACCACAGTAATGGGAAAATTTGGAAATAAAAAACTTCTTGGTCAAAGGAATTTTCAGGCAGTGTATGTGGTTTTCGTTCAGAAATTACAATTATTTTAAAAACAGAATGTTAAAAACAAGTGAAAATTTCAAACAATCTTTCATTCATCGAATGTGCAAAGATTTTTCGTCTGAATATTCTCATCTGAAAATTGATCGGTGTGGCCAGCATAAGGCTCGGTGCACACCTATGCAGTTTGCTTTTGATCTGTTTCTGTAGTGCTCTTTTCTGTGCGTTTTGATTTTTGCGCACGTGATTTTGCTGTGATTTGCGTTTTTGCATGTTTTTTGGTCAATTTGTTGTTGGGCAGATTAAAAAACACAAATTGCTGCAAAAACGCATTACATGCTTTTCTGCAGCTTCTCCATTGAAGTATATTGAACCAAAAAAAGCACTGTTTTGCGTTAAAAAAAGTCACTGACGCTTTCCAAATACGCAGCGGCTGAAAAAGCATAGACATATGAAGGTGTCCCATAGGAAACCATGTCAATGAACTGTAGTCCGTTTCTGTAAAAAGCACCAAAAAGCACATAGATGTGAACCAGGTGTAAGACGTTTAGTAACATAATGGGGTTAAAAAAACGAATATTAGCCCTTTATAGTACTAAAAAAGGAAATAATCACTACTGTAAGGGGTTCATTTTTTTTTTTTTTACTGTAGAACTGTGAAAGAAATAGTTACAGTAGCGATCATTTGCTCTTTTTGTACTATAAAGGGCTCATTTTAGTTTTTTTTTTAACCACATCATGTTACTGGCCGATTAATCGATTATAAAAATAGTAATCGATTATTTTCCTAATCGATTTGTTGTCGATTAATCGATTAGTTGTTTCAGCCCTAACATACAGTATTATTATTAGTACAGTAGTATTATCATACGCTTACCTACAGCTAAAATTCATGCATGGGAGTTTACTCCCACTTTAAGGTGTATAATCCTCTACACAGAAATGTGATGTCTTCAGTTGCCAAACAGGCGTTTTCAAGCTTGGAGTACTTCATGGTACTTAAACATCAACATGGACTGAATATTATTACATAAGCCCTCTGTGGGGGAAGACATTTTACTACAATGAAGAAATGTTCACCTAATTCATGCACAAGATATCCAAGAAGTGGACTGGAGTGTGTTTCATTAGATGATACATAGGGGTTGATTTACTAAAACGGGAGTGTGCAAAATCTGGTGCAGTTCTGCATAGAAAACAATCAGAAGCCAATTGGCTATCATTCATAGCTGCACAATGTATTTTTCTCAAAAAGATAATAAATATATACACACATACATACACACTGAAGAAATGACACTTTGCTACAATGTAAAGTAGTGAGTGTACATCTTATATAACAGTGTAAATTTGCTGTCCCCTCAAAATAACTCAACACAGCCATTAATGTCTAAACTACCGGCAACAAAAGTGAGTACACCCCTAAATGAAAATGTCAAAATTGGGCCCAAATAGCCATTTTCCCTCCCCGATGTCATGTGACTCGTTAGTGTTACAAGGCCTCAGGTGTGAATGGGGAGGAGGTGTGTCAAATTTGGCGTTTATCGCTCTCACTCTCTCATACCTTCCAGTCACTGGAAGTTCAACATGACACCTCCTGGCAAAGAACTCTCTGAGATCTGAAAAAAAGAATTGTTGCTCTACATAAAGATGGCCTAGGCTATAAGAAGATTTAAACTACAAAGGTACCTCAAAGAATGGGATTTTAAGGGCAATGTGATGATTGGAAGTATTGAAATATCATTAAAATAGTTTATTTATACAAAAACAAATTAAATATACATAAGCGTACACATTATTCCATAGTTGAAAATATTAAAAATTATCAGACATGTAACAATATATGATGCATCCTACTGCTAATTTGACGAATATCACCCCCGATAGGTGTGAGGCGTCCTGATAGCAGATTCCAACGCGTTTCAACTTGTTGTGAAAATCAAGTCTTCCTCAGGGAGGGACTGCATCACATTCTATAATTTCAAATAATAACATGATTACTGGTATGTGTTTATATATTCCTTGCATAAATCTACAAATCGCATCTGCATCAAATGGTATATGCGACTTACGTTTGCATCTGGCTGTGAAGAAATTGCTTTCCCAGTGCTGGCCGGGGTCCTAACACATAATTGTCAGTACTGCTCAGATATCCTCTACGGGATGGCCTGGTGTATTTATAAGAAGACCAATATTTGGCAGTCGTGGTATTTTAACAACTGAAAGACATGAGTGGTATGGGAGAAGTATTGGTAAAATTAAATCTCATAAATGTAATGAGAATGGTAATGATGATGGTTCATAGGGGAAATAGAGTTCCCCAGAGCCGTCATCAAAGAAAAAAAAGGGAAAAAAAAGGCAAAAAGCAATCAATTACCTTAAGTTAATTGTGTCAGATGAAAGGTTCCATGTATCAGGGAGCTTGGTTCCTGTAGTACCTCTCTGTAGCAAAGCCAGTTGTGGAATGCTGCCTGTGGCCATCCCTGGCGTCCTAATATATGAGGTGTGGGCGTGGCTAGGTAGTGGGTGTCACCCTAAATTGGTTAAGATCCCTTATTCATTGGTGGTATGATGAGGGGGGTGTGGCTAGATAGGCCGTCGTTACTGTGGTGTATTGTGGATTAGCAAAGAACGTCCACAAGCTGTGTTGTTGCCTGGGTAACGGACGCTTATCCACCTCCCCTCTTATCCCCACCCCTTCACGTGAAGCCAATTGCTTACACGTAGCCCGTGAGGTGAGGCAGGGGGAGCGGAGCGTCCGGTCGCCCAGGCAACATGTATATGACGTCGGGGTCACATGGCCCCGGCGTACGCTGCCAGGGAGGAAAGAGGCGCCGTGTGATTCCCCATAGCCCATATAACATGGGCGCGAGGTGGAGCGGGAGCGTCCGGTTGTCTGGGCAACATGTGTATGACGTCGGGGTCACATGGCCCCGACGTGCGTTCCCAGGAAGAGGAAAGGCAATAATAATAATAGGCTATAAGAAGATTGCCAAGACCCTGAAACTGAGCTGCCGCACGATGGCCAAGAACATACAGAGGTTTAACAGGACAGGTTCCACTCAGAACAGGCCTCACCATGGTCAACCAAAGCATTGAGTACACGTGCTCAGCATCATATCCAGAGGTTGGGAAATAGATTCACGAGTGCTGCCGGCAATGCTGCAGAGGTTGAAGGGGTGGGGGGTGGGGGGTCAGTCTTTCAGTGCTTAGACCATATGCCACACACTGCAGAAAATTGGTCTGCATGGCTGTCGTCCCAGAAGGAAGCCTCTTCTAAGGATGATGCACAAGAAAGTCCACAAACCGTTTGCTGAAGACAAGCAGACATGGATTACTGGAACCATGTCCTGTGGACTGATGATATGGCAACCAGGTGAGGAGTACAAAGACAAGAGTGTCTTGCCTACAGTCAAGCATGGTGGTGGGAGTGTCATGGTCTTTGGCTTCATGAGTGCTGCCGTCACTGGGAAGCTACAGTTCACTGAGGCAACCATGAATGCAAACATGTACTGTGACATACTGAAGCAGAGCATGATCCCCTCCCTTCAGAGACTGGGCTGCAGGGCAGTATTCCAACATGATAACGACCCCAAACACACCTCCAAGATGACCACTGCCTTGCTAAAGAAGCTGAGGGTAAAGGTGATGGACTGGCCAAGCATGTCTCCAGACCTAAACCCTAATGAGGGCAACCTCAAACAAAAAGGTGGAGGAGCGCAAGGTCTCCAACATCCACCAGCTCCATGATGTCATCATGGAGGAATGGAAGAGGACTCTAGTGGCAACCTGTGAAGCTCTGGTAAACTCCATGCCCAAGAGGGTTAAGACAGTTCTGGAAATTAATGGTGGCCACACAAAATATTGACACTTTGGGCCCAATTTGGACATTTTCACTTAGGGGTGTACTCACTTTTGTTGCCAGCGGTTTAGACAGTAATGGCTGTGTGTTGTGGTTGTGCGTTGAGTTATTTAAGGGGACAGCAAATTTACACTGTTATACAAGCTGTACACTCACTACTTTACATTGTAGCAAAGTATCATTTCTTCAGTGTTGTCACATGAAAAGATGTAATAAAATATTTACAAAAATGTAAGGGGTGTACTCACTCTTGTGAGATTGTGTGTGTCTGTGTGCGTGTGTGCGTGTCTGTGTGCGTGTCTGTGTGCGTGTGTGCGTGTCTGTGTGCGTGTGTGCGTGTGCGTGTCTGTGCGCGTGTCTGTGTGCGTGTGTGCGTGTGCGTGTCTGTGCGCGTGTCTGTGTGCGTGTGCGCGTGTCTGTGTGCGTGTGCGCGTATCTGTGTGCGTGTGCGCGTGTCTGTGTGCGTGTGCGCGTGTCTGTGTGCGTGTGCGCGTGTCTGTGTGCGTGTGCGCGTGTCTGTGTGCGTGTGTCTGTGTGCGTGTGCGCGTGTCTGTGTGCGTGTGCGCGTGTCTGTGTGCGTGTGCGCGTGTCTGTGTGCGTGTGCGCGTGTCTGTGTGCGTGTGCGCGTGTCTGTGTGCGTGTGCGTGTGCGCGTGCGCGTGTCTGTGTGCGTGTGCGTGTGTCTGTGTGCGTGTGTCTGTGTGCGTGTGCGCGTGTCTGTGTGCGCGTGTCTGTGTGCGCGTGTCTGTGTGCGTGTGCGTGTGTCTGTGTGCGTGTGCGCGTGTCTGTGTGCGTGTGTCTGTGTGCGTGTGCGTGTGTCTGTGTGCGTGTGCGCGTGTCTGTGTGCGTGTGTCTGTGTGCGTGTGCGTGTGTCTGTGTGCGTGTGCGCGTGTCTGTGTGCGTGTGTCTGTGTGCGTGTGCGTGTGTCTGTGTGCGTGTGCGCGTGTCTGTGTGCGTGTGTCTGTGTGCGTGTGCGTGTGTCTGTGTGCGTGTGCGCGTGTCTGTGTGCGTGTGTCTGTGTGTGCGTGTGCGCGTGTCTGTGTGTGCGCGTGTCTGTGTGTGCGCGTGTCTGTGTGTGCGTGTGTCTGTGTGTGCGTGTCTGTGTCTGTGTGTGTGTCTGTGTGTGCGTGTCTGTGTGTGTCTGTGTGCGTGCGTGTCTGTGTGCGTGTCTGTGCGCGTGTGCGTGCGTGTCTGTGTGCGTGTCTGTGCGTGTGTGCGTGCGTGTGTGCGTGCGTGTGTGCGTGCGTGTCTGTGTGTGCGCCTCTGTCCGTGTGCGTGCCTCTGTCCGTGTGCGTGCCTCTGTCCGTGTGCGTGCCTCTGTCCGTGTGCGTGCCTCTGTCCGTGTGCGTGCCTCTGTCCGTGTGCGTGCCTCTGTCCGTGTGCGTGCCTCTGTCCGTGTGCGTGCCTCTGTCCGTCCGCGTGCCTCTGTCCGTCCGCGTGCCTCTGTCCGTCCGCGTGCCTCTGTCCGTCCGCGTGCCTCTGTCCGTCCGCGTGCCTCTGTCCGTCCGCGTGCCTCTGTCCGTCCGCGTGCCTCTGTCCGTCCGCGTGCCTCTGTCCGTCCGCGTGCCTCTGTCCGTCCGCGTGCCTCTGTCCGTCCGCGTGCCTCTGTCCGTCCGCGTGCCTCTGTCCGTCCGCGTGCCTCTGTCCGTCCGCGTGCCTCTGTCCGTCCGCGTGCCTCTGTCCGTCCGCGTGCCTCTGTCCGTCCGCGTGCGTCTGTCCGTGTGCGTCTGTCCGTGTGCGTCTGTCCGTGTGCGTCTGTCCGTGTGCGTCTGTCCGTGTGCGTCTGTCCGTGTGCGTCTGTCCGTCTCCACTGCTGACCCTCATGAGTCATTGCACTCAAGTGCAATCTGCTACAAGTGGAGGAGTTTGGGGACTGTTCGGGCTTTCAAGTTAATGGAGATAAATACAGTCTCTTCCCTACTGACCCAGCTGCTGTATTTTCAACGCCTGTGTGAAAGAATCCAGAGGCAGTTGCAAAGCATCAACATGTGTCAAACTCTGCAGACAGGGTAATTTTTCCTTCACACCAATGCCAACGCTGCAGTGTGAACACCTCCATCTGCTCCCTATTGTAACAATTTTTGGCATTGATAGGCATTGGAGAAGCGTTAAAAACACGACCCAACCACCTAATTTAATTGCCTGTGTGAAAGAGCCCTAATTCACGCAAGGTGTATGCAACTGTAATGGCTCAACCTTTAGTCTTAGTTCACACTGACATTGAAAGCAGGCGTTTGACAGGCATTAACTCTCCTCAAGCGCCTATGCAGTTGATAATACGGGCAGTGCATAGTGCTGTTCACAGTATGAAAAACACAATTAACGCTTATGGTAATCAAACTTGATGCTTCATGTCGAGTTTTAAAAAGGAGTTGAAGCATTTCAACTCCTTCCATTCAAATGTATGGCAACAAGCTGCAAAAGCTCCGGCATGCGTTTGCAACACATGGGACATTACAGTTAATAAGCGTTTGTGGTGCGGTTAAAACACATGTCGACCCACATCATAAATGCGTATAGGGCATTTGGGGAAGCGTTTTAATGCTCATTAAACGTTTATCAAACGCACCTATTAATGTGCAATAATGTAACAGGCACGTTTAATAAGCGTCAGTATTTTGAGCAAGTGTGAACAAGCTTACATGGATTTTCACATTTCTATTAAATTGCAAAGTTACATGTCAACATTTACAAGACCTTCACGCGCCAAAGATAAAGTTTTATTTAATTGTGGTAAAACTAGACTTGATTTTCCAAAGTAATATTTTTTGGGAAAGGAAATAAACAAACCCCTTGTGCTGCATAAGATACAGAATAACTATACATTACTGGGTTGATTTATTATAGGGAAAAATAGGCTGTTCAACTTGCAAGGGAATTTTTTCTTAGCTTGGTGAATGAGATGAAGCCATGCTGACAGCCATTAGCCAATCATGGGCAAGCAAAAAAAAAAAAACCATTTGATTTTTCTTCATCCTTACCTGTAAAATCCATTTCTTTGAGTACATCACGAGACACAGAGCAATATACATTACTACCTGGGTTATGCACCACCTATAGGTGAATGGACACTGGCAGAACAAAAAAGACAAGAAGTCCCCCTCTATATAACCCCTCACATACAGGAAGTACTTCCATTTTGTAGCAAGCAATGAACTCCCAAAAAGAAAGGGGAGGGACCTCTGTGTCGTGATGTACTCAAAGAAATACATTTTACAGGTAAGTAGAGCTGCACAATTAATCGTTAAAAAATTGTGATCTCGATTCACCTCCCCTGACCATCTCTCTGCTGAGTTTGCCGATTCTTTCATATAAACAAGTGCAGAAATTATCTGCTCACTCAGCTGTCAAAAGAAAGCATCAGGCAGTCTGCCAAGTTTAGAACTTGAAACATTGTAACTAACTTCCTTCTTAGATCAAAGGGATAGAACATCTCTGTGTAAACAAATAACTGGGCAATCTGCCAAGTTTTAAACAAGTGTAAATGCAGGAAGTTTAACCTCTTAAAGTCTAAATCTTTTTCTGACACTTCTTTCTCAAGTTAAAATCAATATTTTTTGCTAAAAAAAAAAAAAATTACTTGGAACCCCCAAATATTATATTATATTATTTATATATATATATATATATATATATATATATATATATATATATATATATATATATATATATATATATATATACACACACACACACACACACACACACACACACACACATATATATATATATATATAAATAAATATAAATTTTTTATTTATATATATATATATATATATATATATATTTTTTTTTTTTTTTTTTTTTTGACCCCTAGGGAATAAAATGGCAATTGCTGCAATATTTTATGTCACACTGTATTTGCCCAGCTTTCAAATGCAATTTTTTGGGAAAAAATACTCTTTTTTTTTGTTTTAATGTGAAAGATGATGTTACGCCGCGAGAATCGTGAGAGAATCGTGATCTATCCTCTAAGCAAAAAAATTGTGATTCTCAGTTTAGTCAGAATCGTGCAGCTCTACAGGTAAGTATGAAGAAAAAATCCAATTTTCTTTTTCATACATCACAGGACACAGAGCAGCCAAATACCTTACTACCTGGGACATCCCAGAGCAATCCCTTGGAGAGGAGTAAGACACAATGTATGAATACCACCATCAGATTTATACAGTAGCCTGTAAGACACTACGCCCAAAAGCAGAGTCCCCCGTTGCCCTAACATCCACCTGATAAAACCTTGTGAACGTATGAACCAAAGACTAAGTAGCGACCTTGCAAACAATATCTTGATTTAAAAAGAAAACCAGAAACCATCTTGGGCAGAAAAGACGGAAGAGGGTGTAGCACCACCTCATCATGGTGCAAAATCAAATAGAGCTCTCTACAGGAAAGAGCCACCGTCTAGCCAAAGTAATTGCAAAAAAGAAAAATGAACTTCCACGTCAAAAGAACGGAATTTCGCTAATCGGTTCAAAGGGTTGCTTCTGTAGCACCGACAGAACCAAATTTAAATCCCAAGCACAAAGAGGCATCTTAACGAGAGGCAACCGAGTCATTCCCTTAAGAAAAGTTCAGACCAGGGAATGCAAAGCAAAGGGCTTCTGGAAGTACACAGACAAGGCCAAGACTTGCTGCTTAATTGTTGCCAAGGCTAACTTCTTGTCTAAGCCTGACTGAGGGGAAAAAAAAAAAAAAAAGAGAACTCTCGCTACAAAATATTTGTAAGGATGCCAACCTCTGGCCTCACACCAAACAATGTAGGCCTTCCAGACCCTGTGATAGATCTTCCTGGTGACCGCCTTTCTGGCATTCAAAGTAGATATCACTGGTCCTGAGATACCATCATCTCTAAACACCCTGGCCTCGATAGCCACGCCATCAAATTCAGTGACCGTAAATTCGGGTGGAAGATAGGACCTTGCAATATCTGATCGAGCCGGAGCGGAAGCGCCCAAGGCTCGTCAACTGCTAACCTCACCATCTCCGGGTACCAGGTCCTCCTAGTCCAGGCCAGAGCTACCAGAATAACAGACGTCCTTTCCTCTCAGACTCTGCACAAGAGATGTGTCAGGAGAGGAATCGGGGGGGGGGATGTATAGATTAGGGAGAGCAGAGCCCAGGGAACTACCAGTGCAGCCACTCTGATGGCAAGGGAATTCCTTGCTCTGGACACAAACTGCTAAATCTTGCAGTTGAACCTGGATGCCCAACAGATCTCTGGTGTGCCCCACCGCTGGCAAATCTGCAAAAATACCTGTGGGTGCAGAGACCATTCTCCTGGATGTATCTGTTGGTGGCTGGAATAGTCCGCCTTTCGGTTCTCCACCTCCCAGAATGTGGACTGCAGACCGCACTGGCACATGCTGTTCAGCCCAAGACAGCACATGACTGACCTCCATGTGGGCTAGACGACTCTTGGTGCCACCCTGGTGGTTGACATAAGCCACAGCCGTAGCATTGTCGGTTTGTACCCTTACCGGGTGAGCCTGAAACCTGCCTGTCCAAAAGCTCAGCGCGAGGCGTGTTGCCCGAACGAAGCTCCAAGATGTTTATAGACGATGTCTGCTCCCCCAGGGCCATATCCCCTGGACTGTGGAACCCTCCATGTCCGTGCCCCAGTCAGTCAGACTGGCATCCGTGGTCACTACCTTCCATAGAACCGGAAGAAAAGACCTTCTTTGTACCAGATTCTGGTCTATTAACCACCAAGTGAGACTTCCACGAGCCTTGGGGGTTATAATCATGCAGGAATCTAGAGCTTGCATCTTCTTGTTCCATGCAGACAGAATGTTCCGCTGCAATTCCCTGGAATGGAACTGGGCATAAGGAATTGCCTTGAATGAGGACACCATTCTTCACAGAACACTCATACAGAGTCGGACAGAAGGGTGTCTTTTTCCCTTTATTTGTTGAACGAGTAGGAGATCGTCTGGGAATCCTGCAAATTAGGATCCCCCGAGACCTTAGCAGACCCAGCACTGGCTCTAGGACCTTTGTGAAGACTCTGGGGGGGGGGGGGGGTTGGCGGTTGCGAGACCAAAGGGCAGAGCCACAAACTGAAAGTGCAGCTCCTCTATTACAAAGCGCAGAAGCTTTTGGTGAGGCTGAACAATTGGCATGTGCAGGTATGCATCCCTGATACCTATGGATGCCATAAAATCTCCTACTTGGAGAGAGGCCACCACAGAGCAGACTGATTCCATCCGAAGGGGCCGCACTGAAAAATAACGGTTCTGCGCTTTTAGATCCAGAATCGGTCTTATGTCTCCATTTGGTTTTGGAACCATGAACAGGTTCGAATAAAACCCTGTACCTCTTTCGGGAACCGGGACCTCCATAATCACACTTTGCCATTTTAGATGATCTAGTGCCCGAAATAATAAGCCCTTTTTTTTAAACGTCCATGGGAACGCTGGACCTTAAAAATCTTTGAGGAGGATAGGACTGCAACTCCAGCCTGTACCCCTGAGATACTGTGGAGATGACCCACTTGTCCTGAACCAACATTTCCAACTCCTGCAAACTGCTGCAACCTTCCCCCCACCCACACGAGTGGGACTTCCCTTCACAAAAAAGGCTTGGCAGGATTGGAGGATTTTTGGACCCAAGGCCTCTTTTGGCCCTGGCCTTGCCGTTTACCTTTAGCCCCAGATCCCTGGTGCAGTCAAAACTGTCTAGGGCTCGAATACCCTGAAAAAGCAGCGCGCGGACCCTTTAAAGAGGGCCGTTTAGCTATCTTCTTTACAGGAAGAAGGGAGCTCTTTCCTCCAGATATCTTTTGGAGGTATGTATCAAGATCCTCCCCAAACAACCATTCCCCATGAAATGGAAAACCAGCTAGAAACCTTTCACAAGGAAGTTCTGCTGACCAGCTTTTTAGCCACAAAATTCTGCGCATGTGCACAGATAAAAGAGCCATACGGGAAGTTTGCTGAATGGAATCTTTTAAGGGCATCTATAGCAAAGCATAGAGCCTGGGTGCTCCCAGTCAGACTATATCATCTGCTTCAAAAGTGAGTGAAAAGGAAATACCTGCATACCCAAGGAGGAACAAGGTGTTCCAGGGGCTTATACTGGAGGCAACTTAAAAGCTGTACAAACCATCTGTGTAAGAGTATGGATGAGAAGCTTTTGTGATTGAGAGGCTGATATAATCTAAGCTTCTTCATGCTCTGATTCACCTGAGGCAGATTCCTCTGATTGGATTCTCCATGCATCCTCAGCCACCACCTCTTCTACCTCATCTACCCAGTCTTGCTCCAATATAGGAGGAATAGGGGAAGGGGATCGGTCACACTTTCTGCCACTCTAAAACAGCCAAAGCTGATGATAGATCCTCCTTAGTAACATACACTGAGGTAGAAGCACTGGTAGTAGGCACAATGGTGGATGGACGCAGCAGCTCAGATTGCCCGGTCCCCTCCAGTCTTTCAGGGGAGGGCTATTACAGCAGAGTTACCATTAGCTTCTACAGGAGCTATTGGTGGAACACTTGTGCCCTTTGCTGCAGCGTTCCCCCCCCCCACCCAGTGCGCTTTCTGGAAGACATAGCTTGCTGAAGCAAATGGTAACTGGCTTTGTGAACAGTAAAACACAAGTCCACCAGTACCACAATTTCCCCATGGAAGACTCCTGTATAAAAGACATGGTCTTCTTGTCAGTGTAACATAACTAGGCTGCCACTTGTCATCACCCAAAGGACTCACGTGACCCTAGAATAGGCTGCTCTGCGTCCCTGCAGTCTGTCAGCAACACGCCCTCTGACTGTAGGTCTTTTTTTTTTTTTTTAAAGCTTTCCCGCAGCTTGTGCCGCGCCACTTGCACGTGCATGCTCCCACGCGCGCTTGGGAAGAGAGAAACAGAGCAGCAACCCCATGCCCTCTAGAGGGCAAAACAAGCATAGCAAGGAAAATTCTCTTCTCAAAACATGTCAGCCTAGACTTTATACCGTGTTGCAAGGAAATATATAATAATCAACCCCTGCTTGCACAGGGGTCACTCACCACTCCCGCCGCAGGACTATGGCTTAAGCCAGAGGTCCAGCCTTCACCCATCACGGCGGCTATTGTCAGTCACAGACCTTCAAGGACTGGATGCCCTTTCATGTTTTAGGGTCCACTCCCTTGGACCTGTATAGCACCTTGCAGGAATGCCTTAGCTTTGTGGTGTCCAGGATTCCACTACGCAGGGTCCAGCGCCCTGAGGTCGCATTACAGGAAAAACCTTGTAATTGCTTTTGATCTTCTTTACAAGGCTCAAGTACCATTTATCTTAGCATAGTAGCACTTTTGAAATGGATCCAATTTGGAAAAGCCGTCCCTTGATTCTCAAGAACCTGTTAGGGATTACAGCATGGAAGCTCACAGAGAGCTTTAAGAGTGACCATCCACCTTCAAGACACTGGTGAAAAAAAATGAAGTACTTCCTGTATGTGAGGGGTATATAGAGGGGGACTTTGTCTTTTTTGTTCTGCCAGTGTCCATTCACCTATAGGTGGCGCATAACATAGATAGTAATGTATATTTCTGCTCTTTGTCACGTCATATACAAAAAAGAAAATACTATTTTATGTTATTTTCCTTGCGCATGACTGGATGTTCCTTGCAAAATGAATTTTCACCAGATTCACTAAGGGAAGAGAAAATTCACTTGCAAAGTGAAAAGTCTATTTGACTTTAGTAAAACGACCCCAATAGGTCAATGTTTTATTTCACATTGCCATCATTATAGCATATCTTCTCAATGCTCCTTTTGACTCCTGCTTTCTACATTAAAAGCACTACCCCACTTATGTGGATTCCAACATATCAGACATTCAGACAGTGGCCCATACAAGCCCCTGGTCTACCATGGTAAGTTTATAAATGTTCTGGTATTCAAGGGGTTAAAATGAGCTCTCTGCAAATCTGGCAAGCAGATGCTTGATGCTAAAAAGCCCAAGAGAAACCAACAGCCCTGGTGAAATGGGCTCCACTAGGGAAAGGAGGAACTCCCTTAGAACATATGCCCTGGAGAAAAATTGCCTGATCCGCCTAGCAATGGGGGAATGGGAAGCAGGGATCTTGAGAATAGGGACTGTGGCTTCCTGGTATACCCCGCCAGCCCAGTTCTGATCACATCCAGGCAATGTAGGGCGATTTCCTTGACAAAGGGAGAGAATTACAATGTTCTTGTTGATGTGGAAAGAAGAGACCACCTTAGGTAGGAAGGAAAGATTCTTTGACCTTGTGCAAAACAAAAAAAGTCTCTACAGGAATGAGCGGTCAATTCAGAAACACACCTAACAGATGTGATGGCTACCAGGAAGGGAACCCTACAAATAAAGTCTTCCAACAGAATATTTTTATTAGTTTTAAAGGGAGATCGCTGAACTACAGAGAGCACAAGGTTGAAATCCCGAAAAAAGACAAAGGAGGTCGAATTGAGGGATTTATGTGTGAGCAACTCCCTGAAGAAAAATCTTGATGAGGGATTGCGAGGCAAGAGGTTTCTGGAAGAAACCAGAAAAAAAAAAAAAAAAAAAAAGTAGAAAACTGTTACATAAGGGTAATCAGGGCCAAAACACTAAAGCAAGACCAGACTGAAGAAAGGCCAAAACATTAGGGATACATACACTCACGAGCCACTTTATTAGGTACACCTTGCTAGTACCAGATTGGACCCATTTTTGCCCACAGACCTGCCTTAATTCTTCGTGGCATAGATTCAAAAAGGTGTTGGAAACATTCCTCAGAGATTTTTGTCTATATTGACACAATAGCATCACGCAGTTGCTGCAAATTTGTCCGCTGCATATCCATGATGCAAATCCCCTGTTCCAAAACATCCCAAAGTTGCTCTATTGGATTGAGATCTGGGAGACCTGAACCTTTTCCTACTCCATCTCAGCACTCAGTCCCAGGATGTTGATGGGATATTTCGACGCCTGTGGGGGACCAGATTCTCTGGACAGTCAGGGAGCTGTAAATTCTATAAATCTGGCATCCTTGCAGGGCATGTGAAGGAAAGACATTCCCAAGTCAAGTTCCTGGATTGGAGATCCGCCAAGTCAGAGAAAGCATTGTCTGGCTGGACAGAAGCATTGTGTGATCCAAGGATTAGATTTGCTTGTTCCACATTGTAAACACGTTGAATTGAAGGGGTCTGGCATGAGACTAGGCTACCATCAAGCACAGTACTCTTGTGCAGAAGCGAACTGATGGGTGCAATTTTGAGCAGAGGATCCTCATGTGTTGATGTAAGGGGAATGCATGTCTGATGCTAGAAGTTCTCATTGCTTTAAAAAAGTCATGGCAAATCTTGTCGATTCCATCTGGAATTTTGGTACACAAAGCAATCTGTTTAGAGATGTTAAAGTGATTGTAAAGTCTTTAATTTTTTTTCTATAAAAATAACAAACATGTTATACTTACTTGCTCTGTTGTAGTGGAGTTGCACAGAGCAGCCTGGATCCTCCTCTTCTTGGGTGCCTCTTCTGTGCTCCTGGCCAGTGCCCCCACAGCAAGCAGCTTGCTATTGGGGCCCCTAAGCCGAGCTGCAGCTCCGTGTGTCCATTCAGTCCCTCCCCCACAGATGGAGTTGTGTCAATACAGGAGGCGTGTTACTGGCCAGATCACCAGGTGAAAAAAGAGGGAAAAAGCCAATGAAACTAAGACTGATGCAGTCACCATATGTAATGATTGGTAAACTGCAATATATCTTAAAAAAAAAAAATAAACAAATAAGCGATAACTAGAACTGGACATAAGAGTATAGAGATGGAAATGAGCGTATGCTTGTTTAAAATTTCTTTGGGTTATTAATATTGGAAAGTGATTGTGAAAGGACATTTTATTTTCTTTAAATAACAAACATGTTATATATACCTGTTCTGTGTAATGGTTTTGCACACAGCAGCCCCGATCCTCCTCTTCTCGTGTTCCCCGACGAGGCTATGGGGGCACTCAAACGTGCTTGCTCCAGAGTCGGCTCTGTGTCTATAAAACACACAGAGCATGGCTCAGCCCAGCTCCTTGTTCACTGGCTGTGATCGACAGTAGCAGGATCCAATGTGCTGTGTCTGGGCCAATGAGGAGAGAAAAAGCCTTTGCTCTTGTGCAAGTCACTGATCAAGATTGGGCTCAGGCAAGATTTAGGGAGGGGCGGGGGGAGTTGCTTGCAAAAGGTTTTTTACCTTATGCACAGAATGCATTAAGGTCAAAATACCTTCAGGCTTTTGAAACCACTTTAAAATGATAAAATAATTCTCATTCCTATTAAAACGGTAGTAAACTCCACCTTTTATCTTGTACCTATTGTACAGGTAAGTCTATACTAAGGCTCACCTGTAGGTACAGTAAATATCTCCTAAATGTGCATCGTTCAGGAGAGTGTTACATGTGCAGCAGCAGGTGTTGTCGCCAGCGCATGCACACTGCGCTGAAAGAGCTGTGCCGCGACTCCTGCGCATTGGAGTGAAATCATCGTAGCTCAGCTATTCAAAGGACTGGAGCTCACGAACCCAGAAAGGAAGACCGGGTGAAGATGGAATCTCAGTCAGTGTATATTATTAGCACATTATGACATTACTTGAACGGCACCAACACATCATACTCCAAAAAATAATCAAGGATTGTTTAAGCATGTACTGGTTTACAGAATTTTCAAAATGATTACATTTTTTGGACATTTTTCCTTCAAAATTTTTTTCGTAGGTTAACTACATGCTGACCGGCTCACGCCGATATACGTCAGCAAAGTGGCATGGGTGCGCAAAACAATGTACCCGTACATCGATGCGTCATCGGCGGCTAGCGGGCGCCCACGGGATAGTTGTCCGCGATCGTGACACGGAGAGGCAGAACGGGGAGATGCCCATGTAAACAAGGCATTTCCCTGTTCTGCCTAGCAACATGACAGGGATCTACTGCTCCCAGTGATCGGGAGCAGTGATCTCGGTCATGTTCTAGTGAGCCCATCCCCCCTAAAGTTAGAACACGCCCAGGGAACACACTTATCCCCGTGATCGTCCCCTAGTGTCTAACCCCTTCCCTGCCAGTGACATTTACACAGTAATCAATTTTTATAGCACTGATTGTTGTATAAATGCCAATGGTCCCAAAATAGTGTCAAAAGTGTCCGATTTGTCCGCCGCAATGTCGCAGTCACGATAAAAATCGCAGATCACCGCCATTACTAATAAAAAACATTTTTTTGAAAAATGCCATAAATCTGTCCCCTGTTTTGTAGGCGCGATAACTTTTGCGCAAAACAATCAATATACACTTGTTGCGATTTTTTTTTACCAAAAATAAGTAGAAGCAGCATACATATCGGCCTAAACTAAGAAATTTGTTTCTTTATATATTTTATGGGGATATTTATTATAGCAAAAAATATTACTTTTTTCAAAATGTTTGCTTTTTTGGTTTATAGCAAAAAAAAAAAAAAAAAACGCAGATGTGATCTAATACCACCAAAAGAAAGCTCTAAATTTGTTAGGATACAACATCGCACGACCGTGCAATTGTCAGTTAAAGCGACGCAGTGCCGTATCACAAAAAAGGAAGAAATGTAATAACTACAGAACTAGATTAAAAAGTTAAATGCATCCCAACATAAAAAAAGTCACTTAGTTACAGCCGAATTCAAAATTAGTGATATTTAGGATCACAAAATAAAAACATAAACCTACCCAGACTTTGTGGGTAAAAACCAGTGCTAGTTCACTGAAGCATGATATTCTAGTTCATAAATTTGCATTAAAAAGCTAGCTCAGCTATTGTAATTGTGATACAGAGTATCCACACTTCTACCCAAATTTATTTATTTTTTATCAAAATGAACAGTTCTAAATTTAACAAAAACCTAAATCAGCATTTTGCTATAAACTGAAATGAAAACCTAGACTCTATCCCAAACACTGAAAGGAAACACCTGCCTGTTCCATCTGCCTGCATGGTAGCAGCTGGATTGCCAAAACATATTAGAAAGCCATTTGCATTGTATTTTTATGTTACCTCTCTTATTTCTACCTTCTTAAAAACTAAAATTAAATGAAGCATTTGAAGAGTGCACAAGGTAAATGAAGTAGAATAAAACCCAAAAATAGAGTGCAAAATACAAAAAAAAAAAAAATAGATTACTAAATGGATGGACAGCTGCTGTCAGACTTAAAGGGATTTGCAGCCTCTGTGAGCAGGAACAAAACAAATCACTCTGACAACAGAAATGTTTAGACATGAGATGTATCTGGGCAGGATGTTGCACCTCACTCATAGACACAGACATGAGAACAATTTGATTTTCAGGCGGTAATTGCACAGTCGGAAGGAGATGTAAATGTAAGGGGGGGAATGTGAGGGGGGAATGAGCCCATAACATCATAAAGAAAACAGAAAATGCTTCAGTTAAAGTTAATAAAGGTTACTGGAGTCACATGAAAAAAAAAAAAAAACTCTACAGGGAATAATCTTCATCAGTGTCTATTCTGTGGTAAAAATAAATAAATAAATAAATCACACACACACAAAAAACACAACAAAATGTTCTCGTCAACATCTTAGTTCCCTCATTTCTACAAAAGAATTACCACATATCACTGACCAAATGCAAATGTATGTCAATTTTTTCAGTAAAGTTTGTCAACAAAAGGCAGGACATAGCAACTTGCCAATACTGACAATATTTATATCAGTGATAAATGCAATAAATAGATCATCATCTCTGTTGCAGGCCTGATAAAACTCTTAGGCCTCTTTCACACGAGGCATCCGTATGTCCGTTTTTCATCCTTCCGTTTTCGGATGAAAAACGGACATACAGTCATCCCTATGGAGCGGCGGATGTCAGCGGTGACATGTCCGCTGACATCCGCCCCGCTCCGATCCGAAAAGTGTAACGGAGGAAAAACCTACTTTTTCCTCCGTTTTCGGATCGGATCGGATGACGACGGACACTACGGTCCGTCATCATCCGATCCCCCCATAGGGGAGAGCGGCGCTCTGACAGGTCCGCCGCTGCACAGTGTGCAGCGATGCACCTGTCATCTTCCTGCTCAGCGGGGATCGGCGGAGCTATCCCCGCTGAGCAAGCGGATGTTCACGGGGCGGATCATCACTGATCCGCCCCGTGTGAAAGAGGCCATACAGTTATTATTCACTACCTCTTCTATTAAACCATCAGTTGAATGAAATCCTTTATAAGAAATAAAAGTAATATCAGACTGTAAAAATGTTACAGTCTGACTTTTTTTTACTGCCAGCCACATGTGTTGTCGCAAAGCAGATACTTGTATATCTTCAGAATGTACAAGGACCAAAATGGCGAAGTATTGTGCATACATCTGCTCAACAAATATTATGGAAGCATGTACTAAGGAAGCTCCCAAAGTAAGGCTGGATCTGAAAGAAGTGGATCTGCCTTGCTTAACACAAAATTCCATAACATCCCTCCACAATTATGCAATTTGATATAGCACTCCTACCTTATACCCTACAAACAGTAAACCCCTCTGGACATACGGCTTCTCTCCTTACAGTACTCCCTTTCCTATGTGCCACCCCCAAAGTCAGTGCTTCTCTTCTGCAAATACTCCACCACCCCCTTTGCCATAGAAAGCAACCCCCTTCTAGGACTCCCCGAGACAGCCTCGTATCCAACGGCCCTTCAGTGAAAGAACTCCATGCAGCTCAATGAGCCACCAATTACCTGGGGGTTGTTTTATAAAAAAAACTAAACTAAATTTGCCAATAGCAAAAGCTGCAAGGGGTGTCCTTGAACAGTGCAACTATAGCAATGCATTACAGATGGAGAGGGCTACAAAAATGCATTTTAAACTTTCTTAAAATTAAACTTTCGTAAAAGAACATGTAAATACAAGAAAAAAATATTTTGACCTTGCAAGATTCCTAATGGTACCTACTTTGCTTGTAAACAGCACTGTTATAATGATTCTAAGTGATAAAACGTAACTAAATTCCATAAACCATAATCCTTACCTCCAGTTCACACTCGTACACAGTGTCATCAAGGAGAGAAACTTTGCAGCGCATGTTGGGTGATTTCTTGGCCACTTTCTGCAGGCTCTTTATTTCTGCATCAGCTTTGTCAGAATCTCGCTCCTTGTTACCTTTAGCAGTTGCCTCACTTTCCTCAAGATCCACGTCTTGATCTTGATCGTCTTTTCTGTCTTCTTGAGCAGGCTAAAATAACACACCAAAAAAGACAATTGATAAAAAAGACCATGCCTAGTACAAAAACCAACACCTAAATAGTAAACAAGAGCTGGATAATGGGAAACCAAATGACCATAAAAATATAGCTATATGTAGCTGGTGAACTCCAGAATTTAAAAATACTATGTTACAGCACCAACATCTCCGTAAAAATATAGCTGGAGTCTATGTTTTCAGATGGGGGACATCCAAGTTAACTGCCTCAGCCCCGGACCCTTTGGCTGGCCAAAGACCAGAGCACTTTTTCCGATTCGGTACTGCGTCGTTTTAACTGACAATTACGCGGTCGTGCGGCATTGCACCCAAACAAAATTGACATCCTTTTTTTTCCCCATAAATAGAGCTTTCTTTTGGTGGTATTTGATCACCTCTGCGTTTTGTTTTTTTTGTGCTATAAACAAAAAAAGAGCGACAATTTTGAAAAAAAAAAAAACGCATTTTTTTTTTTTTTACTTTTTGCTATATTAAATATCCCCAAAAAAATATATAAAAAAAATACATTTTTTTCCTCAGTTTAGGCCAATATGTATTCTTCTACATATTTTTGGTATAAAAAAAAAAAAAAAACGCAATAAGCGTATATTGATTGGTTTGCGCAAAAGTTATAGCATCTACAAAATAGGGGATAGTTTTCATGGCATTTTTATTTATTATCTTATTTTTTTTTTACTAGTAATGGCGGCGATCAGCAATTTTTATTGTGACTGTAACATTATGGCACACACGTCGGACAATTTTAACACATTTTTGGGACCATTGGCATTAATACAGCGATCAATGTGATTAAAAATGCATTGATTACTGTAAAAATGTCACTGGCAGTGAAGGGGTTAACAGTAGGGGGCAGTGAAGGGGTTAATGTGTATCCTAGTTTGTGTTCTAACTGAAGGGGGATGGGGACTGTGCAGGGAAGCTGTAGGGAAGAATACTCTGTATGAACAGACGATCTGCCAGTTCTCCCCTCAGAGAACCGGAAACTGTGTTTACACACACAGTTCCGGGTTCTCCATGTGCCCCGAGCGATCACAGGAGCCCGGAAATCGATAGAGACCGCAGGGCACTCGCATCGACATAGGGAGCAAGCGGGGGTCGCACACGTGCCCCCTAGTGGCCACAGGGCGAAGCGACGTTACATAAGGTTGTTTAGCCCAGCAATGCCATTCTGCGGCGGCTGGTCAGCATGTGATTAAAAGAGAAAAGCTAGAAAGATGGAAGACTGTAATAAGAAACTAAACTGCAGCTCAATCTTCTAGACTTCACCAGGCCAGTTATCTAGTATGACAGTTCTAACACACGGACACAGATAGACGACTAAAATGTTGCCCAAACATCTTCAGATATGTAGGAACAATTGTATATAAACTGCTGGGGCTTTATAAAAACCCATTTAACATAACATAAATACCCTTTTTCCCTGTTTTATAAGTGATCATATTCCCTCTGTTCTCAGCTACATAAGAGGTGGGGGGGGGGGGGGAGAGAAGCAGCTGCACACTGAGCTTCCCAATGAATAGCTGTGCAGCAGGGGCATGTCAAGACAAGTCTGATCATTGGAGGAGAGTACACAAAGTGTAGAACTGACTACAGTGTGCTCTCATGCTTAGTGTGGTCAGCTTTTAATAGAAAAGCAAGGGAACTGGCAGGAACACAAGAGATTTCACATAAAAATATTAAAGAAAAAGGTGCAGTAAATAGCCATGTCCGTAAATATTAAGGGAACAAAAAAGGAGCGAGGGTACTACTAGGGTAAAACCCAAACATGACGGACTTTAAAAGCCAGGAAACAACGGAGGAGAATAGCATAAACAAATAATGTTTATAGTGTATATTTTTCAATAAAAGTATCAGAAAGGGGTAAAAGAATCCTAGCACATATGCATCTGTGTTTCTAGTGCAGTGAGTCCTTGTTTTAAAACATCTGTTTTAAACAAATGTGTCTATGTATTAATTGTGATTTTAATGGCATTGTATCTTATTTCAGATAGAGAAATTTGTTCTCTTATTTGTCTCGTCCTTGAACCTTGGTCGTGTCCTGAAGAAGCCTAACGGCGAAACGCGTAGACGCACAAGTGCTCACTGCACTAGAAACACAGATGCATATGTGCTATGATTCTTTTACCCCTTTCTGATGTTAATGTTTATAGTGTATATTTTTCAATAAAATTATTTGTTTATACTGTTCTCCTTCTCCATTGTTTCCTGGCCTTTAAAGTCTGTCATGTTTGGGTATTACCCAGTAGTACCCTCTCTCCTTTTTTTGTTCACATAAAGGAAGAAATACAAGAGAACAGGATATTTTCTCATAAAAGTACATGGTGCAGCAGTCACATATCAGGAATATGAAGTGTTGGGGGGGTAACAAACGCTTTAAGTTAGCTTTTTATGAATATGATTCTTTAAAAAAGCTTCACTATTTCTCCTCACCTGGGTTTCTGCACTGCTTAGGGAATGGAGATCCAAAGATGGATCAGTTCTAAGTTCTGGTTCTGGAGCTGCAATAGGGGCCTTCAGAAAAACCTCATCTTCCAGCTGCTCCCCTAAACCTTCATCCACGTCCTTCTGGTCTCCGTCGGCCTTCTCCTCTGGCTGCTTACTGTCCTTCCCTTCTTCAGTCACCTGAGACTTTTGCTTCTTGAGAAAAGATGAGAAGAGTCGAGATAGGCCCTTTCCTTCAGAATTTCTCTCCTTGCTTTTGCGGGTGCTTGGAGATGCAGTAGAAGGTGAACCCTGTGATTGCTCAGTGTCCTGCTTCTCCTCAGTATTTGCGTCCTCAGAATTTGTTTTGCAAGGCCCAGCCTCCTCCTGTCCCTTTCCTTCTGGTTTTTGGTCCTTAGGAGGGTTTTCTGCCTCAGCCACTAAACTTTTCTCTGTTGTCATTTTGACACTGTAAAAACAATGAATGCAGTATTATTAGCATAAATATTAGTTTACATAACCAGCACAATGAAAACGGAAATCAACAGAATTAAAAAAAAAAAAAAAAATCCTTCAAAATGCCAACCATGGTTTAATATAGTGGGGCTGATTCATGAAATCTAAGGCAACAGGAGAGATGTCCATCTCCCAGTAAACAAACTGGTTTTAGAGGGCAGGGTCGGGGTCAGCTGGAATAAAAAGTTGGAGGAGTCAGAACAATGAGTTTTCTAAATGCATGTTGAGGGTGAACTAGAAGGTAGCTAGTATATCCCCCACCCCCACCCACAGTTTTACTATACTTAAGAACTGCTGGGCAAACAGTGAGTTAAAAAACAGTTAGCGTTCACACACGCATAATATTATATTTCAGAGTTTGTGTAAAACCCAGTTGACTGAAATTGTATTGGCCAATGTCTGCACATATCGCCCTATCAGCAAAGACAATTGGGATAACATTTCACTCTCCATTTGATTCCTCCTTCCTGATGCATTATAAAGACTGCTGAAGGACTGAAAGATTGCAGCTTTCAATAAAACGTTTTTTTAACAAAACTCCACAGAGTATATTGAACCAGTATTTGTATGTATAGGGATATGGAAAAAAAGACAAAGACTAAAAGACTGTTCCAAACCAGAAAATATGAACTTTCAAGATCTCAATGAAGCAGCTGCCACAAGCCAGGTGCACTGAAGTCTACCAAGTCCCAAATGAATTGCTGATGGATGTAAAAAGCTTAGACATATAAATT
The DNA here is from genome assembly GCA_037952925.1 of Lithobates clamitans. Classification (NCBI taxonomy): domain Eukaryota; kingdom Metazoa; phylum Chordata; class Amphibia; order Anura; family Ranidae; genus Lithobates; species Lithobates clamitans. Next base: position 1,173,805 of record JBBGZY010001677.1, read on the forward strand.
ATATTTATTTATTTATTATTCTAACACCTTTGTACTAATTACATTATTGGACGATCAGACAGAGGTTGCATATTTTTGTCTGTGTACAAAGTAAGGCTGTCCATGTCACATGATATTTGCGCAATTGTTTATTAAACATATTTTCATAAAAGAATACTAAGAATTTTGGTACAAGCACAATATAATACCCATTTTTTGTGGCATAAAAAATAAATAAAAAATAAAAAAAAAGTGTGGGGCTGAGACATATGAGATGAATAGATACCAAACATGTCAAGCCTTAGGCCTCATGCACAAATGGATGTTATAAAAACCCCAGTAGCGTTAGCTGTAAAATTAGTTTTGCAGCGTTTTTGCAGTAATGTTTTTCAGTGTTTTTTTAGCTTTTAGTCAGCAAAGCCATACTCTTAGAAAAACTTTTGGCTCAAAAACATTGATAAATGCTGAATAACTTGCGTTTTTCAGCTTTTATCGGTTAGAGCATTTTTACAGAAAACGCCCCGACAAAAAAACAGTGATAACTGCCTATGTGTGCATGGACACATAGGATAACATGCTGGGGAGTTTATTGGCTGCAGAAAAAAAATGCCTGAAGCCAAAACCAGCTGCTGTAAAAACGTCCAGTGTGCATGAGGCCTTAAAATTGCATGCACCTGTGAAATGGATAAAAATTATGGCAGCCAAAACTGTCCATAAGCAATGCTTTAAAAGCTTTTACAGGTTATCAATTTAGAGTTAAAGTGATTGTAAACCTCAGATATCAAATATGAACAAAACATATTCCTCTGAAGCGTGTACTTGTCTTAATTAAGAGTACCAAGTGTCATTTATGTCCAATGCCCCATTACTCTGCTGTAGGTATAAATCACTTCTTTTAAGTTTTCCTGACACCAAGAGAAAAATTGTGATGGGGAGGGATCTCCAGCCGATTGACAGCCTCAGCTCTATTCCTGTGTGCTGTGTAAAGGGGGGGGGGGGTCTCTTCCCTCCAATCAGCTCTCAGAGCTCTCCTCACTAATGTAACTTCAGCTCCCCACACCCTGATTTTTTTTTAAAGCGGATTGTTTATAAACGTACCTTGGCAGACAAGGGGTTAAAGTGACAGGTTAATTACAGCAGTGATTACATATGACATAGGCAGGGGTGTTGCTAGGTCTACAAAAGATCTGGGGCTAGAGCCCATAGCAGCGTAGTAAAGAAAGTCATACACTTGGGCGGGCATACACACGTATATACAGTAATATACGTGTGTATGTGTGTATATATATATATATATATATATATGTCCCCAGAGAGCCCCCCACTTACATCAGGGTCCCTAGAGAGCCCCCCTTACATCAGGGTCCCCAGAGAGCCTCCCCCTTGCATCAGGGTTCCCAGAGAGTCCCCCACTTACATCAGGGTTCCCAGAGAGCCCCACTTACATCAGGGTTCCCAGAGAGCCCCACTTACATCAGGGTTCCCAGAGAGCCCCACTTACATCAGGGTTCCCAGAGAGCCCCACTTACATCAGGGTTCCCAGAGAGCCCCACTTACATCAGGGTTCCCAGAGAGCCCCACTTACATCAGGGTTCCCAGAGAGCCCCACTTACATCAGGGTTCCCAGAGAGCCCCACTTACATCAGGGTTCCCAGAGAGCCCCACTTACATCAGGGTTCCCAGAGAGCCCCACTTACATCAGGGTTCCCAGAGAGCCCCACTTACATCAGGGTTCCCAGAGAGCCCCACTTACATTAGGGTTCCCAGAGAGCCCCACTTACATTAGGGTTCCCAGAGAGCCCCACTTACATCAGGGTTCCCAGAGAGCCCCACTTACATCAGGGTTCCCAGAGAGCCCCACTTACATCAGGGTTCCTAGAGAGCCCCACTTACATTAGGGTCCCCAGAGAGCCCCCCTTACATCAGGGTCCCCAGAGAGCCCCCCCTTACATCAGGGTCCCCAGAGAGCCCCCCCTTACATCAGGGTCCCCAGAGAGCCCCCCCTTACATCAGGGTCCCCAGAGAGCTTCCCCCTTGCATTAGGGTCCCCAGAGAGCCCCCCACTAACATCAGGGTCCCCAGAGAGCCTCCCCTCCCCTTGGGGACCCCTGCAGAGACTCGGGGCTATGGACCCCAGATTCGGGGCTATAGCCCCAAAAGCCACCCCCTAGCGACGCCACTGGACATAGGTTATAAAATGGTTTAAGAACTATAAGACCTCGTTTACACAGGCATACTTAAGCATACAACTGTGTGAGGGCCACGTTTGCCTGCACGGGATACAAAAGGTGTTCTGTGCATCTGCATGCAGACAGTCTCATTAATGTCAACTCGGACACAGCCACTGTTCCCAATTTCTAGATTTTAAGCTCCAATGAGCAGAGCCCACTGATTCCTCTTGTATTGTAACTGTACTGTCTGTCCTCATGTTGTAAAGCACTGCACAAACTGTTGGCGCTATATAAATCCTGTAGAATAATAATTTGACATCCCTGTGGGTGTGGTATGTGTTCCCAAATGCAGTGTGAGCTCGGGGACATGCACCTTCACCCACATGGATGTCAAATTGTGAGCAGTGGCTGTATCCCAATTGATATTAATGGAACTGTTTGCACCTTGCACCCAACACCTGTGCATCCCATTAGCGGCACTTTACCATCGTTTTAGCGGCGCTTTTCGGCCGCTAGCAGGCGAAAAAGGGTTTTAAAAATTTTAAAAAAGGGTTAAGAGCTCCCGCAAAGCGCCGCTGCTAAATACATCGCTCCCACACCGCCCCAAAGATGCTGCTTGCAGCACCTTTTTTCCTGTCCTGCAAGTGCACTGCCCCAGTGTGAAAGCACTCGGGCTTTCACACTGGGGTTGCAGAAGAGGCAGATAACAGGCACTTTTCAGGTGCTGTTTTAAGCCTGTAAAATGCCTCAGTGTGAAAGTAGTCCGAATCTGCAGAGTGTGATGTGCCAAGTTGTTACGAATTGTTTTTGAAATAATTGTTGCAACATTTTTATTTTATTATTATACTGTTGTGTATGCAAATAAAAATACAAGCAAGAAAACTTTTCAGCCTTAACGCTGGCCATCTGATGTCAGCAGGCCCAGGGGATTCAACAGTGTCCCCTCAAGTGACAATAGCATACTCCTTTGCTTACATAAAATTTTTTACCCACAAAGCATACAAAATATCATTCATCTTTGTTTAGATAACAGAAAAAGTCTGTTGTATATTCCTGCACATCAGAGGATTAGGATGGTAAGGATAAGTGGTCATTTCCTATGAAGATGGGCCACACTACGGAACATTTTCCTGTCTCCACCCTAATGATGCAAGGAAGTCTGTATTTTTATACCATATTTATTAAACATTCTATTACCCATTACATAAATCAGGCTTACTTCCTGTAGGATTGTCAACTGGCCTTTTTGTTTTTTTAAACTGAAGGGAAATGAATAAAGTTAGCTTATTAATCACCATTAAATTACTTTTACTCTAACTGGACTACAAAAAAAAAAAAAAAAAAAAACAACAACAGGTAAAAATTTGGTTGCTGTAAGCAACAGTTTGGATTTTCATGATTCGGTCTTCATAAATGTGATCCATTGAGTTGACTGATTAAAGCATGTTTGGTATTAAGCTTCACTATATACATTTTTTTTAAGCAAAGACATTTGTGAATCTATTGCAAAGTTTCTTACCTGTAGATCCTGCCAGTAGCAGCACTTCCTGTTGCGGGTAGACTATGCTAAACCACTGCCTCAAAATTAATAAACAAGCAGCGTTATCAGCCTGCTGTTGGGCTGCAATCAAGTCTATCAAACTGACAGGCCAAATAACTGAAGGAGCCAACATGGCAGGCTAACAAAACTGCTATTTGTAGTGGCATAGCATTGTATGGCTACAACAGGAAGTGCTCTTACTGGTTGGGTCTCCAGATAAGAAACCTTGCAAAAGAAAAATCGCTTACAAATTTGCTTATGAAAATTGTACACATAGCCATGACGACAAACATACTGAAAAATAGTTTTAATGTTTACATACTTTAACCTACATAAAAATAGACCTGACTAAAGTGAAGATTTGCCATTTTATTAGGGAAATTTTTCTTTGTATGCGAGGGTGCCCAGACACTCGTGCCTACAGCCTCATAGCTGTATATCTGCCGTGTATGCAGTAGGAGTCCTTTCACACATGTGTTACAATGACTTCCTGATGACGCCAGTACGGTGTAACATACGTCAGAGCAGGAATTCATCATTTCTGGGTCCCATATGCGACTTCCTTATTACTACCATATCCAGAACGAGGCGTGAATCGCACGCCTTTAAGAGTCTGATATATCAATCCGCACATGCTGTAGACACCTTGGTGCCGGGCCTGGCATAGTCACACGTGTCTGCAAAATTTTTTACCTTTTAAATCGAATTCCAATAAAACATACTACACCATAACAGCTCTCTTTCCTTGGTGGAAAACCTTTCCATAACCTCGGTTGTTGACAGAGGAAGTCCCACAGTGGAGAGACGTCTCATTCAGGATCTTGCTTGATTTATCTTCCAAAGAGCATTTTGACCTACCTTAAAAAGTGGTCAAACACCTCTGGCGAGTTGCCATCTACCTTTGAAGAATGGTGGTGAAGTCTTTGAAGAACTGTCTAATCAGACGAATCCATTCATTTTTATGGTGTTGGGATTGTCACATTTTGACTTTTCATACGTGTTTGCGATTTCATGATTTAAAACTATTGATTTTGATGTTGTATTCACCACAGGATTCATAGTGTCAACACCTTTACTTTTTGCTTCAGTGTGCATATAATTATATATTCTTAAAGGGGCAGCTACCTCACTAAATTACTACCCAGGCGGATCTGAATGGAAGCTCAGTGTTGGTCTATAGGCAGGTGGATGTACCATGTGTTGGTCTAATGGCAGTATGTCAATTTATATTTTATTACCTCTGAGTCTGTCCATTTTTTGGACCTAAGCGTGGCTTATTGAAGGTAATAGGATGTAAACGGATGCACATTTCATTACATCTGCCTGCCCATAGGTCTAACATGGGTACATTAATCTACATAGTTACATGGTAGGTGAGGCTGAAAAAAAGACACATGAAGTCCAACCTATGTGTGTGTGATTATATGTCAGTATTACATAGTATATCCCTGTATGTTGTGGTCATTCAGGTGCTTATCTAATAGTTTTTTGAAACTACCGATGCCCCCTGCTGAGACCACCTGTGGAAGGGAATTCCACATGCTTGCCACTCTTAGAGTAAAGAACCCTCTACGCAGTTTAAGGTTAAACCTCTTTTTTCCTAATTTTAATGAGTGGCCACGTGTCTCAAACTCCCTTCCGCAAAAGTTTTATCCCTATTGTGGGGTCACCAGTATGGTATTTGTAAATTAAAATCATATCCCCTCTCAAGCGTCTCTTCTCCAGAGAGAATAAGTTCAGGGCTCGCAACCCTTCATCATAACCAATATCCTACAGTCCCTTTATTAGTTTTGTTGCCCTTCTTTGTACTCGCTCCATTTTCAGTACATCCTTCCTGAGGACTGGTGCCCAGAACTGGACAGCATACTCCAGGTGCAGCCGGACCAGAGTCTTGTAGAGTGGGAGAATTATCGCTTTATCCCTGGAGTAAATCCCTTTTTTAATGCATATCAATATTCTGTTTGCTTTGTTAGCAGCAGCTTGGCATTGCATGGCATTGCTGAGCCCATCATATACTGCATTCATACGTTTGCCACCCAAATCCATTATTTTACTACATTTTTCTACATTAACCAGTTCCATACCGCACCATAGTAATATGACGGCGGCAGGAACCCTCCCTCCGGGTGGACGTCATATGACGGCGTGTGCTTCTCGCCGCCCAGGGGCCTGCAGCATGGCGATCGGGGACAAGGCGTGTCCCTCAGACACAGCCCATCCCTGATCAGGGTAAAGAGCCAATTTATAAAGTTGGCTCTTTACCATGTGACCAGCTGTGTCCAATCACAGCCGGTCACTTTGAAGAGGTTCGGCGTGCACATCGCTCGCGCGCGCCCCCTGGGATCAGGTACGAGGCTCGTCCCTTGGACAAAGCCCAGTCCCGATCAGGATAAAGAGCCAATTAAATTGGCACTTTACCGCTAGACCGGCGGTGTCGAATCACAACCGGTCACAATTGTAAACAAACCCGAGTGTAACGGCTGTTACTGGGTTCTCCTACTCACACACCGATCCAGTGCGAGAAGGAGAAATCGGAACAGTGAGTTACAGTGTTACTGTTCATTATTACTGTGCCCAGATTGCCCCCCTCGAATAAAGAATACCCGTCACCGCCATCAAGAGCACCCGTCACCGCCATCAAGAGCACCCGTCACCGCCATCAAGAGCACCCGTCACCGCCATCAAGAGTACCCGTCACCCCCATCAAGAGTACCCGTCACCCCCATCAAGAGTACCCGAGTACCTGTCACCCCCATCAGGAGTACCTGTCACCCCCATCAAGAGTACCTGAGTACTTGCCGCCCCGTCTGAGTACCTGTCCCGTAAGCCCAGCCGTGCCTGACATGCAGTCAATTTCTAGCTGACATACAGCCCATTAGTCCCTGTCGTGCAGCCCTGTCATACAGCCACCATTTCCATTAGAGTATACACTCCAGAAGAGGCATACCAAATACTAAGCCTGACCGATGAGAGCAGTGGGGAGCTCTCACCACCCCAGTACAGTTCTGATTCTAGTTCCGATTCTGGTTCGCAATACAAGCCCCCCGAAGGCAGTTCATCCAAATTGGAGAAGGAAGTAGTCTATTCAAAAAGACTACAGTCTGAACACCAGGCAGCTACCAGCAGCGCCAGACACCCCAATGGCCAATCAGCAAATGCCAACGAGGCTAGATCCCAGGAGGAGAGGCCCAGTACAAGCGCTGCTAGACCCCAGGGGGAAAGGCCCAGTAAAAGCGCTGGAACTCCACGCCAAAGAAGTAGGGCCCAAACACATCTTCAAGATGCCTTGGGCAAACCTATTGTGGAGGCCTTCTAGCACAGGGTCAGCCACAAACCCCTATTCACAGCACAGCCAGGTGTGCAGGCCAACACGGAAGGTTTCTCTGAAATCGATTTTATTTTTAAATGTATTTTTTCCCTGATGAGTTACTTCAAAGCATTGTTTGCCAAACAAATCTTTTTGCCCGTCAATACATAGAAAACAACCCCAACTCATATTATGCCCGCCCTTGTTTTTAGGCCTTACGCTAAATATGGGGCTTACAAAAAAAAAAAAAGCATATTGGTCTATCAACCCCATCCACCACATGGCAATTTTTTTAGCTGTGATGTCCAGGTCCCGTTATGACATGATCATTCGGTTCCTGCATTTCTGCATTACAGTGATAACTCGCATCCCCCCCCCCCCCCCCCCCGCAATCATTTGGACTTTGATAAATTGTAGAAAATTTGCCCCCTAATTGATTTTTTTAATAAGAGGTTTGCCGAACTTTACATCGCTGACCAGAACATCTCTGTGAACGAATTCCTGGTCCATTTCACAGGCTGGCTGGGAATCAAGCAGTGCTTTTCGTGTGTACGAAGGCAAAGACTCTCAGCTCCAGCCCCCCCCCCCCCTTGAGTGTCCAACGTGGAAGTTGGCATTCTCACTCCTCCAAAAAAGGGGCATCACAGTTACTACACCAGTTTGCCTCTTTTTCTCCACCTATACATGAAGAAAACTTTGGCCTGCAGTACAGCAAGAAAAAACAGGAAAGGCTTCCCACAGTCTAGTCACCACAAGGCTACAAAGGGGGGGGGGGGGGAATCAGCAAGCCTGAGGAATGAGGAAGTGTTGGCCATGAAGTGGAGGGATAAGAAAGATGTTTACATCATGTCCACCATCCACGATGACACCTCGGTGGAACTTCATAGAAGATGTGGTCCCGTTCAAAAGCCTTGCTATCAATGAATACAATAAGTTCATGGGGGGGGGGGTTAAACGATCAAATGCTGCAGCCCTATCTTTCAACACAAAAGTCCCTCTTCTGGTATAAAAAAGTCGCAATATACCTTTTCCATTTGGCCATTTATAATGCATATGTCACTTATCAAAAATCAACAGAAATGCCCAACCCCTTTATCAAATATATAGAAAATATTGTCACTGCTCTGATCTATCAGCAAGGCTCCCCCCCAGAAAGCATTCGCTCCGATTGTGTCAGCAGACTAAATGTCTAAGGCTTTTATTGACAATTACATTAAGTCTATGCAAACAGTCAATATTTGTAGTGTTGACCCTTTTTGTGGACCTCTGCAATAAACCCTGGCATGCTGTCAATCAACTTCTGGGCCACATCCTGACTGATGAAAGCCCATTCTTGCATAATCAACACTTAGAGTTTGCCAGACTTTGTGGGGGGGGGGGGGGGGGGTTGTTCATCCACCTGTTGCGGTTTGACCACAAGTTCTCTATGGGATTAAAGTCTGGGGAGTTTCCTGGCCATAAACCCAAAATTTCAATGTTTTGTTCCCCAAGCCACTTAGTTATCACTTTTGCCTTATGGCAAGGTGCTCAATCACGCTGTAAAAGGTATTGTTCCTCACCAAACTGTTCTTAGATGGTTGGGAGAAGTTGCTCTCGGAGGAAGTTTTTGTACTATTCTTTTTTTTTTTTATGGCTGTGTTCTTAGGCAAAATTATGAGTGAGCCCACACCCTTGGCTGAGAAGCAACCCCACACATGAATGGTCTTAGGATGCTTTACTGTTGGCATGACACAGGACTGATGGTAGCACTCACCTTTTCTTCTCCAGACAAGGTTTTTTTCTGGATGCTCCAAACAATCAGAAAGAGAAAATGACTTTCCCTCAGTCCTCAGAAGTCCAATCCCTGTACCTTTTGCAGAACATCAGTCTGTCCTTGATGTTTCCTGGAGTGAAGTGGCTTCTTTGTTGCCCTTCTTGACCCCAGGCCATTCTACATTCTGCCATTCCTGAGCAAGCTCTGTACTGGTGGTGCCCCGATCCCATAGCTGAATCAACTGTAGGAGACGGTCCTGGCACTTCCTGGACTTCTTGGGCACCCTGAAGCCTTCTTCACAAAGGCAGTGGTAATGGTTTTGTTTTTAAATGGGATTAAGGTCAGGGCAAGGAGGGACTTAGCAATTAACTGCAATTCATCTGATCACTCTTCATAACATTCTGGTGTTTATGAAAATTGCCATCATAAAATCTGAGGCAGCAGACTTTGTGAAAATTAATATTTGTGTCATTCTTAAAACTTTTGGCCATGGCTTTAAGATTCCAAATCCGTTAAGAAAAAGCCCTACAAGCTTCAGCACTTCTATAGCCCACTTAAAGTGGAACCTTAATGTAAAAATAAAAATGTGTGAACAGGCAGGATTTTTAATACTGGGGAGACATGTCTCTTCTGCATTAAAATTTCTTACCTCCCTGCCTGCACTATACACTGAACTGCACACCTGCAACTCCGTGTATAATTTCGGTATCTGCCGAGAAGAATGAGCTCCAGAGGAGAAGATGTCAGTCACCGAGGGAGGGACTGCATCACTGGAAATGAAGTGAATATAGTTGCACTTTAAAGCGGAACTAAAAAGGCAAAAAAAATTGAAAACCCTTATTGCAGAAGTCATTAATATGCAATAAAATACACTTACCGGATTGTTCACAATACCCTCTTCTAGAGTATACACAGAGTTGTGAAAGTGTGCCAGGATTACTGCGCTCCTGCATATGCACAGGAGTGACATCATCCTGCGCCAGTCAATCAAGACATCCGAAGACCGAAACCCAGAAGATTCCAGTGAGAAGATGCAGGCACCAGCGAGGAATCTCACGGGCATTGGACTACTGGAGCATAGGTGAGTATTTATGCCTTTAGTACTGTTTTAAGCTCTCGTGTTTAGAAGTTGAACTAACAGGAGTAGGACTTAATAGTGATATTAAACCATTTTTTATTTCTTATTTTAGAAGAGGAGGTTCACAGTTACTGAATAAGTTCAGTCCTCTTCTGAAAGGTCTCTTTCCTCCTGTAGCTAAAAGGTCCAATGTTCCTGGCTCCACATTTGCAGGTGCCTTTTAAGCAAGCCGTGTGCTAATCAGAGTGATGAGTAAGCACGTCTGTGTGAAACGTGTCCACTAAGCTCCTTTTTTGGATTGATGTTTGTCATGTTCGCTTGATTTTATGGACTTTCAATAAATTCTCTTGATTTTACTTCCGGATGTGCGGCCATTCTTCTTTGTTTCCATTGGATTTCCCTGGCTGTGGACCAAGCAGGCACCCGGATCTCTTCAGCAGCTCATCAGATCCTCACAGGTGATCTTGAGCGGTGTGTTCCCAGCTCTCCCTCTCATCTGTGCTTGCTCCCTCTCCGAGCAGAGCTGTGTGCATCCATAAAACACACAGCACAAAAAGTAAACCATGGTTCTACACCCTCCTCCCCGCAGTTTGACTGATGACAGCAGGAGCCTATCACTCTGCTGCCCTCAATGTCTGCTGAGGATCCAGACAGTTCAAAGTGGCTTGACAAGGACAGCAAATACCTTTTTGGGGATGGCGGGGGGGGGGGGTATAAAAGTACTGGGATTTTTGTACCCTAATGCAAAAAAAAAAGCAATAAAAAGCTTAGCATTTAGAATCATTTTAATTTGGCTTCACCTGAGCACAAGTTGAGAACCAATGAACAGTCTTGGGTCTAGGATACAAGGGATTTTAAAAGAGATCAGTTGTTTGGAACTGTAGTCACCTTTAAACTACCCACCAAACTGATATTTAAGTTACTGGCAAAGATTTGCTTCAAGCTTTTCTCTATACACAGAAACGGGAGGACCCCTACCATGCTAACATCCAATGTGTAAGGATTGAGAACCTCAAAAAAACAGGCGGACTTAGTGGGCACATAATGAGAGGAAACCTTTTTAAAAAGTTATAGTTTTTTTTACAAATAGGTTAAAAGAACATAAAGACATACAAGCAACACCCTATATGGACACAGTCAACAAATACCCAATAGCGCAAATATAGAGGTTGGATCCTTAATAGAAGAGTTAATACTCATAGGGTTATAACATATCTGAATAGAAAGGTCTGATCCAACATTGCCTCCACACTTGCTTGTCAAAGCGTTTCGCTAAATAGTAGCTTCCTCAGGACAGTACCGGGTAGGTGCTGATATAATTAAAAAATAAAAAAACAGAAAAATATATATAAGTATCACATTAATAAACACCTGTTTACTTAATGACTACTTTTATGCATATACAGGTGTGATACGTATAATTAAAAATAAAAAGCAAAACAGAAAAATATATATCAGCACCTACCCAGTACTGTCCTGAGGAAGCCATTTAGTGAAACGTGTTGACAAGCAAGTGTGGAGGCGATGTTGGATCAGACCTTTCTATTCAGATATAGGTTATATCCCTATGAGCACTAACTCTTCTATTAAGGATCCAACCTCTATATTTGCACTATTGGGTATTTGTTGACCGTGTCCATATAGGGTGTTGCTTGTCTCTATGTTCTTTAACCTATTTTTAATAAAATATATAACTTTTTAACAAGGTTTCCTCTCATTATGTGAAGACAAAGTCTGCCTGTTTTTTGAGGTTCTCAATCTTTATATACAGACTGTTAGAGAATTTTTTCTGAACCCTCCATTCGAGTTGAAAACTTGGCTCTGTGTAGAGGTAGCTATACAGGGCAAGTTACATAATAAGCAGATGTTCAAGCAAAACATTACTTTTTTTGCATTTCTTAGGTAACTCTATCCAAATTAACAGAAAATGTTAGGAGAGAGGGAAATAGCAAAGAGGCCTAACTAGCTAAAGTAGTAAACACTGTTTTTCAACAGATTTTGTAAGTCACAAGCTCAATAGGTGGGTGGTATGTTGCTATATCTATTATTTCCTTCAAGCTGTTTCTGTTGGCTTCCTGTTTATTAAATGCTAAAAAAAGGCAACAATCGGGTCTTGCAAGTACTTCATTTTTACAAGTGCATGTAAGTAATTCATTTTAAACCTTTAGCAAAATATATTTTAAAAGTCTGCTCTTCCTAAAAACATATTGTTTAAAGAATATATATATATAATTTTTTTTTTTTATTTATTTATTCCCCGGGTTACAAACAAGATAGGGTCTGTAGGTTTGTTCTTAAGTTGAATCTGTTTGAAAGTCCTAACAGGTACATTTTTGAAGTGTAGCTCCAACCAAAAACACTTGTAAGCTTTTTGGATAGGGAAGGGTTAACACCCGTGTAAATTTTTTGCTGTCTGTGCCCCTGTTCAGAAGATTTCACCTCACTTTCTGTCCCAATGACAACTGGATTTTGAAAATTTTGGGTTGTTATGGAAACAAGCCTTGGTAATAAAGCATCAGTAGAGACACCTTTTTCCCCATAATAACTCTTACAGGAGAGAATTTCCTTTCCTAGGGTTAGACTTCCTCTCACTTCCTGTTGCCTCCCTCCGTTTGCAAGTAGGAGTCATTTGGAAGTCGGATGTTTGTAACTAGGGGACCGCATACATATATATCTTTGTGACTGCGACAAATATTTCTCTACAGTAACATGTGTGCCTCACTCCTCAAGGCTAAGAAAGAGCGATATTCTCTAAAGGCCTGGTTCACACCTATGCAGGTTAAGGTTTTCCTGTGTGGTTTTTTTCACACACGTTTATGATGTTTTTAATACGTTTCGGGGAGGCGTTTGTTGTCTTGCAGGAAAAACTAGCAAAAATGCAGCTGAGACATCAAAAACGCAAGCACTTTTTTTTTTATGCATTTCCATTGAAGTCTATGGAACCAAGAACCCAACCTGCTGTGGGGAAAAAAAGTCCGACCATTTCCAAAAAAATGCTTGGTGCGTTTTTTGGGGAATATTTAGGGAAAGATGATTTGTGTTGGGAGATGGTATTTTGTGAGAGGAGGAGATGGTTTGTGCTGGTGGGGTATTTCAGGGAAGAGAGGAGGTACTGGAGGGGAAGAATTTGTGTTAGGGAGGTGGAATCGGGGGGAAGAATGGGAGGGGGCAATTAGTGCTGAGAACATTTGTGTTGTGGAGGTGAATTTGGTGGGAGGGGATTTGTACTTTGTACTGAAGGGGGGGGGGGGCTGGGATTTGTGTAGGGCAAATGGAATTTGGGGTTACCCCCAGACATGCCCCAGGTCTTTTACAACCATAGCAATGCCTCTGCATAGACGGGAGAGGAAGACCTTTAATACAATAGCCCCATGCTCCAACACCCTTATACATGCTTAGATTATTCTGATAAAACACTCAGCACAAGTTACCATATTTACCATATGCAAATATCTCCTATTATGCATCATAAAGTACATTTTGTAAAACAAAGTTGCTAGATTCATTATCACATACCTGCAACTGCTAAAGAATTTTAAGTATTCAGAAAAAAAGCAAGAGTAAAAATGAAAGAAAAAAAAAAAAAAAAAAACAAACATAGAAAAACTGCTTTCTTACATTCACTTGAGAATTGGTAAGGTTGTCATTTGCTTTTAGGTATACTTCGGGCCAAAAATTCTCAGTAGTCGGGTGCACACAAATCTAGCAATAAGGTAATGTGTATTTATCTTAAAAAGTATAACTAAAGGCAAAGCTATATTTATTCATTTTGAATGGAGTGAAGTGGGATTAGAACCCCAGTCAGGTTTTCCTCTGACTTGCTGTTTTGGTTAGTGAAGTGAAATCTCCTCAATAAGACACAGATGGCAAAAAAAAGTCAAGAAAACTAGGCACAAAGGTCAGCAAGTTTTTAAGTTGACTAAAAACTAGAACACTTAGGAAGTAATCATTTTGTAGGTGCTGCGCAAATTGTTGACACTACAGTGGAACGTCGGATTGTGAGTAACGCGGTTAACAAGCGTTTCGCAATACGAGCACTGTATATTTAAAAATCGTAACTTGGTTTGCAAGTGTCTCGCAAAACAAGCACGATTCAGGCCAAAGCAGTGTGCAGTACTGCTTTTGGCCTGAGGTGGGAGGCGCCGGAGCCGAGCAGAGCCGAACGTCACCGATCGCAGCCAATCGGCGCCGTTTGGAAATGCACGGAAAGGCCCGAGGACACTTCGGCTGACAGGCAAATCTCGGGTAGGAAGTCTTTCCGAGGTCCGCCGAAGTGTGCTCGGGCCTTTTTTGCAGTTCCCAAGTCTCTTCGGCGCCCCCCTGCCTCTGGTCGCATGCGGTATTGCATCCCATTGAAGTCGATGCGGAACAAATTATTTTGTTTCCATTGACTTCAATGGCAAAACTCGCTTTGATATGCAAGTACTTTGGATTACGAGCATTCTCCTGGAACGGATTATGCTCGTAATCCGAGGTTCCACTGTATATACTAAGGCGGCCAAATGTTGCCAACCCAAGATTCTCACAGCCACTGGTCTGCCATGGTCATCTGCTGAGACAGGCCATACACCATACAATACTCCTTTATTAGAATTAACAGTATTGTAAAATTCGGTTATCTTAAACTGCTGATTGAAAAAGTATTTCCATGGAAAAGCAGCCCTTATTTTGCTGACACTGACAGTGAAATAAAATAAACCCATATTGTGTCTTTCCTGCTACGTGACAATAAAACATCCCTGTTATCAGACACTTCATTCCAGAGGCAACCGTGGATTTCCTTTAAGAATTCCCAGCACTTACTTGACAAATGGTTTGTTATTCACTTACAGCAAACTCTGAGCACACAGCTAAACATGCACTTGAAATAGATTGGTATGTTGTGAACCACTTTGTGAAAGGATTTTTAATTCTGTTCATACATTAAGCCAGTTTGAGATTCAGCTACCCCTGCCAGATGGCACAGCCAGAGAAAAAAAGCCAACAAATCACCCAAGTGTACTGTCTGAGTTAGGTGTAAAGAAAAACGTGTAGAGATGCAGAGGTGTTCGATCTGAACATGTAACTCTCTTGTGGCTGGGAAGTAACAACTCCACACTTCCTTTTGGATGTAGATTTCTCTTGGAAAGGACAGAACAAAGTAGGGCCAAACAACTAATCGATTATGAAATTAATTGATTACTATTTTCATAATCGATTGGCCAGTAACATAATTGGATTAAAAAGAACTAAAATTAGCCCTCTATAGTACAAAAAGAGCAAATCGCTACTGTAAATATTACTTTCACACAGTAAAAAAAAAAAAAAAAAAAAAAAAAACCCTTACAGTAGCCATTATTTGCTCTTTTTGTACTATGAAGGACCAATTTTATTTTTTTTTTTTAAGTCCATTATGTTACTATATGTCTTAGGCCCGGTACCCACCCATGTGTTTTTTGGTGCTTTTTGCAGACATGCACTATAGTTCATTTAACATACACATCTTTGCTTTTTTCAGCTGCTGTGTATTTGGAAAGGGTCAAGGACCTTTTTCATTGCAAAGCTGTGTGCTTTTTTGGTTCAATATACTTCAATGGAGTATGCATTGTATGCATGTAATGCGTTTTTGCAGCAATTTGTGTTTTTTAATCTTCCCAACAAACTGGCCAAAGTGACAGAGTACCACCAATCTATAAAAAGGAGACTACGGTTGGTTTATGAGGCGTGACAAGTATAGCTTGTGAGTGATGTAGTTCATCATCTTGGAACTGAGCAGTATGTGTTGAGGTGCAGATCTAACTGTTGACATGAATACTGGAAGGGTAAACTGGTGACCTGGATACTGGGTGTGCTATATTATGTGCCGTGT
Organism: Lithobates clamitans; assembly: GCA_037952925.1. Taxonomy (NCBI): domain Eukaryota; kingdom Metazoa; phylum Chordata; class Amphibia; order Anura; family Ranidae; genus Lithobates; species Lithobates clamitans. The sequence continues at coordinate 1,189,481 of JBBGZY010001677.1, forward strand.
GGATATCCCTGATAACATGAATACTGGGTAGAGCCGAGTGTATAGATCTTCCCTGTGGACACTTGGGAGTAAAATATGTATGCCGAGTACTACACTTAAAGCGGAGCTCCTCTTAAAGGGGGAAGCTCCGCTTGCTCGCTCCCCCCCCCCCACCCTACTCCCACATTTGGCACCTTTTGGGGGAGAGGATGGAGCAGAAACCTGTATTTTACAGGTACCCACTCCTACTGGTGCTAATTTAACTGACAGTTATGTTTTAATAGCAAAAAATAAAAAAAATAACCTATCTCATAAACAAAATTTTAAAAAATAAAGTTTCTTCATAAATTTAGGCCAAATTTTATTCTGCTACATATGTCTTTGGTATAAGAAAAAAAAAAAAATCCCCCCCAAAAAAAAGTATATTAATTGGTTTTGCGTGAAAATTATAGTATCTACAAACGATAGTAAGTACGGTATATAACACACACACACACACACACACACACACGTAAAGCAAAAAGTAATTACGGAGCTATCAAAAATAAATGAAAAACTATATATGTGCAAAAAAGCAGCAACTTCCTGTTGTGCTAGTCATCTGAAAGCTTGAATAAAATGATTAAGAAATTATAACAAATAAAAGTCTATCCAATGTAGTGACATCAGCATAGAAATGACGAATAATACACCCAAAGAAACGTGATGTGAAAAGAAGAGATGACTTCCACCACTAGATACACTTCCGCTTACCAACTCCCTATGATCTCCTATTATAGGAGATCACTAACGCTTTTGGCTCAATACCCAGCCAGGCCTTTAATGGACACAGCAATGGTCACAGCCACAGCATCTTCATAGGCTTCCATCACTCATATAGAGCGCAATGACAAAAGAACCCCATGAAGAAATAAAAAGCTTCCATAGTGTAAAATCTTAGGGTATTTTAATAATAAAGAGCTGTAGTGCACTCACAATTAAGTAGATAAAATAAAGCATGGAAAACAAGTCGCCCGGCTCAAGATTGCAGCCCGTCACTCCGGGAAATGGGCAAACACGGTGACGTCAGCACGTCGCTCCTCCCTACGCATTTCGTCTCATATGACGTCGTCCAGGGATACCACACACATTCTGACACTGGTTAACTGACAGTGACACTAATGCAGAGTACACACGGTCGGACTTTTCAGCTACAAAAGTCCGACAGCCCGTCCGACAGACTTTCGACGGACTTTTGGCGGACTTTAAACAGACTTTCTAACGACCGGACTTGCCTACACACGATCACACAAAAGTCAGACGGATTCGTACGTGATGACGTACACTGGACTAAAATAAGGAAGTTGATAGCCAGTAGCCAATAGCTGCCCTAGCGTGGGTTTTTGTCCGTCGGACTAGCATACAGACGAGCGGATTTCTGGGTCCGGCAAGGTGTTACGACGTAAAAATTTGAAGCATGGTCCAAATCTAATGTCCGTCAGATTTGCGACTGGAAAAGTCCGCTGAAGGTCCAGTGAAGCCCACACACGTTCGGATTGTCCGCCGGATTTGGTCCATCGGCATCCATCGGACGAGTCCGGTCAAAACGTCCGACCGTGTGTACGCGGCATAAGGCTCCATTCACATACTGTAGATGCGAATTGGATGCGTTTTGAATCACGACATGTAAATCAAGCCGGCTTTTTTGGGCCGGTTCACATCTGAGGAAAGGGGAAATGACTCCCCCTGAAATGCATCAACTTTCCAACCATTTGGTCCTAGAAAGAGTTTCAATGCATCCAGCTGGAGTTTATCAGCATAGCTTGATGTTTTTATCAGCATGTGAATATCAATTTGTCTTTTTGTATTCAAAAATGTTATTTATGGTAATGCGCGAGGTCTTCACACCCTCCTGTGTGTTTTTTTGCAACTCTTTCTTTTATGTCATTCTGTACACAAAATTTAAAACTACTATGGCTCGTTTTAAATCGAAGTGTGACAAAACCAGATTTTTCAATTTTATCCCCTAGAACCATGTATAGAATTCTAGGCCAATATACATGCAAAGATAATCGTCTTTTACATAAGACTCAGAAGAAACAAACTTAATCTACAAAAGACACAATCCCTTCTCCAGAGTTAAACACTCATCCTGATAATACCATTAGGTAGACAAGCTCATTAAATGCGTAATAAAAATACAAACACAGTGAGCTAAACAGCAAAGGTGGCAGAGATAGGCTGGGAAGAACACACAGAATTTGAATGCTCGTGTGCCAGTTATCACCATCAGGAAAAAATAATTCTAATTGTGTACATCAACCATTCAGTGTATATTGGGCAAGCTGCCAACAGCAAAACTGTTGTGCTAATATTTACCTTTTTACATCAACAGAGAAGAAGGGCCAATACCATCATTTTCCCACTAAGTATATAAATATTTGGTTTACATCAGACTATAACCACTTGTCGCCACACAGGTACATCACCCAACTTTGAGTGGTTATACCAGGAAGTCTTCTGCAGCTGCATCATCTTTTTATTTTTATTTTGTTTTTTTTTAGTGCTAGCAGAGCACTTTCTTGTAAAAGCAATCTTAGGGGCAAAATAGTGGCTGGATTGCTTTTACAAGCGGTGGTAGTCTCTGGCATGTATGGGGCACAATCACCTTATGCCATTCAGACATTAAAGTGGAGATCCACCCATCGGAGCTCTCGGGGGGAGCAGGTATCCTTTGACAGGTACCCGTCCCCACTTCCAGGAGACCTTGCTGCATCGAGGTCCCCAAGAAGTTCGCCCCCCTCCTCCTTCCCCCGATGCCGGGCCATTCACACAGTGCGATTCGTGCATGCGCAGCAGGGAATCTTCACTGCCGGTTTCCCTTACAAGGAATGGCAGAGGCAGCACCTGAGAACCGATTAAAAAGTCCGCTGGAGTGCCGACATTGTTGGATCCCTGGACAAGTAAGTGTCCTAATATTAAAAGTCAGCAGCTACAGTATTTGTAGCTGCGGACTTAATTTTTGGTGGGGGGGGGGGCTGGAGCTCCGCTTTAAAGCAGATCTATACCGCATATGAGCACCACAAACCAAAAACAATATTAAAATTATGTTGTAATATTCAAAAGTAAACTCCCCCATCCATCCATGTCTTTATATGCTTTATTTTGTTGAGAAATCACTTTGAAAAACACCCCCCTGGCATTTCTGGCTGTAGCCATCTGGAATAAGGGCAAATGATTCATGTAGCATTTACTTCCTGAAATCCATCTGCCCTTAGCTCAAGCATTAATGCAGGAGAGTGTGCTCATCTGAGAAAAACCCTCCTCCTCTCCTGAAGACTCCTGGGATGTAGGACATAACTTGCCTAGGCAAGAAAACAGGAAGCAACTGAATAAATGTAATAAAAAACAACAAAAACCACAAAACAAGTTTAAAACAAGCAACTATGATCTATTTACTAATGCTAGCAGCATGAGAATTAAAAATAGACAATGTTGATTGGAGAGTAAAGTTCCACTTTTAAGTGATTGTAAAGGCTCGCTTTTTTTTTTAAACAAACATGTTATACTTACCTGCTCTGTGCAGTTGGTACACAGAGCAGCCCAGATCCTCCTCTTCTCGGGTCCCTCGTTACTGCTCCTAGCCCCTCCCTCCTTTGAGTGCCCCATAGCCAGCAGCTTGTTACAGGTTGTCACTCAACCCAAATCAGAGCCCTGTGTATCCATTCAGACATGGAGCCCCAACCTGGCCTTGCCCCCTCTTTCCCCTGATTAGCTAAACTGACTTTGATTGACAGCCACTGCTCTGTATCAGCCAATCAGGAGGAGTGTATGGATGGCTGAGGGGATCGTGGACATTGCTGGAGAGAGGAGGAGGTCAAGTAGGTAATTGGGAGGTGCTGGGGAGGCTTCTATAAACAGAAGTTTTTTTTATCTTAAACTTATAGAATGTATTAAGATAAAAAAAACCTTCTGCCTTTACAACTTAAGGGCACACACATAGCTTCTTTTTTTCCCTTCTTTTTTAAGCCTGTAAATGCAGCTCTATGTCAGCCTATGTGGCCAAGTACACATAGGCTTTTACAGGCATATTTGAAGAGGAACAGAATACAGACAGAAAAAAAAAAAAAATCCATCCATATGCATGTACAGTTGTGCTCATAAGTTTACATACCCTGGTAGAATTTATGATTTCTTGGCCATTTTTCAGAGAATATGAATAACACAAAAGCATTTTTCACTCATGGTTAGTGTTTTGCTGAAGCCATTTATTATCAATCAACTGTGTTTACTCTTTTTAAATCATAATGACAACAGAAACTACCCAAATGACCTTGATCAAAAGTTTACATACCCCAGTTCTTAATACCGTGTATTGCCTTTAACATCAATGACAGCTTGAAGTCTTTTGTGGATGAGGTTCTTTATCTTCTCAGATGGCTGCCCATTCCTCTTGGCAAAAAGCCTGCAGTACCTGTAAATTCTTGGTCTGTCTTGCATGAACTGCACGTTTGAGATCTCCCCAGAGTGGCTCAATGATATTGAGGTCAGGAGACTGAGATGGCCACTCCAGAACCTTCACTTTATTCTGCTGTAGCCAATGACAAGTCGACTTGGCCTTGTGTTTTGGATCATTGTCATGTTGGAATGTCCAAGTACGTCCCATGCGCAGCTTCCTGGTGGATGAATGCAAATGTTCCTCCAGTATTTTTTTGATAACATACTGCATTCAACTTGCCATCAATTTGGACCAAATTTCCTGTGCCTTTGTAGCTCACACATCCCCAAAACATCAGCGATTCACCCATGTACCTTTCATAGGCCTTGTTGACTCCTCTCCAAATGTAGCGTTTATGGTTGTGACCAAAAAGCTCAATTTTGGTCTCATCACTCCAAATGACTTTGTGCCAGAAGGTTTGAAGCTTGTCTCTGCGCCGTTTGGCATATTGTAAGAGGGATACTTTGTGGCATTTGCATAGTAATGGCTTTCCTCTGGTAACTCGACCATGCAGCCCATCTTTCTTCAAGTGCCTCCTTATTGTGCATTTTGAAACAGCCACACCACATGTTTTCAGAGAGTCCTGTAAATCACCTGAAGTTATTTGTGTGTTTTTCTTTGCATCCTGAACAATTTTCCTGGCAGTTGTGGCTGAAATTTTTGTTGGTCTACCTGATCGTGGTTTGGTTTCAACAGAACCCCTCATTTTCCACTTCTTGATTAGTTTGAACACTGCTGATTGGCATTCTCAATTCCTTGGATATAAGGAGTCCAGAAACTCACTGACCTTTTATACACACACACTAATTACAAGCAAACAGATCACGGGTGATGATGATTACCTTTCATAGCCATTCAAACCCCTTTGCCCCGGTCCACACAGGGGCGGCACGACTTGCAGGTCGCCTCACTGAGGCGACCTGCACACGACTTCCACGTCGACTTGCAAAACGACTTCTGTATAGAAGTCTATGCAAGTCGCCCTCAAAGTAGTACAGGAACCTTTTTGCGTCGCTCCGATTAGAACGGTTCCATTGTACAGAACGGGACGCTACTTGTCAGGGGACTAGGTCGCCTGACAAGTCGTCCTAGTGTGAACCGACCCTTTATGTCAACTTTTGTGCATGTTATCAGGCCAAAATCATCAGGGTATGTAAACTTTTGATCGGTTTCATTTGGGTAGTTTCTGTTGTCATGATTTAAAAAAAGAGTAAACACAGTTGATTGATAATAAATGGCTTCAGCCAAACACTAACCATGAGTGAAAGAAACGTTTTTGTTTTATCATTCATATTCTCTGAAAAATGGCCAAGAAATCATAAATTCTGCCAGGGTATGTAAACTTATAAGCACAACTGTAACTGTATTCCAATGGCCAGAATAAATTAATATTTTGACCAACAGAATGCATTTCAATGCCATATGTATATAAATGTGCATGCATATGCAAAATTAGAGGCAAAGGCAGAAAAAAATTCAACATGTATTCATACACTCATGTGCCTTATAAAGCTTTTCACATTAGTAGGAACACCTACACAAATATATGTAGTAAAGAAACTAAAAAGCCAACAATATGGTCATATGACAAGATAAATTTTTCTTGCATAGATTAATAACATTAAAAATTAGCATTTATTCTCAGAACAAGCAGCTGCTCCCACAAAGAAAACAAAGAAACAAGATAAATGAAAGCAGAATTCCCACATAAGACTAGTTATCCCTATCAGATCATTTAAGCAGCGAACTGAGGGCATTAGAGTTGTAATAACCTTGTACATCATATCATATGGTGCATGCACGACTGATTGACTGCTATCCACAGCAACCTACAACCTAGACCTACTGTATGTAAAAAGGCACAATCTGAAAAAAAAATAGAATCTTTTCAAAAGAAACTTTCAGAAGAAGATGTATATGAACACCTAAAAAAAGCCATGAGAACAATTTTATTTAAAATGATCACTACATGTATTTTACAATTTTAAAGAAAACTTGTCAGCATTGGGCTTTTTGCAAGATCTGAATGCTTCTTTAAAAGATGTATGGGATTAGCTTTTTTTGTGAATCATACTTACCTAGCCGGATGCATTGGTCCAATGCTGCATCTGTCCCCTGCCGGCTCTAACACTGAAAACTGAGCGATCAAACACCGCCGATCGCTCGGTTCTCACAGCTCTGTGAGCATAGAGCTGGTGACTGTCCGTCACCACTCTGTGCTCTGTCCCCCCTGTGCTCACTGGAGCGGCCGGCTCATGCATGTGGGTGGATCCCGACAATATGGTCACAAGCCTTCACTGTCTGCTGAAAGCTAAAAACGGGTCACTAGAGTGCAAAGCTAACTGCACTCCTGTGATCCACAGTAGTACAGCCAAACGAGCTTTGGATATAGTTCTTTAACAATTCAACTGTGCAGGCTTAAAATGTAAAAGTTACCAAATCTCCTTTTTTAGCAAATTTTAATTGACACTGAAGCGGTGCGCTGGCAGGACTGTAAAAAAAGTCCTGCGAGCCGCATCTTTGGAGCGGTGAATTCACCGCTCCTTCACCGCTCCTGCCTATTGAAAATCAATGGGACAGCGAGGCTATACCGCGGCAATACCGCGGCAATGGTACGAATGGTTTTAACCCTTTTTCGGCCGCCAGCGGGGGGTTAAAACCGCACCGCTAGCGGCCGAATACCGCGGTAAAACAGCGCTAAAAATAGCGCTGTTTTACCGCCGACGCCCCCTACTGCCTCAGTGTGAAAGGGGCCTTAGGGAATATATTACGAAAAGGAAATAGACTGTTCACTTTGCAAGAAAATTTTCCCTTAACTTAGCAAATGGGGTTACACTGCAAAGAATACCCAATCATGTTCATGTACAAGGAAAATTAAAAAACCATGACTCTCGCTTACACATGATTGGATGGTGGAAGTCAGCAGAGCTTCACCTCATTCACTAAGTGATGGGAAAATTCCCTCGTAAAGTGAAAAGCCTATTTGCCTTTAGTAAATCAACCCTTTAGCCTAGGTTCACACATATGCGAACACAGACATTGCATGTGATCCGCACCCGCATTGCTGTGCAGATCACATACGATGTCTATGCAAAGCGAGTGCAGTCCTGCACCTTTTTCGTGCAACTCCAATGCACAAAAAGGGTCCAGGGACTTTTTTCCCCCCTGCAGTGGAATCGTATCGCATGGGTGTTCACACCCATGCAATCTGATACCTGACCGAATCCACAGTTCACACTGCGATCTGTGAATGGATCTGGTGGGTGTCACGAACATTGTATTGACACTGCAGCGGTTCGTAAAGGGCAGTGTGAACTGTCTGCAGGAGGGATGCGATGCCAGAACCAGCACTGGAATCACACTGGATCCTGCATCGCTATAGTGTGAACCCAGGCTTAAGGTCATTACACACATGCAATCTTGACACTGATGAAAAATCACCATCGCCAGGATCCTAAGAGACACTAGACTAGTCTCTATAGAATCACTTTTGTGCAAGTGAGGCCCATGATGTCAGACGTACACTATATACAAAGTGTAGGGTTTCTCTCTCTCTCAGATTATGGAGATCTATCCCTGCCATGAGTGTATGCGCTTCCAGGAGTCAGAGAGCAAAAGCTTCTGTGTTTGCAAGTGACAGTAGGGAGCGAAGGGTGAAAGCCAAAGGTGACAGAACAAAGTCCCGCCATGTTCCAGCTGCAAAACTGGGTGCAAGGGTCATGTGACAAGGCCTGGAGGGCTGAATGATTTGGGCCCATGGGCCTTGTGTTCGACATATGTGGCTTAGAGTTTTCCACTGATTAAAAAAAAAGGACGGTAACCTCTAAGATATTTACATTTTATAAATATGTTAAAGTATATGTGGACCCTTACCCTGTAAAAAACCACATCTGTGTAAAAATTTAAACGAAAGGCAAAATATTTCTGTACATGTGTATAGTTTAAAAAATGTGGTGTTGGTGGAGAAACCGCATAACACTGGACTGTGCGGGGGGGGGGGGGTCATGTCAATAGACCTCTTAGCAATTGGAAGAAAGGCAAGCTGTACTCCTAGCTAGGGTTACCACCTCATCCCTTTAAGCCCGAACACATGACTTACACAGGTTCTGAGGCCAATTTAATGCAGATTAGTCACCACGTGAGTTTACTTACCACCTTATTCAGCCACAGAACCTGTGTAATTAATATGTGTTTGGGTTTAAATGGATGAGGTGGCATCCTACTCCTTGCACAGCCAGAAAACTGACCACGCTGAGATGGATGTGCTCTTATGCTTAGTGTGGTCAGTTTGAAATAGGTAAGCAGGGGACTGCTAAGAACACCCAGCAGTTCACACAAAGGAAGCAGGGCCCTCCGATTACGTCTGTATTTATTTGTATTGTAACTGTACTATCTGCCCTTATGTTGTAAAGCGCTGCACAAGCTGTTGGTGCTATATAAATCCTGTATAATAACAATAATAATAATAATAATAATAATAATAATAAAGTAAGCAATGCAAAGCAAACAGGACTTTTTAAACACAAGTACACGGTACAACATACACCTATCAGGAATATGAAATGCTGGGGTAACATTCTTTAATTGGTATCAAGTAATTTTGGTTCTTGCTCTTTCACAAATTTTCTTGAAGTGCATTATGACCCAATCAAGAGGACAAAATTGTTAGAAGAATATAAAACTAGAAAGGGTTACAAAAAGAGTTCCAACTAATTATTCTTTCAACAGTCCATGAAGATAGGTTGATAAAATAGGAAGACATTTTGCAAAGATCAGTGCAAAGCTAAGTTGTACCACTGTAAAGGCCGGTTCACACTGCTGTGATGCGGGAACCCTGCGAATTCACTGCGGGTTCCCACATAGCATGTTTCCAAGCGGCAGTTCACACTACCCTATGGAACTGCTGGGAGTGTCAGGTAAAAGTTAATGACACCACCAAATCAGTTCGCTAATCGCAGTGCGATCTGCAAACTTGGACAGGAATCGGATCGCATGGGTGTGAACACCCATTGCAAGCCGATTTTGCTGCATAAAAAAAAAAAAAAAAAAAAAAAAAAAAAAGGGTCCTGTGCGAGTTTGATTCACATTCAGCCATACGATCTTTATGGCTGAAATTACATCGCACATGATTTTCACTGCAGTGCGGTGCGAATCACATCCGACTCTGAAATCGCACCAGTGTGAACTGGCCCTTAATGAGCGAACAAAAATCCTATGGAGACAGCTAAGAATCTTTAGGCATACCTTGTATTTAATAACATTTCTATTTACGAATCTACCACATGGGGATGTAAAATGCGTGCGCTATTACGTTCTAAAAAATATTTGAGTGCAACAGAAAATCACATATACGTGAATGCAAAATCTTGAACATTTCTAACATCAGGTCTTATACTTATTTCTGAACCTGGAGGAAATGTATGCTAAAAAAATAGAATCACATAACCTTATTTATCCGTCTATCCATCTATCTAAAAACAGTACCAGGTCCTCCCCCTCACCCAATAAGTTGTTTACATGGTGTAAGCACTGAACTATATCATGTATGAAAAACATGCTCCTTCTAGAACAATTCTACTTTTATCCTGCGATGTATGTATAAACCCACATGGACACGAGCACACAGACACATCTTTTTTTGTTTTGTTTTGTTGAACTAACCATCTGCTCAGCAGCAAGAAGTCTCAAAGCTTGTGTGGCTGTCTCAGGTGCAGGATCTGCCTAAACATTCAAGCATCTTATTATTAGATGGATACTCCAGCTGCAAGATGTTTAGGAAAGATTTCTGCCCTAGGAAGACAAATGAGTGAGAAGAAAGAAGCAGAGAATAATATCTCTGCTGGACATGGATGGGAGGGTGTCAGAACTCAGCAGGGAAAAGTAGCCTCATAACTATGAAACTCAGTAAATAAACTGTTTATACTGAGTCGTGTGTGCAAGTGGGGTGTGTTAAGGGTGCTGGTACACAAGAGTTTTAATCGCTTAATATCACCAGTACGTTACAAATGCAAATGTCAAAAGAGTATTGTACTGTTAAGCAATGAAGAAAATCACAAATGTAGTTTGAGCCCTTCTTTGATCTGAGTTTTCTGGAGGAACACTGAACATTATCAATATTTTAACAGTTTCAATCTTGTATGTTGATCTTGAACAAGATTTTTTTTACATCGCATGGGAAAAATAAAAACACAGTAAAAAACAAAAAAAACAAAACAAAAAAAGGGCTCCTCCAATATACAGTTCAGCTACTTTATCTATCTAGCAAAGGCTGTAAAATGTTTACTGGAAATGTTCAAAAGGAGCATAAAATAGAAACTCACAAGGATTGCATATAAATACAAAACAAATAAAGGAAATCAAGGCAATGGTAACTAAAAAGAAAATAGTTTGAGGCAAGGTAAAAAATGTAACTTGAGGATAAATAATAATAAAAAAATAAAAAACAAGCCAACATTGCTTGAAATGTAATAAGCCCCTAGGGAGGATTACACAATCTACTTACCTCTTTATACCACTAAGAGTGATATTCCCTCTGGAGAAGTATTGATTTGCATGCAGAGAAAAATGCAATCAGGCAACGACGAGACAGTATTAATCTTTGCTAAATCCACACCCAGAACCAGAAAAAAAGCCAGTCCCTCCCTAAACAATAGCTCACCCACATTGCAAAAAGCCCTTCTCAAGCAAATATTTCATCAAGTCACCTCCGGTGCACACACTTCCTTTTTTCTCTCTTGTCTCTAAATTCATATTATTTACTGGTGTAGTAAGGAAACCGCATACTATGCAAAAGTCTTCAGAGTGTTACCACTACACAAAACAACGTTACTCTGACTTAATCACAAAGCACTATTATAGTAGGCCGTATTAGTAAAACAAAAATAAGATAAATCTGATAACTAGCTTCATCATTTGCCAGTACACATAACATGTGCTTAAAAAGGAAAAGAATAACTGCTGTGGCCTGGCCTACATATCAGAATTTAACTCAATCAACTGCACTATTAACAAAAAGTAAATGGTGTAATATACTCTTCTCAGGTCACAAAATACTAGGCAGGCAGATAACATAAGCTGTCTATAGCTGTGAGAGCGTAGTCATTTGTGTAATGCATCATCTGACCATATTCAGCACTAACTCCAAAGCACTCTATGACCTTGTAATACCGGCATCAAACATGAGATGCTCACCTGACTGGTGACTGTAAGCTCCTGGTACCTTAAGGCCCCTTTCACATTGATCAGTTTTTCAGGTGGACCCATTCGGACCATCCATTGCTCTCTACGGAGCAGCGGATGTCAACTGATGTGCCAACAACTGATCCGGTCTGCTAAAAAACAGACAGACAGAGGGGATCTCTTCTTTATCTGTCTGGCAGATAGGTTTGGATGACAGTTGAATGGAAATGGACAGGTGCCCATAGAGGACAGCAAGCTGCGTCCATGTCAGACCTGTCATCCACCTGCCCAGCAGGGATCAGCGGACAGATCCCCATGCTGAGCGGGCCAGTCCGCTGGCGGACTCCACTGGTGTGAAAGGGGCCTTAAAAAGGCACATATTCTTGCAGAAAAAAACTTGCACTTATTTTTTCTTGCAGGAATCTGGAAAGCATTGCACCCGTGAACAGTAGATGATGGGTGCAATGTAAGCTCCTGCAGCTTTCAGCCCATATCGCTGTACAGCCATTCTGTTTGAAAGCTGGAGGACATATCTTTGGACTATGAGAGCGTTCACCAATGCCCCCAGCAGTCCACTGCAACTACAAGTCTGGCAGATGGTACGTGTAGTTTGAATGAATGGCGTGGCTGTGTGGGTGGAGCTGCACTGTTTTTGATAAGGGGTTACGATTGTGGGGAGAGGCACTTCTACCCATTATGGGGAGGGGGATTCAGGGGGAGAGGGGGAAGGAGCTGGAACATGCTATGCTGCAGAGGTGAACTTATCCTTTAGGCCTCATGCACACCGGTTTATTGAAAAACTTCCTGACAGGAGAAAATTAGCATCATAAACACCTTTATTTCCTTTTTTTTTATTTCAAAAAGCAGAGTTAATAGAGTTTAGCAGTGTCTGGTGTTTGGACAGTTACTGATTTCACTGACCAGAATTTATTTTTACTAGTGTTCAGGCACATGTAGGTGCATCATTTTTTTATGCCATTCCTGGACGCATTGGTAACTCTATGTGTGCATGGACACATGGGCTAACATGCAGGGGAAAAAAAAAGCCAGACGCCCCTAGGAGCAGCTGTAAAAAAAAAAAAAAAAAAAAAAGTCCAGTGCGCATGAGGCCTTAAAACCATTAACCCCAAAATCAAAATCTACACCATATACAGTGAAATACAGTATACTTACAGACCACCCACCTTTACCTGCCTGTCTGCAGGTAAAACCAAGAGCAGTTATCTCTACATGGCTGATGCACAGCTTAAAGTTCAGCCAAAAACTAACTCTAAGACCCCTTTCACACTAAAACAGTGCTGGCGTCAACAGTAAAGCGCCACTAGTTTTAGCGGACCTTTACTGCTGTTATAGCGGCACTTTTCAGCCGCTAGTGGGGTGCTTTTAACTCCTGCTAGTGGCTGAAGAAAGGGTTAATAGCTTCTGCAGCGCTGCCCATTCATTTCAATAGGCAGGGGCGGTGCAGGAGTGGTGTATACACTGCTCCCCCGACCGCCCCAAAAGATGCTGCTTAAAGGACTTTTCTTGTCCTGCAAGCACACCACCCCAGTGTGAAAGCACTCTGGCTTTCACACTGGGGTGGCTTGGGAGGCGCTTTTCAGGGGCAATTTTTAGCGTTAAAATGCATGAAAAGTGCCCCAGTGTGAAAATCTACTGGCAGCCACAGACTAATCCATTTAACCCTGTAAGACAAAAATTGTTATACCTACCTTTTCTGCAGCCGATCCAGTCCAGTCTCCAGTGGAGGATGCTGTGTACAGAGAAAAAGCCGACAACGGCTAGGTAATGCTTGGGAAGTGATGTCATCCATAGACTTAAGCCTCGTACATACGATGAGATTATCAGACGAATGATCGTCCTTTTTTTTGCATGCAAATCTCATATTGAATCTGATGAGTTTACTAAAGTCACAAAAGTTCCCGTACAACAGAAAAAAAATTCGGAAGTGATGTCATGTGTTGTAATGCATTTGTATTGCATTTGCGAACGATAGCTGTACTGATTAAACGAAAATCATACGATCTGGCACCGTACGAAAAAAATTTTCGTGCATGTCCAATAGAATAATATCGGATGAACTGTCCTGATCAGCTCTCGAAAGCTCTGTACTAACGATCTAATTATCGTACGTTCGCTTAGAAAGTGGCATTTTCCATATGATTTTCTGATCGTGTGTACGGGGCATTATTATAGGGTTTCCGTTGTCAGCTGCCTCTTTGGCACACGCCTACACAGAGAAGCCGCTGCTGACAGCTCAGCATGGGACCAGACTGGATCGGCTGCAGAAAAGGTATGTATAGTGATGTGGTGTAGAATGTGGCTGCCAGTAGTTTTTGGCTGACCTTCTACTTCAGGCACAGTGATTACTTGCAGTTGTACACTGCGATTAGCTGCGTTTGGATGCGGCTGCGTTTAAATATTCTTGCCATTTCTGATGTGCTTCCTGTTTTTTTCTTTCCTTGTTGCTGCTGCTATCTGCAGGAGAAATAGTACACTGCACTTACCTGCGGTTATGTACAGGATAGCTGCAATAAATCGGTCCTGGACGCAGTCAAAATTTATTTTTTCTAACCGCACAAAACCCCATGTAACAAAACCGTTGCTAAATGCAGTGTGTGAATGGGGCCATAGGAAAGCATTGTGTGAGTTTAGCTGCGGTAGATAACTTGATCTATCCGCAGCTAAAAGCTGAATTATATCCGCCCGTGTGAAAGGTGTCTTGAACTGCTATTTGTGTAGTCACCAAGTAGTGGTATTTCAAAGGGCATTGATGGGTCAGGGGGTGGGAGTGAGTTGGGGGATGGGAAAAAGTATATCTGAAGAGAACATGCTTCTTAGCCAGGTTTGGGGTACTGGAAGGGAGAAGCAGGGCAAAGCTCAAATGGCGAAAGTGGGAAACAAATTTCTGGCCAAAGTGTGCTGCTGAGTGGAAATTGTAGAAAAGGGAAATACATTTTTTTTTTCTTTTTTCACAATCACCTTTGGTTCTTTTTAGAGCTGCACGATTAATCGTCAAGAATCATTACCGCAATTTTTTTCCCCGTTGCGATCTTGACAAAAAAGTGTTTCACGATTCTGTCTATGCAAAGAATTCTCTCTGCTCTTCTGAAGCCACAACCCTCAAAAGAAAGGAAGAAAAAAAAACTGGGCAGTCTGCCAAGAATCAAAACATTCTTTAGGGTCGGTTCACACTGAGGCAGCACTACTTGCAGCGCGACTGCTTCAGGCGACTCAGGACACGACTCAGCGGTGACTTGCAAAACGAGTTCTGTATAGAAGTCAATGCAAGTCGCCCCCAAAGTAGTACAGGAATCTTTTTCTAAGTCGGAGCGACGTTCCATTGCACAGAACGGGATGCTACTTGTTAGGCAACTAGGTCGCCTGACAAGTCGTCCCAGTGTGAACCGAGGCTTAGCAGTGGAACTTAAGTATAAACATTGTAACAATTTGTTAAAGGAATAGACTTCGTGTGTAAATGAGGAAAGTTTAACCACTTAAACACTAAATCTTTTTTTGGCATTTGTTGGTTTCAAGTTAAAATCATTTTTTTTTTGCTATAAAATTACTTAGAACCCCCAAACAATATATATATATATATATATATATATATATATATATATATATATATATATATATATATATATATATATATATATATATATATATATTTTTTTTTTTTTTTTTGTAGAGACCCTAGAGAATAAAATGGTGGTTGTTGCAATATTTTATGTCACACTGCATATGCGCAGCAGACTTTCAAATGCAATTTTTTTTGGAAAAAATTACTTTAACCACTTGCCGACCGCCGCATGTACATTTATATTGGCAGAATGGCACGGCTGGGCAAATGGGCGTACAGGTACATCCCTTTGAATTTGCCGCTGTGTGGTCGCATGCGACCCTGCCGCAAGATCCGCGAGTAGGATCACGGGTCACGCAGACTCGATGTCCGCGGGGATACCCGCGATCATCTCACGGAGCTGAAGAACGGGGAGATGCTAATGTAAACAAGCATCTCCCCATTCTGCCTGGTGACAGTGTCACTGATCATAGCTCTCTGTGATCGGGAGCTGTGATCAGTGATGTGTCACATGTAACCACACCCCCTAGGACACACTTAAGGCCTTCCTAGCCAGCTAGTGGTTAACCCATTCACTGCCAGTGTCATTTTTACAGTAATCAGTTTACAGTAATCAGAGAGAGAGAGATAAAATTGCCACCATTACTAGTAAAAAAAAATATTAATAAAAATGCCATAAAACTAACCCCTATTTTGTAGACTTTATACTATAACTTTAGTCTATAACTCTTGCACAAACCAATCAAACGCTTATTGCGATTTTTTTACGTATTCGTATTCTTCTAAAAAAATTTAGAAGAATACGTATCAGCAACTGAGGAAAAAATTGTTTTTTGATATATTTTTGAGGGGTATTTATTATAGCAAAAAGTAAAAAATAATGTTTTTTTTCCAAAATTGTCTCTCTATTTTTGTTTATAGCGCAAAAAAAAAAAAACTGCAGGGGTGATCAAATACCACCAAAAGAAAGCTCTATTTGTGGGAAAAAAAGGACGTCAACTTTGTTTGGGAGCCACGTCGCACGACCGCGCAATTGTCAGTTAAAGCGACGCACTGCCAAATCACAAAATGTGCTCTGGTCTTTGGCCAGCCAAATGGTTCGGGGCTTAAGTGGTTAATAAATAAAAAAGAATAAAAAAAAAAAAAAAAACACCTAACCAGTAAAGTTATAGAAAAAAAAATTGGGCTAATGTGAAACATTTCACGTCGCGAGAATCGTGATCTTTTTATTCTAAGCAAAAAATTGTGATTCTCATTTTGGCCAGAATCGTGCAGCTCCAGCTCTAGTTCTTTTTAAACCATTCAATAAAATAGCAAATTGTTCTACTGAAAATATATATATTATATACACACACACTGCACTGGGATAATTTAAATGCCTTCTAACATAGTACATTAAGCCTCATGTTTTTGCAGTGTGTAGAGAGCATAGCTGAAAACCTCATCAGTACAGGATTACATCATTAAAGTAACTCAGGACATCTGGCAAGGCCGATAACGTTTCAAGCTGATTCAAGATAAAGCAGATTGTAAAACAACACGTAAACAAATGGTAGCCTTTAACAAGCATAAAGTTTTCAAACTAAATTCACTAAAGTATGCATTTTTAAACCTCACCAAAAAAGAAGGAATAATCATCCTACTGGTGGAGTCACAGGCAATCACGGCTACTAAAAACAGGACTGTAAACCTAAACTCAAATGTACATTTAAAAAAAATGCAGCTCTATTCCAATGTGTATAAGAAAGCAGATTATGTTTTCTCTAAGCGATCCCTGGCATCAGGCTAGCTTTCTTATTATACTGCTGGATTACGGCTAGAGTAGCTAGCAAGAACACGTCTGCCTTATACTGAAGGCTTGTGCAGGGGAAAGGCTTGGGAGGTAAAAAGACAGGTGAAGACAGGTGAAGGGACATCTTGCCTGTATATGACTTAGTGGTGGTCACGTCTGCTTTTATTTCTGCATTAAAGTGTGGTAGAAGGCCTTCAGAAGTCAATGGAAACGCATCAATGCAATGCAACTTTTGGAAACACATTTCATAACTCTGATATCTGCTCCCAACTAGGGATGGGCTTTATGTTCGGGTCGAACATGAGCTTGACTCGAACATTGGCTGTTCGCCCGTTCGCCGAATAGTGATATACAATGGAGGGCGGGGCCACCCGGTGACACCGCCCCCTCTGACGCACGGGGAAGTCCCCGTGCTTTAGAGGGGATGGGGTCACCGGGTGGCCCCGCCCTCCATTATAGAAGAACAGTGACCTCAACAGAAGCGTCACACAGCAGAAGACTGCCACTGAGGCGGATCGTGCGGAGGACGAAGCGGAGAAGAAGATGGAGGAAGAAGAACACCACCGAAGGAAGACCAGAAGAAAGAAGATGGAAGAAGCGGCGAAAGAAGAAGGAATTAATAAAGTAATTGTCAAAAACCGTCTATCTTTTTTAACATTTTTTGACACTTTTTTTGTGAAATGGTAGGGGGTATGGGGTATATTTGTACCCCATTACCAATTCACACAGGGGGGCCGGGATCTGGGGGTCCCCTTGTTAAAGGGGGCTTCCAAATTCCGATAAGCCCCCCGCAGACCCCCACAACCACTGGGCAAGGGTTGTGGGGATGAGGCCCTTCTCCCGATCAACATGGGGACAAGGTGCTTTGGGGGGCTGCTACCCCAAAGCACCCTCCCAATGTTGAGGGCATGTGGCCTGGTACGGTTCAGGAGGGGGGGGCGCTCTCTCATCCCCCCTCTTTTCCTGCGGCCTGCCAGGTTGTGTGCTCGGATAAGGGTCTGATATGGATTTTTGGGGGGACCCCACGCCATTTTTTTTTTATTTTGGTGCAAGGTTTTGAGGGGGACCCCACACCATTTTTTTTTTTTTTTTTTTTTTAGAATTTTGGCACGGGGTTTCCCTTAATATCCATACCAGACGGGCCTGGTATGGAATTTAGGGGGACCCCCACGCATTTTTATTTTGGTTCGGGGTTCCCCTGTGGGGAAATTCCATGCCGTTTTTATCAATGAACTTTCATGTTTATTGCCAGACCGACAATTCATTATAGCCAGCGCTAGCTATAGTACTTTTAGATTACATTTTTTCCTTTAGAAATGCCATTTTGCACTCGGACTGTTCTAAACACGGGAAACATGCTCCACTTTACAGGCATACTATGGACACCCCCCAGGTACAGAATTTAAAGGAATATTACACTTTTATTGTTTCACTTTAAGCATTATTAAAATCACTGCTCCCGGAAAAACGGCAGTTTTTGAAACTTTTTTTGCGTTGATACATGTGCCCTGGGGCAGGACCCAGGTCCCCAAACACTTTTTATGACAATACCATGCATATAAGCCTTTAAAATGAGCATTTTTGATTTTTCATGTTCATGTCCCATAGACTTTAACGGTGTTCGCGTATTCAAACTAAGTTTTTGCCCGTTTGCATGTTCTGGATGCGAACCGAACGGGGGGGGTGTTCGGACCATCCCTACTCCTAACCTATAGAATTATTGCAAGAAATACTCAAATATTTCATATATTCTGTGAAAATTTTTTACATTAAAGTGAACATTTAAATGTTCACATTTTAAAAAGGTATTAGGTGATCTCTTTTTAAAGGGTTGAAGTTGATTTTTGCCCCAAATATGCAAATAACCATAACAGAAGCATTCAGCAATGTAGCTGGCAACAAAAAGTGTTTAAAGCATATGTCTGGGGAAAAAAAAAAAAAAAACATTTACTATAAATATACATACAGATATGGATATGCTTTTTCCCAGAAAAACATGACTCTGTTATATACATTTACAAAGGCGCACAGAAAAAACATTGATCTGGCAGAATGCTTGTATGTTCCGATGCTCCTACTTGAGTTGTCAACACAAAGCCCTTGCTGCACTGGAATCACTAGCAGAGCTGTCAGCCTTTGCCAATGCTCTCTTGTTGGACTACAGAACTCCTCCTCACTTCATCTCTAACACAAAAGGTATGTGTGGATATCACTTCCTGGGATTTCAGTGCAGCAGAGATGGCTCAAACAGGAGCTATAAGCTCACTGAATTTCTGGCAGGCAAACAGGTATTTTCCTGTACTTGTGGCATTTCTAAAGAGGAAAAACATTGAAAAAGTGCATACATTGCAGAGATATAATGTTTTGTTTGTTTTTTTTTGCTCAGACACACTTAAAATACTGACTTATTTCAGAAGGACTGCTATTTATTGGTTCTCCGGTCACTTTTTAAAAAATTAAGTCAGCAGCTGCAAATACTGCAGCTGTTGACTGCGCTCACATTGGAGCGATTTGACATGTCAAACTGTATGCAAAATTGGCTGCAATTGCACCATCCGAATTGGTGCGATGCCGCATTTGTGGCGCCGCACCGATTCCCAAAAGTAGTTTCTGTACAACTTTTGGTAACTTCGGGGTGCGATTTCCATAGACATCTGTGCAGCAACCCACACAGATGTCTCTGAAATTGCCCCCGAAGCCGGGACTGACATGCGGGAATGAAATCGTGCGAGTTCAGCTGAACTTACCTGTCCAGGGATCCAGCACTGTACTCACCCAGGGTGGTCCTCCTTTACCCACCTAGCTGAACATAATGAACATGTAAAAGACTGTAAAGTGACCAAGAGAGATTCTAAAAGTCCCATGCACCTTCTGTGACAGGTGACAAAGTGACCGGTAGCCTTTTAGCCCATTTGCGACAATGGTTCCTGCACTATTTCTGTGCGATTTCAGTGCGACTTGCATTGACATCTGTTAGCCCTCATTCACACTGGAGCAATTTGTTGCAAGTTGCAGCCTACTGCCAGCAACGGAACTGTCCCGATCGGTGCAATGCCTACTTTGTGGCGCCGCACCCATTTGCAAAAGTAGTTCCTACACTACTTTTGGTGATTTGAGTGAGACTACAATAGACCTGTGAATGAAGCTGCAAAGATGCCTTTTAAGTCGCTCCCGAAGTCGCATTGATGTGCGGCTTTGAAATATGAAATTTCAGATGAAGTCGCACAAATTCAAAGCTGTATTCAATGTGAACGAGAGCCAAAATGAAAATCGCACAGATATCAGCAAGCTGCACATGAAATTGCACTGCTTTAAAGTCACACTGAAGTAGCGCGGATTCAAAACCGCACTGGTGTGAACCAGGGCTTACATGTTAATCATATTCAACCTGAGCAACATTTAGCACCAATGTCCCCTACTGAACATCAATGTCACCATCCCCCCCCACTAAACACCAAATACACAATAATGCCTTGCTCATGACATAACTGACCACCAACCACAGCGGTTGGGCTTTTTTTTCCTTTCACTGACAAGCAAAATAAGGGGCACCATGGCACTACTGACTGCTATACATGATGTCCCAACAGCAGTTGGTTGCTATGTAGTTTCTAACCATTTTGATGTAGTTATTCCTTAAAGAGGAACTGCAGTCTGCTCACATAATTTGTAATAAAAACATCTTTGCCATTCTGAAGCTTCTCTCCAAATCACTTTGCACATTTTATATGAGGCTGTCACTTGTGGCACAGTAATTAGCAGGATATGGTGGGAAAGGAACACAAGGGGGCGCCAGCTAAGTGCAGCATCAATTGGTTTATTACGATTATAAAGCCAATTGTCAATTATAAACTACCTATATTATACTAGCATACAGTGCATCCGGAAAGTATTCACAGCACTTCACTTTTTCCACTTTTTGTTGTTATGTTACAGCCTTATTCCAAAATGGATTCATTTCATTATTTTCCTCAAAATGCTACAAACAATACCCCATAACAACAACGTGAAAGAAGTTTGTTTGAAATCTTTGCAAATTTATTAAAAAAAATAAAATAAATACTTGTACTTAAGTATTCACACGTGGCCTTTGCCATGACGCTTAAAATTGAGCTCAGGTGGATCCTTTTCCCACTGATCATCCTGTTTCTACAACTTGGAGTCCACCTGTGGTAAATTCAGGTGATTGGACATGATTTGGAAAGGCACACACCTGTCTATATAAGGTCCCACAGTTAACAGTGCATGTCAGAGCACAAACCAAGCCATGAAGTCCAAGGGATGGTCTGTAGACCTCCGAGACAGGATTGTATTGAGGCACAGATCTGGTGATGGGTACAGAAAAATTTCTGCAGAATTGAAGGTCCAAATGAGCACAGTAGCCTCCATCATCCCTATATGGAGGAAGTTTGGAACCATCACCGTTCTTTATGCTAATCCAATGCGAGTTCAGCTGTATGGCTGAACTCGCACTGCACAGACAGACAATGCATGTGTATGGCACCGCAGGGTGGGTGCAAATCACATGCAGAGAGAGATATTTTTCCTGTATTGTGGGCATTTGGGAGGGTTTACTTAAGTTATCTGCAAACGCTTCTAAATGCAAACGCTCATAAACGCGGCAAGTAAAAGTTTTAACCGTTGGTTACTAGCTGTCAAGTTCCAGTGTTTAGAAGAGGTTTTCAAACGTCCTGTGTACGTAAAGCCTTGCTGAGAATTTCCAATATTTTCCTATATGCATTTTTATCTTAAAAGTCAAACCTTTTTTCATTTTGGAGGGTTGTAACCGCTGTCCGTTTTTTTTTTGTGTTACCATCTGTATCCCATCACAGGGATTTCTCCTCACTTCCTGTCACATAAAACAAGAGGAAATCCCTTCAAAGTGAGGGCATCTCTGGTTACCATCAGAACTAGTGGGCCGATTAAAAGATTTATTACTCTATTTTTGTTCTGGTAAAAACCCAAATTTGTGGTTTTCTGTCACTCTCAGGGATAAAGAGTAAACAAGACAAACAGAGGGTGAATCTTTCTAACAGGTGTACAGACAGCAAGTAAAAAACCCCCAGAGGATCAAATTCCTCTCCACGCTATGCAAAACACAAAAAATGTTGCCTCTAGTTGTACTTTAAAGAAGTTCTTCAGCCGTTCTCTAAAAAAAATTAAAAAGTCAACAGCTACAAATACTATAGCTGCTGGCTTCAAAAAATATGACACTGTACAGAAATCCAGCACTGTCCTCACTGGCTCCAGAAGTTGACTTTGGGCAGGCGGCTGTGACTGTTTGCAGCTTCACCACAGACTTCCCATTAGGCATGCGTGAGCTGCACTTTGTGAATGGTCCCGCAGCTTTCTGAGACCTGTGATCTGTCCCAGAAGGCTGCAGGAGAAGGAGGGGGGGGGGGGGGTACCTGCAGAACTTCCCCTTTTGGATCAATTGATTACAACTATGTTAAATACAGTTAGTTCTGAACAGCATAACCAGTAAGCGATCTGACCAAATGCATGAAGAAACATTTGACAGAGCAATAAAATTGGGCAGCACAGTGGTGTAGTGGTTAGTACTTTCACCTCGCAGCAAAAGGGTCACTGTTTCGAATCCCAACCACAACACTACCTTACTGGAGTTTTCATGTCCTCCCTGTGACCCGTGGGTTTTCCTCCCGGGTACTCCCATTTCCTCCCACACTCCAAAGACATGCTGGCAGGTTAAATGGCTACTGTGTAAAATTGGCCCTAGTATGAGTATTTATGAATGTGAGTTAGGGACCTTAGATTGTAAGCTCCTTCAGGGCAGAGACTGATGTGAATGTACAATGTATATGTGAAGCTCTGCATAAATTTACAGTGCTATATAAAAGTACCTGAAATAAAAGCCAACGCCACATTAATAAAGTAGATCGTCATATGGTATAAGAAGTGCTATATGACCACGTCAGATATAGTCTCTCAACATAAATGGCAGCATAAACTGACAGCTCAGAGTTAACCCTAATATTCTTTCAGTATACTAGATTTAAAACAAATATAAAACATATATCAATAATAACATACTATGCCAAAAGAAAGTTAAAAAACATAACTTTTTTTTAGGAAATACAAGGCAATTTATTCAGATTCATTCAGAAATCAGTATCTGAAAATGAAACCATAAGATGTAAAAACTAGAGAAATTTGCTTTCCCCATCCTGATAAATGTACCTATCATTTATGTGAATAGGAAAAGTCACTTAACCTGTAGAGTGTGGTGTCCAGCGAGAGAACAATACAAGTAAACATTAGGACTGAGGGTGTTCGAGTGAGCAAAGATACACAAGTAACATTCCCGGAAACCAAACACATGGCTCTATGGATTGCATTGTTTGGAAAAAATTTCATGTGGTCAAGAATCTTATTCAGCTATTCCTTTAAAAGGGCACTGGCATTTGTGTCACATAACTCCTATTCTGCGATTTTGTCATCACCACAATAGTATGTTTATATTCAGAGATCAGTAAGCAAAAACAACCAAAAAAAAAAAAAAGGATGACCACAATCCAGACATCCACAAACGCATGACAAAGCTATGCAAATGACAATACTCCGCTATTATTTTTAAATACACCGCACACATTATTCAGATAGCTTGCAAAATAAATTAGTTTTTTTCAGGTAGAAGCATTCTAAATGTGGCATGTCCTAATAACCACTGGAAATATTAAAAGTAAAAAAAAAAATGAAGCACAACCAGCCTTCGCAGCAATAAGGCACATTTCTACAAGCAGCCTTCGCAGCAATAAGGCACAATCTGGGAAGAAACACAAGTAGACTTAGTTGCTGCCTACTAAAGATACACAATACTAACATCATTCTGTTTATATGTATTTTGATTTCAAGCCTGCCTAGTAATGCAATTATAAGACAATTTGTGCTTGAAATGGATAAAGCAAAGAACGTGTACACATTCCAAATGCATGCAACAGGAATGAAAACAGACATCTTCTGGCTATAGCTAACTGTACACCATGCTGCTAAAGCCCCTTCAATAAACGCAGAAATAACATACAATTAGACAAGACACTGACCTTTAAGGGACCAAGCATCAGCAATGAATGCTTTTTGTCAGCTACCCTCCAGGTGACTGCTGCTTCGTCAGTAAATAGGTTATCATACCTCTATGAACGCCTCCTCTCCACCTATCTGGATTTCTTTATGCTACCAGGGAAGCAAAGGGGAGGAGGTGATGAATTTATTCGGGAACCCTCATGGATGATTAACAAACACTTCCATACACATACTCTCTAGGGTCCCTGCATGTGTTTATTCCCATCCCTTGTCAAATGTCCCTTCCAGTCTATTGTACTGATGCTTAATTCTTCATTTTCCACACTATGGGAATATTGTGAGGGAACACAAAAGAGGATGTACCAGGAGACAGTGTTATGGAGGAGAAAGGGGCGTATTAAAGTGGGGGAGGTGGCTGAGGAGGCTTTGTTTACGATGGATAGAGGAGGGCTTATTTATTTTGATGGAGTTCAGGCTCAGCTGTAACCTGCAGTCTCCAGAGAGGTAGAGGAAGGAGGAGAAAGTCCTAGACAGACAAGCAGCACAAAGCCATGCTACACAAGGATGTATAGAAAATAAAAAGGACACATCTGACCATTCAGCTTCAAAACCTTGATTGATCGGGCTGAATGCAAAATATTTGCACTATTCGCTAATCATTGCTGCTTACTTCCACACATCCCCTTCTGAGCAGAGTTCACCCAACATGCACAGAGACATATCTGCATGTTGAGTAAAAATAGGATCTACAAAAGGTCTGATTGGGGTCGATGGAGTGAACAAAAGCCCATACATATGGTGCCCTTATACAGCAGATGGAAGGCTGTAGTGTTTCTACAAAGGAAAAAAGAATGGTTAAGCAGTGATCCCTAACCAATGGATATTTTTGTTGTTGCTTGGAGACTAACAGTTAAGAGGCTTATTCCATAAGGCACTGCGAAGAGCAAAAAAAAAAAAAATTCATAGCAACCAGATTTTAGTGTAATCAGATTTCTTATTGGTTGTTATGGGTTACTGCATATCCCCAATGCACTTTATATCTCACAAAAGAACATTTTGACTTGCGCTAAGCACACTTTGCTACAGTAAATATGAGCACTTGGAAATGCAGAGACCATTTACATATGATCAAAAAAATAAACAAAATAAAGGCGGAATTAGATAAAATTTCAACAGAACAGACTTTTCATCCAAAGTTAGAACTCTAAAAGTGGGTACACACTATAAGAGCCCTTTCACACCGACAGCGTGGGGGCATCGGCAGTAAAGCGCAGCTAGGTTTAGCATCGCTTTAACGTCGCTTTTCGGCTGCTAGCGGGGCGCTTTTAACCCCTGGTAGCAGCCAAATAAAGGGTTAAAAGCGCCATTGCCACTGCGCTTTGGCAGCGCTGCCAATTGATTTCAATGGGCAGGGGCACTTTAGGAGCGGTGTATACTCTGCTCCTAAAGTGCCTCAAAAAAGCTGCTTGCAGGTGTTCTGTCAGATATGGCGACTCCATCAGAAATGGTAACAGAAGTGATGTTCCATCACCACCATCTTGCTACACCCCGCACTCCTCCAGTAAGGATACACCATGGAGGGGGGAAGCAGACATCTTGTTACACCCACCGGAGTTTTACATTTCAGCTATTTTTAACAGTGAACGGAGCTTATATGGTGAAATGCAGTATTTGGAAATCCATCAGACTGCTTACATGTTGAATTATAAAATCAGAGGTGTTCTGTCACATTAGCAAACCTGTGAGATCAGCAGGTTTGCCGCTGCTTTTAAAATTCAACATCTAAACAGTATGTTGGATTTCTAAATACCGTATTTGACCTTATAAGCTGTGTTTATTGTTAAAAATAACTGTGAAATGCAAAACCCTGCTGGGTGTAACAAGATGTCCGCTTGCCCCCTTCTCACTTTATCCTTACTGTGGAGGAGTGCGGGATGGCGGCAACGGAACGTCACTTCCAATACCAATTCTGACGGGTCGCCTTATCTGATGGAACAGGACTTCTTTTGACGACCTGCCAGCGCAGCACCCCAGTGTGAAAGCACTTGTGGCTTTCACAATGGGACTGCAGATGAGACATTTTTCAGGAGCTTTATAAGGCGCTATTTTTAGCACTAAAGCACCTGAAAAACTCCTCCAGTGTGAAAGGAGTCTAAGAAAATCAGGCAAAGGATCATCCCATTTTCCTGGAAGTATCACAGCAAGTCAGAACCCAGGATGGATGTAGGAAAATTCTCGTTCGACAAAGGCTTTTTTTGTTGTTTATTGTTTGTGGAGTTTGTCCCTTCGGAAATTTTTGTTTGCAAAGTCTGAATCGGATGTTGAAAATTTTATACACACTATACACCTCTGGTCTTCAGTTATCAGACTGCCAGTATGTGCAATATAGCAGACAGAAAAACTAGCATGGCAATATTAAAGGCTTGTAAGTATCACCTCAGAGCATCTCGGACTAGCAGTCTGACAAAAGTTTACAATGATTTCCTGCAACACTTTACCAGATTTACAGAATCCCCTGTTATTGTGTACAATAAAATAGCTTAAAGTGTTTGTTACCCCAGCACTTAATATTCCTGACATATGCCTGCTGTACCATGTACTTGTATGGGAAAGTATCTTGTTTAGGGCTGCAACTAACGATTATTTTCATTATCAATTAGTTGGCCGATTATACGACTATTCCTATACAAATCTCAAAAAAGGTTGGTGTATAGTTCAGTTACTATGTAAAGTTTTAAAAAAATACTATTTGTTCTTGAATATTCAGCTATATGGTTGGGTAAAAAAAAATAATATCTAATCCACTCTGAGAATAACAGAAGAGAAATACATCAGTGATGGGAGTAAGTCACATATGTGCAAGTCACAAGCAAGTCTCAAGCAAGTCCCAAGTTACTGTGGCGAAAAGCAAGCAAGTCAAGTCGAGTCCCTGCTATAAAAGTCAAGTAAGTCATTTATTTTGGTCAAGTCACAAATTAAGTCAAAATACTGATCTACCCCGAAGCCGGGACTTGGGGGGAGCTTTCTTTTGTGAGGGGGGGCGGCTTTTGCCTAGGCCAAGACTAGGGCTGGGAGATTTTCTTTAAAAAAAAAAAAAACTTGATTCACATCGAGTTTTTTTGGTTTCTTTTTGGAAACCGCGCCGGTCCCGAGGCGCTGTGGGCATGAGCCTTTAGGCGAAGCCGCGGCTTTGGCCTAGTCTGCGGCGTCCGGCCGTAGCCGCGGACTAGGCCGAAGCCGTGGCCTCGCCTAAAAACTCATGCCTGCAGCGCCTCGGGACCGGCGCGGTGAAAAAAAAAAAAATCTAAAAAAAATCGATTTGCTTAAATTTTGAATCGATTTGACCTCTCAACTCGATTCAAGATTTAAAATCGATTTTTTTCCCAGCCCTAGCCAAGACACAGCACTGGTGGTGCCAAGTCATTGCAAGTCAAATAGCCCAAGTCAAAGTCAAGTCACAAGCCATTAGTGACAAGTCAAAGTCAAGTCACAAGCCATTAGTGACAAGTCAAAGTCAAGTCACAAGCCATTAGTGACAAGTCAAAGTCAAGTCACAAGCCATTATTGACAAGTCAAAGTCAAGTCGAGTCATTTATTTAATTTTGCCAAGCAAGTCGCAAGTCCTCAAACAGGTGACTCGAGTCCCCCACCTCTGAAATACATACAGTATTATTAAAAAGGTTGAATCTGGTACATATCAGACTCCAAAAATCAAAATTTTTATCTAAAGACCTAAAACGCTGTTCTTTTTTGCATATTTTCGGACAGGACTGTAATAGAATATGTATGACAGTACGAATATTATTGTCAAAAAATTGATACCTGTATGGCCAGCATAAGTCAAAATGAGCCTTTATAGTACAAAAAAACAGCAGATAATCACTACTATAAAGGGGTTTAATTTATACTGCCAGGAGAGGAGACTGGTCTGTTGTTCCTACTGCTTAGGAACAACTATCGGTCTCCTCCTCTAGGCATTCCTATCTAGGGCCAAAACAACGAATCGATTAATCGACAACTAATCGATTATGAAATTAATCAATTACTATATTCATAATCGATTAATCGGCCAGTAACATAATGGGGTTAAAAAAGCTACAATTAGCCCTACATAGTACAAAAAGAGCAAATAATCTCTGTAAATATTACTTTCACTGTTGCACAGTAAAAAAAACAAAGGGCTCATTTTTTATTTTTTTTTAACTCCATTATGTTACTAAATGTCTTAGGCCTGGTTCCCACCCGTGTTTTTTGGTGCTTTTTGCAGAAATGCACCACAGTTAATTTAACATTCACATCTATGCTTTTTTCAGCTGCTGTGTATTTAGAAAGAGTGAAGGACTTTTTTCAATGCAAAACTGTGCTTTTTGGTTCAATATACTTTAAATGGAGAAGCTGCAGAAAAGCATGTAATATTACAGTTCTGTTTGAAAATCTGCAAAACAGTCAAGAATTTTTTTTTTCTTTGAATAAAAAAATTTGATCTGAGTCTGATGATATTTACCAGATTCAACCTCTAATAGTATATAGAGCATATCTCTTCTGTCTGTTATTCTCAGAGAGGATTAAAGATTTTACTCCCTAACCATATAGCTGGTGATTTAT
Organism: Lithobates clamitans; assembly: GCA_037952925.1. Classification (NCBI taxonomy): domain Eukaryota; kingdom Metazoa; phylum Chordata; class Amphibia; order Anura; family Ranidae; genus Lithobates; species Lithobates clamitans. The sequence continues at coordinate 1,218,134 of JBBGZY010001677.1, forward strand.
ATTTACCCCTGCATATAAAGATATTTAGGAATAAATTGCTTTTTTTTAAACTTTACATATTAACTAAATTATACACCACACTTCTTTTTAAAGGTTATGAACCGATTAATCGAAACAATAAATCGGCCAACTAATCGATTATGAAAATAATCGTTAGTTGCAGCCCTATTCCTATCCCCCCCCCCCCAGTTAGAAACACTCCCTAGGACACACATTTAACCCCTTGATCGCCCCCTAGTGTTAACCCCTTCCCTGCCAGTGACATTTATACAGTAATCAGTGGCTATTTTTAGCTCTGATGGCTGTATAAAAAGTCAATGGTCCCAAAAAAAGTGTCAAAAGTGTCCGATCTTTCCACCGCAACGTCGCAGTCCTGCTAAAAATCCCTGATCACTGTTATTACTAGTAAAAAAAATAATAATAAATCACAATGCCATAAATCTATCCCCTATTTTGTAGACGCTATAACTTTTTCTCAAACCAATAAATATACGCTTATTGCATTTTTTTTAACCAAAAATATGTGGAATACATATCGGCTTAAACTGATGAAGAAATTTGTTTTTATTTTTTTAAATTTTGGGATAGATCTCTCCATTGATCTCCGCTGAGCCGGCGGATGACAGATATTATAGCAAAAAAGTAAAAAAAAATAAAAAAATAAAAAAAATTTTTCCAAAAAATTGACGCTCTTTTTTTTGTTTAGTGCGCAAAAAATAAAAATCAGAGGTGATCAAATACCTCTAGAAGAAAGCTCTATTTGTGGAAAAAAAAAGGGGAATTTTACTTGGGTACAGCATCGCACGACCGTGCAATTGTCAGTTAAAGCAACACAGTGCCGTATCGCAAAAAAATGGTCATTAAGGGGGCAAATCTTTCAGTCCTTAAGTGGTTAAGCCCCATAGATCCAATCACTGTCCCCCAACAATCCCCTGCACAACATCACTATTCTGTACAGTGATGCAGGGCAGAAGATATGAGAGCCAACATGTATTATTCAACAGCTGAGCTGGTCAGCTGCTCAACACACATAGTCCATCATTGTAACTTGTAACCATTTAGAACTTCTGGAACTGCAGTCAATTAGCAGGTTCACACTGTCATGTGACAGTTGCAGCTCTATTCTGATTGGGTGCCATTCCAGAATTTCTGAATGGATACAAGGCAAGTAAGAGAAGGGAGAATGAGGCACTGAGAGCAGGAACCAAGTGGAATGTAGCACAACTTTACACAGAACTTTATTATTGGCAACAGTGTTCCCTAACTCCTCACTATAACTGCGTACACATAGCAGGACATGCACTGTACACTCTCACTCTGGATATGTGTGTACACATGTGGTTGCATTTTTTTTTTTTTAATACTGATTTTTTAGGTTTATGTAAGACTCTTTGCATAATAAATTATGGAGTATGTTGTAGGTATGAGCACTGCAGACTGTGTACAGTGTATACCATAGGTAAGTGTAGGCTATTTAACCATGCTCTAAAGCCCAGCTTCAGAATCATACTCAGCAATCACTTTCTTGTCCCGTGAGGCAATCAGTTTAAACCCATTACAGTTCTGTAATGACTGCATACCATATGGTATGCAGATACCATATACTTGGTTCTGTGATGTCATCAACTGCTAAGTGGATGCCAAGTACCACAGGGTAGATGGGAGGAGAAAATTCCTACCTGGATTGCAAGATAAAGCTGGCCATACATTATACAATTTTCTTCTTCAACTTCCTTTAGATTTACCTTCAACTATGTAGTAGAAGGACCTGCCTGATTGCATGAAAAATTTTAAGTGTTTAAGGTGTGACCTCATATTATATGGTTTTGGTAAATCTAAAGGAAAATCGTAGAAGAAAATAGTTTAATATATGGCCAGCTTAAGGCATCATTCACACGAGGCGGATCTGCTGCCTCGGAGTCCGCCAGCTCAGCGGGAGATCTCTCCATTAATCTCCGCTGAGCCGGTGGATGACAGGTCACTCTCTGCTCACTGAGCGGGGAGGGGCTTGTCCAGCGCAGCTGCTGCCTATGGAGAGATCAGACAAAAAACGGACAGCATGTCCGTTTTCATCAGATCTCACCCGATAGCGACGGATGCAAACGTAGGGGCATCCGTCTGCTTTTAGCGGATTGGACCGGGTCGGATGTCAGCGGACATGTCCTCGCTGACATCTGTCGCTCCATAGACTAGCATGGAGCGCCCATTCAGGTCCGCCATCAAAACCGACAGGCGGACCTGAACGGTCCGACTGTGTGAAAGGGGCCTTAGACTACACTTCCCATCAGTGCATGGGATTCTAGTTAGATGTGTGCCTGAGTGAGGAGGTTTCTACTCCCAGGAGGAGTAGTGTTGCCTTAAAGGGGTTGTAAAGGCAATTTTTTTTTTAAATAACAAACATGTTATACTTACCTCCACTGTGCAGCTCGTTTTGCACAGAGTGGCCCCGAACCTGGTCTTCTGGGGTCCCTCAGGGGCTGTCTCAGCTCCTCCCCACAGGAACTAACCACCTTCATGTGAGCTCTCTCGCATGGTGGTTAGTTCTTGCGGGCGCACTCCCGTGATACAGCGGGCGGCCATAGCCGCTCACTGTATCACTCGTCCCCGCCCCCCAGCGCTCCACGTCATTGGATGTGATTCACAGCAGCGCGAGCCAATGGCTGTGCTGCTTTCAATCCATCCACTCTAGCCAATCAATGGCCAGGCTGAGCAGCGAAGAGGACATTGGGGGCGAGCACAGCAGGTGAAGGGGCTCAGGTAAGTAAAACGGGGGGCTGGTATTGTCGGATGTTTTTTCACCTTAATGCATAGGATGCATTAAGGTGAAAAAACGCCAACCTTTAATTACAAGTACAGTGTTGCCTGTACTGACCAACTTGATTCAGCGATGTATATATTCCTCAACTATGATTACCACACTTAAAAGGAGTTTTAAGTTTAAAACTTTTTCTAATAAGATAATTTTACATTTACGAACACAATAGCTCAGGGGGGAGATTGCTGCACTAACATTGTTTAGTTAGTACAGGGTTTTTTTTCCTCAATCACTGGGCTGAACAAAAAATTAAAAAAAAAAAAAATGAACATGTGTACCCAGCCCTAAAGTGAAATGTCAGGCAAAGAGAATATACTCTACATTTCTATGATTCCTGGAATCAACTTTTGTATTATCCACTTTTTACTTTTAGAAAGAAGTGCTGAGAAGAGACGTGATAGGTTACAGAGGAACTGGTAGCAGGACGCAAAAAGTGTATCGGAGTGTCCAGGAGAATGACAGCATGTTTCCTTGAGTTTCAAAGTTTAGATTAAAAAAGTGTATTTAGTTTAAATCAAAAAAAGAGCTGGATGCATTCCTAAATTCACAAAATGTATCTGGATTTACATTTTTAGAGGCAATAATGCCAGGGGTAGTTGATCCATGGAATATCCAACTGCCTCTGAGCACACTGGATCATGCTTTGTTTTCTATTGCCTTCCTCTAAATTAGTGTTTCTCAACCTTTTTCGTCATGGCACCCTTTAAAATTATGCACAAATCTCAAGGCACCCCATTCCAAAATTCAAAGAACTAATAGCTTTACATAATGTAGCAAAATCCACACAGGTACGACACCCAACATGATTTACTCTTACAAAGCTAATACACGTTTGCACACTGGCACTGGCTAATATTTTGGCATTCCTGTTTTTCTTCACTCAGCTAAAAGTGACCCCCATGGTAATGGAGAGGGACAAGAGAGGGGAAAACAAGGAGGCAGGTGCCTGATGGCCTTCTTATTAACCTATGATATCATCAGTTGTTAGGATGCAAGCAGCTGCCTTCACTCAGTGTCCAAGGTTGTAATCTACACAATAAAAAAAAAATGATTTGTGTAACAAAAAGGCAGGCCTGATCAACCTGCTGGCTTGTTTTTGGGCAATTTTTAGGCATTTTGCCAAGGCACCCCTGAGGAACCCAGAAGGCACTCTGTTTGAAAAAGATTGCTCTATATCAGTGGTTCTCAACTCCTGTCCTCAGGACCCACTGACAGGCCAGATTTTAAGTATTGCCTAGGGGAGATGCAGACTAGAATACTGCAATCACTGAGCAGCAAGTGATATCACCTGTGATGTATTTCAGTTATCTTGCAAACCTGGCCTGTTGGTGGGTCCTGAGGACAGGAGTTGAGAACCACTGCTCTATATCAACAGTGGGTATGGGATAGCACATATAGGAGGTCTTCCATTTGTGTTTTTTTTTTTTCTTCAACCTGACCAATGTAACTTTATTTAGAGACATTGAGCAGTGGTCCGGAAACATAAAAACATACCAGTCAGGCAGAAACAGCATGGCTACACTCATGAATAAAAATGTACAAGTTTTGGAAACTCATCAGGGCTGAATAAATGTAAAACTTGGCTGACTAGTCGGTCAACTACAGAAATCACCCCAAATAAGATAATGCTATTAATGTTTATTCAAGTTTTATTTTTCTTATTAACATAAGGTGCATGGCAAAGTGTCACAACTGTCAAATTGTAATACCAGGTCATGTCACAAGAAATTACATCACAAAAGCTTTATGAGAAATTGCAGCCACTAAAAATGACTTCTGAAATATTTTTGTTTTTGTTTTATCCACAGCTTGACCACAAAGCCCATGACTGTGTAAACCTTGGGAGACATTTGGATTTTAAGAACCCTGAAAACAATGAAAAAACAAAAAAGTTATGAATAAGTTGTAATTTTGTAGGAATATTGTCTGCCTGGCTATGGGGCCTGGTTCAATCCTGGTCCAGGCAGCACTAAAAATATGACAGCTAGAAAGAAATTTCCTTGTTTCTATCTAGGTAATATATATTATATACAACGTTCAGATGGCTTTTTTTCCCAGTAATAAGTTTCCATTTTATTAAAAACCAAATGAACTATAGATTATACAGGGGAGCTCATAAAGCAAAGTTGCTCAGTAATAGCCCCAAGTAATTACTTGCAATTAATATTGCAAATCTACAGATTATTACAGATTATATTCATCTTTTTTGGGACCGGAAAAAAAAAATTCTGTTAAAAAGATATTCCGGGCAACAAAAGCAGCCAGTGAGCTACTGACATGATAATACTAAATGTACATTGCAAACAAACAAATGGCTCAGTGCCCCATAATCTACATTTACTGAGATTCACCAAGGCCTACTTCCCACAGATCATCTTACAGGGTCAATAGTTGTGTGCTTCCAATGCCTGTGCGGTCAAGTTTAAACTTCCAGGAAAAATTTAAAACAAATCTGTTACTATCAAAACATTTTTTTACAGATTTTTTTTAAAGAGGATTTTGAATTACCTCTATGGATGGGTGCTGACACAGATCTCCAGAGCTACACTGCTAAAAGGATCTTTATTTATTATTTTTATTATTATTATAATACAGTATTTATATAGCACCAACATTTTGCGCAGCGCTTTACAACTTAAGGGTAGACAGTACAAATACAATACACTTTAATACAGTAGGCATCAGAGGGCCCTGCTTTTTAGAGTTTACAATCTAAGAGGGAAGGTCAAAAGATACAAGAGGTAATAACTGTGGGGGATGTGCTGATGTAGAAAATAAAATGTACAGTTGTTAGGTGGGGGCCAGATAGGCTTTTTTGAAGAGATGAGTTTTCAGGGATCGTCTAAAAGTGGACAAAGTTGGACAGATTGGGGTAGAGCATTCCAGAGGATGGGAGAGGCTCTGGAGAAGTCCTGAAAGCGAGCATGGGATGAGGTGGCAAGGGAGTTAGAGAGCAGGAGGTCTTGGGAGGAGCAAAGAGAATGATTAGGTTGGTATTTTGAGACTAGGTTAGAGATGTAGCTGGGGGCCAGGTTGTGGATGGCTTTGCAAGTTATAGTTAGTATCTTGAATTTAATTTGTTGGTTGAGTGGCAGCCAATAGAGGGATTGGCAGAGGGGTATAGCAGACGCTGAGTGGTTTGTGAGGTAGATGAGCCTGGCAGCAGCATTCGTGATGGACTGAAGTGGGGATACCCTTTTTAGAAGTAAGCTAATGAGGGAGTTTCAGTAGTCAAGCCGAGAGTTAACCAAGGAGTGATTAGAAGCTTTGTGGTGACATCGGTTAGGAAGGGGCGTATCTTGGAGATGTTTCAGAGGTTGAGGCGGCAAATTTTGGATAGAGATAGGATGTGGGGCCAAAAGGTTGGTTCGGAGTCCAGAATTACACCTAGGACCTTGGCGTGGTGGGGACAGGTTGATAGTTGAGCCGTTGATATTGAAAGAGAAATCAGGGGAAGTGGCACCTGGGGGAGGAAATATCATGAGCTCGGTTTTGGATAGGTTGAGTTTGAGGAAGTGATGTGACATCCGGGCTGATATGTCTGCTAGTAAGTTGGCGATGCATGAGGAGACAGATGTAGAGGGCTGGGGGGGTAGAGAGATAGATTTGTGTTTCATCGGCGTAGAGATGATATTGAAAGCTGTGGGAGGAAATTAACAGACCGAGGGAGGTGGTGTAGATTGAGAAAAGGAGAGGGTAAATAAGAGAACCTTGGGGGACACCGACAGAAAGGAAGAGAAAGTATAGTTGTAAGTGACACTGAAGGAGTGGTGGGAAGGATAGGATGAGAACCAGCAAAGGAGTACAGTCACAGAAACCAAAAGGAGGGGAGTTTTTTGGAGAAGGAAGAGGTGGTCCACTGTGTCAAAGGCAGCAGAGAGGTCCAGAAGTAGTACAGAATAGTGTCCGTTGATTTTAGCCATTAGTACATAGGTGTTCCGTAAAATGAACTTAAAAAAATAAATAAATCACGATTTTTGGATAGTTTCTTATTGTCCCATGTACCGCAATAGTCCTTTGAGTACATGGGTATACATTTATTTTTTTATCTTTTCATTTTCATTTACTTACACATTATTTTTTATATACCGGTAAATATGTTATAGCAGTAGACTTCTTTTCTTGCATTCTGTATTTTGATTGGTAGGGTTTGCCATGTATGATGTACCTCTATGGCCTTTTGTATGTTTTTGATTGAGACACAATTCAATAAGTTCTCTTTGGGGTTAACTGTAGGACCCGCCTCCTATTTGGCTTTGTTCCTCTCACATCTCCATATTCTTTGCGAGTTCCTCTATTTAAAAGCGTGGTGGCGATGTGAGTTCCGAACCCCTAATGACGTTGTATGGGAAGAAACACGTCGGAAAGATCCGGGGCACACGTCAACCATGCATGCTCAACTGATCATGGTCATCTTTGTTTCTGGCGGACGCTTTTACTGCGGTGGTGTGAGGTGCTTGCTATTTGGGATTTGAAGGTTTTCTGTCCTCCAAAGATAAGGGACTGTAAAGAGATTCCCCTTTTTGAGGCTGCATTCACACCTGTATTTTCAGCTCATAAAACACCCGAAAAAACGCCTGAAAAACACCCAACAAGTGAAATCCCATTAATTTCAATGGCACCTGTTCACATCGTTTCACTGATCCCCACTGAGCAGGTGAATGATAGGTCTGTCTTCGCTCACTGTGCGGAGACAGACCTGTCACAGCCCCACTCTTCTGTATGGGGAGAACGGATGAAAACGGACTGCCAGACGGATGGAACATAGGGCTGGATTTCACAGACAGGATTGGAACGAATAGTAGTGGGTGTCAGCGGACCTGTCACCGCTGACATCCGCTGCTTCATAGAAGTGAATGGAGCATCCAATCAGGCGGACCTGATCGGAAAGCCTGTGTGAAAGGGGCCTAACACTAGGCTCACAGTTGTGGTGTAGTACCCCTTTAACCACTTCCAGCCCAAACCAAATCTCACATTCCTCTCCTATGTGTAAAAATCAACATTTTTTTTTTGCTAGAAAATTACTCAGAACCCCCAAACACACACATACGAGAGAGCGAGAGAGCGAGAGAGAAATGGCAATTGTTGCAATTTACGTCAAACGGTATTTGCAAAGCAATTTTTCAAATGCAATTTTTTAATGGAAAAAATACACTAATGGATGTTAATGCAACAGAACAATATTTAACCCAATTTTTTGGTAAAGTATAAAAGATGACGTTACACTGAGTAAATAGATAACATGTCACACTTTAAAATTGCACACACTCGTGGAGTGGCGACAAATTTCGGTACTTAATCTCCATAGGCTACAATTTAAAAATGTTTACAGGTTACCAGTTTAGCGTTACAGAGGATATCTAAATTGAATTATTGCTAGAATTATTGTTCTCGCTCAAACGTTTGCGGCGAAACCTCACGTGTGGTGTGAACGTCGTTTACATATGCGGGCGCAACCTACATACGCGTTCACTTTTGCATGCGAGCATGAGGGGACGAGGGACCTTTAATATATATTAATTTTATTTTTACACTGTCCCTTGAAAAAAAAAAAAAATAATAATTATATTATATATATATGTGTGTGTGTGTGTGTGTGTGTGTGTGTGTATATGTTTTATCAATTTTATTGTAAAAATCCCTTTTTAATAGGAATAAGGCATGACAGGTCCTCTTTATGGAGCTTCTGGCCTCCCAGGGTCATAGAGATGGTCCCCGGCTAGCTCTATGATAATCCAGCTTCCCAGTCGCACAGGAAAGCCCGGAAAGGCAACAGAGGACAGGCCAGAGAGGGGTTGGGGAACATCCTCTCCCGCTGCCTGTAAATGCAATCCAGTGGCTGAGTAGGCGCTAGGATGGCCTTTACATTACAGGGAATTGCTGGCTAAAAACAAAACATATCATAGCTGCAGGCATCATCCAGAAATCACCACTTCAACCTAAAGATATCATATGACATTTTATGGGCAGGAAGGGGTTAAAAAAAACCCATACAACTGTCAAAAAAAATAAATAACAATAATAATAATAATAATACAGAATTCAGGAGACAGCAGTATTCAGGAGGCAACAGTATTACCCCATGAATTTCAGGTAGCTACTCCTGTATCACACTCTAGGTGCTCATTCACATTACAACATGTGACATCAGATGTCACACAGCTGCTTTTTTGTTTGTTGTCACAGTACGCACACAGGACAACCCACTCAGATAAGTGGGCTACCCCATGCCCGACAAACCTGACTTCGAGTTTCACATGTTAGGTCACACACTTTTTCGCACAAATAAAAAAAAAAAAAAAAAAAACGAAAAAAGGGTCTGCATGCTGCTGCCTTTGGGGTGCTTTTAATGAATGGCACTGCAAGCTCAACACGCATTTCTTCAACCTGTGCAAAAATCACGTGATTTTGTTCTCAGTGACGCGCTGCTATAGTGTGGAAGTCTAAACAGTGAACCACTGCAGAACGCTTTTCAGGGCCCACTGTGAGTGCAAACCAGTGTTAACCTTTACGTCAAATTTCGATTAAGTCTTAGTTATAGTCTTTTGACTAAAATGCCATTTTTGTTTTAGTCATATTTTAGTCATCTGAATTGTTTTAGTCGTACATTAGTCGACTAAAATCTAATGGATTTAGTTCAATTTGAATGCATTATTTCTTTAGAATTGCCAAACATACTCCTTGAGTAAAAATCTAATTAGCATGTTATCATTTATGGTATGAAGGTTTGAACATGCACTACAGACACATTTAGCCATTGTGATATATCATGTCATGTAATTAAAACCAAGTTTCACAAACAAAACAAAAAAAAAAACAAACAAAAAAAAAACAAAACAACTGTATTCTCTATAGGCTGTAATGCCATTGCACATATTACCAACATTTAGGCTTGGGCCCCTTTCACACTTGTGCGACTTGTCCTGCAAAGTCGCATGACAAGTCATCCCCCATGATTTCCAAAGACAACCATTCATATTAGTACGACTTCAAGTTGTGCGGACTTCAAAAGTAGTCCCTGCACTACTTTGGTCCCACTTTAATGCGAGTTCAGGTTCAAAGGCCTCAAGTCTCCTTGAAATCGTGGCAAAATCGCGGCAAAGTCACGGTAGTGTGAAAGGGGCCTTAGTATACATGGGACATTTTACTCTCCTGAACGATTTAACTCGACAGATAGTAACCAACGTTTTGCCACGTTTACATGCCGTGTTTAGCAGCGTTTGCGCTTAAAAAAAAAAAAATTTTTTTCTTTTTTTTTCTTTCAAATAGCCAAAATAAAAAAAGCATGTAAACAAAAACGCGGCTAAACGCAAGTTACCGTGTTTACAAGCTATTACAGGCATTTGGGATTTCAAATGCCTCTGAACATCCGTCCTGAACGCATTTTGGTGCGTTCAAAAAAATGCTTCTAAACTCAACTGCCTAGAAATGACCCTGTGTACATGTACTGAATAAGATAACAGAGAGTTCAAGGGCTGCTGAAAAAAAAAGAAACACCCAACTGCTCCTAAGGCTCGATTCACACAGGGGCAACACGATTTCAGTGCAACTTTGCACGGCGACTTCAACGCGACTTCAGCACGACTTTGATCAATTTACAACGCGACTTCAAGTCGCCTCCAGGACAGGCGACTTTGGCTGTGGCCAATCACAAAATAATCAGCTCTCTGGGAGGGAGGGGTTTGCCTGGGCAAACTAATTTTTTTAACTGTAAAGTCGCTTCAGTATAGATAGAGATCCGACTTGGAGGCGACTTCCATTGATTTCTATGGTACAGGTCGCCTACAAGTCGGATCCAAGTAGTACAGGGAGTACGCTCTGAAGTCGGAGCGACTTCAGTAGTGTCTATTAAGACGCTCTGATTCCCTGTAATGTTAATCTCTTCTTGGGGCGACTTGAGGGCTTACAAGTCAGATCCCAATTCGTCCTAGTGTGAACCGAGCCCTAATGTTCATTTACCAGCAGCAGTGTACATGAAGCCTAAATATTATGAAAAAAAAATAATAAAAGCCTATTTCTTCATTCTTTTTTCCTTCAGCAGCTTATTGGATGCCCCCTACGTATTCTTATATGCTAGTGCAGTGTTCATTTTGACATCTAAGGCCTAAGGCCTCATGCACATGAGACGCCGGTGCAAACTCTGCTGAACACAGGTTTTTAAAAGCTGAAACCAGCGTTTAGAAACGCCCGTTTTGCCGAGTTTGCATCTAGAAGCATCTGCAGAGCAGAGAATGACATTTTGCTACCCAACTTTAGAGCTAGGAACCTCAAATTTGGGGTTCCTAGCACTAAGCGGCCCCGAGATTTGGGTCGCAAAATGTCAAGCACTTTTGCAGCAGAGAATGGCATTTTGTGGCCCGACTTTGGGGCCCCATATTTTGGGGCCACTTTATGCTAGGAACCCCAAATTTGAATATGTTATAGTGTTAGTCCAACTGTGTTTGCATACCAAAGTCGGGGTTCCTAGCACCAAGTGGCCCTGAGATGTGGGGCCCCAAATTCAGGTTGTAAAAAACACTTACATCCCCGTTCTGACAGGGAAGTACAGAGTGATAGTCTGTTCCTAGTGATCAGGAACAGCGATCTCTCTCCTTCTCCAGTCAGTCCCATCCCCCCACAGTTAGAAACACCTCCCAGGGAACAAATTTAGCCCGTGATTGGCCCCTAGTGTTAACCCCTTCCCTGCCAGTGACATTTACACAGTAAACAGTGCATTTTTATAGCACTGATCGTTGTTTAAATGTCAATGGTCACAAAAAAAGTGTCTGATCTGTCCGCCGCAATGTCGTAGTCCTGCTAAAGAAAAAAAAAAAATTATTATTGCTGATCACAGTCATTACTAGTAAAAGAAAAAACTAAAAATGCCATAAAACTATCCCCTATTTTGTAGACGCTACAACTTTTGCGCAAACGCAATCAATAAACGCTTATTACGATATTTTTACCAAAAAATATGTAGAAGAATATGTATCGGCCTAAACTGAGGAAAAAAAAAAAAATCTTTTTTTTATATATTTTTGGGGGATATTTATTATAGTAAAAAGTAATGCGTTTTTTTCCAAAATTGTCGCTATTTTTTTGTTTATAGCCCAAAAAATAAATCCCACAGAGGTGATCAAATACCACCAAAAGTAAGCTCTATTTGGGGGGGGGGGGGGGGGGGGGGGCAATTTTGTTTGGGAGCAATTGTCAGTTAAAGCGACGCAGTGCCGAATCGCAAAAAGTGCTCTGGTGAGGAAGTAAATTCTTCCGGGGCTGAAGTGGTTAAAACAACGCAGTGCCGTATCACAAAAAATGGCCTGGTCATTAAGGGAGCAAATCCTTCCAGGGCAGAAGTGGCTAAAAGGCGCTCAGCGTTAGTGCATTCCGTTGACCAGATTAATCATTTACTCCGCCCATTAGAAAGCATTAACATACAAAACGCGCCAATGTATATGCACATTTGGTGGATTTTTCCACCCAAACACTCCTCTCCTCAAAGCACTGGTGGCGTGTTTCTTTTTCTACCTGTAAACATGTATGTATGCATGACACAGGCTAACACGGATTGGTGTTGAGGCATAATAAAAACGCCAAACGCCTGTAAACGTGGTATTTTTGACATCCCGCGTCCATGAGGCCTTATAACGTGATGTACAATCTGCCTAGGAGACCATTTCTGGGTTTGTATTGTCCTCTCAATGCTGGAGACACTACTAGTAATCTGTAAAGGGAAGACTTGCTAGTGTACATACAGCCCAGTGTGTGTGTCATGTGGCTCCATCCATGTACACATCAATAAACAAGCTCCAGTTGTTGTAGATGGGAGCCGCTATTCCTCACACAGCTGTCCCCAGTCAGCGCACACACACCCTCTCTATAAGAAGAGCAATACGTACGGAAACGTCGCCCCGGTTTCCCGCGCTTCTCCTCACACACGTGATCTGCACCGCGAGCCTCCGATTCAATAGCACCTCGTGTCTCCGTCTGTAAATATTTGAACTGGAGATCATTGGATGCGGCGAACGCGGTCACCGAGGGGGGCGTGTCCGTGGAACCATTGTTTCAAATAGGTGTACGGTGAGAAGGAACTGAGAGAGCCTGCCGTGGCCATATTTAATGAGGGCACTGGCTCTCTAAAGGGCACATAAAACAAACCTTGCTGAAAACACTGGGGAGGGTTATTGGACTCGGAGAGATAGAATGCCTCTCAAGTGCTGAATAGATTTGTATTATTGCATAGCCCGTGTATAGGGCGCACATATACGTTGTAACCCCGATTCCCAATGACTGAGACGCAGCACAGGCATGTCTCCCCATCAACTGGAAGAACAGCAGGCAGGTAAAGAATCCGCTATGAGCTTCTGTTTATGCTCCACTGCCACCTACTGGTAGAATGCAAAAAGTGCATTTAATTTGAATAGGGGAAAGCCTGCGTTCTGACAAAAGGACCAACCTGAGCACCTGCTCTGTTTACAGGAAGATGTACACTCTACATTCTCCCTTATGGACTCGAATTTTCAGAATATCTTTTCATTCAATACAAACTACAAAAGCAGTTACATCACATTCATTGACACGGTTGGCCACGAGTGCAGAGTTTGCTGTGTTCAGAGGCAAGCTCCACCTATGGCCGCTGCAACACTCTGCCGTTTGGCTGCGTCCAGAACTCACCAGAAATGGTGAACCCCACACTCGGGGGCATACAGCGCCAGGACAACCCCGCACTCGGGGGCATACAGCGCCTGGACAAGCACCGCACTCGGGGGCATACAGCGCCTGGACAACCCCCGCACTCGGGGGCATACAGCGCCTGGACAACCCCCGCACTCGGGGGCATACAGCGCCTGGACAACCCCCGCACTCGGGGGCATACAGCGCCTGGACAACCCCCGCACTCGGGGGCATACACAGCGCCTGGACAAGCCCCGCACTCGGGGGCATACACAGCGCCTGGACAAGCCCCGCACTCGGGGGCATACAGCGCCTGGACAAGCCCCGCACTCGGGGGCATACAGCGCCTGGACAAGCCCCGCACTCGGGGGCATACACAGCGCCTGGACAAGCCCCGCACTCGGGGGCATACACAGCGCCTGGACAAGCCCCGCACTCGGGGGCATACACAGCGCCTGGACAAGCCCCGCACTCGGGGGCATACACAGCGCCTGGACAAGCCCCGCACTCGGGGGCATACACAGCGCCTGGACAAGCCCCGCACTCGGGGGCATACACAGCGCCTGGACAAGCCCCGCACTCGGGGGCATACACAGCGCCTGGACAAGCCCCGCACTCGGGGGCATACAGCGCCTGGACAAGCCCGCACTCGGGGGCATACAGCGCCTGGACAAGCCCCGCACTCGGGGGCATACAGCGCCTGGACAAGCCCCGCACTCGGGGGCATACAGCGCCTGGACAAGCCCCGCACTCGGGGGCATACAGCGCCTGGACAAGCCCCGCACTCGGGGGCATACAGCGCCTGGACAAGCCCCGCACTCGGGGGCATACAGCGCCTGGACAAGCCCCGCACTCGGGGGCATACAGCGCCTGGACAAGCCCCGCACTCGGGGGCATACAGCGCCTGGACAAGCCCCGCACTCGGGGGCATACAGCGCCTGGACAAGCCCCGCACTCGGGGGCATACAGCGCCTGGACAAGCCCCGCACTCGGGGGCATACAGCGCCTGGACAAGCCCCGCACTCGGGGGCATACAGCGCCTGGACAAGCCCCGCACTCGGGGGCATACAGCGCCTGGACAAGCCCCGCACTCGGGGGCATACAGCGCCTGGACAAGCCCCGCACTCGGGCATACAGCGCCTGGACAACCCCGGCACTCGGGGGCATACAGCGCCTGGACAACCCCCGCACTCGGGGGCATACAGCGCCTGGACAACCCCCGCACTCGGGGGCATACAGCGCCTGGACAACCCCCGCACTCGGGGGCATACAGCGCCTGGACAAGGTCACCTGCTAGAGCCCAGGAGCAACATGCCAAACACTGCGCTCCCCAGAGACGTATGAGCATTATGCATCAGCAAAAATCAACCCCCCCCCCCCCAATAAATAAAATCGAGCACTAGTCTGCATGTTTACCCCCTAAGCATTACTTCCTGCTCCTCCCGGGACAAAATCCACCCTCTGCTGAAATCCCCCCTCCTCCCAGCACAAATCTGTACCCCCTCCCAGCTCAAAACCTCTCTCTGGAAATTCGTTCACTAAACTAAAAAAAATAATAATTTAATTCTATCCTAAATATGCTGACCGTGACCTTTGACCCTAACCGTGTTATTTTTTTTTTTTTTTTTTTTTTTTTTTACACACTGGTTTCTTTTCATATTCGCTCCTGGAAGAAAGGGACGATACAATGCATGTTTCACTTCATTCAGAAGAGGAAGTAAAAACACAGGGGCAGGTTCACAGTGACTGACTACTGTGATAGCCAATTAGAGGTCATCACAGCGATCAGGTGACCCAGAATGGACAGTCCTGAGTCACGATCGTTGGTAAGAGCCCGGTCACTGTGCTGGGAGTGCGCCGAGCACTATAATATGCAGCCTTGGGCCCCTTTCACACTTGTGCAACTTGGGACTGCAAAGTCACATGACAAGTCGTTCCCCATGATTGCCAATGATAGCATATATGTGCGACTTCACGTTGTGCCAACTTCAAAGTAGTCTCTGTACTACTTTGGTCCGACTTTCATGCGAGTTGAGGTCCATAGACCAAGTTTACACAGCCATTCCCTGAAATTGCGGCCGCAAAATTGCACAACTTTTAAGTCGCGGCAGCGTGAAAGGGGCCCAAAAGTCCTTTATTTTCATCAGATGATGTTCCCAGTAATGCTAGCCATAAACCAGTTGAAAAATCATTCAGACTAGTTTTAGAAAAACGAACACACAGTCGTAAAAGAAAACAATATTGCCGTCATGTAATGACTGATTTTCGAACAATAAATAGTTTATAGATATAAAATTACATTGGTTTGCCATGCATTTTCTGCATATAAAAAGAAAAGCAAGTGACGAAATACATTTGACCTTTCCACCTGGCCTCCTGTGTCTTCTGTATACACCCTGAGCAATGTGCAAACCTTGTACATCTATCCTGCATTTCATTTGCATCACCTACATCAGCACCACCTTCAGTATGGCGTTTGTGGATGTGGATGAGGGGACCATCGCCAAAGCAATGCTTGGAAGGATGGCTATACAGCAAGCAGAGGAACCCAGGACAAAAAGATGAAGGTGATGGAGTTAACAAAAGAGTGGCTTTTTTTAAAAACGGACAACACATTAACTTTTTTAAATTATCATCCGTTCGGCAGAAGTTTTCTAAACCTTTCCTTTGATTTTTTTGGCTTAAAAAACGATTTTCAATCTGTGCCCATTAGCTAGACGAAAAATGAACCATCTGTCCAAATGACATATTTGTGAAGGATTTTTCATCTAGTGTATGGGCACCATAAGTCAGTTATTTTTCAAATTCCGTTAACAGCAAAAGTAGCAGTTAGACAGGGCCGCCTTTAAGGCAGGGCAAAAGGGGCAGCTGCCCTGGGCCCTGTCATTGTTGTGGGGCCTAAAGCAGCTTCTTCATACTTGCCAACTATCCCAGTTTAAAATTCCCTTGTCCCTTGAAGTATTAGTACTGTGCTGTGTCCTGATATCTCAGTGTGAAGTGCTGCTACTAATGCTGCCCAGCTCTGCCCTATTGTTGTGTACAGATGACTCACCTGCAGACTCTTACATGTAAATAACCTGCATTCATATGTAAATAGCTGCATCGATGGCATAGATATGTAAATAAAGGCGGCATTCATATGTATATCATGCCCCCTGCAGTGAGGAGATGATGTGCTGTAACCTCTAGCAACCAATCATTGAGCAGTATTACGGTAGAATAATCTCTAGCAACCAATCAACAAGCAGAAATCATGTGCTGTAACATCTAGCAACTAATCAGTGAGCCGTAATGTGTGCTGTAAGTAAGCGGTAATGATACACTGTAACCTCTGGCAACCAATCGCAGCCTGATCTGCTACAGTAAACTGATTTTAAGTCTAGCTGCTATTTATTGTATGTCTCAAAGCAGGTGGAGAGTGAAATTGTATGGGGGGGGCCCAAGAAAACATTTGCCCAGGGTCTAATCAATATTAAAGATGGCCCTGCAGTTAGAGCCATGGCTAAAAAGAAAAAAAAAAGCACTACGCAGAGATAGACAAGATAGATGTGCTCTCATGCCTAGTGTGGTCAGTTATTAATAGAAAAGCAGAGGGAATGACAGGAACACCAGGGATTTCACACAAAGGAAGCAATACAAAAAAGAACAGGATACTATTTAAACACAAGTACACGGTGAACCCTTTCAGCTTTAATTTGCTAGTCAAGTCCATCTAAATCTACTATTCTAACACTCCCCTCCCCCAGAATGACAATACTGCAGATTGTCTGTTGCTCCTCCATCCAGAGCGGGGACACTCAAAGGACTGGAAGTGCGTTACTGGCCAGATCGCCAGATGAAAAAGGGAAAAAAAACAAACAAATGCAGCCACCACATTTAAGAATTGGCAAGCTGCAATATATTAATTTTTTGTTTTTGGGTTTAATATTGCTTTATATTTGCAGGGCTCTGCTATGCATAGGTTGATTTTGCGCCATAAAAAGCTATTGGCTGGCCCTCCTTACTAGCCGTTTTCCTTAAAGAAAAAGTCCAGCCTGAGCTTTTTAGGCTGGGCTTCTCCTATGGGTCACAGGAGTATAATTCGTTTTGTCACCAGGTTCAGTCGAGACACCGCATCATCCCGACTTAGGAAGTCTGGATCCGCCAAGTGCCTGGACTGATGGATCTGCGAGCCACTGAGACAGCCGCTCCTCGCCCCTCCACAGCTCAGCACTCCAATGAGTGTAGAGGAGCAGAGCAGGGGAGCTGCTGACTGACAGGCAGCATCTCTCCACTTGGGGAGCAGAGAGAACCGAGTCATCGGCGGTGTTCGGTGGCTCAGTTCTCAGTGAAGAGGCGGCGGGGGACAGCTGCAGCATCGGTCTGATGCTGCATCCACCTAGGTAAGTAAGAATAGCCCAAAAAATAAAATAAAAACACACTTCTCTTTTAAACTCTTATGCCCCGTACACACGGTCAGACATTGATCGGACATTCCGACAACAAAATCCTAGGATTTTTTCCGATGGATGTTGGCTCAAACTTGTCTTGCATACACACGGTCACACAAAGTTGTCGGAAAATCCGATCGTGCTAAACGCGGTGATGTAATACACGTACGTCGGGACTATAAACGGGGCAGAAGCCAATAGCTTTCATCTCTTTATTTATTCTGAGCATGCGTGGCACTTTGTCCGTCGGAGTTGTGGACACACGATCGGAATTTCTGACAATGGATTTTGTTGTCGGAAAATTTTATATCCTGCTCTCAAACTTTGTGTGTCGGAAAATTTTATATCCTGCTCTCAAACTTTGTGGGTCGGAAAATCCGATGGAAAATGTGTGATGGAGCCTACACACGGTCGGAATTTCCGACAACAAGGTCCTATCACACATTTTCCCTCGGGAAATCCGACCGTGTGTACGGGGCATAAGTGCGAATTCAAACTACGTCACACCGTGCTGCAACACATGCATTGTGGCGAGTTTCCTTAGTCAAAATAACTGGGCTGTAACCATAGGTGTGTGCACAATTCCAAAAAATAAATAATTGCGTGGGGTCCCCCCAAAATCCATACCTGCTGCTCCTTAACAACCAGCTATTCCAGGCTGTTTTTATTTTACATTCTGAGGTCAGCGGGGAAGCTTGCTGACAGCAGATGAGTCATGGTTGTTAAGGACGTGGCAGCCGCCTGCTCCTTAACAACAAGCTATTCACAAATCAATTTGGATCATTTGTTATTTCGGATGCTTCAAACATCTGAATGATACGAATTCATTTTGTTGTTGCGTTATAATTTATTTTCGAATTTGTTGAAATTTGCTACCATTGTCGTTTGGAGATTCAGATACATACAATTTATGTAGCTCTCTGTAAGGTGGTATGTATCTGTTGTAGAATTGCCTCAGTGCCTGTTCACACCAGAATGCGGTGCAGGAGACTCACAATCTATGCGTGTTTCCTGCGCTGTATTACAAACGCACTGGGTGTGCAATCTACTGCAGGTGTCAAACACAGATTGCAAATACTGTGCGAATGCCTGCACTGGATCGCATGGTCCCGTTTGATCCAGTTTCAGTGCATTTTTAAAAATAGTGCATGCACCGATTTAGGTGCGAACCAGTGCGATTTCAGCCCATCAAAAGAATTGTCTGAAAGTAGCATCGCACTGAATCGCACACGATTCCGGTGTGAACTGGCACGCAGACAAAATTTGTCTGAAACACAATATTTACACATGCGACACAATTTATTCCATCGTGGAAGAGGTCCTTTTTACGTCCACTTTTCTTTTTACTGATAGGATGGTATTTAATGTATTTATGGCAGCCATAGCACCAGAATTTAAAAGGCGTCACACATAAGGAGGAGCCCATTTGTTGCATGCATCTGAAATAAACTAATAAAATGGTCACACAGCTGTCATGAATTTGGAGCAGGGTTTTCTAATACAACCAAAACTCCAGAAAAAAAAAAATTCAAAATGCTTTATTGATTTGCCCTCATCATGCGTTGTGGAGATGCCATAAATCGCACGCAGTGGGAAGAAAGGACAGCACTCCATGGAAGATATGGCTCTTTTACTGCAAACTGCAATCCTCTATACATGTTTTACGGGCATGCAAGTCCCTTTTTATCAAGGCAAAGAGGAGGGGGACAAAATCTCTCTTGAGATGCAAACCTGGTGGCCAACTACAAGAAACGTCTGACCTCTGTTATTGCCAACAAGGGTTTCTTCACCAAGTCATGTTTTGCGAAGGAGTTAAATACTTATTTCAGGCTGGGTTCACACTATCTTCGCATACGGCTCACAGCAGGGGTCCGGTGCGTCCCCGTTCACCGTTTCAGGTCCGATTTTATCCCAAATTTTTGGCTGAATTCGGACCTGAAATGGACCAGAAGACGCACGGGGCTCCTGTGCTCCATAGAGAGCCAGGCAAAATCTCCTGCTATTGCGAACTGGATGCAGGGAACCCGCATCCAATTTGCAATAGTGTGAACCCAGCCTCACTCATTAAAATCAATTTATAACTTTTTTGAAATGCGTTTTTCTGGATATTTTTTGTTGTTATTCTGTCTCTCACTGTTAAAATCAACCTACCATTAAAATATAGACTGATCATTTCTTTGTCAGTGGGCAAACGTACAAAATCAGCAGGGGATTAAATACTTTTCTCCCTCACTGTATGCTTTCAGAAAAAAAAAAAATCCTTTGTGGTGCATATAAATGCAGACAACTGCACTTATTATGCATCTAAAAACATAAAACCACAGAAAAAGTCGATTTCTTTCCTTTATGGGAGTGCAAATACTCAGTGTGGAGAAAAAAAAGTGTTGATTTCTACAGGCCCAATTCAAGAAATTTATAGGTCTCCTTAAGGAGGAGGTACAGTATATTCGTGAATGTTACTGATAGAAAAGAAGAGGGAACTATAAACAAAAATGCTTTTTGCGTAATTGCCATCATCCCTTTAAATACTGATTGTGTTTTAACCTCTAAATTGGGATTTCTAAGGCAATTTCAAAAGAAGAAATTTTTCGTAATATTTTAAATATTTATTTTCATATTATATAAAATTTGCATTGGATTATAATAAAAACCTGTCGACAGTATAAACATAGTATACCAAAGTTGTATCCATGACTTTACATGATACAAGGTTTGATAGTCCTGAAATGGTATTCCCCAACTACTTGCTGTTCCACCATCGATATGTAGATGCTGATGGTTATTGATAGATAGGGATTTCCAACGCGTTTTGAAATATACAAGCATAAGCAAAATGTTCTTCAGGGATTTATACCATTTATTATTTAGACATTCTTAGTGTGAGCACTTCTTCACCTAAAGAGGGAACCACAAATCGTCTGTGTTAATTGCCCTTTGTGATATACAAGAACCGCCGGATCATATCCAAAAATGTGACACCAAAAAAAAGAAGGGGGCGGTATTTAAGTAGCAAACTACCTTATGTCTCTCACATCTGAGCTGTCCAACCGCAAACAAATTCCACATTTAAGGCCCCTTTCACACTTATACGACTTGTCCCACGATTTTGTACTGCAAAAATCGTATGACAAGTCATTCTCCATGATTTTCAATGACTACCATTCATATTGGCACGACTTTAAGTCGTGCCGACTTGAAAGTAGTCCCTGCACTACTTTGGTCCAACTTCTATGCGAGTTGTACTCCAAAGAACTCAATGTTAAACCCTCAAGTAGCATGCAAATCGTGCCTGAATAATATAGACATGACTTCAGTACGACTTTGTAAGCACAAGCCTGGCTTACTGATCGGGAAAGGAAAACTTTTTTTTCCTTTCGCGATGAGCGACAGGCAGTGTTGACAGCTGTCTGGTATGAATCCTGAGGGGGAATGCCGCGCCAAGTTTTAAATGAAAATAACGGCGTGGGTTGACCCCCAAAATCCTTACCAGACCCTTATCCGAGCACGCAGCCCGGCCGGTCAGGAATGGGGGTGGGGACAAGCGAGCGCCCCCCCTCCTGGACTGGACCGTACCAGGCCGCATGCCCTCAACATGGGGGGGTGGGTGCTTTGGGGCATGGGGGGCACCCTGCGGGGCCCCCCCACCCCAAAAGCACCTTGTCCCCATGTTGATAAGGACAAGGGCCTCTTCCCGACAACCCTGGCCGTTGGTTGTCGGGGTCTACGGGCAGGGGGCTTATCAGAATCCGTGAGCCCCCTTTAATAAGGGGGCCCCCAGATCCCAGCCCCCCACCCTATGTGAATGAGTATGGGGTACATCGTACCCCTACCCATTCACCTAGGGAAAAAAGTTTCAATAAAAAAAAAACACACTACACAGGTTTTTAAAGTAATTTATTAGGCAGCTCCGGGGTCTTCTTCTGACTTCGGGGATCCTCTTCCGACTTCGGTGGTCTCTCCGGCATCTCCTCTTGGTGTCCTGATCTTCTGCCGGCTCCTCCGCTATCTTCCGCAGCTCAATTGCTAGAGGTGGCCTGGACTTCTGCCTTCTTTTTCTTCCAATGTTGACACGACGCTCTCTCCAGCTGCAATGGTCTCTGAGCTCTCCGCAATGGACATATAGGCGGTGAACCCGCCCCCTTATGAGGTCACTGTCCTGGGGCATGCTGGGACTGTGCCGTCATAGGGGGGCGTGGTCATCACCAGGTGACCACGCCCCCTAAAACATCACGGTCCCAGCATGCCCAGGGACTGCGAGGGCATAAGGGGGCGGGGTCACCGCCTATATAAGTCCGTTGCGGAGAGCTCAGAGACCATTGCAGCTGGAGAGAGCGTCGTGTCAACATCCGCTGGCAAAAGAGCGTCAAAAGATAGCGGTGGAGCCGGCAGAAGATGCAGACACCGGGAGAAGACGCCAGAGAGACCCCCGAAGTCGGAAGAGGACCCCCGAAGTCGGAAGAAGACCCCTTAGCTGCCTAAAAAATTACTTTAATAACCTGTGTAGTGTGTTTTTTATTGACTCTTTTTCCTAGGTGAATGGGTAGGGGTACGATGTACCCCATACACATTCACATAGGGTGGGGGGCCGGGATCTGGGGGCCCCCTTATTAAAGGGGGCTCCCGGATTCCGATAAGCCCCCCGCCCGCAGACCCCGACAACCAACGGCCAGGGTTGTCGGGAAGAGGCCCTTGTCCTCATCAACATGGGGACAAGGTGCTTTGGGGTGAGGGGGCCGCAGGGCGCCCCCCATGCCCCAAAGCACCCACCCCCCCATGTTGAGGGCATGTGGCCTGGTACGGTCCAGGAGGGGGGGGGGGCGCTCGCTCGTCCCCACCCGCATTCCTGACCGGCCGGGATGCGTACTCGGATAAGGGTCTGGTATGGATTTTGGGGGGACCCCCACGCCGATTTTTCGGCGTAAGGGGTTCCCCTTACAATCCATATCAGACCTAAGGGCCTGGTATGCCCCTGGGGGGAAACCCACACCAGTTTTTTTATTTAAAACTTGGCGTGGAGTTCCCCCTCATGATTCATACCAACTACTGTATGTTTTCATTTGTTAATGCCAAAAATGTGGCAAAGTCGTACAAAGTAGTACTGCTCCCAAATCGCTGCAAAATCGCGGCCACGAAATCGTGGTAAAATCACCAGACTTTGAAGTCGTATAAGTGTGAAAGGGGCTAGACTTAACTGCCCTACGTATGACACGGCTAGCCTCCTGCCCTACGTATGGCGCAGCTAGCCTCCTGCCCTACGTATGGCGCAGCTAGCCTCCTGCCCTACGTATGGCGCAGCTAGCCTCCTGCCCTACGTATGGCGCAGCTAGCCTCCTGCCCTACGTATGGCGCAGCTAGCCTCCTGCCCTACGTATGGCGCAGCTAGCCTCCTGCCCTACGTATGGCGCAGCTAGCCTCCTGCCCTACGTATGGCGCAGCTAGCCTCCTGCCCTACGTATGGCACAGCTAGCCTCCTGCCTCACGTATGGCACAGCTAGCCTCCTGCCCTACGTATGGCACAGCTAGCCTCCTGCCTCACGTATGGCACAGCTAGCCTCCTGCCCTACGTATGGCACAGCTAGCCTCCTGCCTCACGTATGGTGCGGCTCAGCTAAAAATATCATCCACATAAAAAGATGTGGAGAAAGGAAGGGCAATTAACACAGAAAATTGTGGTTCCCTCTTTAGCTGAAGTGCTCTCACTAAGAATGTATAAACAATAAAATTATATAAATCCCTGAAGATTTTGCCTAGGTCTATAAAATTTCGATACGCGCTGGAAATCCCTATCCACCAATAACCATCGGCATCTGCATATCAATGGTGGAACATTAAGTAGTTGGGGAATACCATTTCAGGACTATCAAACCTTGTATAATTGAACAAGATCAGTGATGGATAAAACTTTGGTATACTATGTTTACACTGTCGACAGGTTTTTATGATAATCTATGCCAATTTTATTTAATATGAAAATAAATATTTATTTTAAAAATAATACAAAAAAAAAAAAAAATCTTCTTTTGAAATTGCCTGAAATTTAGAGGTTAAAAAACACAAAAAAAGAGGGAACTATATGATCCATTTCACCATCATTAAAGTTGAACAGCAGATAAAAAAGGAGCTTTTACAGGTTCGGAACATGCATAAAATACATTCAATGTACATATAATCTTATGGGAACTTTCTTGAAATGAATGGTCTGGTGACAGGGTCACTTTAAAAAAACAACTTTATGGTCTATGTTTTGAATATAGTGGGTAAGGGCTAGAACAAATATAAAATTGGAGTTGGACTTTAACATCTCTGGCCAGCTGTTATTTCTATCAGGAAATGCCAATAAATCTGTCAGTTTCAGGGTGTCACTTTTATTTACAGCCCCATGGCTACTCCTTCTTGGCCTAGCAGATCCTATCTTATTACAGGGTTTATAGTTTCTTCAACTGAAATACAAGGGGCACAGATACTTACCTCTGACATTACCTTTATTCCAATAGGAAGCAATTTATTAATACAAGCAAGATAACCTTCCTTAACCATAACCTTCAAAGCCAAGCAATGCATTACTTCCCACAATGGGGCAACATTTGGAGAAACTTAGAAAAGGGATGGAAGTACTTACCATTAGATGGTCAGGATGTTGACACAGAAAGGATCAATAGCATGAAAAGACAAGAAAGAACAATATTATTAGTATCATCCATATACAATCATCTTCAACTGCTAATAAAATGTGACAACTGCTTCTAAAATTGCAACCCTTATGCCTGGTATATACTAATAGCTTTTTTTTTTTTTTAATTTAACCTGGCAGGCTGAATGAAAAAAAAAAAAAACCTGAAGAGCTCAAGAGCCGCTGTACTAACTATGTGATGTTAGTACAACAATCTCCCCCCGCTGAGCTATTGTGTTCTGACAGGGGGACGCCCCCGCCGGTAACAGCGGTCAGTGTTGTGATCAGTAGACCCTTTTCGCTCACGCCTCTTTTGTCGGACCAGCTGCTGTAACACAGGCTGAATATTCAATAGAAACGGGCTGATGCCGTCCCATATTCAGCCCATGTGTACGGCCCCTTTAGTCTGAGGGCTCCTTCATACTATGTGCAGAGACCTGCATTTTTCTAGTGCAGAAACATTTTCTATGTGCCCTGTTCAAACCAAAATTCTAGTGTCATATGCAGTGCAAAGTTTGTTACAGAAGGCAATTTGAATTGTAGCCGGCAGAACACTTTAGTGCTGCAGGAGGCATTACCCCATCAACACTGACTGTGTCGATGGGTAATCAAGCAATTCTCTTTCCTTCCAGCCTTGGTTGCAGGAGAAGAAAAAAAAAAAGGCAGCATCTATGGTCGGCTTAAGTAGTAACAAGGCACTATAGGGTCATTGCACTCCTTGTGGTGCTCATCTTGCCAAGACCTATCTTTTTATCGATTTACAAGGTTTTCAAACATCAGTCTTCTGCTGTTTGCCAGAATGTAGAACATTACAATTAAGGAATTAGGGAGTCTGCTATAGCACTGACTGCTAAATGGATGCTCACTGAAAACGGTCATTGTCCTGGAATCTGGCACGTCCTTTTATATTAAACTTTAGCCAGAAAATTGAGTCCTGTTAGATCAGTTCAGGCTGGCCCCTTTTGCAGGTATAGCTATGTAAAACATTAAAAATAGGTGCCTATACCATTTAAAATCCAGTCATACACTGCTTACCCTGCTCAGTTGCTCTGTTTTAAAGGCATTGTGCCACAAACCTAGAGGCCGATCTGCTGACAGTCTAAAGTTTTACTGCTGCTCAGTGTCACGGGTAAAGTTCTGCTTTAAAGTGATACTAAAGTCCTGTGTTTTTTTTTAAAATGTAAAAACAACAAGCATGTTATACCTACCTGCTCTGTGTAGTACTTTTGCACAGAGCAGTCCAGATCCAACTCTTCTGGGGTCCCTCTTCAGCGTTCTTGGCGCCTCCCTCCTGACGAGTGCCCCCACAGCGAGCAGCTTGCTATGGGGGCACCGGAGCCGAGTCACAGCTCCATGTGTCCAATCAGACATGGAGCCGCAGCCCAGCCCTGTCCCCTTTCTCTCCTCCTTGGCTGATTGACAACAGTGGGAGCCAATGGCACTGTGCAGCCGTCTCAGCCGAGACACTCCTGCAACATCGATGGATCTAGATGGGGCTCAGATAAGTATTGCTGAGGCACACAGAAGGTTTTTTTTTTTAAATAATAAACATGTCATACTTACCTTCACTGTGCAGTTGGTTTTCCACAGAGTGGCCCCGATCCTCCTCTTCTGGGGTCCCTCAGTGGTGCTGGTGGCTCCTCCTCTTCTCGAGTGCCCCATCGGAGAAGCGCTCTCCTTCGGGACACCCATACGGGCACGCTCCCGTGTCCTGCTTCTGAGTCTATTGACACAAAAAGCAGGACTCGGCTCCGCCCCCTCGGCGCCCGCGTCATTGGACTTAATTGACAGCAGCGGGAACCAATGGTCCTGTCATCTTTATTCATTAAGCGGTTTCGTATTGTTTTTTGTCTCCTTGTAATGTCTTCTGTAAGTTTCTCACTCATTTTTGGACAAGCAGTACACGTTAGTTGGAGTCATGTGCGCTGCTCAATGCACACTACAAATCCCATAGTTAAGAGTACCTAATCCATCTCAGGGTCAGGCAAAAAAGATGGCTATGTGCCTTCATACGGTGGGACCAGTGGCAGCCCCTCATGCAGGGCACAGGGGCGCTGCCCCCCTAATCCATGCGCCTGGCCCCTTATCCACTTGCAGGGCGCCGGACGCATGGATTTCAATGTGTTTTTTTTTTTAAGCACATGATTAGAGCCCGAGGCTCTAATTGGCTTCACTGAGCCCACCCACTTGTGTGACATTAGCAAATTAATTTTCACTAATGTCTTCTTGCTTCTCCTCCCGGCCAATCAGGAAGCGGGTCCTGAGACCCGATTGGCCAGGGAGTCTTAGGACTCCCAGCCAGTTGGGTCTCGGGACCCTCTTCCTGTTCGGCAACAGCTGCAGGCCATGTGCAGCAAGGAGCAGCAACAGCCTCTTCCAGGAGCCCTTCCCCCGGAACCAGCAGTGCACCAACACCACCACCTCATCATCGTCCTCCTCCCCGCAACTCTACCACAGCAACAGCGAGAGGAAGACGCCCAGATTGACAGCTAAGGGTAAGGACATGGATCCCGCCTTCCATGGTTTGTTGGGACCATGGGGTCTAACAGGTAGTCAGATCACAGCAGCAAAAACAACGAAATTTGAAGATTTGGAAGAAGCCGAGTACTTTACATTAATAATACATATTTTGATAAAATTTGTTCTTTTTAAGTACAAAAAATAATGGCCTAAATTTAGATATTGGTTTTCTTACCCATTATACTACAGTTTTACGACCCCCTCTGTGACTATCACCCCCTCCAGTCTATAGCTCTCCCTCTGTCTTATCTCACTAGCTCTGCTGCTAGATTTATTACCATTGCCATATACATTGATTTGTATGTGTCCCCCCCCCCCCTCAGAGATTTAACATTCTGCTAAAACTTTTGTGAATCAGTACTGCTTGGACCTTGAAGAAGGGGACATACCCCAGAAGCTTGTCCTGAAAAACTGTATGTTAGTGCAAATAAAAAAAAAAATTAAAAAAAAAAAAGTATCACGGACAGTACTCAATTTTCTCTGTCACAATTGCACTAATACGGCTACAATCACCACAAGTTCTTTTTAAACCAAAAAAGTTTAGTGTCCGCTAAAGCCCAATTCTGGGGAAATTAAATATCCTCCCTTGCAGCGGGGCTGCCCCTGCACTGCAAGGTTTGAATGTGCATTTAGATCTGGGGGACACAAAAAAGTTGTTTTCCTTACCCGATCCTCCACTCCCCAAGCAGCCTTCTCTCCTCTACTCTCTTGTGCTTTGGCAGTGGACTGTCCCTCAGCATCCTCTCATCCAATGTAGAGCTATGGGCTCTGGACTTGGAGATTTCGGGGGACCTGTGGCTGCCAGAACATAGGGGAGAAGAGGCTGCAGGGTCCAGTCTAGCAGCATGCAGGTGGCAGAGGATCTGGTAAGGGAGCACTTTTTCTTTCCTTTCCGTGAAGATCAGCTTCAAAAGAGACTTGGTACTCTACCCTTCTTGGTTCACATGAAAGGTGTCCTGCGCTCTTCCCCTTTTTGATTACTATTGTGAGGTTGTAAATATTATAGGTTTCCCTTTCCCTGAAGTCAAGGGTTATTAGCATTCTACTTTAACCCTAGGCTGTTCACTGGCTGGACTTTGGTTGGGATATACTTTGTCCAACATTCCTTTCCTTGGAGGTCACAAGTTTAGTATCCTAGGTTTTGACCTTTACCTTACAAACATTCTGGTTTTGTTGATCACTGTTGCTGTTGGTCTAAGTTTTTCTCCCCCCATGTGTTTTTTCCTTATGGTGGTTGCTTGAGTGTCCCTCATTTTATTGTTGAGGGCAGTGGCGTTGCTAGGGGGTGGCTTTTGGGGATATAGCCCCAAATCTGGGGCCCATAGCCCCGAGTCTCTGCAGGGGTCCCCAAGGGGGGGGCTCTCTGGGGACCCAGATTTAAGGGGGAGGCTATATATATATATATATATATATATATATATATATATATATATATATATATATATATATATATATATATATATATATATATACACATACATACACATACATACACACACACATATACACACATGTATATTATATACATGTGTATGCCCGCCCAAGCATATAAACTTTCTTTACTACACTGCTATGGGCGCTAGCCCCAGATCTTTTGTAGACCTAGCAACGCCCCTGGTTGAGGGCCATCATTTTTTTTTTTCAGATCAATCCATTTAGTATTGCTACCTGCCCTGCTCTGGAACACCAGCTTCCTTTTTGGCACCTTTCCTTGCTAGTAGCCATTTTTATATTTGCTTCTCCATTTTTCCGTTCAGGCATTAATTCCTTTAGATATTCTTTAGGAAGATGTTAACATTTGTTGGATTTCTCAGTTGCTGTTGTCCCTTAATTGGATTGCTTTTGGATGTCCCATATGTCCAAGATTTACTACATTCCTCTGTCCCTCAATGGATAAAGAAATTACGACTTTGTATTTTCTGTAAAATCTTTTTCTCAAAGTCCATTGAGAAACACAGGTTTCAGGAGTGAGCACACACAAGTGCCCCCATAGCAAGTGGCTTTGTATGGGGAACTTGGCGGGGGGGGAGGAGCCAGGAGTGCCGGCAGGGGACCCCAGAAAAGAAGGATCAGGGCTGTTTTGTGCATAACCATTGCACAGAGCAGGCAAGTATGACATTTTATTATTTAAAAAAAAAAAAAAAAAACTAGCCTTGACAATCACTAAGTATGACAACTTCAGATCTGCATACAGTAGATCCAATATGTCCAAGAATTACTACATTCTTGTGTCCCTCATTAGACTTAAGTTACCACCTGGCTCAGCCGTTTTTTAAATTACTTTCATCAAGCCAGTGGCTCGCATTTTGGCCAGTTCAGCAGAAATTGGCTGCAGTTTGAGCCGTGAGAAGGAGACCCTTATTGCATAGACCTGGGATCTTCTGCCTCCTGGCCAAAGCCACTCCTCTCGTTAGATTTTAACTGGTCTTGTTGTCACTGTTATCAGTGTAGGATCAGTGGCTTTGTCAATCAGGACTGGATGTGGCTACTTGTAGGAGTGCCCCCCCCCCCCCCCCCCCCACATTCCAGTGCTGGAGAGAGGAGGACCAGAACACTAGCTGCTGCAGGACCCATGGAGTGAGGTTAGTATTGCTGCTTGCTTGCCCATCCCCTAGAAAAAAAATGAGCGATAGATTCTTCATCAGATGGGGGGGCGTAGTTAATTTAATCATTTTTATGCGCTTGGCATCAAGTCTTTTAAAGCTGAACTCCGGACAAACAATTTTTGGACTTTAAACATATCACCACTAATGAAACGTGTCCCATGTGTGGCTGCTGCTGGCTTCGGTAGAATTTTTATACTGTTCCCACACTACAGTAAGTGCCGAACATCCACCTGAGAATTACAGTTCCAGCTGGTGTACAGTCCCACAGCTGGTTGCTTACTCAGCACCTCAGCCATTCATAAAATTTCTTTTCACAGAATACAAGGCATTCTGTGACTGGAGGAAGGGGGGTTGTTATATTCATCTGCATCTCCTCCATTCACAGAACACCTTTTATTCTGTGAAAAGAATACAAGGGTGTTTT
This sequence comes from Lithobates clamitans, assembly GCA_037952925.1. Classification (NCBI taxonomy): domain Eukaryota; kingdom Metazoa; phylum Chordata; class Amphibia; order Anura; family Ranidae; genus Lithobates; species Lithobates clamitans. The sequence goes on from JBBGZY010001677.1 coordinate 1,248,252, forward strand.
ATAAATGGGTGAAGTGTCGAGCGAGCGGCCGACTCATGTGAGAACTGTACTCCAGACAGAACTGTAACTATCAGTGCCAGATCGAGTTTATAGATAGGGGTAAGTGGCGCTACCTGTGTTGGATACCTAGTTGGATATATAATCTCTACTGGGTGCGCAAATGTGCACTTTACTCAAAATAAAAAGGTAAAAATAAATTACAAAATGAATATGTGCCAATTGGGATTAGTGTCTGGTGCCAGTGTGTACAAACAAATAAATCCTTATTGTGTAAAAAGGTTTAGGTACACCCACATCAGTGACTATTGATCAAAATGTATAAATAATCTGGTAAAGGTCCTCCCTAAATGCATTGAGGGGATTAAATGAATAAATAAAAATCCTCCTTCCAACTAATGTGATCATTAACCATCAGTCTGTTTACAAATATGACATCTGATATACGTGTTACCACATTATCTCCCCAGCAGACAGCTGGGCAGCTAAATACAGCCTAAACACAGTTCATCAGCGTTAAAAAACACCATAGTAGTAAGAAAAAGTGTAAAAAACTTGTGAAAATAATTATTTAGAACCATATTAAATGTAAAAAATGTATTATAAAAAATGAAAAAATTAAAATATGAAAAAATTAATTGTGAAAGTCCCAACTTAAAAAGTTCCATATAATTCCACCAAATTCAAATATTCTGTGTAAGGTGACTTTTGTGACAGCGACAGTTGATATCCAGTGACTCCGGTGCTTCCCCTCAAGGGTCTCCACTCACCAGCTCCATGCACCCCTACAGGGGTAATCAGCATATACTCTCCAGCAATCGATGGCGTCTAGGGTTCCAGTGAAGTCCCTGGGGGTTTCCACTCCAAATACAGTATATCCTTCAGAACTCCGTCTTCCCCTCATATGAAAGAGACAGGGCTCCCATAGTGTGATACCGTAAATGAATTTTATTTAAAAATGCTTTCTTTCTGTCTTAAATTACGGTATCGCACTATGGGAGCCCTGTCTCTTTCATATGAGGGGAAGCCGGAGTTCTGAAGGATATACTGTATTTGGAGTGGAAACCCCCAGGGACTTCACTGGAACCCTAGACGCCATCGAGTGCTGGAGAGTATATGCTGATTACCCCTGTAGGGGTGCATGGAGCTGGTGAGTGGGGACCCTTGAGGGGGAGCACCGGAGTCACTGGATATCAACCGTCGCTGTCACAAAAGTCACCTTACACAGAATATTTGAATTTGGTGGAATTATATGGAACTTTTTAAGTTGGGACTTTCACAATTAATTTTTTTCATTTTTTATTTTTAATTTTTCTTTAATTTTTTCATTTTTTCATTTTTTATAATACATTTTTTACATTTAATACGATTCTAAATAATTATTTTCACAAGTTTTTTACACTTTTTCTTACTACTATGGTGTTTAATGCTGGTGAACTGTGTTTAGGCTGTATTTAGCTGCCCAGCTGTCTGCTGGGGAGATAATGTGGTAACACGTATATCAGATGTCATATTTGTAAACAGACTGATGGTTAATGATCACATTAGTTGGAAGGAGGGTTTTTATTTATTCATTTAATCCCCTCAACGCATTTAGGGGGGACCTTTACCAGATTATTTATACATTTTGATCAATAGTCACTGATGTGGGTGTACCTAAACCTTTTTACACAATAAGGATTTATTTGTTTGTACACACTGGCACAAGACACTAATCCCAATTGGCACATATTCATTTTGTAATTTATTTTTACCTTTATTTTGAGTAGAGTGCACATTTGCGCACCCAGTAGAGATTATATATCCAACTAGGTATCCAACACAGGTAGAGCCACTTACCCCTATCTATAAACTCGCTTTAACATATCTAACTCCTTTGAGGGTGCGTAAAAAGGGGGGGCTGCAAGCCTCGGTCCGTGAGCGCGGAAACTTTTCCTATACTACTTATCAGTGCCAGATATTTGGTGTATACTGTAGTGCGTCAGATGAATGAAAGTACGTTTTTCACCAAAGCCAGCATCAGCCATACATGGGGCACACTTCATTAGTGTTCATTATATTTATGGCGCAGATGTCCAAACATTTTTTGTTAAAAAAATAAGCTTTTTTTGTGTCTCTTGAGGGCTTGTTCACACCAACTGCATTGCCCAGCTCAGTCTCTTTGCAAGGACAAGGCACATTAGCCTTAAAGTGATTGTAAACCTCAGACATAAAAATATGACCAAAGCATATACCTCTATAGTGTGTACTTGTCTCAATTAGGAGCACTAAGTGTCATTTCTGTCTGCTGCTTTGTTCCTCTGCTATCAGCACGAATCACTTCTGACAAGTTTTCCAGACACTAATGCCGCGTACACACGAGCGGACTTTACGGCGGACTTTGCCCGGCGGACTTTTCGACGTACTTTCCGACGGACTTTGTGAACGAACGGACTTGCCTACACACAATCCACCAAAGTCCGTCGAATTCGTACGTGATGACGTACGACCAGACTAAAACAAGGAAGTTCATAGCCAGTAGCCAATAGCTGCCCTAGCGTGGCTTTTTGTCCGTCGAACTAGCATACAGACGGCGGACTTTTCGACCGGACTCGATTTCAACGGATAAATTTTAAACAAGTTTCAAATCTAATTCCGTCCAACTTTTGAGAAAACAAAGTCCGCTGGAGCCCACACACATCGAATTGTCCGACGAAATCCAGTCCGCCGGGCAAAGTCCGCCGTAAAGTCCGCTCGTGTGTACGCGGCATTAGAGAAAAATGGTGACAGGGGAGGGAGCTCCAGCTGATTGACAGCCTCTGCTCTGTTCTTGTGTGCTGTGTGAAGGGGGTGTGTCCCTTCCCTCCAATCGGCTCTCAGACCTCTCCTCAATGAGCTCTGCAGAGTATAACTTCAGCTCTCCCTACCTTTTTTTCCCCAACAGCTCTGGCAAGCTTTAAAGATTCTGGACTTTGAATAAATGAAGAGAAGACAACTTATGTAGGAGGATTAATTTAGTCATAATTGAGACAAGTACACACTATAGAGAGATATGCATTGTTCAAATTTCATGTCTGAGGTTTACAACCACTTTAACTGAATTTTAAAAAAATACAAAAGCAACCATCAGCTGTACTCCTCCTAATTTGCAGTCATGTCTAAAAGAGGTGACAAGCCCTCCCTATTATAAATTAGGTGAGGGACTAAAACTACACTCCAATACAGAGGATCAAAACGTATACATTACAGCATGATCTCACCTCTGCTTTCATCTCATGTCTAATACAGCCGTTCAGTTTGAATAGCTCAGGGACTACTTGGTAACCATTGGACCAGGCCCAAACAAACTGCAGTTTTATTTATTCTCAAAATAAATAGTGTCACTAAATATGGCACTGATAACAAGACAGCGCAGCAAGGCTACCGGTAGGCTAATCAGAAAAATAGGAGAATATTTCCGAGAAAACATGCGATAGGAACAAGTGATAAAGAAGAGCCAGCAAAGGGTGATAAGGCTGTGAAAAGTAACCATTATCTTTGGTAGAGCTTCCAAACCATTCTACTTGTAGATCACTCTGTAATCCCACCTTCTAAATACATACAAAAGGTGGATCCAAATTGCTACAAAGTCTAATTGTGCTGACCTCTATTTTTCTGCTGGAACTCGGCTATTTCATCTAATGTCCCTATTGTATCTAAATATGGCTCATGGGGTGGGGCAGAAAAACTAGATTAAAAAAATATGCTAGGAGACTAATGATAATAAGGACTGTATTATTTCTAGATCTATATATATTCTATACAGCAACATTTCTATACATGGGAAGAAGTGTATGCATGCAGTCCTCAATTGATAAGGGGGCAAAGTAGAAATTAAAAATGAGTTTTATTAAAATGTATCTTGGAAAGCAATATTTTGCCTAGAATCATCTCTGAGTGCAGGTTCACACTGGAATCGGACAGAAACAAGCTGCGCAGTCCTGTGCGATTAGATTTTCAGCCCAATCATTGGAATGGGCGGAAATCTCACTGGATCACAGCAAAAAAAGTAGTGCATGCGCTGCTCTTAAAAACGCACTGCAACCAGATTGTATGGTACTGCAGTACCATGCGATCCAGCGCAGGTAAACGCACTGCGTTTGGGGTGTTGTCAGGAATAGAGTGACACCCGCTGCAGATTGCACACCCAGTGCATTTAGAACATGGCACAGGAAACGCATACAGAACATGTTTCGGTGTCAATGGGTATGAAGCGTCATTTCACACCAGATATGCTGGCATGTGTTGATGAACTCATGCCGATGCATATATATTGTAAAAGTACTGTGTTGCAATGAGAGCAGTTCACACCAGTGTGTTACACGGATGTATGCTACCCTCTGCTGAAAAAGAAAAGTACAACATGCCCTAGATTATTTTTTTTTGTTTATTTATTTTTAGCATAATGCATGCAAGTGCAACACACATAAACACAAGAATCAAAATAGCTGAAGTTTCCCTTATAAATAAAGATTAGTGAAGTTTTAAAAAGTATTATGGTAAAACACAAGACAACACAGAATACAAATGCATGGTAAATGCACATATTGCCGTGTAAATGATCCCAAAAGGTTTTAACTTTCATCAGTTTGAAACTAATTTTGGTGGCTCAAGCAAACCCCCATATAGCGTGCTTACACCCTAAGGCAGTGATGGAGAACCTTGGCACCCCAGATGTTTTGGGACTACATTTCCCACAATGCTCAACTTCACTGCAGAGTGCATGAGCATCATGGGAAATGTAGTTCCAAAATATCTGGGGTGCCAAGGTTCACCATCACTGCCCTAAGGGCACATTCAGACGGGTGATTTGGGTAGGGTAGGCTGCTATGCTCAGAGGCACCTAACACTGTGCTATGTGTGCTAACAAACTGACCAAATAGTGGCAGACAGTTTGTGTTCATCCACAAACGCCTACCCCTGGATGCAAATGGCTTTTTATCCAAGTGTGGGCAGACTCCCTAATCACATGCAACCACTACCAATGGGCGGAGAGCTAGATACATAGCTATATTATAACTTGTCTTACCTAAAAAAAAAAAAAAATAATAGGAGGGTTATTTAATAAAACTGAGGAGTGCTAAATCTTGTGCAACTGTGCATAGAAACCAATCAGCTTCCAGGTTTCATTGTCAAAGCTTCATTGAACAAGCTGAAGTTATAAGCCGATTGGCCACCATGCACCAGATTCTGAATTGTTTTAGTAAATTTTTTTGTTTATTTAAAAGTAATAATGAAAATGATGGGGCACTCTTCCTCCCGGGAACACCAATGATGGGGCACTCTTCCTCCCGGGAACACCAATGATGGGGCACTACTTCTCCCAAGAACAACAATGATGGGGCACTCTTCCTCCCAAGAACAACAATGATGGGGCACTCTTCCTCCCGGGAACAATAATGATGGGGTACTATTCCTCCTAGGAACAAAAATGATGGGGCACTACTTCTCCCGGGAACAACAATAATGATGGGGTACTATTCCTCCGGGGAACAACGATGGGGCACTATTCCTCCCGGTAACATCAATGATGGGGCACTATTCCTCCCGGGAACAACAATGATGGGGCACTATTCCCCCTCCCCCTCAGAAATACTTATGATGGGGCACTTGTTGTCATCACAGAAATTAAAGTATATGAGTACTGTATTGTAACAGCCATAGCCGCTACCTTATATTGCAAGTGCAGCTTGGCGCTCACGGCTGCTTCTCGCCTCTATCTCAATTCCCTGGTGTCAGTGGGGGGAGGGGGATAATGCCCCATCGCTGGTGTCAGGGGGGGGGGATAATGCCCCATTGTTGGTGTCAGCAGGGGGGGGGGGGGATAACGCCCCATTGATGAATTATTGTCCCAAGGGCTGGATAAAAGCAAAGCAAAGGGCCACATCTGTCCCCGAGCCGCAGTTAGAAGACCACTGAGATACAAAGTGGAACTGATGGGTAGACTATACTACTTGGAGGACAGGACACCCCCGTGTGGATTTGTTTTCATGGAAGAAAAAAACCCCCACAGGAATCAAACCTATGATCATTTGAAAGTCAATGTAAAGCAATAGTCTGCATTACAGGGAGGGCTTTGCAGTGTGTATAGGAGTAACAGGTTTCCCTGTCCATTAGTGGTCTTACTATTAGGAAAGAATTTGCTGACACCAAGGAGAAGTTTCTCCTCCACCTACTGTCATAATATAGTGGATGAGTGGAGCATGTAATTAGTGTGCCCCCTGATCATCATATGATCTCTATACACCTAGTACTATGTGGGGTGATCAGCCTGTCATGCCTGCCCATAGAGAACTGTCATTATACAAGCTGATAATTAGAGGATAGCAGGCAGCCCGGGATGTCCTCCTCCTGATCTCAGTACAGGACCCTCCTGTCCCCGCACCATTACTAAGCACACTATTTCAGGGAGATCGCGCTGTCACAACTCCACACTTTCATCCCAGGACGTCCCCGACATCCTCCCCGGGTCACCCACACAACCTCCCGCCCACATTCCTGCGGGACGTACCTGACTGACGTCATCAAGGTGATAATGGGGTCACTCGCAGCTGACAACCCGGGCCCCTCCAACATGAACTGAAACCTTCCTAGTCCGACGTCATGACACTCAAACCCGCCCCCCTCCATGGAAAGCCCCGCCCGCCGCATGACTGCTCACCTCTGATTTGCAGAGGCTGGGAGGGGCTCGGCGGCTGCGGATGTGTCTGGATTGGTTGCTTCATAAGGGGCGGAGCTATATGCAGTTCTTTGCTGCAGTGACTTGAAAAGTTAACCTGTTATCTGCAGGCAGGAGGTGGAGAGGGTTTACCTGTCTGCTCTATGGGATGTGTATTATAGTGCAGGCAGGAGATCGATGGCCCGACAAGTGCCAGGAGGGCTTGGCTTGTCTGTTTACATGACATCAGATGACACCTCCACGTTGTAGGTAGCCGCTTATGTCATGCTTTAGCAGGGATCTGCTGTCAGTCTACTTAGTGATTGACTGCTGGACGAGTCAGAGCTTCCTTATCCACATTACAAGTCATTACAGGCTCATCATTTACTGACAGCCCACTGGAACTGGAGATCAGCCAACTATATTCCAGGGGCATCACAACTAAAGGTATCCAAATCTTACAGTTCATTTGCTTTAACCACTTGACCTCCAAAAGATTTACCCCCCTTCATGACCAGGCAATTTCTTTGCGATACGGCACTGCTTTACTCAGTGGTGGCTGGTGGTATATTTTCTTGGGGGGCAGCAAACCCCCCACGCTGTCAGTTGGTCACTCATCCAGCCCCTGCACTCATCCAGCATTTACTCCATCTGGGTTGTGGGCGGGCGGCAGCTTCCATCACATCTCCTCCTCCTCCTCTTCATGACAGCGGCTTCCACCGTGCGTCTCCTCCTAGGCGTCCAATAGGATCGCCTGTCCTTTCAGTCAATCGATAATGGGTCTCAAGGCCCGCTTCTTGATTGGCCAGGAGGAGGATCAGTGTGACAACAGCGAATATTGCGCATTTTGTGAGTGGATTTTGAGAGCTGGCGAGCGTGGGCTGCCTGGGAGCGAGGGGGGAACAAGCCCCGCTGGCCGGCGGGCAGGTTGTATGGGAGTCCTTCTCCCAACACTCGTGGAGGGGAAGAGAGAGGAGATAGCCAGTTGGATGATCAGAGCACAAGGAACATCACTAGCGGCTTTCATTTCAATAGCCGAGTGTTCCCCGCACTTGCTGTCACACACAGCCCTGCCCCCTGGTCCTGGGGAATTTCATAGACAGATCACCCATCCAATCCCGGGACGAGTGATGTGTATCAACGTTCCCCGGCCAGGGAGCAGGGCTGTACGGGACATCGAGCGGCAGAAACACAGCAATTGAAATCAAAGCTGTTCCAGTGATGTCCCTCGGCGCTCTTATCATCTGGCCGGCAATGCTCTTCCTCTCCTCTGCTCCCCTGCATGATGGATATGGGTAGGCAGCATGATGGACACGGGTAGGCAGCATGACTGACATGGGTAGGCTGCATTGGTGGAAACGGGTAGGCTGCATTGATGGACATGGGTAGGCTGCATTGATGGACACGGGCAGGCTGCATTGATGGACATGGGTAGGCTGCATTGGTGGAAATGGGTAGGCTGCATTGATGGACATGGGTAGGCTGCATTGATGGACACGGGCAGGCTGCATTGGTGGACACGGGCAGACTGCATTGGTAGACACGGGTGAGGTTGTATTGGTGGACACAGGTGAGGCTGCATTGATGGATACGGGTGAGGTTGCATTGATGAGCACAGGTGAGGCTGCATTGATGGATACAGGTGAGGCTGCATTGATGAGCACAGGTGAGGCTGCATTGATGCGCACAGGTGAGGCTGCATTGTTGGGCATGGATAAAGTTGCTTAATTCTGCATAAAACTTTTAAGTGTCATTTCATGAGATAATTTATGAGGACATGTTTAGGGGTGGAATTAGGGGCGGGGCAGGTTTAGGGGTTGGTTGGGGCAACCGCTGGCGAGTAACCCTTGATGCCTGGCTAGTAGCTCAGGACTTGACATTTTAAGCCCTGTATTAGGGACAGATGTCCATGGCTGGACGCAGCTGACTATATCCAGGGTCTGACATCCATCTATAATTGCAGCTATCCACTCTGTGTGCGGCTATATGTGAACAGCAGCAGCCACTGTCAGCCTCTCATTAGTTTAAACAGGCTGAGCGGCTGCTACTATTCAAATTCCCTAATCATTCTGGCTGTAAGAAGAATCCGCAGATTTTTATCACTGGAATCTAAAAAGCTGTTTGTAGCTGGCCATGTGAATTTGGCCTTATTCAGTGATCTCCACTTGCTTCCAGGTCCTGTGCTGAGCATCTGACCTGCTGCATCTCGAATACAGGAGGTCAGCCGCTCAACACAGGCACCATTCAGAAAATGCTTTGCATATTCTAAATTATGCAAAATGTTCCCAAGATGGAGAGGCAGGGTGGTGACATCACAATCCCCACCTTGTCCAATCAGAGAATGCATTGCATTCATTTAGAAAATACAAAGCATTCTCTGAATGGTGCCAAGCAGCTGAACTCCTGTATTCAGAATGCATCAGGGCAGCCACTTCGCACAGGACCCAGAAGCGAGTGGAGAACACTGGAGTAGCGATGTCAACTTCAGTGATTTCCAGCTTCCAAGGGCATTGGCCAGGTATGGTATATACATAGTTACACTGGTACAAGCTGGACCAACGTAACTATGTATAAAAGTAGTGACTGTTGTATTGGACCTGTACTCCTTGACCTACATTAGGTTATACTATATGTATGGTAGGTGATACTGTTGTGGTCCTATTGGGGTATATTTGCATTTCAGACCCCAATATGGGCTCTTGAGGGCTATATATTTTTTTTTTTACATTTTTACACGCATCAGTGTTTTTATCAGAAATTGTAAGTGAAGAATTTTTTCTTTTATGTAGGAGTGTTTGGGGTCAATTCAACTAATGCCCCGTACACACGATCGGAATTTCCGTCGGAAAAAACATCCAAGGTAATTCTGCTCAAGCTTGCCTTGCATAAACACGGTCACACAAAGTTCTCTGAACTTTCGACTGTCAAGAACGCGGTGACGTACAACACTATGACGAGCCGAGAAAATGAAGTTCAATGCTTCCGAACATGCGTCGAATTGTTTCCGAGCATGCGTAGGAATTTTGCGTGTCGGAATTGCTACAGACGATCGGAACTTTTTCCATCGGAAAAATAGAGAACCTGCTCTCAGTCTTTTGCTGGTGGAAATTCCACCAGCAAAATTTCGATGGAGCATACACACGGTCGGAATTTCCGACCAAAAGCTCACATCAGACTTTTTCTGGTGGAATTTCTGATCGTGTGTACGGGACATTAGGGATCAACACTGCATGATTTTTTTGAGTAAAAAAAAACTCATGCTGTATTTATCTCAAAAGTAGTCCATTCACTAAAAAATATGTGTTATTTACCGAATGCGCTAATTATTTATGTTTTACAATATTTATCAATTACACTTTGCGTTATTTTTTGCGTTTTTTTTTTTCACAATTTTTTTCACACGCTAACAAAGAAATAAATTTACATAGAAATACCATGAAACTGTGAAAACATTCTTGCATGCTTTCATTCCCAGAAGGTTCTTCCTCTGGTGAAATGTTACAATTTATTTTCATTGCGGAGCTCAGGGCCAAACATTTCCACACTGATACATTGTATACTTTTAATTTATTGGCCAGCGCAGAGTTCCTTCATTGTTATTTTGTACTTTGCTAAAATGCCAACTGCCTACTGGCAGGTGATAAATAACAAATGTGTGCGTTCTTTAGTGAATTCTTTAGTGAATTGAGCTTCCACTCATTTGTCTCCTCCCCCCCTTCGGTGCCACGTTTGGCACCTTTCGGGGGGGGGGGGAGCGGATACCTGTCTTTGACAGGTACCCTATCCCCACTTTTAGGAGGCCGGGCAGCAGCACATTATGACAGCAGCTCTGTTCCCTCCTCCTTCCCCTGACGCCGGGGCCAGTAGGAGAGCGCAGCGGTGCCTCGAGCATGCGCAGTAGGGACCCGGCGTGAAGCATCCTATTATTAAAAGTCAGCAGCTGCAATATTTGTAGCTGCTGGCTTTTAATTTTTGCAGGGGTGGGCCCATCGTTTTAAAGAGGAGTTCTGCCTGGAATTTTTTTTTTAAGTCAGCAGCTACAAATACTGTAGCTGCTGACTTTTAATATATGGACACCTACCCGTCCAGGAAGCCCGCAATGTTGGCACCCCAGTCAATTTTCAGATCGTCTGTCGTGTGCTGCTGCCGTCATTCATTGTAAGGTAAAATGGCAGTGAAGCCTTTTGGCTGTGCATGTGCGAAGCGCGCTGCGGTTTCTAACTTGGCCTGGCAGCAGAGGAAGGAGGAGGGGTGCTGAAATTATGAGGGATGGTGCCGCGGCGCCGTCTCCTGGAAGTGGGGAAAGGCACCCGTTCCCCCCTCACCCCTGAAAGGTGCCAAACATGGCCAATGGAGGGGGGGGGGGAAGCAGATAAGCGGAAGTTCCACTTTTGGGTGGAACTATGCTTTAATGATTTACCTTTTTTTTTTTTGCCGCTTTTATCTATTATTCGATATTTTACTTTGACAAATTGACTCTATTATTATCTTATGTGATATTTCTGAAAAATGCGTCACGTGACCTTTATGATGCATGCGGTAACCGTTAGTGAATTGATCCGTTTGTCTCATGTGGGTGCCAATAAAGCCCATATTGTGGTAGGATATATTCCTGCAACCTTTATTTCCTATGTAGTTCTGGATGTGGCAGAGTGGAAGTCCTAATACTCTTTACGGTACCCAAAATTGTTCATAAGCAACACTTTAAAGAATATCTAAAGGTTTGTTTAAAAAAACATGTCATACTTACCTCCTCTGTGCAGTGGATTTGCACAGAGTGGCCCCGATCCTCCTCTTCTGGGGTCCCTCAGCATCGACCCTGGCTCCTCCTCTTCTCGAGTACCCCGTTGAAGAGCCGCTCTCCCTTGGGGCACTCGTGCGGGTATGCTCCCGTGTCCTGCTGTTGCGTCTATTGACACACACAGCAGGACTCGGCCTCGGCTCTTGCGTCATTGTATTTGATTGACGGCAGGGGGAGCCAATGGCTGCGCTGCTATCAATCTATCCAATCAGGTGTGCTCATCCCCATCGCTGGAAGGACTGGGTTCAGGTAAGTAAAAGGGGGGCTCTGGGGGGCAGCTGCATCACAGGAGGTTTTTCACCTCAATGCATAAACTGCATTAAGGTGAAAAACCACGAGGACTTACAACCCCTTTAAAAGCATTTACAGGTTATCAGTTTAGAGGTAACCATAAATGATGGCCCTGGAGTTAATTCTCCCACTCCAGCATTCATGACGATACCTCAGAAAAAAAATGCTGCGCTTTAAATTGTGTTCATAACCTCATATAGATTATATTGATAAACAATAATTCATAAAGTGCATAAGTGCTGAAAGCAAACAATATATATATATATATATATATATATATATATATAAAGGTAAATTCATCCAAATAATATCAGTGAAGATAAAATTCATAGAGTCTGTGCTGTCAGGAATAAATGAAAAAGTGCAAATTCACAAGGAAAACAAAATAATAAAAATCCCACATATGATTATTTGAAAGTGGTGCTCAACACATGCACATTCTTATTTCTTAGTGCTGTAGGTGATCACCAATCAGTGCTCCACTCAGAGATGAGAAAAAAGAGCCTCTTACCAGATAATAAGACCTTTTAAGGGTCTCATCTCTCCTCAGTAAGCTTACCCCTCATAGGTATGGAGTGCGTCTCCCTGTTTGCATCCACAGGCTGCAAAGCGGTAAACAGGTCTTGTCTTTCACAGTTAAAGCTCAATACCATCCTGTATGAGTATTATTTGGTGGAGAGACCTGGAGACCATTTCCAAACAATACTCTATGTGCCGTTTTAAAGGGGGACACACTCCATAGGTGCTTGCCCCAGCAAGGTCAGGTTTCACTCACCGCATTACCTTTCTCCAAATTAAATTGTGTTCATAACATCATATAGATTATATTGATAAACAAGAATTCATAAAGTGCATAAGTGCTGAAAGCAAACAATATATATATATATATATATATATATATATATATATATATATATATATATATAAAGGTAAATTCATCCAAATAATATCAGTGAAGATAAAATTCATAGAGTCCGTGCTGTCAGGAATAAATGAATGACTGCCCAGCATCCTAGCAACTGATCATGTGCTTGCCCCAGTAGGAGTACAGAACTTTCCCTGTCCATATCTGCCCCCCCCCCCCCCGACAGCTCTTGCCCTGCTGCTCCTACACTGACTACAGCCACTCTGTAAGCAAGGTAAGGCAGGACCAGTGATAGGCCCTGTGATCTAAAGAGATTTTAATGTAAGGGGAGTTCTGATAGGGACCCAGATATATGGGGGGGGGGGACTCGGGTTAGGAACCCTGTCATAAAGGGGGCTCTGATGAGGTTTTGAGGTAAGAGAGGGCTCTGATGTAAGTAGGTACTCCTAAGGCAGACTCTGATATAGGGATGACGGGGGACGCTGATGGGGGAATTTGAATTGTTTTACCATAACTCCCAACTTTTTGAGAAGGGAATGAGGGACACCTATTAGCAAAAATATGTAGGCAAATTGGTCAAACCCCCCAAGTGCTTTTTTTTTGTTTACCTCTATTGCTTTATAATGGCTTTTGACACTTGCAGCAATTTAGAAATTGGATGAAAGGTTTAATACTGGGAAACACTTTTTGAAAGATAAATAGAGCATTTTATATGCAACTTTATAGCTCAGACCAAAATGAGGAAAGAGGGACAGAGGGACTTTGTTCCAAATCAGGGACGATCCCTTGAAATCAGGGACAGTTGGGAGCTATGGTTTTACTGAAGTTTTCTCTATTGTTCTGAATCATATCATGCCGATTCCAAAAAAGTAAAACTGCATTCATTTGTCATTCATTGGTTTTTAAAACACATTTCTTTTGGCTGGTGCATTTTTGTAAAACTGTACAAAACTACTGATATGACTGTGGCTCTTAAAGAAACCCTGTAACTAAAAATTATACAAACTTAATCACTAAAATCTCATATAAGCTTCAACTTGTTAATATTATTTCAAAACTAATTTTCAATATGACATCTGGTGATCCTGCCTTGAAGGTTATTATTCAAGCTCCTCGCTGCTACTGGGTTACAATGCTCTATTCCTGTCTCCAACTTGTGCTCCTGTATTCAGGGCCGTCTTTACCGCAGGGCAAACGGGGCAGCTGCCCAGGGCCCTTTCACTGTTTGGGGCCCAAAGCAGAGCTGCCCCTTAAGCCCATGCCGTGCCCGCAAATCGGCGCTGAAAATGCCCACTGTCTGCGGTAAAGACGGCCCTGTGTCTGTCTGTCACAGACAGTTATCAGCCGGCATTAGCAGGCACGCACACAGTACTGTGCAGCAATGCTAGAGCTGCATTAGTGTCGATGAAGGAGAGAGCTGTGGGTGGGCGGGGCCTTGAGCTCCCCTGACGCTCTGGCCCCGCCCCTTGCTATTCTGCCTGCAAGCGTGTATGTGATCGGACTCAGAGGAGCAGCTGCAGAGGCCTCGGTAGGAGGAGTTAGATGGCGGCGCGGAGTGGAGACTGTGGAGTGCTGTCAAAGAGAGTGCTGGTGCCTGGAGTGAAACTAGCAATAGCAGCAGACCAGCAGTGTGGAGGAATTGATCGGGTTCGGAGCTGAGCTGGCCAGGAGGACAAGGTAGGTCTTCTTTCTCCTCCCCTGGCTCCCGCACCCCACGTGTAGAACAGTAGGAATTTTAAAAACCTGCCACCCCCTCTAGCACCAATAGATAGATTCATGCATTGCATGAATCTATCTATGGCTGCCACTGCCACCCCCTATTCAGGCGCCAGGCCCCTTTTTGGGCGCCTGAATTACAGCGGCGGGGTTTTTTTTTAAGCACCTGATTAGAGCCATAGGCTCTAATAGGCGTAAAAAAAAGTGACCTGCGAGCGCCATGCTGGGCGCTCGCAGGTCACTCAGCTGTGTTGGAAAAGCGAATGAATATTCACTTTCCTAACGCTAAACCGCCTCTCTGCCAATCAGGTCTGTTACCTGTCACCTGATTGGCTGAAACAACAGGCACCGCTATTAGACGCCTATCAGGAGGAGAGGACGTGAGATGAGGATGGCAGGAGACGCATGGAGGACCCGGCTCGTCGCTGTCAGCCGCTGCCTCACCAAGACAGGGTAAGTGCCGGGCAAGCGGGCCGGGGGGTCACACTGGGGGCAATCAAGGGCACACTGGCAGCATTTGATGGGCACACTGTCAGCGTTTGATGGCACACCGACAGTGTTTGATGGGCACAGTGGCTGCGTTTGATGGGCACAGTGGCTGCGTTTAATGGGCACAGTGGCAGCGTTTAATGGGCACAGTGGCAGCGTTTAATGGGCACAGTGGCAGCGTTTGATGGCACAGTGGCAGCGTTTGATGGCACAGTGGCAGCGTTTGATGGCACAGTGGCAGCGTTTAATGGGCACAGTGGCAGCGTTTGGCACAGTGGCTGCAATTGATGGCACAGTGGCAGCGTTTGGCACAGTGGCTGCAATTGATGGGCACAGTGGCAGCGTTTGAAGGCACAGTGGCAGCGTTTTATGGGCACAGTGGCAGCGATTGGTGGGCACAGTGGCAGCATTTGATGGGCACAGTGGTAGCACTTGATGGGCACAGTGGCAGCATTTGATAGGACAGTGGCAGCGTTTGATGGCACAGCGGCTGCAATTGATGATTTTTTTTCAAAAATTTTTTGCGCCCCCCCAAAAAAAAATTTGAGCACCAGCCGCCACTGAGGCTGAGTGAGGCTGTGGTTGTATTTTTTATTACAGAGCACACAGCATTACAGCACATAGATAGCATTAGTGTATTTAACTGCTCGATGGGCTTATTTTGGGCCTGGCTGATTCACATGTATGTGTTTTGGCGGCCCACATTTGCGCAGGCACAGCAGCCTATTCATTTGAATGGGCTGCCATGCCTGCGTTTTCTGCAAGAAAAATGTGCATGCATCATGTATTACGCTGCGCACACCTTTACCCATCAAGCAGTGAAATACAGCACTGTCTGTCCATTCTGCTTTTGCACCATGTGACTTGCCTGCAGTTCCTGCACTGGCAAACTTGCTGCATTTTTAGATGTTTAGGCCACACTTTTAAAACACGGTGCGTTTGTGTGTGCAGTAACTGCAGGTAAGTCGCATGGTGCAGAATGGATTTCAAGGCCACTGCATTTTTAAAATGCTGCATGCACCTTTTTTTTCTGCAGGAAACGAAGGCATGGCAGCCCATTCAAATGAATGGGCTGCTGTGCCTGCGCAAATGTGGGCCGCCAAAACACCTACATGTGAATGTGTGATGTGACAATGGCTGCAATGTAATTGGGGTGCTGTGATGTGTAAATGGGCACTAAGACATGAAGGGGACTCTAATGTAATGGGAGTGCTGTGATGTGTAAAGGGGCACTATAATGTGAAAATGTCTGCAGTATAATGGAGTGCTGTTACATGAAAGGGAACTGAGGACACTGTAGGACTGCTGTGAAGGGGGTCTGCAAAGTTTCATTTAGATAACTATATGTGTGTGTCTGTTTTTTGAGATGTTGTGGTGAAGAGCAAAATTGCATTGGGGGGGGGGCCCAAAAAAAAAGTTTGCCCAGGGCCCAAACCATATTAAAGACGGCCCTGCCTGTATTATCACTCTAACATTGGCTTCTGATGAAGACTACAGCGTGGCTGTTTAAACACACTTCACACAGGCTTGGCCTATTATTGTCACCATAAGGAAACGGGGCCTGAGAAATTATATGCAGTCATTGCTGGACAGGATGTGACAGACAAGATGTGCCTGCAAGGAAGCTGCAGGTGATCAATATCACTGAGATGCAACAAGAGAGAAAAAAAAATTGAAAACAATATTTTATTTTAAAAAAATAGCAATTGCTAATGATCTTTGCAGCAAACAAAATATTATTCAGCTAGGGATTACATCTACTAAATTATTTAGACTAAATAGAAGGCTGTGTAGTAGGCACCATATGTGGACACAACATACCTGGAGCATTGCTAGAAACCACGTCAGTAAATCTGCCAATGTAACCAAATTTTGACTTTCCAAAAATTATTTACATAGACATACCAGGGGTCAAGTGTGTCAGTATGTAAGTGGGGTGCAGCATGGTGTGGCGGCAAAAATTCACACAGTATTGAAGCAATGCAGCAACAGTTCACAACAATCCCATTGGGAAGACTGGCCAACCAGGTGCATTCATGGTTACAGTGACCTGAACAGAGCAGGTTCCAGCCAGAATTACAGTGTCTGTAGAGAGGGGCAGAATGTGGCCTGGTTGTTTCTTGCAAAGTCGAGAATATGTCCAAGTAAGATGCAACCCTACACTTTCCCTCCTAGTCGGGAACCTTTCCCTACCATTAGTACTGTCCCTAAAAGATGGGTTTACCTGCATTGCCTACTTACATAAAGCATGTCAAACCCGGGAGCCATGGCTTTAAATAGGCTCAGCCTGACCCAAGATGGCTGCCAGAGTCACATGGGGCAACATCATCCAACTAGGGTGACCACATTTCCAAACTGCCATTCAGGGACACCCACCCCGCCCCCCCCCCCCTCCAAAAATTAGCTTGTGCTGTAACGAATCACAGTGCAGTCGGGGTGGCGGGTGCGCGCTCTACCCAGAAGCAGTGGCGGCTCGTCCATTAGGGGTGCCCGAGCGTCACCCCCTCTCTCCACGCCACCCCTATATGCATAATTCATGCATAGCATGAATCTATCCACGGCTGCCGCGGCCACCTCCTATTCATGCGTCCGACCCCTTTCAGGGCACCGGGTGCATGAATTACAGCTCGGGTCACAGAGAACTGAGAATGCAACCGGAGCCCACCCAGGTGTGTTACAACAGCGAATTAATATTCGCTGTTGAAACGCTGATTCTCAATCCGGCCAATTAAAAGCAGATGTGAGACCTGTTTACTGATTAGCCGAAAAGAGAAGACCTCCGATTGGCCGCCGAGGAGGAGAGAGGAAACGAAAGCCGCCACCGCGGAAAAAGTAGGAGAACAGGAGGCTGCCGAGCAGAGGAAGCTGCCGGCGATGGGGTAAGTGCTACCAACCGACCGACAAGGGGGGGTGGCATACTGTTTGCCGTTCCCCCCAAAAAAAATTTCCACCAAAAAAGGCCGTCGCATCGCCACTTTACTCACTGACAGTACTTGTCCTGGCCGGTAGGGGTGCAACGGATCAAAAAACTCACGGTTCGGATCGTTCCTCGGATCAGGAGTCACAGTTCGGATCATTTTCGGATCAACAAAAAAAAATCTCCCCCACAGTAATATCCACAATCTCCCTATTGGCAGAGTATGGGCGGGTATATTGGCAGGGTATGGCAGACTATTGGCAGGGTATGGCAGAGTATTGGCAGGGTATGGAAGAGTATTGTCAGAGCATTGCAGAGTATTGCGTCAGGGCATTGCAGGGCATTGCAGAGTATTGCAGCAGGGCATTGCAGAGTATTGGCAGGGCATTGCAGAGTATTGGCAGGGCATTGCAGAGTATTGGCACTGTTGCCATCCGATCTCTCCCCTCCACTGTACAGATCAGTACACAGAGGGGAGAGAGAGGAACCGGCGTCATGACATGACGCCAGTTTGTTACAAGTGATTGCTCCGTCATTCGACGTGCTAAACGGCCGCCGGGTGTACCAAGATGGCCGCTGCTCCGGAGCTAGGCCAAAGCCGCGGCCTTTCCTATGGCCACAGAGGTGTCCCGTACGGATCAACCTCCACGGATCGGATCAACCTCCGCGGATCGGATCACGGATCGATGATGATCCGTTGCACCCCTACTGGCCGGCCAAGACCTGTTTTACCTTGTTCCACCGCTGGCTCTACACTGATTAAACACAAAAGGCGGGAATTATTATTTCTCCAATCACAAGCAGGGGAGGGGGATTGTGCCTCTCCAGACATTCCCGGCCAGTACAAGTACTGTCAGTGAGTAAAGCGGCGATGTGACGGCCTTTTTTTGGGGCATCAGATCGCCCCGGGGGGAGCTGTGTCAGTTTCATTCCGGGACACTGCATTATACTGGAATGAAGGTTCCCGGGACAGACCTGCAAAATGCGGGACTGTCCCGGGCAATCCGGGACACGTGGTAACCCTACATCCAACCTGTTTGCTTCCCAGTAACCCAGTAAACTATAGAGGTACCAGGTTCCTCCTGACTTCCTCTCTGGCTGCAGAGCCGCTGCGGTTGAGCGCTACCTGCAGTGGAGAAAATAAACTGCACCTGCCTACAAGTAGGTCACTTGAACATTGAGCCCCAAATTGTGGCATGGGGGTAAAGATATACCTTCCTACTCTTTCCATTTGTGGAAGCTGGGTTATTTCATTGTGCTTAGTCAGTGTATTGAAAGATTTTAAGCAACCTTGAAGTTATATTCTTGTACCTTGTATAGTTTATATAACGGGATCACATTTTGTACCTTAAACATTTGATCACTTAAAGCGGATCTAGACTTTGCAAATATTTTTTAAAACAATGGGTCCCACAGTAGCGGTTAACCATAATGTGCTAGTATGCACCGCATTTTAGTTCGCTATGGCAGACTAACGTGGCAAATGATCCCCTCCAGCACTGCGCTGTAAATGCTCCTGCTGTCACAGGTGTTTTAATCTTCTCTTGGTCTTCCTTCCTGGTTTCAGCCACTTGATTGGCCAATTCATGATGATGTCACTCCTGCGCATGGGAGTCACATCATCAGGGCACAGAGCCATTCAAAAATTGTATGCTGAGCTGCGCATATGTGTCTCAGTGTATGTTAACGCTGACAGGAGAAGCACTTATGACAGAGGAGACAAATAGGGTCTCTTCTGTCAAAATAAAAACTTACCTGTCAGCATTTTTTCCAGGTTTAGTTCCTCTTTAATAGTTATTTGTTATGTAAAAAAAAAGTTGAGCTAAAGCAGTGGTCTCCAAACTGTTGTCCCGGGGCCAGATGTGGCCTTTTGCTTGCCTTTATCTGGCCGTTGGGGCACTATTACAGTACGTCCTCAAATATCAACAATAGGGCGCATTTCCCAAAACTGACACCAATAAAGGTGCACAATTCCTCCCAATGACACCAACAATGGGACACAATTCCTCCCACTGACACCAACAATGGGACACAATTCCTCCCACTGACATTAACAATGGGACACAATTCCTCCCACTGACATCAACAATGGGACACAATTCCTCCCACTGAGATCAACGATGGGGCACAATTCCTCCCACTGACACCAATGATGGGGCACAATTCCTCCCACTGACACCAACAATGGGACACAATTCCTCCCACTGACATTAACGATGGGACACAATTCCTCCCACTGACATCAACAATGGGACACAATTCCTCCCACTGACATCAACAATGGGACACAATTCCTCCCACTGACATCAACTATGGGACACAATTCCTCCCACTGACATTAAGGATGGGACACAATTCCTCCCACTGGCATCAACTATGGGACACAATTCCTCCCACTGGCATCAACTATGGGACACAATTCCTCTCACTGACATCAATGATGGGACACAATTCCTCACACTGACATCAACGATGGGACACAATTCCTCCCACTGACACCAACGATGGGGCATTATTTATTCCCACTGATGGTCAGGACCTTTCCTACTCCCACTGGTTACAGTCAGGTCCCCCTAAAGTCCAAAGGACGATAAACTGGCTCTTTGTTTAGAAAGTCTGAAGACCCCTGAGATAAAGGAATCATTAAAACATATACCACATTTTATGAAGTCAGATTTTAGAAGCAATTGTTTTGTCCTCGTCACAACATTTTCAGGAAGTAGCTGCGCTGTGAAGAACGCTGTGGAGACACAATACAAAGGATGCATTTACAAGTCTCTTGAAGCCAGTATGAGCATTGATTGTTTGGTTGTTGCGTCTGTTCAGAGCCCCATTAATTTTTATTAGCTTTTAAGTAAGATCTGAAAGGACATATACTTTTAAAAGCTGTACAGTGGAACATAACTCACTTTTACCCCACCCATCTTCTCTTGGAAAGAGTTATCAGTATGTACACCCGGTGTCATACATAAAGCTGACTCATGGTGCTGAATACTGACTAAAGCTTAACCCTTTCTCATAAGACTTATCATACTTGCCATAACAAACACAGCTAAACATTGGCCTATGTAACTGACTCTTGCGTCTGTCAGATAGCCATGTATTGTATTTGTACTGTATAAGTAGAAGGTACATTTGTATTTCTCACATTTGTAAACCACCCAATGAGGAATTCAAAAAATGTTTTCTGCTATGGCCTAGATAAGAGCTGAGTAATCTGCAAGTCTGGACTGCAAATGGAGGCCACAATCGATTTTCTAGGATTTTCTAGGATAGCCACGTCATTTTCTAATCTTGGAACACAGACATGCTGAAAATTTGGTGTCTTAAAAAATGGTACACTGACAGTTGGGAACTCCTGCATAAAATTGCTGAGCTGGTACTGACTAATTCCATAGTTTCTCCTCTTCTTCAGTTTCTCTCCATCACTCAGCTAATGTGACCCCAGTGCTGACGGAGAGGGTCAAAAAAGGATGCTGTGCAGGCGATCGACACCCTTCTTATCACCACTGATGACATCACTGGTTGTTAGGATTCCGGTGGTGGGAAGGTTGAAATGGTGCACAATAAAAACCCATGGCTTTGTGTAACTAAATGGCAGGCTTGATCCACCTGCTGGCTTGTATACAATTTTACTACAATTTTAGGCATTTTGCCAAGGCACCCCTGAAGAAACCTCAAGGCACCCCTGAAGAAACCTCAAGGCACCCCTGGGTGCCTGAGCATCCTAGTTGAAAAAGGCTCTATATTACTTTATTTGTTATTTTGAAAAGCGAATATCAAGGAAAAAGGTAAAAAAAAGCACTTGGGTGGTTTAGCCAATCATTGTCTGATCATTTTGGTCCATGTAATTGGGGCAGTGGCAGGGACGTGTCCTCTGCCCACATACTGTGTGCCAAAATGTAACTCTCTTTATCAGAAAGTTGGAAAGTATGGGAAGTATGGGATCAGAAAATGTGAACATTCACATGCAAAAGCTATTGTGGTGTCTCCTTTCTGTGAAAATAAAACATTTACATTTAAAAAAAAATGTTACTTGTTAATTAAAAATTTATATCATATGGATGCAAACATTTATTAAAATAGGAAAGATTAACGCTACTAACGCTACAAAATGGGCAAGAAATGTTTCCTTTCTGGAAGTGGATGATAAGACAGCCTATGTATATAATACCGGATACACTTGCAGCTCTAATGTTAAGTATTGGTGCTGGTATTTTTTTCAGTGATTTTCTCCATTTACTGCACATTGAAGTTACCTGTTGTAAATACTACTCCTCGAATTAAAGCAGAGCTCCAAGCCAACTCATAACCTCAGATCTGAGTTACATGCTCCATTTGTCCTGTATGTCCTACCTAACACTTACACCTGTGCAATGTAGAGGTATCAGCCAAACGTTGAGACAAATAGCAATGTGTGACTTGAGTTTCTTTGAATGAATGCTGGATAAATTGACAATGCAAACAAAATCATAATGAGGGTATTCAATAAGTACAGAGCAAATAACAGGCAATGCAACTAATAGAATAACAGGGCCTGCCTATGAGCGGTTTCCAGCAAGGGCACTATGTGGCAGCACTGTACAGTCTATGGAAGATTCAGACAAACTCTAATGCCGCATACACACGATCGGATTTTCCGACAACAAATGTTGTATGTGAGCTTGTTGGCGGAAAGTCCGACCTTGTGTATGCTCCATCAAACATTTATTGTCGGACTTTCCACCAACAAATGTTGGCTAGCAGGTTCTCAAATTTTCCGCCAACAAATTTTTGTTGTTGGACTTTCCGATCGTGTGTACACAAGTCCGTCGCACAAAAGTCCATGCATGCTCGGAATCAAGTACGTAGTAAAACTAGCGTTCGTAATGGAGATATCACATGACTATTGAACTTCCTTTTTATCGGCTCGCCATACGTCTTGTATGTGTCTTGTATGTGACCATGTGTATGCAAGACAAGTTGGAGCCAACAACCTTCGAAGAAAATTCTACTGGAATCGCGGCAAAACATGGGACGAGTTTGCGATGGCATTATTTCTTAATGGCACCCCAAACGCAGGGCGATTTTGCCACAATTGTCAAATAAAATGGTGCCGCTCCAAAAACGTGCCACAAAAACACACAGGAAAGTAAAACAACTGTGGTGCAGCAGGTGTCGCTGCAGTATGCTTAGGTGTGAATGGAGCCTAAGAGCAGTAAAGCACTATTTGGGGTTTCTTTGGGGCAACAACTCTCTCACAAGAAGGTGGACTGTCTTTAAAAGTCCAGATGGCTAGCTGGAAGATTCCCCTGGACCTGTTTCACAGACAAGGGGCATAAAATTCTCTTGTCTGGACACCGGAGTGAGCAGATGCACTTGCAGGATCACCCCACTGGAAACTCAGCACCCTAGAGATAGTTGAAGAAGAGCCCTCTGCAGTGAACAAAGCTGCGTGCTATAGTGCCCCAAACTGGCTGCCCACACGCCGGATAAAACAGGGGAAGACCAGACACCTCATGACAGATCTCATGCCCAGTCACCTCTGTCTCATCAAGTGTGGCCTCTTGGGGCTGAAGAGGGGGGAAATCAGAAAAACGTATATTCCCTAGGTGTGTCCAAGTAGACCAGAGGTTTCTGGGAACCCAGGGGTTGTGGGAATAGGAATTAAAGGAGATGACCCTACCACTGAATACAGTGGGCAAAGAGGGATTCACAAGCATCCTCTCTGTGTTCAGTTTAACACAGGGGTGTCCAACCTTTTGACCTTCCTGGGCCACATTGAAAGAGGAATTGTCTTGGGCCACACATAAAATACACTAACAATAAAGAGAGGTGAAGAACATAAAAGGTCGGGCAGATCACAAGTTAGCGATCACCGTTATAAATAATGTGAGTAATACAGTAATAATTTTCCTTGAACAATCTTCCTTCATCTGCAACTTTTCTTTTTTTGGGGTTCTGTTTTCTTTTGCGATGTAAAAGCCATGATGGAATAAAAAAAGAAAAATTGATACAGGGATTGGATTTCAACTACCGCTCGTTGTGAGAATACGGGTGCCTCCATCGTCCTCGCCCCTGCCCTACGCGTCCACGTGTCTTCCTCAGGGGGCGAGTGTGCGACGATTCCTGGATAATTATCATTTTATGTCTGATATAGCCTGATGTGCTGGAAGCACCAGGAATATGTGAGTACCTGTTTGATTTTGAATAAAGCTATATTTTATTGGTATAAGCACTATTGGAGCTTATTTTATTCACATATATCCAATGAAGCCCAATGGTGGAGACACTGATCCACGGATTAGTACAGCAGCTTGGAGATTTCATCCCATTTGATTGAACCCAGGAGAGGTTCACCTGCGCTGTTTGATCAAACGTAACTGTTAGGTCACACGCCCTGAGGTGAGGATAACACCACTGGGCGGGGGGCATGAGTGTGGTGACACACGGGATTGTTTTTGGAGCACCATAGCATGGATCTATATTTTGATAAGTCTTTAAATGGACATGTTTTATCAATGAACTCACGATACTGAGACACATGTGAACAGCACTTGTATGGACTTTAGTGAACAAAATCCATGCACTCATTAATCACACTAGTATTTTTGAGCTATGATATTTATGAGAGGTTTTTTATTAAAATATCATTTCACTGCATGTAATATTTAATTGTATTAAGAAGGAGAGCACAGTGCAGCATTATATTTTGGTATAATTGATTGTATTTAGCACATACTATGGGAATGTGAACAGTGTCAGCAGATGGCTATTTTATCATCTTGTACTTACATGAGCTCGCAAGATTTTTTTCATTTATAATCAATATACACTTATTGGTATGTTTTTTTTACCAAAGACATGTCACAGAATAGATTTTTGCCCAAATTTATGAAGAAATTTGATTTTGTTTATTTTTTTATTGGATATGTTTTATAGCAGGAAGTACAAAATATTGGGGTTTTTCCAAACTTTTTGGTCTTTTTTAATTTAAATTGCAAAAAATAAAAACTCAGTGGTGGTCAAATACCACAAAAAAAAGAAAGCTCTATTTGTGTGAATAAAATTATATCATTTCCATTTGGGTACCACATTGCACCTGCATGACCGTGCAATTACCAGGTAAAGTAGCGCAGTGCCAAATAGCAAAAAATGGCTGGTCATGAAGGGGGTAAAATCTTCAGAGCTGAAGTGGTTACCAGGTAGACAACAAAACATTATAAACTGTAAGTGTGAGACATTAAGTATTTATGCCTTTATATCCTATTACTAAGTAACGTGTAAGTCCAGGTATGACCCAAATTTACTCCCAGACTCCCCCCCCCCCAAAGCATGCCTCAGAATTATCTGTTTATCTTAGCCAGAAACTGCGTTTATTGCCCTCTATGACATCATCACCAGGCTTGTAAAATTCTTGCAGAGGCTCAGTTCCTATTGACATAGAACTTGTTATCTCAAGATCCCTTTCACACACACACACTGTTTGGCTAGAATTTTGAGAGTCAGTAGGGCTGGTAAAACACTGGTTGGGATTTCGGTACTGAATATGCACTGTGTTGTCCACCCAAACAAGAAGTTAATAACACTTTGGATTTCTGGCATTCAGATATTTATCTGTACAAGAAGAAGAATATAGAAAACACGGAAAAATGTGCACATTTTGCAAAGATGTAATGGATATACTTTTTTATTTTTTTATTTAGCCCTTACACTCTTTTGAATAGTAAACATGTAGCGTATTGCTCATCTGTCACCTTTCATTTTAATTTTCAAGGTGAATATGACCTATTAGTGGGTGCAGTACATAGCAGTAGTTGTCAGTATTTAAACAATTTTCCATATATTGCCATGTTGCTTAATATAAAACAAAATGAAATCCCTATATTTTGAATGTTTCACATACAAAAGGATTTACAGTTATGTCCACCATTGTCATTCACAGATCCCTGTAACACTGCATAGCCAGAAAGTTTACAGTAGCGTTTCCTGCTTCAGTTTTCTTGGATTAACTCCCTGCTTATTGGACAGAGCTCATCATTTTGATTCATTGTTGGTTTTGCCGACTGTAATCAGAGAGGTGATGTATATGGACTTGCATACCCGATACAAGAATTATATGTGTCTTCTGCCTGGCTATGCATTGTGGTTTATGAGAATAACAAGAATGGCTGTCCAGAATTGCAAATTCTTTTGCAGTTAAAACTGTTAGCATATATGTGCAGTATAGGGTTGCCACTTCATCCATTTAAAACCAAACACATATTAATGACACAGGTTCTGGGGCTAATTTAATTCAGATAAAGCACTAAGTGTTTGGTGCCCCAGGATGACGCCAGCTTGTGATGAAACGCGTCGGAAGGAGTGATGTGCTGACGTCACCGCGTTCCTATGATCCTGGAAGGATGGATGGTTCATTTAAGCCAGCTGGCTTTTTATCCAATGCTTTTTATTTTACTCCTTGTGTAAGTGCATTACCAATTATAATTCAAGGTGTGTTTAGTTTTACACTTCTCAGGGCTGGGCTCAGCCCTTCCTTCTCTGAGCTTGCCGCTCAGCTGTTGGCTAATTGCCAGCTCCTATCTATCCACAGTGACTCACCTGTTGATGAAATCCTGCTCGTCAGTCCTGCCTACTTAAGCCATCCAGCCCAGATGATCTCTGCACTAAATTGACTTAGTGCAATGGGAAAACTAACGCGCTAATTAGTACACCATAAAGCGGCAGTCTGAGATACACACAGAATGGAAATAAACATATGGAACTGTGCTAAGAATGAATAAATTCAAACATATAAATTGAATGAAACATTGAATAAACATGAATTATGAGTCCATATAGTCAGTCCAAAACAAAATAGTGAATGTGAGTAGATCCCTTTAAATCTCAGTGATATTAGGCTATGAATCCCATACACCATGACAATAACATGCACCTCCACCACATAGATTGTGTGCTTACCAGATGGCAAGCTTTGTAAAGCTTGCGGCTAATACCCAGTCAGGGCCTTTATCCACAGAGTGGGTGAGATGTCAGCTCACAGACAACCCCATCCAATCAAATTCGGCCAGGCAAAGATCACAGTATTGTCATGTGTACCAGGAATGGACTCCGTAATCAGTAGGCATAATTACCAGAGCAGCCAAAGTGACCAAAAAAGAAAAAAGCATGCCATAGTGTTGTCAGAAACCATGAATCAGACTGAGACAGGAGTACAATTAAATCACATGTGTTTAATAATAATAAAAAAAGGTAAACAGAGTGAACGTAGTCAAAACTCAAAACATAGCCAGAGTTCAGGAACTGGAACGGATAGTCAGACAAGCCAAAACGTCAGGGAGCCAGAGATAAGCGTAGTAGAACAGCAAGCAGGATCTAGAGCCAGAATGAATGCCATCTAAGCAAGTCTTTAACAGGAACACAGGAGAGCGTCTCTAGAGATGTGACCAAGGCGAAGGCAGAGATCATCTGGACTGGACGGCTTAAGTAGGCAGGACTGACGAGCAGGATATTATCAACAGGTGAGTCACTGTGGAGAGATAGGAGCTGGCAATTAGCCGACAGCTGAGCGGCCAGCTTTGAGAAGGAAGGGCTAAGCACAGCCCTGACACCTTCTCCATTTCTTAGACTAGGTTCACATTTGTGCATTTCAGGAATTTTCACAAAATTGCCTGCGTTCCCCTTACTCACAACACACAGCCCTTTTGCAGGTGCATGATGGGACTATTAATTCCAAATAGCACCTCCGTGCACCACTCTCCTGTGCCAAAACGCATGGTAACAAAGTACCATGCATTTTAATGCAGTGCGATTGTCAAAAAAGGTTATGCACTTCTTTTGTGCACTTTTCACAAAAAAACGTGCGCACTCTATCACACTTGCATAGGTGTGAATGGAGCCTTAGGACTTGTTTACACTTGTGGTGGCCCTCTGAAGAGTGATTTGCATTGGATCACTTTCAAGAGGTTGTTTGAGAGGCAGTGAGATGGCATTATGTGTCCTCCTCAAAATCCTGCACCACACGCCAAAACCGCGTGCATTGCATGCAGTTGCGGGACAGCTGCAGCTCAGCCCCATTCACTTGCATGGCTCAGGTTTAGCGCTTAGTACTGCACATCAAACGTGACAGGGGATAATTTTTGGTACACATTTGTATTCCCCTATACAGCTGTCCTTGCAGTGCAGTTTGCCATCTTCGCCTTGGACACTGGATAAGCTCGTCCCACCACTGGTCCTCTTTTGAGAGAAATCCCTCTGTCCCTCATGCAACTTCAGTTGTCCCTCTTTTTGGTCTGATGTGTTTATCTCCATACAAAAATGTACTGTTTTATTGCCAAAAGTGTTATGCTGCACTAAACTTTTTATCCAGCCTCTATATTACTGTGTTGTTATTTTGAAAAGACAATATTAGGCCCCATTCAAATGCTGCATAGCAGGAACAATTTTAAAAGCGCAGTTCACAATCGTTTCCAGGTGTCACACATAGGGCAGCCCATTCATAGGGTTGCCCTATGCGTGTTTGTCTTGCCTAAGAAGCTCGGGAACCAAATTTTGGCTCTAAGCCAGGTGTATTTTTAGACGTGCATTTTGTCACGTGACTGAGTCACGGCAAAATCTCACTGCGTTTGGGGTGCCATGCAGGATGATGCATGTTGTACGTTTTGCTGCAGTTTGGAATCATGGGCGGTGTCGTGCTGGTTGTGAACGAAGCCTGTAGGAAAAATAGAGGTCAAAAAAGCACTTGTGTGCTTTAGCCAATCGTTTTCTGCATATTTGATTTTGTGGTGGCCATGGCATGGACGTATCCTTTGCTTACACCCTTGTATAAAAGGTGTCCCTCTTTATCATTTCAGTAAGTTGGGAGGTATATGTAGACACTATGGAAAAGAAAATAGTGGAATCTGAAGGAAGCATACATAGAATCTGAATGGAGTGAAAGTCCCTGTGGCGGCTTAAGAATTTACCTGAAACGTGGTCATCCATGTAAGTGGTCAGCCATCTGGCAAGCTGTTGAGCATCAAGTGGTCAACTGCAAGTTGGCCTTAGTTGGCACAATCTCCTGGCAGCTCTCTGTATGCAGCCTCATTACCGATTTCCTCTTGTGTGCAACAACATTCTTTTAATGCCTCCAGGCTCCCTCTCCACCTAGGAAGTGCCAGGTCTAGGCATGTGCCTTTAGTTTTCCCTCTTTTTTTAGAAGAAACTTGCTTCCCTCTCAAGTCAAGTTTTGTTTATTACATTGTGGGTACAGCCATCACCAGTTAAAACCAGGTACAAAACCAGGTACATCCAGAGCATATACCTTCGTGAAATCTTCTGCTGGTGAGTCTCAATATCCTTTGTTATTCTAATCTTCTGCACAGATCCTGAGCCGTAATTTAGGATCTTTACATGGAGGTAAAATAAATCAGATTAGTGTAACATAATATCGAAATATATGTAAGCATGATTTCTAAATGTCCTCCTAAAACTAGAAACTGAGAAATGAATGACAATTATAATAGGTGTTATACTAAATGCAAACATTAGAGTTTAGTAGTAATCACACCACACCTGTTTACATTATAGCTCATATTTCTAGTTCATTTCCAGAAGCCTGAAATAAATACTAAAATGATGTCATAAGTACTATGTCATAATTACTTTGTAATAGAACTTTATTGCTGTGCGATTTTGTCTCATTTATATTATATTAAGGTGTTTGTGGATTTTTTTTTAGAAATATGCATATGTAAACCCAATCACTAAAATTCCAGTGATTTTTTTTTTAAATAACAGCCTTACAGGGGTTAAAAAATAAAGCTTTTATTGGTATGCTCAACCCCTCTTAAGCATTGCCCCTCACAGGCTCCCACTACTTTTGTCTATCATCAGTCTTTTACCTTGTTGAATAATGGCCAGCATCTTCTAACGCACTTCCAATGAATCCAAGGACCTGCTCCCTAGAGATGCAATTATGTGTGTCCTGACCTCCCAGGAGTATACTCTAAAGAGTGGCACCACATCATTACTTCAGACATCCCAAGTCTCCTACGAGGTGCGGGAGCCTCCCGCATTTTGGCTGCGGCTCCCGCACACCCGCGAGCGCTGCCAGCCCCAGGTGCACAAGAAGAACGGCCACAGTCAAAGAGGAATACATGCCCATGAAACTAATTCCACTTCCTGCTTTCTCCCCCCTCCGTGTCTGATCAGCGCTCTCTCATTGGAGACTCACTCCTACTGAGTACACCCCTGAGGCGGAGCCTGCTCCTAGGCTCACATTTTGATTGGGTGGGACTCAGGGAAGGGGTGTGGCTGGCCTCTGAGGTAATCACACCCAGCCCACCTTCTCTGGTGCAGGAAAGGGCAACAGAGAGAGGTAAGTGTGCTGTGGCAGACACTTTCTCTGACTGTACTAAGAACACATCTTACACCATAGATTACATCGCAGTACAGGTCATATACCCTGACAACAGGAGAGTGTCCTATGTCATAAGGAAAGAGGGGAGCTACAGGGATGAATAAGATGGTGAGGATGAGGATGATGGGTGATTATGGAGAGAGGGAAGGATAGAGGCTGCTTGAGGCATGAGGGTGAAGATGGATCATGTGGTGATAGAGGAAAGAGCGCATAGAGAATACAAGGATGAGGATGATGGGTTACAAAGAAAGGAGGGATGGTGATGATTATGGAGAGTGAAGTTGGGGATGAAGATGGTTATGGAGAAAGATGAGAATGATGGAGTTACAATTGTGGAGAGAGATGAGGATCATTCTGGAGAGGGATGAGGGTGATGGGGATGATTATAACAGGAATATGGAAGATCAAGAAGGATGACTATGGAGATTGAAGTGGATGATGAGGTTACAATGTGGAGAGGAATGAGGATGACTGTGGAGAGGGACAAGGATGATGATTATGGAGGGGGTGTTGGGGGTGAGGATGATGAGGCTACACCGTGGAGAGGAATGAGGACAGATTTTTATTAAGAATTCAGGGATGAGGAAGACTTGGATACAGTGTGAAATAGAATGAGGATGATACTGGAGACGGAAGTTAGGGATGAAGATGGTCTTGGTGGTTAGTGTTCCTTTTATAGCTCTCAGAAGAAGTAAACCTCTGTATACTGATTCCATTTCATTTCATCATCATGTTAAATTGGTGGGCGGGCAGAGCGGCCCGGAGCGCCACCTCCCTGAAATAAGTTTGCCACCTATCCGAAATGAGTTTTTGCAGGTTGGGATGTTTGTTACATGGTGTGGCATTCAGGACTCATTCACAACCATGGCCACTAACATTGCCAAAGGAGCACACACTGTATTCAGTGAATGTAATGCTACAGAAAGCTTTTGGAGACTGTATGCAAAAGGAGGTAGTTAAAGACTCTAGGAATACTACAGGAGTTGATCAGAGAATACAAATATCCTGCAGGACATGGTGAGAGGCTGTGAAAATGTTAAAGCATTAGGCACATAGAGACTGCCATAGACTGAAGACACATTACTTGAGACTGATAGTGATTACGGCACATTTTACATTAAGGCTCCATTCACACTTGTTCAGCTTGCATGTGACTTTGGACATCAAAGTCGCATCACAAATCGCAGCCTATTCTTTTCAATGGCACCTGTTCAAGTCACACCAACTTTGAAAAGGTGCCTGCACTACATTGGTGCAACTTTTGATGCGACTTTGGTCCAGAGAATGTAAATGTTTTATCCTTGCTTTGTGCACTGGTCCAAATCATTTGGTGGAGGGGAGGATTATGGTGTGGGGTTGTTTTTCAGGGGTTGGGCTTAGCCCCTTAGTTCCAGTGAAAGGAACTCTTAACGGGTCAGCATACCAAGACATTTTGGACAATTTCATGCTCCCCTTCCTGTTCCAACATGACTGTGCACCAATGCACAAAGCAAGGTCCATAAAGACATGGATGAGGAGGAACTTGACTGCCCTGCACAGAGTCCTGACCTCAACTCGATAGAACACCTTTTGAGATGAATTAGAGCAGAGACTGCAAGCCAGGTCTTCTCATCCAACATCAGTGCCTTGTGTACAGCCTTCCCAGAAGAGTTAAAGCTGCTACAGCTGTAAAGGGTGGGCCAACTCAATATTGAACCCTACGGACTAATACTGGGATGCCATTAAAGTTCATGTGCGTGTAAAGGCAGCTGTCCCAATACTTTGACAATATAGTGCATATTGTTCATGGAAGGGTGGCATGGTAAAAACAAAATATCTAAAAAATGTTTGAATAACAGCACTTTTAACAAAGCACTACAAGGTGTGTGGCAGTAACTTTATTTGGAAGTAAATTATTCACTGTGGTACCACACATGATATCATAAATCTGTGAAAATGGTTAAACTTTAACAGCATTTAGATCAGTCACTAGTCTTTTAGTCCAAAATTTGAAAACTGGACAAAAATATGCATTTAATTGTTATGCTAGCTTTTTATGTGAAAAGAAAATGAGGTTACTTTAAGTTACTATGAAAATTAATGTATAATATGTATAGTAGGTTATTTAAAAAAGAAGGGGGGGGGGGGGGCAAACGCTTTAATCAGCTGAAAGATCTCTCAGCTGAAAGATGACCCTTAGAAGCTATTTTTAACTTTACTTGGATGAAGTAGATGGCATCATATCTAATTATCAAATTACTTTTTAGGAGATTGGAGTGAATGATTTATATTTTGTACAATTACAATTGCTGAAAATCTGTACTTACCTTTGGGGTTGTTTGCAATACAATTGTAAACTCTTCTCCTTGGCAGCGTAGTGAAGGTATCAAACAGTTACTATGAATAACCAAGACCTATATACTCATCTCTCTTGCTCTAAACTGTGGACCATGTCCATGCTTGCTCCGATCTGTGGACCATGTCCATGCTTGCTCTGATCTGTGGATCATGTCCATGCTTGCTCTGATCTGTGGACCATGTCCATGCTTGCTCCGATCTGTGGACCATGTCCATGCTTGCTCTGATCTGTGGACCATGTCCATGCTTGCTCCGATCTGTGGACCATGTCCATGCTTGCTCTGATCTGTGGATCATGTCCATGCTTGCTCTGATCTGTGGACCATGTCCATGCTTGCTCTGAACTGTGGATCATGTCCATGCTTGCTCTGATCTGTGGACCATGTCTATGCTTGCTCCAATCTGTGGACCATATCCAGCCTTGCTCTGATCTGTGGATCATGTCCATGCTTGCTCTGATCTGTGGATCATGTCCATGCTTGCTCTGATCTGTGGATCATGTCCATGCTTGCTCTGATCTGTGGACCATGTCCATGCTTGCTCTGATCTGTGGACCATGTCCATGCTTGCTCCGATCAGTGGACCATGTCCATGCTTGCTCTTATCTGTGGATCATGTCCATGCTTGCTCTGATCTGTGGACCATGTCCATGCTTGCACTGATCTGTGGATCATGTCCATGCTTGCTCTGAGCTGTGGATCATGTCCATGCTTGCTCTGATCTGTGGACCAATGCCATGCTTGCTCTGATCTGTGGACCAATGCCATGCTTGCTTGGCCCTGACAAAAGGAATTGGCCAAGAGCAGTAGGCAAATTTGTGTAGCACTTGTAGATTTTCAATCTACTGCTTATAGGTGAATTTAGTGGGTTATCTGTTCATACATAGTCAGATTTGCCTCTGTTTCAGCTTGGCTGAGTTGCATGTAGTTTTGCACTGTGCCTGTGGGTGTCGTTGTCGCCATGGGTCAGTGTTGGAAGGCAACACGTTGAAGCTTATGAGTGCTCCTCTGTCCCGGAAAGAACTCAGTGGAGGTGGTCCTCCGAGTTGCATTCTGGGAGAGGGTATTTATGGACCAGACGCCATGTTTTGGGGTTCGTTTTCGTTCCACCTGCTGGCCCTCCTGGCCGACAGGTATGTGCTAGGAGTACTACCTCGTGGTCCTTCGACCGGAAGGCCCACGTTGCTAGAGCGTGTGGGTGGGCCCATAAGCCTGTCTGGGGCCTACCACAGCGGCAAGGGAATGGTCCTGGGCTGTCTGTCCTACGGGAAGAAGCTGGACAACTGAGAAGATCCCAGGGGAGGACCCGTCATGGAAAGAACATGCAGAGTGCTGGTCTGGAGAGGGGCCTGGTGACTCAGTTGGAGGAGGCATCCTAAAGTAATCCTACCGCATAGTACTGCCGGGTCGGCTTAAAGGTTCTAGTGCTGTGTTTGCTATTCATCGTACACCATTACATCCTGTGGCAGAGGTTCGTGCGGGTTTCTATTCCAATCAAGTCTGTGGCAGAGACTTTTGTTCGTGCTGCGTACTGGCTGCTAGGTTAGTGAGAGAAACCTATCCAGGCGGGCAAAGATTCAATACGTTTAAAGAGAGTACATTCACCTACAAGATTCCAATTCCTAATACTACACTAAGAAAAGGTATTTGAACTTCCCTGCAACTCTTCTTCTACCTCTATCCTGCTACTACGTTCAATTACGTTTATTAAAGCATTGGAAAAGATCTCTGGTACATCAGTGCTGTGTCCTCCTCCTGTGCCACTTTCACCTCTCCACAGATCAGGGCAGCACTGTGCTGCCCTGACCTGTGGAGAGGTGAAATGGGCACAGGAGGAGGACACAGCACTGATGATGTGGAGAAGTAATATGATGGTGGACAGTGGACAGAACACATCAGTCTCTGTCCCTCCCCTGCATGCCACAGCTTCACCCTCTACCGCCTCCGGGCTTCCAGCGATGTCCCCCGTTCTCACTCCCCACAGTTTTACTCTCCTCCTCCTCCTCAGTCCTCACCCCTGCTCGGCTTCTCTGTCTCTGTCTCCTCTGCCGTAGTGTGTCCTGAGCGTCTATTTTAAAATGGCGCCATTACGTTACTGCGCATGCGCCGCCCGGCTGAGCATGGACGAGCTTTCACGAGCCCGGCCGGCTTCGGCAACCTTTTTGGTGCAGGTGCATGTCCCTGAGCTCATGTACTGTCTGCATTTGGGGACACACACCTGCACACTAGCGATGGGCTCGGGCGTAGTCGGATCAAGCCCACCAGGATGTCGTCACACTGCCAATCATAGGCAGTAAGGCATTTCCTGACAGGCAGCTGCACATACACACGCTGCTGTGTGGAGTGTCGGCTTCCTGGCAGGCTCAATCCGAACATGCCCAAGCCCCATCACTACTTCTCACACCCGTGCCCACATAGATGTTACATTGGGAGGAGAGGCTGTGTCCATGCAGTCACTGTGTCCCAATTTATACGTATTGGACTGCCTGCATGTACCTGCAAAGAACACCCGTGCATCCTGAAAAACACAGCCCCTACACGGTGTGGACCTAATTATGCCCAAGTCCTTTCTGCCTGCTCTGGAATACCTATTATACATTCATAGGCAAAGATGGCAACTTCATGCCTCCAATTTATGTTGTCTCTCTTTTGTCTAAGTTAATAATGCGTTTGATAAATGTACTACATAAGCATGTTACAAAATAAAGGCATTATTAGGAAACTGGCTTCAACAACTCTATCTGCTTGACTTTGAGCATAGTCTATGGCTGTGGTAGGGTAGAGAGTAAGATATACTGGAGTCTTGAGGAGCCAGAGTAGGGTCTTGTTGAACAGATGATGCACCCAAAGTGGATGTAAAAGATTAGTAAGGAAGCATCTTGGATCAGTTCTACCTTCACAAATTTGGATATTAATGGTTTATTACATTTGTTGCTCTTTTTAAATTTACAAAGTAATGATTCTCATGTTGTTTTCATAATATAGGGGTTACATTACCATTTACGTGGTAAAAAAATAGAAAATGGAATTGTGCCAGTTATTTTTCCCTTTTAATCATTCCCTTTTTTAGGAAAAAGTAAATTAATCGTCAACCTTAAAAAGGTTCCAAGAGACTTTTTTTGAACATTGCCAGACAGTCATTAGGCGGTAAAAAAGGAGTGAAATAATTCAAAGGAATGCTCTTGTAGGAGGCTGCCACCTTGTGGGCTATCCAAAGGAATATTGTTGTGCAGCCATAAATGAAAAAGGCTGTTTGCTTATCTATTGAACATAAAAGTAATGGATTATATTTACCGGCTCACACAAGTAAGGAAATATAACAATCTCCAGTCGGTTAACTAAAGAAATGTTTTCTTTTTATAATTGTGTTCTAAAGTATGTCTGATTTCAGGTGACGTTTTGTAATCTAGCATACTCTTATACCGATTTGGCAACTGTGTCTATGATTTTACACCCCATGAAAAAAAAATAAAAAAAGGGCATCAGTGATTGAAGCCAATCATTTGATACAGTGCCTTGCAAAAGTATTCACCCCCCTTGGCTTTTTACCTATTTTGTTACATTACAGCCTTTAGTTCTATTTTTTTTTTAATCTGAATTATATGTGATGGATCAGAACACAATAGTCTAAGTTGGTGAAGTAAAATTAGAAAAATATATACATAAAACTATTTTTCAGAAATAAAAAGCTGATAATTGTCACATGATCTGTCATTACATATACACATCTTTTTGAAAGGCCCCAGAGGCTGCAACACCTAAGCAAGAGGCACCATTAACCAAACACCACCATGAAGGCCAAGGAACTCTTCAAACAAGTAAGGGACAATGTTGTTGAGTCAGGATTAGGTTATAAAAAAATATCCAAATCTTTGATGATCCCTAGGAGCATCATCAAATCTATCATAACCAAATGGAAAGAACATGGCACAACAGCAAACCTGCCAAGAGATGGCCGCACACCAAAACTCACAGACCGGGCAAGGAGTGACTAAGTTAGAGACAGCCTATGTACAGGCCCCAGATCCGGACCGGTATAAGACATGGCAGACATGGCAGCGGGCTCTTAGGGAATTATCCACTCTCAAAGTGGCCCAGACTGATAAGGCCCTCCTACACTCGGCCCAAAAGATGTTTGAATTTGGGGGAAGAATGGGAAACTGCTGGCCTGGTTGGCAAAAGGAGACATTCCGGCCACCCCTATTGGCTGTGTTAGGGACAAGGACGATCACATACTGACAGCGCCTCACCAAATTAATGCTCGTCTTCTACAACTCTTCCAGGACCTATACTCCTCCCAGGCTGATTTCTCACCCTCCGATCTTTCCACTTTCCTTGATCCTATTTCCTTTCCAACATTGGTGACAGAGGATAGGGAGAAATTGGACGCAGATATCACACTGGAGGAGGTACAATTGGCCATGGGACTGTTGAAGAGTGGTAGGGCCCCAGGAACGGATGGCTTGCCGCCTGAATTTTATAGCAATTTCATGGAAATTCTTGCACCTAAATTGACTGCCCTTATCTCAGACTATGGTTCCCTGGAGGAGTTGCCTGACACTATGAATGAAGCAGTGTTGGTTCCCAAACCCAGAAAGGACCCGCAGGACTGTGCGGCGTATAGACCAATATCCTTACTAAATGTGGATGCCAAATTCTTTGCGAAAGTCCTAGCTAGTTGGTTATCCCAAGTTATTGAGGACCTGGTTGATGTTGACCAGACTGGTTTTATGCCAGGGAAGGGAACCAACATAAACATCAGGCAACTTTATCTAAACCCGATGGTTCCCCATGACAATCGGGCCTCACTAGATGCCGAAAAGGAATTAGACTCCATAGAGTGGGTGTACCTTTGGGAAGTCCTTCAACGATTCGGGTTCGTCCCCCAAATTTATCCACAGAATCAAACTACTGTACAATGCCCCTAGAGCGAGGATCCGTACTAACAACTGGCTTTCTACCCCTTTTAACCTATTTTGCGGTACGCGGCAGGGATGCCCACTCTCCCCCAGTCTGTTTGCCCTGCCCATTTTGATCAGGTCTGCTCCGGACGTTATGGGCCTTCGGCTGGAAAAGTTGGAAGAGCGGCTGTCCTTGTATGTGGACGACACAGTGCTGTATCTTAATGACGCTGGTCCCTCATTATTAGCCGCTGTTTGTATTTTTGACGAGTTTGGTGCCTTCTCAGGTAATAGGATAAATTGGTCCAAGTTGGTCCTATTCCCCATAGATGCAGTAAAGACTGTTGCCTCCTCCCCCTTCAGGTGGGTAGAAGAATTCCTTAAAATGGTCTTCCTGCCCAAATTCAGCTATTTTTTTAGGAACTGTCCGATATGGGTCCTGGTTTCCCAGACTGGCACGATCTACCCTGTGGCTTCTGGCTCCCCTGGGGGCCTGGCCTTGCCCAACTTTAAGGTCTACTATTGGGCAGCAATGCTGGTAACAGTCCAGTGGTGGTTCATGGGCTCGAGATCGAACGCGGCCACTTGTTTGGAGGCGGTTAGTCTGGGTTCCCTAGCTAATTTACGCAATTTTGCATATAGAGGCCCCAAGGCATACACGCAGGTTCCTGCACCAACGAGAGCCACATGGAGAGTGTGGGTAGCTGCTAGACATAGACTTGTACAACCGTGGAACTTTCGCTGATCTCCCCCCCCTCCTCCGGTGCCACATTTGTCACCTTTCAGGGGGGGGAACGGCTACCTGTTTTTCACAGGTACCCTTCCCTACTTCTGGGAGACGGCGCCACAGCGCCATCCCTCAGAACTTTGGCCCCCTTCCTACTTCCCCTGCCGCATGGCCAATTAGAAAGCGCAGCACACTTCACGCATGCGCAGTAGGGAACCAGCTGTGTTCACTGCCAGTTTCCCTTACAACAAATGGTGGCTGCAGCACCCGACAGCTGATCTGATCATAAGCTGGGGTGCCGACATTGCGGGCTCCCTGGACAGGTAAGTGTCTATATATTAACATTCAGCAGCTACAGTATTTGTTGCTGCTGATTTTAAATTTTTTTTTCCCCAGGCGGAACATAACTTTAAACAACCAACTGGCCCTTTCATGGAAGGGACACATTTGCGTTGCACCGCCACAGTTGTTGGTGGGTGTTATGAAAGTTGGGTGTACTCTTAAAGAATGCTAAATACACAAACATTTATACGTGGTATCCTTTATAGTATATAAAATCCAACTGGAAACTAACTAGAACTTACAGTAAAACATCCACATGTACAGTGTTTCTGATTTATATATAGCTGACTTTCCAGTTTTATCCTCCTGCATTCCTTTCCTTTACATACACTCCTGTCCTGCAAATTCTACCAGCTAATACATCTCTTTTTTTCTGGTCTCCAACCGTTTCTGTTCCGCTTTTTGTGTGTATATGTGTGTGAGTGTGTGTGCATATGTATGCATATACTGCATATGTATATATACTGTATATCAGAAGACCAGGACAAGTTTGGCTCCTCTACCACACAGTAGACCCTTTGTATGTTTCAGTGCTTGTTTAAAATGCAAGTCAGTAGTGGAAGACTTCTGCCCCGTGCAGCGAACACAGGTGACAGCATGGAGTCACTGAGCTGAGGGAACAACTGTCATATCCTTGGGTCCCACTCTGCATAGGGCTGACAGGCCCATACACAGTGCAAAGATACTTTTCCCCTGATCCATGGCCCAGTACCCCTGCACATGTATGGGTTAAAGTAGAACTAAACCTTCCTATCCTGTACAGCCAAGGAAGCTGCCATCTTAGCGTCTGGTCGATCTGCAATTTCCATGATGTGATCAGTTATGACACCAGCCATTTGATGGTTTGACAGTTTGGCTGGGAGCAGAAGCAGCTGTGACAGTTATCATTCACAGCATGCCTTGAATGTAATCATTTGGGGAAACTGTTATATTGATGAGTTAAGTCCTGCTTTAAAAATAATCGAGTCACTTATCCTAGTGAATGATACCTTTGTTTCTCTCTACCACCACTAATTTCCTCTGTCAAGCAAAATACTTACTGTTATGGGGGAGCATGTGACCTATTCCCAGGATGCAATACTGAGATGAAAATTGCCAGACACAAACATTGGGATTGATTTACTAAAACTGGAGAGTGCAAAATCTAGTGCAGTTCTGCATATAAACCAATCAGCTTCCAGGTTTTATTGTCAAAGCTTAACTTGAACACGTTGAAGTTAGAAGCTTATTGGCTACCATGCACAGCTGCACCAAATTGTGCACTCACAAGTTTTAGTAAATCAATCCCACTGTCACATACAGTAGGAGAGGGGACCGTCTCATCCACCCTGTGTATGTTCTAACACAAACACAGATCCATGGCTCCAAAAGGAGGAATGTAGCAGTGAAGGAAGGCAGAAAAAGTTAATATAAGTGGATGCGGAGTGAGCTTTTCAGAGAACCTGCCATTTTGAGATTGTTTTCTGACATCTCACATGACCGGAGGGGAAGGGGAACTTGGACTGTGGACTTTTACTATCCGAAGAAATCCATTCAAATACTACACCATGAGAGTCTTTATCTATTTTTTCTTTTTTTCTGACCTTAATGGATACCCTTGAGTGATTACAAGGAGAATCTTTTCCCAGAGGTCTGATGATTCCCTTGCCATCTGGAGTGTACACAAAGTTTTTTGTCCATCCATCATAGATGGTCAAACCTTCTAGTAAGGTGCATTTATTCACCAGAGCTTATTTTGTGGTGGAGGCTTTCTTACCACGACTTAGTTTGCTAAAAAGCAATTTGTCTCAGAAGATTCATTACTTTTTTTTGTTTGGAATTACTTATTAGCATTTCATTTGTGTGGACTCAAATCACATGTATGAACTTATATTATTCACATTTTTTCATGCTTGTGGAGGTGTAATTTCTTTTTTTTTTGGATGGTTATATTTTTTCCACAATCTTATTTATATGATTATGTGTAGCACCTTGATAGTAGCCAGGGTTGCTAACAAATTTAGCTTGCTAGGTGGTAACTAGGCTGGCTAATTGATAGGGGATTCACTGGCTTTTCCCCCAACTCTGGATTTGATGCACCTCTCTCTTCTGTCACTAGGTGGCATTGTTGCCTGTGGCAGTAGAATGATAAGGGCATAGGGAATCCAGACTAGGAGTGAACAGGTTGACTCGGCCAATTGGCAGGGATCTCTTTGGTCCCTTGACCTGCTGGGAGTGCCTATTTATTCAGGAGGGGTCAGGTGATCGGGGTTCTGTGCCACCTGGACGGCTGTGTGGGAGGACGTGTGTTACAAGGCTCCGGGTTGCTAGGCCAGAAGTCTGAGGAGCACCTGGCTGCTAGGCTGTCTGAGGCCTATCCAGTTTTGAAAGAAGCAGCGTAGGGTTGGGGCTTCAGGCTGGAAGCCCAACCAAGTTGCAGAGGTTCTGCCAGACGGGGAAATGGATTGTTGCCAGCAATGAGGGAGAAGCAATTGCCACAGAGGTCAGAGGCCAGTGTAAGAAAATCTGAAGAAGTACCAGAGCAGCCTTTTCACCAGCCGGGAATGGTGAAGAAGTGGGAAAGCTTCAGCAGAGTGCCAAGCCAGGGACCCTGCGGGTTAGCGTGAGTGAAGCTTGAGGAGTCTTACAGCGGGTTAGCTGTGGAAGAGCTCAGGGGATCCAGTGATGACTGGGATCTTGAAGTCCAGTGAGAAACTAGGAGCTCAGTGAGTGAAGATATACAGTAGGATACTGTGAGATGTGAGAGAAGATCTATAACGTGTTACTGTGAGTTACGTGTATGCAGGGCTTTTTTTCTCAGGCAATAGGTGCAGGAACTCCCTCCTTTTCGAATCACCCCTTGTCTCCGCCTCCTACACACCTCTAAGCACCGACCTTGGGTTCCACCCCCTACCCACCTCCCAGTAACCTCCCTTTCAGAGAATACAGAATCAAGTAATTTGTATAGAATTTGACACCGATAATAAGAAAAGCAATAAAATAGATCCCCTGCAGCCAACAACAATAGACAACCCCCATTCAATAACATACCCCCAGCAACAATAGACCCCCACTAGCAATAATAGATCTCCCAAACCGCCAGCAACAATAGACCCCTGCCTCAACAGTAGATCCCTTCCAGCAACAAGTACCCCCCTCCCACAACAATAGATCCTCCACCAGCAACAATAAATCTCCCCAGCAACACTAGACCCCCCACAACAATAGATCCCCCCAGCGACCAAAGATCCCCCAGTAGCCAGCATCAGTAGTCCCTCCAGCATACTATAGTACCCCTCGCCATTATATAAATTCTGTCCTGGAGGTGCCGGAACTGCGTTCCCCCGCGTTCCCGCTGAAAAAAAGCCCTGCGTGTATGAATCTCTATTGACTGTTCAAAGTTCAGTTGCCAAAAACAGTTCTACAAATACAGTTGCTGCATCCAGCTTAAATGCCCTCTACTTGTATAGCTGTCTGCCTATTATTTT
This sequence comes from Lithobates clamitans, assembly GCA_037952925.1. Taxonomy (NCBI): domain Eukaryota; kingdom Metazoa; phylum Chordata; class Amphibia; order Anura; family Ranidae; genus Lithobates; species Lithobates clamitans. The sequence continues at coordinate 1,290,156 of JBBGZY010001677.1, forward strand.
GTCTCAGAGTCTGCCAATTACTATTGCATCTGCCTAAGGGTGTCCTGGCCCTAACCCTCTCTCCCCCAGTTCTGTTTAAGAGACAATAAATCTCTTTTCTTGCAATACACCCACCATGCCTAATAACCCACACTACAAGGAAGGATGTCAACTCTCCCTGACTCTGGAGGTCACCATTAGGCCTTTGGAGGTCAGGGATTCCACGACATATGTGTATATAAATTTGTCTGCGTTGTGTTTTTGAGCGCTGCACTTTTCTACAATTATTTGTTTTTTGTTTTGTATCAAGGCATATAAGTGCTGGCAGCTTTTTTCACTACTCTTTCACTGCGCTTTTTTCATTTACTCTTGAGCAGAGTATTTCCGTTTATAAATCAAAAGACTGAATGGAAACTGCAGTTAAAATGTAATATGTATGGTCAACATAATGCTACTGCATGGTTGCCAATATTTTAAAAACATTTCCAGGGACACCTTTTTTTGCTATGGGTTCAGTAAGCCATTGTACAAGAATGTACTTTAATTAGGGTTGGGGCATTCATTTAAAATGGGTGTGGTTTTACAAGAAGTACTGTATATCATTAACCTAATGCCATACTTAGGCATATATAAGAGAGCTGTGGTTATGGGGCTAAAGACCTAAAAAAGTAAACATTACATTACAGTATTTAGTGGCAGGGTGGCCAGTGAGCAGTATTTAGTGGCAGGGTAGCCAGTAAGCAGTATGTAGTGGCAGGGCAGTCAGTGAGCGGTGTATAGTGGCAGCCTAGGGCAGTATGTACTGGCAGGGCAGTCATTGAGAAGTATGTAGTGGTAGGAAAGTGAACGGTATGTAGCGGCAGGACAGTTCGTAAGCAGTATGTAGTGGCAGGATGGTCAGTGAGCAGTATTTAGTGGCAGGGCAGTCATTGAAAAGTATGTAGTGGTAGGGAAGTGAACGATATGTAGTGGCAGGGCAGTTAGTAAGCAGTATGAAGTGGCAGGGTGGTCAGTGAGCAGTACATAGTGGCAGGGCAGTCAGTAAGCAGTACGTAGTGACAGGATGGTCAGTGAGCTAACTATGTAGTGACAGGGCAGTCAGTGAGCAACATGTAGTGACAGGAATCTTGAGGATTATTTAGTGACAGGGTGGTCAGTGAGCAGTATATAATGATAGGGCAGTCAGTGAGCAATATGTAGTGAAAGGAATCTTGAGGATTATTTAGTGACAGGGTGGTCAGTAAGCAGTATATAATGATAGGGCAGTCAGTGAGCAATATGTAGTGACAGGAATCTGGAGGATTATTTAGTGACAGGGTGGTCAGTGAGCAGTATGTAATGATAGGGCAGTCAGTGAGCAGTATTTAGTGGCAGAGTAGCCAGTAATCAGTATGTAGTGGCAGGGTGATCAGTGAGCAGTATATAGAGGCAGGCTAGGGCTGTATGTACTGGCAGGGCAGTCATTGAGAAGTATGTTGTGGTAGGGTAGGGAAGTGAACGGTATGTAATGGCATAGTTGCCAACATTGTAAAAAAATTTATAGGGACACTTTTTTTGGCTGTAGGTGAAGCCTTATTATAATTAGGGGGCGGGGCATGCGTTTGTAGGCATGTCATGGCATGAAACATGGGCGTGGTTTACGTGAATAGTGGGCATGGCTTATCAGGGCGTGTTCCAATGGGGGTGTGGTTAGATTCTGAGATGAATGAGAGATGGAGAAAAAAGGGGAAAAGAGGGAGGGAGGGAGAGAGAAAGAAGGAAAGAAGGAGAGAGAAGGAAGGAAAGGGGAATGGAGGGACAACAGGCCCAGATCCTACACCACAATAAAAATGTGTATTCCAGAGTTTAACAAATCAGCAGATAGATACTCCAAACACCTGGTGTTAGCGTTTCAATCATCCCATAATCCAGAATCAGTGGGACCCCTGAGCGTGTCATCTGCCACGTCGCCTGCCACCAGATGCCATCAGGTGTCCCCAGTGGAGTCCATCCTTGCATCAAGTGCCCCCAGCAGAGTCTGTCCTTACATCAGGTGCCCCCAGCAGAGTCCGTCATTACATCAGGTGCCCCCAGCGGAGTCTGTCCTTACATCAGGTGCCCTCAGAAGCAGAGGCCCTCCTTACAGATCTGTGTCCCTGGCAGCAGAGCCCCCCCTTACATCTGGTGTCTCCAGTGGAGCCCCTCCTTACATCAGGTGTCCCCAGCAGAGCTCCTCCATACATCAGGTGTCCCCAGCGGAGGACCTCCTTACATCAGGTGTCCCCAGCGGAACCCCTCCTTACATCTGGTGTCCCCAGTGGAACCCCTCCTTACATCTGGTGTCCCCAGTGGAGCCCCTCCTTACATCTGGTTTTCCCAGCTGAGCCCCTCCTTACATCTGGTGTCCCCAGCGGAGCCCCTCCTAACATCAGGTGTCCCCAGCGGAGCCCCTCCTTACATCTGTGTCCCCAGCGGAGCCCCTCCATACATCAGGTGTCACCAGCGGAGCCCCTCCTTACATCAGGTGTCCCCAGCAGAGCCCCTCCATACATCAGGTGTCCCCAGCGAAGCCCCTCCTTACATCAGGTGTCCCCAGCAGAGCCCCTCCATACATCAGGTGTCCCCAGCGGAGCCCCTCCTTACATCAGGTGTCCCCAGCGGAGCCCCTCCTTACATCCAGTGTGCCTGCAGCGGAGTTTCCGAATTACCGTACATTATTAGTAACAGGCCTGAGGTAATCAAGATAGAGGTGGAGCCAGCCGAGTGGCTACAATAGAAATTGAGCTGCGGCAGGTGGGCGGTGCTGCAGCTCAATTTCTATTGTCAGCCACCCGTTCGGCTCCGCCTCTTGTTCTTGGTCTTCGGTAAAATGGCGGCCGGCGGAGAAATTGTCTCCGCCGGCCGCTGACTTTTAGCGGAGGCAGCGGGAAACAGCGAAAAATCTGGAAAAAAAGAATTTCCCAGGGCATTTCCCGGGAAACGCTAAAATCAGGAAAAAGGTCCAAATCCCGGGAATGTCCTTGGAAATTCGGGACAGTTGGTAAGTATGCAATGGCAGGGCAGTTAGTAAGCAGTATGTAGTGTTAGGACAGTCAGTGAGCAGTACATAGTGGCAGGACAGTCAGTAAGCAGTATGCAGTGGCATTGGGCTTCAGGGGCCCTGGGACTTTACTACATACCCACTGTGTTGGTGCTGGTCTTCTTTGTTTCTGTCCTTCTTTGCACAGACATCTCCCGTGCTGCCACCTATTCCATAAGGCCTGCTTCAATCAGTGGCTGCGTAGCAGAAGAAGGTATCCCCTGTGTAGGCATAATCTAATGCCGCGTACACACGGTCGGACTTTTCATCTACAAAAGTCCGACAGCCGGTCCGACAGACTTTCGGGGGACTTTCGGCGGACTTGCGGCGGACTTGTTGCAGACTTTCTAACGAACGGACTTGCCTACACACGACCACACAAAAGTCCAACGGATTCGTACGTGATGACGTACACCGGACTAAAATAAGGAAGTTGATAGCCAGTAGCCAATAGCTGCCCTAGCGTGGCTTTTTGTCCGTCGGACTAGCACACAGACGAGCGGATTTCGGGGTCCGTCGTAGTTACGACGTAAAGATTTGAAGCATGTTTCAAATTTAAAGTACGTCGGATTTGAGGCTAAAAAAGTACGTTGAAAGTCCGGAGAAGCCCACACACGATCGGATTACCAGCCAGCTTTAGTCCGTCAGCGTCCGTTGGACTTTTGTAGCTGAAAAGTCCGACCGTGTGTACGCGGCATAAGAGCATCTTGCACCTCTGAGAGTGCAGCCCTCGAATGCAGCGGTGCTGCAGCTCAATTTCTATTGTCAGCCACCCGTTCGGCTCCGCCTCTTGTTCTTGGTCTTCGGTAAAATGGCGGCCGGCGGAGAAATTGTCTCCGCCGGCCGCGGACTTTTAGCGGAGGCAGCGGGAAACAGCGAAAAATCTGGAAAAAAAGAATTTCCCAGGGCATTTCCCGGGAAACGCTAAAATCAGGAAAAAGGTCCAAATCCCGGGAATGTCCTTGGAAATTCGGGACAGTTGGTAAGTATGCAATGGCAGGGCAGTTAGTAAGCAGTATGTAGTGTTAGGACAGTCAGTGAGCAGTACATAGTGGCAGGACAGTCAGTAAGCAGTATGCAGTGGCAGAACGGTCAGTGAGCAGTACGTAGTGACAGGATGGTAAGTGAGCTAATTATGTAGTGACAGGGCAGTCAGTGAGCAATATGTAGTGACAAGAATCTTGAGGAATATTTAGTGACAGGGTGGTTGGTGAGCAGTAGTGGCAGTCAGTGAAGCAGAATGTAGTGTCAGTCATTCACTTACCACATGGCTGAGAAGATTGAAGACTTTGCAGGCTGCGTCATCCTGGCTCCTTCCTAATCTTTAGCTGTGGAATATTTCAGAATGAAGCAGCCACCTGTAGGAGGAGTGGAGGAGGCAACCACACCTCCAACCCCCCACCCACCAACTGCTGCTGCCTCTGGCAGTCAAGCATATACACATAAACACAACAAGGATAGGAGGCGCCAACAGGTGACCAGACCCTGCATGAGGGGGGTAGTCTCTGTATAAATAGTTCACTATTAAATTTAGTTGCCATGCGATAGTTGCCTTGGCCAATTGTTAGGAGATCAAATGATTTCCCCCTAATTCTGGAATTGCTGTACTTCTCTCTTCTGTCACTAGGTGGCTGGGTATCTGGTGACATTGGATAAAACAAGGACATAGCAAGGACAGATTATGAATGAATGGGGTGTCTCAGCCAATGGGCAGGGATTTTCTTGGGTTCCATGGCCTGCTAGGAGAGACTATTTATTTGGGTGGAGTCAGGTGATTGGGGTTCTGTGCCACCAGGACAGCTGTCTGGGTGGACGTGTTTTGTATTGCCCCAGGCTGCTAGGCCAGAAACCTAAGGCCTATCCCTGGGACCTCTGGCTGCTAGGCTATCTGAGAACCTATTCAGAAGTAGGGCAGGGTTGGGACTGCGGGCTTGTAGTCTAACCAGAAGTAACGGTTCCGTCGGCCGGGGAACCAGTCATGGTTGGAGGTAGAGGGGAAGCTGTCGCCACAAAGTGACCATCCACCTTATTACCGGAGACCATTGTGAGTAAGCTGAGGCCAGTAACAGAGCAGATTTCTCACCAGCCGGGGGCAGTGAAGAAGTGGGAAAGCATCAGCAAGTGCCAAGTCAGGGACCCAGCGGGACAACAGAGGTGACACTTGTGGAGTGTCAAGCCAGGGACCGAACGTGTCAGCAGGGGTGAAGCTTGAAGAGTATCTGTGAGTACCGAGCCAGGGACCCAGCAGTGAAGCAGGGGTGCCGCTTGAGGAAGATACTGAGTGCTACAGTGAAAGAGTTCAGGGGATCCAGTGACTAGTGGATCTGAAGTCTAGTGAGAGAGACTGGGAGACATGTTGCCATATGAGACAGTGTCCTACATATACAGATGTGGTGTCCGGCTGGAGGCCTTCATGTGTATAGCTTTCTGCCTATAGAAGTCTCGGAGTCTGCCAATTAAAATTGCATCTACCTAAGAGGGTCCTGGCCCTAATCCTCTCTCCCACAGTTCTGTTCAGGAGACAATAAATCTCTTTGTATTCAAAAAGTGCCCACCTGTTTATCTTGCATTACAACCTTTATGCCTTTTAACCCACTGTACACTGAAGGATGTCTGCTCTCCTTAGCTCTGGAGGTCACCATTGGGCTTCAGGGGCCCTGGGACTTTACTACATACCCACTGTGTTGGTGCTGGTCTTCTTTGTTTCTGTCCTTCTTTGCACAGACATCTCCCGTGCTGCCACCTATTCCATAAGGCCTGCTTCAATCAGTGGCTGCGTAGCAGAAGAAGGTATCCCCTGTGTAGGCATAATCTAATGCCGCGTACACACGGTCGGACTTTTCATCTACAAAAGTCCGACAGCCGGTCCGACAGACTTTCGGGGGACTTTCGGCGGACTTGTTGCAGACTTTCTAACGAACGGACTTGCCTACACACGACCACACAAAAGTCCAACGGATTCGTACGTGATGACGTACACCGGACTAAAATAAGGAAGTTGATAGCCAGTAGCCAATAGCTGCCCTAGCGTGGCTTTTTGTCCGTCGGACTAGCACACAGACGAGCGGATTTCGGGGTCCGTCGTAGTTACGACGTAAAGATTTGAAGCATGTTTCAAATCTAAAGTACGTCGGATTTGAGGCTAAAAAAGTACGTTGAAAGTCCGGAGAAGCCCACACACGATCGGATTACCAGCCAGCTTTAGTCCGTCAGCGTCCGTTGGACTTTTGTAGCTGAAAAGTCCGACCGTGTGTACGCGGCATAAGAGCATCTTGCACCTCTGAGAGTGCAGCCCTCGACACCTGAGCACCACATGAGAGCAGGCCAGCCTGGTATATACTTTTTTAATATTATACTTTTAATATTTTACTTTTTTTCTTTAATATACTTTTTTTTTTCCTTTTTATATATCTGTGTGAATTTCATTTAAGTGGCTTATACTTCTCTGGATATCAATTTGTGTTTTGGTTGGGTCTGTAGGTTAGGGAAATTAACAGTAGCATAGTAGTCAACTGTCTCAGATTTGCTGGGATAGTCACATTTTTTAGCCAGCTGTCCCATGACTGTTTTGTCCTGGGCTGTCCCGAGATCCCAGCTACGGGGACAGATGAGTGAGCCTGTGATTCCAGCTATGTATGTGCTGGGGCGGGCCCACTCAAAATTAAACCCTAAGACTGGGATGCCATTAAAGTTCAAGTGCGTGTAAAGGCAGGAGTCTTAATACTTTTGACAGTATGGTGTAGTGGTGTTTAATACCTCCCATCAGGAAACCTTGTCTCTACACCTCTTCCTGTATAGGATCAGCAAAAATGCACCAGAACGCACTCAATTGAGATGAAGAAAAAAGTGGGGAAAAAATGCACCAAACGCATCAAAAAAGTGAATGCAATGCATCCAGAACACCGAAATTGTGGTGTGAACTGGCCAAAAGGCTATGCCTAGGATTTAAATTGGTTATTTTTGTTGCTGTTAAAATTAAGTTCAAAAATTGTTCTAAAATGTATGCTGTTTACACAGTGGCATAAGCATTGTAGTGAGGAGTGAGCAGCGAGGAGCTGCATTGCAGGGAGAAGAAGAGTGGTGGATGTGTATGGACAGACAGAGCACCACTATCGTGCATCAAATTAACAGTGTCATGCAACGCTTTTATTTATTTGGTGCTTAAAATGCCAAATATGAATGCATATAAAAATTGGCACTTTTTTCTCTGTGCTGTAATCTTTATCACCTGATGCCCATAAGTTCTGGTTCATTCGCCTCCCAGAGGTCCAAACAGGAATAAACCGTGACATCCATTACTGCTTTCTGCATCTAGGTGGCAGCAAAACACAAGCAAATGGACAAATCAGTTAAGCTATGACATGGTTAAAGCTTGCAAACTCAACTGATGATGATGCTATGATATATTTAGAAGCTGTTAGGTCTGTGGGAAAGCAAGTAAAAGCTGGGACCGAGAGCAGCAACATTTTAGAGAATGGAATTACCCCTGTTACACTGTTGTTCTATAGTTTTTTTCTATTTCTCAGAAAAAAATACATGAGTAAAATCTAAATGTTTGATGTGTACAGTACAGTGCAGCCACAAAGATCTGTCACCATAGGGGCAGCATAGTAGATGTGACACAGAGGCTATATACAGTAACTATATAGTGTAGGATTTTACCTTCACAGGAAAATACAGAAGAATGAAATGAGTAGGGCCCTGATGCCCGATCTGCGACCCTTAGGACACATGTGACCCTTTGGTACTTTGTTTCCAACATTTGTAGCATGTCTGCAATTTCTGACATTGTTCTGTAGCATCCCTTTGGTGCTTTTGGCATTATAAGCTGAAAACCACTGCTGTATAGTATCTGAGATAAGTATTTAACAGAATGGGAAATTGGCCAAATGATTAGACAGAAACTAACTGGTTATTAAAGCTGCACAGACATGGACTCTTCACAGCAATGTCTCTTTGACTCAATCAGGGTAGCATGGCTGCATAGCATAGCTATAGTAGCAATTGAAGAGGTGCCCTCCACAGTAGCTGGGCTTTCTGAATTGTTATTAGGCTCTAGCCTGGCTGCCACCATGCCTGTTTTGACAGTGGAGGGCCTCTCACCTGGCTGCAAATCACTTGCCAAGCTAATGTATGTATACCTCATCAGATGTGGCTTCTCAAAACTGCTGAAGGAGGTAAGCTGAGGAACCTATCTTCCCTGGACGTGTCCAGGAACCCAGGAAGTTGTTGGAAATGGAGTTAAAAAGAGTCTGCACCTGCATCTGAGCAATGGGACCAAATGGGAACTCTGCTACAAGTATTTGTAGCATAGCTCCCAACTGTCCCTGATTTCGAGGGACTGTCCCTGATTTGGAGCAATGTCCCTCTGTCCCTCATTCCTCCTCATTTGTCCCTGATTTTGGGCTGATCTATATAGTTGTATATAAAATGCACTTTTTATCTATCAAAAAGTGTTTCCCAGTGCTAAACTTTTCATCTGATTTCTAAATTGCTGCATTTGTAAATTCTAAAAGCGAATATAAAGGAATAGTAGTGGTAAAAAAAGCACTTGTGGGTTTAACCAATCTTGTTTTTTTTTTGTACAATTCTCTTTTAAGGGGGCGTGGTAAGGGGTGTGTCCTATGCTTGCATACTTTTGCTGATAGGTGTCCCTCATTCCCATCTCAAAAAGTTGCGAGGTATGTTTGTAGTAACGACTAGTCAGCCCCTTGTACTCTTTTATGTGTACCTAATAAACCATTTACTAAGGATTTGGAGTGCCGGCATCTTCTATTGGAATTTAATGACTAGTACATTGGCCCTGGGACATCTTCTGTAGGTAAACTCATCAAGTATTTTATCAACAGCCACCATATACCTAAAAAGCACCACTTGGTGTATAGAGGTATACTTGGCACTTTGTATACTTCCCATTGAAGTGTGAGTCATAGTGGTGCCCAAGAAAATACAGGCTTCTCATAACACGCTAGTGCCTAATAAAAGAAATAACATTTTGTTACATAGCAAGCCTTGCATGCTAAAGGCCCCCATATTTAAAGAAACACTGTCACCAGATCATTAATTTCCCTCCACTCCGCTCCAGGCTTCTACATAAAAAAGTTATGTTTGGAGTTGTAGGGAGGGGTGAAGGAGCTGGGTCAGCACAGTCAGTAATTAGACACTCCCAGAAAAGGAGAGGCCTGTGATGTGCAAAGAGTCAAGAGGCTGTGCTAGGGAACCGACTCTCCTAGAATTGTCAAACTTTGTTACAGGGGGATTCTGAAAAAACAAAAACTATTGTGTTAATGCTAGTGACAGACTCGGCATATAAGCCAGTGTTGGTTTTGCCAATAGTTCCACTTTAGGATTGCTTCTCAAAGCTCATAGTGCTCTACATACCACTGATCCCTAATGGCACAATGCCTATAAAGCTTTATCACGCTTTTCTGATGGTGGATCAAAGCTTGTGCCAGCCATAAGAAAGGACGGGGAATATTAGAAATAAAGCTTTTTTATACAAGTGTTGATCTCTGAAGAGTTACCTGGGGTGGATCACTTTTCAGACGGTGTTTGACAGGTGATGAAGAGGCGATATGCTGATATGTAATATGACAAAGCAAACTTTTGTCATGCCTGTTTATCTTGTAACTATTATCATTGCCTTTAGACTCTTGAAGTCCTCAGGGTATTTGAGGTTCTATTATTATAAAGGGTAAAGATGTGCGTAAACACAACTACATATACAAACCTCATTGGAACTACTATCACATCACTATTTGTGTATTTTATTACATGTACAATGATTCAATTTGACATTTATCAAGCCTCATTTGACAGACTTCCTATATTTTCCTTTTCTATGTTGAAACCCAGCACTCAATAGTGTTCTTGCCTGGGGTGCATTTTTTCCCCACCAATGTCTAAGCTTCTGCTTACCTATGTTTTGACTGATACCTCCACTTATCCATAGAGATGAATGGAGCTTGTCATCCATGCCGGAAACAAGTTACAATGAAAAGGGAGCTCAGAACAAAGACCCGTGTCTTCAAAATGCAACTCATTGCACGTCCAAACGAGCCCTTGTTCAGGGAGCGTCGTTTTTCGGTTAGCTCTTTCGCCAAGCAGAGAAAACAGAAGTTCAAGGGCAATCTCAATTTTCCACCTTAGACCACAACTAAGCCTAAGCAACACTCAAAATTGTTTTAAAATATTGCCTATGTTCAATGGGCAGTGAAGGGTGTGGCAACAAGATAGAATGAAGAATTAAAGCAGTATTAAGACTTGGTTCACACCTATGCAGTTTGCAGTTTGCATATTCCAGGTGCATTTTGCTTTTTTCAATACACATTTATGATCCATTGAAGTCTATGGAACCAAAAACCAGAAAAAAGTCCCTGGCCCTTTCCATAAAAAGCACAGATGTGAACGTGACCCATAGGAAACCATGTTAAATGGACTGTAGTGTGTTTCTGCAAAACTGAAAATGTACTAAAAAATGCATAGATGTCTAAACCCAAAAGCAAACATGTATTCTATTGTTAGCTTACCAATTCTTAGATGTGATGGCTGTATTTGTTTCCTTTTAAGGCTTTCTTTCTTCTATTGTCATCTGGTAAGTCAGCCAGTAAGGCTCGATTCACATCTATGCATGTTGCTTTTGAGCGTTTTTGGAGGTTTTTTTGTGATGCTTGCCACGTTTTTGAGCAGCGTTTTTACAGCGTTTTTGCAGCGTTTTGCATTTTTTTTTAGACTGTATACAGTCTAAAAAAAAAAGCCAAAAACGCAAAACACATCAAAAACGCTGTAAAAATGCTGCAAAAACGCTGCACTTGCATTTTTGATGCTGGTCCATTGAATTCTATTACATGCAAAACGCTGCATTTTGCATGAAAAAAGTCCCTGACCCTTTCCAAAAACGCAGAGGTACAAAAAGGCATTGATGTGAACATTTTCCAAAGGAACCCATGTTAAAAAATTCCCATGCATTTCTGCAAAATGCAAAATGCATCAAAAAATGCGCTAGTGTGAATGGAGCCTAAGTCTGTTATTTTTCACAGCACAAACTCTCCAGGAAATATGTATCAGTTTACATGTATGGGACAAACTTAACACTGACAGAGGTGATTAAAATGATCAGCTTTTATTTATGCATGCAATACCTTTATCCCAAAAGGACAATAAATTGTTTGCTGCAACTAATTATAAAGTGTGAGCTAGAGTTTGGCTTTAGTTTGTTAGTGTATCTGAATCTGCTAATACATTTAACACTATCATCCACCCAGACTGACAATGCTGCTGGCTGCTGTGCCTCCTGTTCTCATCCCACCAGAGTTGTGTCCCACTAATATAGGAGGTGTGTTACTGGCCAGATCACCAGGGGAAAAAATGAAGAAATTAAAATCAATATAGCCACAACGTCTAATGATCGGTAGCTGCAATATAATACATTTTTTTGGTTTGGGGTTTTACTGCTTTAAGGTTGAGCATTCATCATAATGATCGAGGCTTATGTATTCTCACACTGGCTAACTATGGAGGTACAGTATATGCACTGCTTTAGCATCCCTGGTGTCAAACTAGCTTTGAAAGAATTATTTAAATTAAAGTGGTTCTGAAGGCTGAGGGTTTTTTTTTACCTTCATGCATGAAGGTAAAAAACCTTCAGTATGCAGCTCCCACCGCAGCCCCCTCTAATACTTATGGCTTGTTATAGGGGCAGGAACACCAGCAGGGGACCAGAGAAGAGGAGAATCGGGGCTGCTCTGTGCTAAACCATTACAGAGCAGGTAAGTATAACATGTTTGTTATTTAAAAAAAAAAAAAACTTTAAAATCACTTTAACCACTTGAGTCCCTGAGCCTTTTCCTACTCAATCCCCTTAAAGTGGAGTTCCACCCACTTTTACAACTCTTAGCATCCCTCACTAAACTGTGCACTGTAAACGAACTGGATATTTTTTTTTATTTTTTTTCTCAGCACCTACTGTTTATCTGCTGTATTCATTTTTCACTTCCTCCTCCCTGGCCGTGGCCCATCGCATCATTTCCTGTTTGCAATGCCTTCTGGGAAGGGGCGGCAACTTCCTCTGACCCTGCCGTTGCTATGGAAACCTGACCTGAAACCTATTACACCGCTTGTGCTGCACTGAGCATGTGCGAGATCTGCAAGGATGAGATCCAGGAAGAAATACAGTCTGGCTTCAGATGCCCACACTTAAAATGGCCACAGCCTGCTGTAAGTTTATAAAATAACAAATTACTGCTATAAACTAACAAAACAGACCTTAGTTTACAGTCTAACTTTACTAGAATACATTAAGCTTGTGTATTATAGGGGTATTTTTATTTAAAAAGTATAATTTTGGCCGGAACACCACTTTAAGTCACAAAGCACCATGTACCTTTAAGCAATGTTGTATTCACTTTTTTTTTTTTCAGGTCAGATAGATAGTGCTTCAATTTGGTAGCAGATTTGGATACAATTTTTTTTTTAATCTACTAGGTTAATTTGAAAGAAATAGTGAAAAAATAGAAACAAATAAGTGTTTTCCCTGTAATGTTTCCAACTCAACGTAAATGTAATTTTTGCATCCTCAGATATTTACTTCAAACTATAAATGTAAAAAGCGTGATTTTCAAATAATCAAAGAAGAATGGTAAGGTTTGAAGTTAATATTTGTATTTTCCTTTAGGCTATGTTTCCACTATTGCGTCCCCAAAGTCGCGCGATTTTGCCGCGATTTTTTACCGCGATTTTACCGCGACTTTTTACCGCGATTTGAAGCAATGCCTGTGTCTATGGACCACAAGTCGCATCAAAGTGGGACCAAAGTAGTGCAGGGACTACTTTGAAGTCGCTGCAACTTGAAGTCGCACATATATGAACGGTACTCATTGGAAATCATGGGGTACAATTTGTCATGCGACTTTTCAGTCCCAAGTCGCATGAAAAGTCGCACTAGTGGAAACATAGCCTTAGAGTGCTCAAGCCTCCATACTGACAGGATTGCAGAAACATTGTATTTGCAGTGATTTGCTTCAAGGAGTGCTGTGTAGCAGGATTGGAGGCCCAGGAGCTGATCGTTTCATCTCATGAGCTTAGTGATGGACTCCAGACATCTGACTGAGCACCAGCTGTTCTAGCACTAAAAGTCTCGGGATCCACCAGAGTCTTGATGTTTTTTTTTAACCACTTGCCCTCCGGAAGTTCTACCCCCCTTAACGACCAGGCCATTTTTTGTGATACGGCACTGCGTTATTTTTAACTGGCAATTGCACAGTCGTGAGACATTGTACTCAAATAAAATTGTCCTTTTTTTCCTCAAATAGAGCTTTCTTTTGGTGGTATTTGATAACATCAGCGGTTTTTATTTTTTGCGCTATAAAAAAAAAAAAAAAGACCAACAATTTTGAAAAAAATTTTTTTTGACTTTCTGCTATAAAACATATCCATTAAAAATTTTACAGAATCTAATTTCTTCATCAATTTGGACCAATCTGTATTTTGCTACATATTTTTGGTTAAGAAAATCCCAATAAGTGTAAATTGCATGGTTATAGCATCTACAAACTATGAGATATATTTATGGAATTTTTGTTTATTTTTTTTTTTACTAGTAATGACGGCAAACAGCAACATATAATGGGACTGCGATATTGCGGTGGACAAATTGGACATGAACTGACACTTTTGACACTTTTTGGGGACCAGTGACACTAATACAGTGATCAGCGCTAAAAAATATACACTGTCACTGTACTAATCACATTGGCTGGGAAGGGGTTAACATCAGTGGGCGATCAAAGGATTAACTGTGTGCCTAGCCTGTTCTTACTCACTATGGTTGAGGTGCTTAGACTGGGGAAGCATTGATCCATGTTCTTGCTTTGCAGGAACACAGGATCAATGCCTTCCCTACTGACAGAATGGTAATCTTCCTTGTTTACATAGGCAGATTGCCTTTCTGGCTCTCTGCCTAATGATCGGTGGGTGCCGGCGGACATCGAGTTTGTGGTACCCGCAGATCAGCTCCCACTGTGTATAATCACATCGGGAGTGGGTTGACGGAGGCGCGCATGTGCGTCCCAAACCCGGAAGTGCAGGGTCACGTACTAGATATGTGATTCTGCACAGCAGAGCCACCTTGCCACTGTATATGTAAGTTAAATGTTCAGTAAGCAGGTAAATAAAATAGCACTAGTGCAGTTTTAAAATGGCACCTAGGACTCAAGTGGTCAACCTGAAATCTCCAACCCATAAATAAAGAATAAAAAAAAAAAAAAAAAAAAACACCATAACAAAAAGGTAGTATCCATGACAGAAAAACAACAGTAATTGGTAGTGCACACACAGTTGTGCAAAATACAACCGTTAGCATAAGATGAGTAAAATTGTGATACAAGGAGGTAACAGCAGAGTCATAGTGTGTGTAGGCGTAGCCTCCCTGACGGTTTTCCCGAGTGTGGCTCGGGGTTAAAAATCAGGACCATTAGCGGTAACCCCGAGCCACACTCGGGATTACATCGCAGGATCCTGGTGTGGCTTTACTTACCTTGTCCCCGGGATCCTGCGATGTCCCCCGCAGTGTCCGTGGGCTCTGTCCTCGTCCGAAGCCTCTCCTTGCCAGGCTCCGTTCCCTGCGAGCGGGGCGGAGCCTGGCGGCAAATTCAAAAAAATTTCAAAATCATAACACATACAGTACTGTAATCTTACAGATTACAGTACTGTATGAAATTATTTCACATCCCTTTTGTCCCCAGTGCTTTGGCCATTGCCCTGCATGCAGTTTTATGTTATATATACTGTTCTTTCTGCCTGGAGACTGGAGATTGTCCATAGCAACCAAAAAGTGTCCCTTTACGTCAAAAGTGGCTTTAGACCAGCTAGAAAACAGCGATAGTAAATTAGAACACTTGCAGAATTGAGCGATAGTGAATCGTGGGGAAATTTATTTTATTACTATTTATTTTTATTTTTTTTTAATTATTTATTTTTATTTATTATATTATAATTTATGTTTTTGTGTTTCAAACTTTATCATACCCGGGATATCTACTAGACTCTTGTTTGGACAGATTTAAGTGTGTTATTGTTAAGAATTAAAGACCTACAATATAAAACGCCAAATTTCCATGCAAAATAATTGTACCGCTTTCAGCACCTAAAATCCGAAATAATCATACCGCCAGGGAGGTTAAAAGGCTATCCATGACATAGCAACCAAGGGAGAGCTGATAATGGCTCCCTTTCCGTAGACCAAAGGGGTAAGGCCCTAGGCACCAGACAGTGTAGACTAGGTCACAGAAAAAAAATAATAATACATGAATAAGATAGAGGAGGGGGCAGAAGGGGAGAGAAGTGAAGGAAAAGGAGGGAGGGGGTGGGAAAAAAATGGCATGTTGTATTGGTATATCCAAATGGGGAGCACCAGTAAGCACTCTTCAATAAGCAGGATGTACATCAAAGAGGTCTTTCCCCTCTTCAGAGTAGACAAACATGTTCCACACATTTCAGGTTTTGAAATACCTCTCACAATTATGCTGCGCGGTAAGCACTAGATCCTCCGTCTGGTTTAGTTCTTCTACTCTGTGAAGCTAGAGGCCTATGGTCGGTGGCTGCAGACATTTCCAAGTAAGAGGAATGCATGATTTGGTGGATGGTGGATTATAGATCTCTTGTAAATTATAGCTGGGATATTTGAGACATGACAGAGAAAAAAGGCTGGGTCTTCTGGCACCGCATGGTCCACAAATTTTTGGACAATCTGCCGAACCTCTTTCCAGTAATGGTCAAGCTTAAGGCAGGACTAAAGTTAATCCCTCCTTCATATTGGTCAGCCACGATGGCTTCATGGGGTCATAGCCTATCCCAATTCAACCATAATCAGTTGGAATGTGTGAGAATCAAATCTGGTTCTGTGTACCTTTTAGATAAGTGTGCATTGTGCCACTAAAACAAAAAATGACCTATTTATTTTGTATTGATATTTTTGGATTTTTTCCAATTACATCCTGCCAGTTTGTGATTTGCAAGAAACTTCTCATTGTAAAATCTGAAATCTGGTCAAACTGTGTATTTTGGTAATGTCTAGTCAAGATGAGTTAGTGTGTTCTGTGTGCATGAATTTTCTTGGAATAAAAAAAACAAAAACAAAAAAAAAGAAACCATGTAGACAAGTTGATTTTTTTTATTACTGAATCAGGCAGCAAATGACAAACAATTAGAATTCCCTAAGCATCGTTTCCAAAAATGGAGAGGACCAGCCCTTCTAGATTGCGAGGAGCATCATAGAAAAATCTTTAAATTATATTAAAGGATTTTATTCATCCCCTGCAAAAATAAAGTAATCTACAGTTTCTGCTCTCGATAGTAAGTTTAGTGCAAGAAGAAACAAAGCTTTAAACCACATTTGTAGCTTGATAAAAATGAATGTCCCCATCGACCACTCACCTTTTTTAATTTCTAAGGGTGCCTTTGAAGTACAGTGACATTGCATTAAATGTGATTACATCATCACACCAAATAAGTCTCTGATCTGCAAAATACACCTGTGACTACATGCAAATACAAATCCATAGCATACAATCATTATTTCCAAGTTTTACAATAGGACATATGTTATTCAGAAAAGGCCTGACACTAGCTGTATTCTTTTACTGTTCTGGGAATGTTTCCTGTGATAACCGGGACACTAATGTGTACAAGCACTCGCCCTTCTGAAACATTAACCAATGCTTGTTATCACCAAGTGCAGTGCAAATTCCCACTGAAAATAGTCAATATTGTCCCGTGGCGGTTAGTGAGCCCACTGTTTTGAGTCAGAACACAGATTAGAAGAGATTGTTTTTGTAATTCCAATACGACAAAACAGGACAGGGGAAGGGATCGAATCCAGATTTTATATAAGCCATATGCAGTGCAAATAAATCTGAACTTTCTTCAAGAAGTGTCCCGTCAGCATGTTACTGTGCTGACCTGCTGCTTGCCAACAAAGTCCAAAATAAAGTCCATCTCATTGTGTCCAAGGTAGAGCTCAGGCAGCTCTTCAATTCTGTCCAGACCCAATTCCAGAGCCAATGATGTCAATGTATCTTCATCAATGAGGTCTGCGTCTGTCACATTTAGGATGGGCATGTGCTGGTGGTGACTAGGTGCCATTCTGTAGGTGAGCTGACTTTGTAAAAGTCCAGGGTTGCCCATACTTGGATATCCCTGGTACGGATTGTTGAGTTTCTGAAGTTGCATAGTGGCCATAAGTTGCTGTGTTCCCATATAGGTCTGGGCTTGTCCAGGGTACATTGCTGCCGACGTATGCTGGTGCATATTCATTCTTGTCCTCAAATTTCCATCAGGATTGGTACCTCCATACTGCATCATTGGTGCTGCAATTGTGTTTCGTATTGCATGAGGAGGAACTGGAGTCTGCATACCGTTCATGTTCATCCTGTAGTTGGGATGTCCGTTGTGCATAGCGGCCATCATCATCGGGTCTGCCATCCCTATGAATCTGAGAAAATATGACAGTTGTTTAAATTGACAGTAATATATACTTCGACACAGTTAAAGTGAAACCCAAAACATTTTATTTTGCATTTTGGTTTCAACCCCCACGCAGGTTTTTTTTTCCCTTTTCATATTTTAGTAGTGTGCACAGGATAGAAAGTAAAGGGACATTTCCAAAAAAAGTGGAGAAATTCCTCCCTAAGACCTAAGACACCCAAGTAGGTGTCTTAATTGGAAAACGTGTTCTAAAAAATAGTTTTGTGTTCAGCTATATGGGGGGGATTCACTAGGACTGGAGATGGCAAAATCTGGTGCAGCTGTGCATGATAGGCAATGAGCTTCTGACTTCAGCTTGTTCAATGAAGCTTTGACAATAAAACCTGGAAGCTGATTGGTTTCTTTGCAGAGCTGCACCAGATTTTGCACTCTCCAGTTTTAGTTAGAGCTGGTTCACACGGGGGCGACTTGTCAGACGACTTAGCCGCCTGACAAGTCGCCTCCCGTTCTGTACAATGGAACCGTTCTAATCGGAGCGACGCAAGTCGCTCCGACTTAGAAAAAGGTTCCTGTACTACTTTGGGGGCGACTTGGGGCGACTTGCATAGAGTTCTATACAGAAGTCGTTTTGCAAGTCGCCGTGGCAGTCGTGTGCAGGTCGCCTCGGCGAGGCGACCTGCAAGTCATGCCGCCCCTGTGTGAACCGAGCCTTAAGCAGCCCCTATGTGTTATCTACAGTTGATGTTGAAGAGTGACAGGTAAACTGTATAGTGTTGGTGGCAGGAGTTGTTAACAAGGGGTATATCATATATCAGCTTTCAGTAATTAATATTAATACTATAATCAAATAAAAATAAACTTTTTGCAAGGCAGATTGTTTTTGGTATTATGAATGAAACGTTCAAAAATAATAAAGTGGCACATCACCATTAGGCCTAATGCACACAGGACTTTTTATTCCAACCCTGGATTCCTTTGCCCTAGGGCAAGAAAAGCAGCACAAAAGAACGTTTGTAAAGCCGCATTTTGCAAACACGTTTAGGTGTAACAAATGTTTGGGCATGCATTCATTTGGCCAGAAAATGTATTTATTCTGACCATTAAAATGAATGCTCAGGTGCTGGAAGCTACTAGTGCTTAGACATATCTAGCATTTTTTCCACCAAAACGTTCCTCTCCTGAACATGCAAGTGATGTTTTTTCTTTCTGCCTCTGAACACCTGTAAACATATATTATATTACCAAAAGTATTGGGACACCTACCTTTACACGCACATAACATTTAATGGCATCCCAGTTTTAGTCTGCAGGGTTCAATATTGAGTTGGCCCATCCTTTGCAGCTATAACAGCTTTAACTCTTCTGGGAAGGCTGTCCACAACGTTTAGAAGTGTGTCTATGGGAATGTTTGACCATGCTTTTCTTCCAGAAGCACATTTGTGAGGTCAGGCACTGGTGTTGGATGAAAAGGCTTGGCTCAAGTCTCCGCTCTAATTCATCCCAAAGGTGTTCTATCGGGTTGTGGTCAGGACTCTGTGGATGATTTGGACCAGTGCACAAAGCAAGGTCCATAAAGACATGAATGAGCGAGTTTGGGGTGGAGGAACTTGACTGCCCTAAGCTCAGCCCGATAGAACACTTTTGAGATGAATTAGAGCGGAGACTGCGTGCAAGGCCTTCTCGTCCACATTAGTGCCTGATCTCACAAATGCACTTATGGAAGAATAGTGAAACATTCCCATAGACACACTCCTAAACCTTGTGGACGGCCTTCCCAGAAGAATGCCATTATTGCAGTTAATGCCTAAACCAGGGGTAGGCAACCTTTTGAGCACAATGTGCCGAAAAATGTTTTCAAAGAAATAGAGCGTGCCGATTTTAGAACAAAAAAAAGTCAACTTCACACTCTCAATCACGAAAAGGTTTGTTTTATAAAGTAAATGCTGTAAACTACTTTAGTAGTGAGAAATTAACAGCCTGCACTCTTACACCTCAGATCAGCCCCCATTCCTGCAACTCCACACCTCAGATCACTGTCAAATCTGTTTCACGACTGCAACTCCCTGCTCATCTGCCCCATCACTGCACTACCCTGCTCATCTACCCCACCTCTGTACCCTTCTGCTCCTCTGGCCCACCGCTGTAACCCCCTTTCTCATCTGCCCCACCAATGTACCCCCTTTCTCATCTGCCCCACCAATGTACCCCCTTTCTCATCTGCCCCACCACTGTAACCCCCTGCACATCTGCCCCACCTCGGTACTCCACCTGCTCATCTGTCCTACCACTGTACCACCCCGCTCTTCTGTCCCACCCTGCTCTTCTGTTCCACCACTGTAACCCCCTGCTCATCTGCCCCACAAATGTCCCCCCTTTCTCATCTGCCCCACCACTGTACCTCCCTGCATATCTGCTCCACCGGTGTACCCCCATGCTCTTCTGTCTCACCGCTGAACCACCTTCTCACCTGTCTTAACACTGAACTTATCTGCTCATCTGCCCCACCACTATAACCCCCTTTCTCATCTACTCCACTACTGTACCCCCTGCACATCTGTCCCACCACTGTACCCCCTGCTCTTCTGCCCCACCACTGTAACCCCTTGCTCATGTGTTCCACCAATGTACCTCCTTTCTCCCCTGCACATCTGCCCCACCGCTGTAACCCCCTGCTCATCTGTCCCACCAATGTACCTCCTTTCTCCTCTGCCCCAACACTGAACCCCCCCCTGCTCATCTGTTCTACCACTGTAACCCGCTGCTCATCTGCCCCATTACTGTACCCCCCTGCTTTTCTGTCCCACCACTGAACCCCCTTCTCATCCCTCCCACCACTGTAACCCCCTGCTCATCTGCTCCATCAATGTAACCCCCTGCTCATCTGTCCCACCAATACACCTCCTTTCACATCTACCCCCCTGCTTTTCTGTCCCACCACTGAACCCCCTTCTCATCTACCAAAACTGTTTTTATTATTACATTGGGTGTTGTGGATAATGGATAGAGCCTTGGTTATAAGATCTTCTAAAAATTCTATCGATGTTTTGTGGCAACAGATTACTGGGAATGTCATTTATCCAGTTCGTACAAATATGTGTTTTTCCCAGAAGAGCTATTACAATACTGAGACCAATCAAGTGACTATAATAGGCAGAAACTGCCACACGGCAAAAGGTTTAAACATATGTAATATGCTTTTTTTTTTGCCTTTCAACAAAAAGTGGCTTTTCACTTTAAGGCAAAGTACAAACAAGCACAAAAAGAGATTGCATTCCTGGCTCACTCTAATGAAAGTCCCTGGGTGCACAATACAAAAGATTTGTATTGAGGTGGATGTAATACGCACAAGTATTTTGGCCTCTTGCATTCCAGGCATAAAAAAAAAAATGCTGCTTATACAGGCGTTTGGCGTTTTAATTTTTTCTTTCAGTCTGTAGAAGCAACTCTTGGTTAGCCCATGTGTCTGTGCACATTTGGGAATTTACACACATTTTTGAAGAGGAGCGTTTACAGACTGAAACAAAAACGATCACATGCACATTTTTGAGAGCAGCTTTTGGGCAGGAAAAATGCTGGATGCGTGTTTGGCATTTTTGGTTATAATGAAAAAGGACCCGAGGGGAATGTTTTGGGAAAAAAACACTTATAAACCCAAACCCACATACACGTGCATAAATGCATGTGCAATATGAGCCATTATGAGTTTAATTAATGCCTGAAGTTTTGCCATTTTTTTCAGGCACCTAGTGCTCACAAACCCTTAGAAAAAAAGTCTTTCTGCATTGTTTTACAGAACGCAACTTTTTCAATGAGTAGCAGCAATACATCCAAATCTAGTGCTCATGTACATATAACTAATATTTACAGAATCTTGCTAGTAGTACATTCCGCACCTATATAACCATAGCACTTTCCTTTTCCTACTTCCTGCCCAGTGATCCTATTGACTCTGCCGGCAACCTCATAAATGGATGGTAACATGGAAGCAATGTCGGGACAAGGCCATCCAGAGCCCAGGGCAAAGATGCCAAACTGCAGCACCCCCCTTCACTTAGGGTCAGGGTGCCCATATCCCTGTGACAAACCTTTACGCCCAGGGCAGCCGCCCCTCCTGCCCACCCCTTGTCCCAGCCCTGCATGCAAGAATAGGTTCAGCCACAGAAGCCTTTATAAATAACCTCTAACGTGTCAGTTCTG
The DNA here is from genome assembly GCA_037952925.1 of Lithobates clamitans. NCBI lineage: Eukaryota > Metazoa > Chordata > Amphibia > Anura > Ranidae > Lithobates > Lithobates clamitans. The sequence goes on from JBBGZY010001677.1 coordinate 1,311,871, forward strand.
TGAAATTCTTTTATATTTATGTACCTTAAAGGAGCCAACATTACTACTTCATGGGTGGAATCCAATTATGACCAGGGTGCTATCTACATATTTATATAGAAATTACAAACTATGTAGTACTGTACAAAGTAAGTTACACCAACAAAAAACAGCATCTGGTCAAAAGGAGCTTACAGGCCTTTAAGGTCCCTGACAAAGTTATACAAACACAATCAAATTCCTTAGCTAGTTTGTATAGAAGCTGATTAGTGTACAATCAGAAGTTGGGACACCTGAGCAACCTTCAAAGATGTAGGATGAGCATACAAACTCCATGCAGCTGTTGTACTTTGTAGGATTTGTGCTGAGGACATAGTGCTGAAAGACAAGACTCTAAACACATAGCTATCATGTTGCTCTCTATAGACGTTCCTCCCAACACTCAAGGGTGTTTTCCCAGCACTCCTTTTTTCAAGATCATCTTTAGTTTTCATTTACCCTTGTGAAATATAGACAGCAATATGCAAATATAGACCTTAAAAGAAAACTGCAGTGAATAAATATGAAAGCTGCCATTGTGAACCTATCTTTTTAGAAAATATTGGCTGCCTGGCTGTCATGCTGATCCAAAGGCTTCACTGCTTAATGAAGTATTAAACAAGTATGCACATTTTTAAACTGAAGTTTTTGCATAGTTATTTTCGATCAATGTAAGCATGAATATCTCATACCTGACTGATCCCTGTATAAACCGCAAATCACTGTAGTAGTCGCTACTACTACAGTGATAGCAGTAGTCTTCTCTTCCGTGTCCAGCACCGAGCTGCTGCAATTCTGAATAGTAACCACAGGGGGTTGCTTGCTCGTTACTGTTGACCTCAAAGAAAGCCTTGTGTATAATATATATATATATATATATATATATATATATATATATATATATATATATAGGATATATAGAGCATCCTCTGATTGGATGAGGTGGAGAGGCGGGGCAGTGAAGTCACAATCCCCACCATGTCCAATCACGGCGCAGAAGACTGCTAGTATTACTGTAGTAGTGAGCTTGTTCTATTGAAGAAATAACAGACCTACTGGCTGAATCACCAGATGAAAATAGAAGAAAGCCTAAAAGAAGTAATACAGTCATCACATCTAAAAATTGATAAGCTGCAATATAATAAATGTTTGCTTTTGGCTTTATTACCGCTTTAAGCTCTACCATATCTGCATGTGTGTTCCAGGTCAGGGACACCGCAAGTATTGAAGCTAGTGAATTAACATGGCACTTAAAGTGGTTGTAAACCCATTACAACCACTTTAACCTACAGGTAAGCCTAGATTAAGGCTTACCTATAGGTACAAGAAATATCTCCCAAACCTAAAAGGTTCAGGAGATATTTGCAGGAATAGCGGCAGCGCATGCACCGTAGAAATTGGGCACAGGCACACTGAGCGTGCCGTTTCTAACGGCGATCAAGCGCGCGAATGGCGTCATCGCGGCTCCAGCCAGTCACAGAGCCTGAGCTGCGATAACCGGAAGTCACTCCGGGATAGACGGCGGTGTCGGAGGAGGCGAACAAGGGCCGTTGCCAGGGCTTTAATCTCAGGTAAGTCATTCATAATGAGGTAGTATGCTATGCATACTAGCTTATTATGCCTTTGCCTTGCAGGGTGTATTTTTTTTTTAAGAGGCTTTACTTCCTCTTTAAGCTGGCCACACTGACACACTAGGAGGTTTTGGTATCAACTTATATGAAAATTCCCATCAGTGTATTCTATGAATGGATGAATGTTATTCCAAAGAACCTACTTTTTAACATTTGATTTTAATGTGAATGGACTTTCCCAAGCGAAAACCACATTCACTGTTGAAAAAAAAAAAATGTTCATTTGAGGAAAATTTTCTATCCTGCTCCTTTCTGTGACTGCAGTCGAAAACAATGTTGATTTGACTACACTAACATTTAGGAAGCTGAACAAAGACTCCTAAAACAGTTTTTTTTTAAATTCTACTAGTATAGCTCAAGCTTTAAGAAACTAGTATTTTCAGAAAGGGTGGTCAGCACTGGAGCTTTTGCAAAGGTTTGTATTAAAAAAGATGTTGCTTTTAAAAAAAATATTTCTTGTCATTTAGATGCAAATTTGTTAACATACTTTATTTGCCAAAAGATATACTTTTCAGAGACACCTTTTTCAAAAGGAACATGTCTATTTTAGAACATTCCTCCTACATACCACTGTTTATATCTGCCTTTGTTCTCACCTCCCACATTCCCCCTAGAATAGCTATCTAGTTGACATAAAAATCTCTACAGCCTCAGAGATTAACAACAATATCCTGGATCAGTTAACTTGATCCAACTATAAAATTCTGATTATGGAGCAATACATGTTACTAAGAAAGTAAGGATTACAGTATATCTAAAGCCAACCTTTTTTTTTTGTTTTGTTTTTAAATAGAGTAAGATATATTTAAACCAGCTTTCATGTTTTTTTATTTCTCTTCTTGCTGTCTGGGTACAAAATTTTCATTACCTCCTGTCCTGAGACACAAGAGGAAATTCAATGTATTTATTTATTTATTTCAGGTACTTATATAGCGCCGTCAATTTACGCAGCGCTTTACATATACATTGTACATTAGTCCCTACCCTCAAGAAACTTACAATCTAAGGTCCCTAGCTCACATTCATACATACTAGGGAAGTCATTTTTGTCTTGTCACTGGAGCAAGTGTACCCATTTGAAGATTTCCCCCCATTTCTTTTTCCAGTGACTACTCAAGATTTTGATTTTCCATCACTTTCAGCCCCAGTCACAATGTTCACCAGGAAAAACAGAGAGGTTGAATTTCTCCAGCAGTCACACAGACAGTAATAAAAACTTGTAATACAGAAAACCACACAGCCAAACCTCATGTAGACCCATCTATAGTGGATAGTGGGACAGCTAAAACTGAGTCACCATAAAATACTAAAATCAGAAAAAAAGCCAGCTTGATATCTAGAGTAACCATTTACTGAAAGCCATCTTGCCAACTTGACATCTGCAGTAACCGTTTAATGGAAAGCCATCATGCTAACTTGACATCCAGAGTAACCGTCTACTGAATGCCATTATACCAACTTGACATCCAGAGTAACCGTCTACTGAATGCCATTATACCAACTTGACATCCAGAGTAACCGTCTACTGAATGCCATTATACCAACTTGACATCCAGAGTAACCGTCTACTGAACGCCATTATACCAACTTGACATCCAGAGTAACTGTCTACTGAACAGCATCATGCCAACATGACATCCATAATACCCATTTACGGAAAGCCATCATGCCAATCTGACATCCAGAGTAACCATTTACTGAACACCATTATACCAACTTGACATCCAGAATCATTGTTTACTGAAGGGCATGAAAGTCAACAGTCTAACTTGACATCTACATTAACCATTTACTGAAAGCAATCATGCCAGCTTGACATATAAAGTAACTATTAATTGAAAGCAATCAAGCCAACTTGACATCAACAGTAACTGTTTACTGAATGCCATTATACCAACTTGACATCCAGAGTCATTGTTTACTGAAGGGCATGAAGGCCAACATGCCAACTTGACATCTAGAGTAACCATTTACTAAAAGTTATCAGGCCAACTTGACATCCAGAGTAACAGTTTACTGAAAGCCAACATGCCAACTTGATGTATAGAGTAACTATTTATTGAAAGCCATCATATGAACTTGACATCCAGAGTAACAATTTAGTGAAAACAATCATTTCAACGTGACATCCAGAATAACTGTTTACAGAAAGCCATCGTGCCAACTTGACATTCTGAGTAACCATTTAATGAAAGGCATCATATCCACTTAACGTCTCGAGTAACCATTTACCGAAAGCCATCATGCCAATGTGAAATCCAGAATAACCGTTTAAGGAAAGCCATCATGCCAACATGACATCCAGAGTAACCGTTTACTGAACCCCATTAAACCAACTTGACATACAGAGTCACCGTTTACTGAAAGGCATCATACCAACTTGGTGTCTAGCATAACCATTTAGTGAAAGCCATCATGCCAACTTGACATCCAGAGTAACCATTTACTGAAAGCCATCATGCCAACTTGACATTCGGAGTAACAATTTAGTGAAAACAATCATTTCAACGTGACATCCAGAAAAAACGTTTATAGAAAGCCATCGTGCCAACTTGACATTCAGAGTAACCGTTTAATGAAACGCATCATATCGACTTAACGTCTCGAGTAACCATTTACCGAAAGCCATCATGCCGATGTGAAATCCAGAATAACCGTTTAAAGAAAGCCATCATGCCAACATAACATCCAGAGTAACCGTTTACTGAACCCCATTAAACCAACTTGACATACAGAGTCACCGTTTACTGAAAGGCATCATACCAACTTGGTGTCTAGCATAACCATTTAGTGAAAGCCATCATGCCAACTTGACATCCAGAGTAACCATTTACTGAAAGCTAGCATGCCAACTTGACATGCAAGCCCTATATTAATATAAAACACCAACCCTTTAGGTATGTGGATCTTCTTTATCAAGGTGACAAGCAGAGACATCTTGTCCTGATATGGGACCTAAGTAAACAGTTACTCAGGACATCAAGTTGGCCTGCTGGCTGGATTATTTTTATGGTTTGGTAATAAAAGTCTGACAGGGGATCTAACCCCCCTTGTACTCTAAAATATATAAAAAAGGCTTTAGATACTTTCCATTGAACTGAACTCATGTCTGAACTGTAATCTGTGTACTGACTGGAAAGAAATAGTGGTTAATGTATCTAAATATAATTACTGTATGTAGCAGGATGATTTTTCAGCTTCCTGTCCCTGGGAAAACTAGCAAATTAGTAATTGTGACTCAAACCCCACTACAATTCTTAACTGCCACCCTATCTACATGTCAGGGTTGTTGACTGATAGCAGTTTATTGAAGCACAACAGATGCAGGGAAGCCAGGTTTTGTGAAACATGACATTATCATTATCTCTGTTATACATAACATAACTTCCAATTTTTGATGGTGTTTGAGATACCAGAGCTAATAAACAGGCTGCAATTTCAAATGTTAATGAGTTAACTTAAACAGACTTATGTTTCCCCAAAAATGATTCAATGTAAGTGTTCGATATTCTTAATACAAAGCAGAAATGACCACATGTTAATGCATTGTACAATGCAAATTTGTAATGCAATGTATAGGTCTGAAGGGGGCCCCAGATCGTAAAAAAAAGATTGATTGAATTAACATATATGGAAGTGCCACAGAGTCTCAATTAATTAAAAATATGTATATAGCATGTGTGTGACATCAAAAGAAATGCCCCAAAATGACCATGAAGAAAACTTAGCAATGTTTGTGTCCTATCAAATACACAGGTGCTGGGGGAATCAGTTTATTTGTAAAACATCAAAGATGATAGAGTGCTTAGCTTTAGCAATGCATTTAATGAAGAGCAGTAGTAGACATGCGGAGGAGGAGGGAAGTATAGTTATAGATATCCCATGTTGTAAAGCGCTGCGCAAACTGTCGGCGCTATATAAATCCTGTATAATAATAATAATAATATAGATAGAATAGATGAGCTCGCTCACATTAGTTCCGTTAAGCTGTGGTGATTTGCACAGGCCTCAACGCGATAACAAAAAACATTTGTTTCTATATGTCCTGTTCATACCGCAAAATTGCGTTGAGGTGGGTTGCGGTGCATTGTGTAAAGATAAAAACAAAAAAGCTGTATTTTTACATAGTGCAACTCACTGCACCACACGTCACTGCACTGCGGCGTAACATGCTGCAGTGTAAAGATGTGAATAAAGTGTCATCATATGACACTTCAATAAAAGTTAAAAAATCTTTAGATTGTAAGCTCTTATTAGCAGGGCCCTCTTAACCCTCTTGTATTTTATTGTATCGTAACTGCAGCTCCCTGTATATGCTAAAGCGCTGCGCAAACTGTTGGTGCTACATAAATCCTGTATTATAATAATAATAATAAAAGGAGAAAAAAGTAAACAGTTTGATGCATTGTAACAATGCATCACACCACCCCTCATTGCTTCTACACATCGCACACCAGCATGCAGAAGTTTTAGTAAGAGCACTTTCACACTGATTCGCTTCAAAATTGTAAAATGCCTGTGTGTTAATGGAGCATTTTTGCTGTGCGTTTGCAGTGCGGTTTTTAAACATGTGACTCAATAACTGCACCAAAAAATGTTTTGTTGGGGTGTTTTTGAAGTGTTTTTCGATTTGAAGAGCGTTTTTGGGGATTTTTCAAAAATGCTGCAAGCAGGATTTTTTTCACCGCAATGGGAGCACACCGCCCCAGTATGAAGTTTAAAGGGAAGCAATTTTTCTTGAGCTTTTCAGGGGCAAAAAGTTTCATTATAGACAGGATTGTAAGTTTTTTTTTTAAATGTTACTATTTATGGTATATTTAGTTCTTAGAGGAGTCCGTCCTTACTTAAAGTGACACTAAACTCTGGTTTAAAAGAAACAAATGGATCCAAGTAAAAAAAAAGTCTATAGCTCTCAGCCTCCTTCAAATCCCTTTGTTTTGCTGCTATGATCTGACTTCCTGTTAGAGGGTGGCTACGTTCGTTCTCCATAGTCCCCCTGTATGCAGGAACATAACTGCCATCTCGTGCTTGCTTCTGAACTATTCTTATTATACAGGATTTGTATAGCGCCAATAGCTTATGCATCGCTTTACAACTTGAGGGTAGACAGTACAAATACAATACACTTTGATACAGTAGGAATCAGAGGGCCCTGCTCCTTAGAGCTTACTATCTATATGAACTATTATTCTTATTATTATACAGGATTTATACAACGCCAATAGCTTATGCAGCGCTTTACAACTTGAGGGTAGACAGTACAAATACAATACACTTTAATACAGCAGGAATCAGAGGGCCCTGCTCCTTAGAGCTTACTATCTATATGAACTATTATTATTATTATACAGGATTTATACAACACCAATAGCTTAGGCATCGCTTTACAACTTAAGGGTAGACAGTACAAATACAATACATTTTAATAAAGTAGGAATCAGAGGGCCCTGCTCCTTAGAGCTTACAATCTATATGAACTATTATTATACAGGATTTATATAGCGCCTACAGTTTGCGCAGAGCTTTACAACATTACTATGGGATTTGTAGTGCACATAGAGCAGTGTTCATGAACTAATGTGCACTGCTTGTTCTAAACAAATTAACGTAAGTGGGGGGGGGGGGGGGATTTCAGAACTCACAGTGAAGGTTACAAGGATGCAGAAAAACACAGTAAGAAATTAGTTCATTAAAAACAGATTATGGGGCCATTAAGTAGTGGATACGCGTAGAATATGTTTTGGAGAATAAGGGTTTTATTTTGCGTCACTTTAAAGGGTTTATATACTTGCGATAAAAAAAATAAAAATAAACATATTGCAATATTTTCTCCATCAGATCACCCCCCACAGTTATTACCTTTTGTATCACTTGACCCTCCCTTGTAGATTGTAAGCTCTAATGAGCAGGGCCCTCTGATTCCTCTTGTATTGAAACAGTACTGTCTGCTCTCATGTTGTAAAGTGCTGCACAAACTGTTGGCACTACATAAATCCTGTATTATAATAATAATAATAATAATAATAATAATAGAAATCACTTTTGATTAATGATATCTGAATTTGGAAAGGCTTACTATAATAATAGGAGAAGAAAAAAAAAACTAAAGTGCACAATCGGAAGCCCTCAGAACCTTTCTTACACCGGTGTGACTTTACTAAAATGCATTCTGATTGGTCACCAATTGATTACTGCACTTTGCGCTGATCATGGAAAAAGCCCGTGGCCCTTTTTCTAGCCAAACCCACGGGTTCATTAGCTTGTGTGCGCCGGCTGTGACATCTGGCTTTGAAGGAGTTAATGACATACTTACTGATCCTGTGTTGTGACACAGCTTTCGCCCTACATAATAAAGGGATTTGTTGCTCAGGGTTAAACAAAGCTGCACTTCCCAGCTTACTGCTGAGACTGGAACAATTAACTGCCTATAGGCTCGATTTACAAAAGCTCAAACACCAAGATAAGGATCCTTAATATTTTTTTTTTTTTTTAATTTAAATGACAGTTGTATTTATATAAAAAACTGCTGAGTCCAATGAGATTTGAAAATGACAGTCACATGGCTAGGAAAATAAAGATGGTTATCATTGTGTAAAGCTTTGTGTAGTGAGCCTTATGGGGAGATCTACACCATACATGCACAGAAAAGATTGTAAGCTCTTTGAGGGCAGGGACTGATGTGAATGAACAATGTATATGTAAAGCGCTGCATAAATTGACGGCGCTATAGAAGTACCTGAAACAAATAAATAAAAAATAAATAAGATCTGGGACTGTATATAAAAACAAATATCCATTGGTCAGGCTCCACAAAGCTTTGCGGATCAGCATGCATTTGGAATGTGTGCGCATTTCACACCTTACTGAGCTGCAATAATGGTTCACATGGGATTTAAATGAAAACAAAGACGTTAAACAGAAGTTTAACCCCTTACATGGCTGACCAACGCCAAATCTAAACCGATCGATCGCACAGACGCTTACTCATGCTTATAGGAAACTCTAGTGCTGCATAATAAAACAGAATAATATTTATAGCTTTTATTGTTACAGCTCAGTCATTCATTTATAGTATATAAATAAAAAAAACAACAACAACAACATATACCCAAAAACAACACACACACACAGCAATACTCACCAGAAATTGGCTCAGTTGGTTTGTCTTGTGTCTGGACTGTCAAGGCATACAGCAAAGCATCCAGAAATTCAGAAAACAATCCACCCTAGTCCTTACAACAGCTAGTGTGCTGAATAGGAATCTATAGAAAGAGAATGCAGGGAGGCGGTGGCTTCCTAGTCCCTCCCGTCACTCCTAATTGGTTGGCATGAAGCCACACAGATGTCCCTAAACGTGTGTATAGATGTGATCAACTGCTGCTTTTCAAAGGGTTGCAACTCTGACACATAGGGCTCAATTTACAAAGCGATAACAATTGTTATTTTCCGAAAACAGACGTTGTTTGCAGCGACCTGAGCTAAAAGAAACCGTCACGTGGCTAAAAATAACAATTATTATTTAAAGTTTTGTTTTTTTTTATTATTGTTGAGAGACTTGAACCTTATGTAACGTATTCAAAGATTAATGAGATATATTTTTTCAGTGGAGGAATTGTAAGTAATATTTAACCACGTCCTTTTACCCGGGCAATTAAAGTGGTATTAAACTCCACTAAAGGTTTTTTTTTTTAATGTGCCCCCGGGAGGTTTATACCATAAAGTGCTAGTATGCACAGCTTATCAGTACTTTATGATAGACTTACCAATAAAGTCTCTTCTGTCTTAAAGAACCCCTTGTGAGAGTTTTTTTTTAAATAGTTAAATACTTCTTTAAACGGGTTGTAAAGGCAGAAGGTTTTTCATCTTAATGCATTCTATGCATTCTAAAAACCTTCTGTGTGCAGCAGCCCCCCTAATACTTACCTGAGCCTCCTCTCTATCCAGCGATGTCCACGATTGCCTCAGCCATACAGGACTCGCTCTCCTGATTGGCTAAGACACAGCAGTAGCACCATTGGCTCCCACTGCTGTCAATCAAACTCAGTTAGCCAATCAGTAGAGAGAGGGGGCGGGGCCGAAACAGCAGCTCCATGTCTGAATGTATACACGGAGCTGCAGCTCGGTTCAGGTGCCCCCCGTAGCAAGCTGCTTGCTGTGGGGGCACTCAACAGGATGGAAGGGCAAGGAGCACCAGCGGGGGGACCCCAGAAGTGGAGGATCTGGGCTGCCCTGTGCAAAATCACTGCACAGAGGAGGTAAGTATAATATGTTTGTTATTTTAATAGAAAAACAAAACAGAGACTTTACAATCACTTTAAGCCAGGGGGGGGGGCAGGAAGGTCTGCCTGATCACGTGACCACTGTGATTGGCTGTCACAAAGACAGGAAGCTGTCTGCAGGGAGCACATTCTCAGCACAGCAACCTCTGCTGCCCATAAACGCATATGTGAAAAGGGAACTTTTCTCCCCTCTGTTCCTCTGTATTTTTAATCCCCGCCTAAAGTAAAACTATAGGTAAAACTTTTTTTTTTCATTTTAGATATAGTAAGGGTGGGTTATAGCCCCTGTCACTTTTTTTGCCATCTGTGTCGTATGGGGGAGATTTCCCTTCACTTCCGGTTCCAAGAAGTGACAGGAAATCACTACAAAGTGGGGTAACAGAACAATATGTATAAATAGATAAGTAATCCACATAGCGAACTTTGTGTAGAGTTATTTACTTTCATGTCATTCAGAGGACAAGGGGGCACTCTTTACATTTACAGAGATTTAACCTTCACATTCAGAAAAGCTTCTTCACAGTAAGAGCTGTGACACCTTACTTAAAGGAGAAGTACTTCTTATTTATTTTTTTCGCCCAGACATACACTTTAAACTTTTATACACCAGACAGACATACACTCTTAGGTATTTATTACCTCTCAAAGCTATATTTAGGTTCATGGCACACAAGTACTTGTTAACTTCAAGGTATAGAATTTGGTTTCTAGGAAAAAAAATGAATTTCAGTCAATGGAAGGTCTGTGTCACAGCGATTCTAGTGATTGATTGATTAAGTGATGGGATTTTTGCAGTGTTTAGAGCTAGCTACTCAATCACCTGCTTTAATAGCTGCTTGTGTAACCCAATGAAGCTGCTGATGACCATAGTAAACCAGCAATTTACAGATATATGAACGAGGATTGTAGCCTGTTAGGGCAACCACAGAAAATAGGCAGAGACTTGTAGCTACAACATTGCTGGTGTCACATGGCCCCAATGCTATTTTTATTGGGCTTTTCTGTAGGACTCAATGTACTTTACAAATCGTAAAAAAAAAACAGCATTGTTTGCTTAGTCAGGAATGACAACAGTCATAATATTCTCATGTCAAGTTCCCTTTAAGTGACGACTCATGTCTGAAGGTCATTGTTAGCCAACAAATCTTCAACGCATTTTTGCAGTCTTTTGCTTGATAATGTTCCCTTTTTTACAATCCTAACCAGCCTTGTTCTAACGTTGTTTAGATAACATCACTGGTGAACTGTCTGGTTAAATTCTTTCTCAATTCTAATAACAGATGTAACACCCTGATATCTGTTAGGAAATACTGGTATTGGCTTCTGCTGTAGTTACTGAAACAGTAATTGTTTAGTACAGTCTGTTTGCGGTTTCACAGGCTGGGAGTTTGATTACCTCCCCCTGCCTCTAGAAGAGCAAGGGGCAGGAAGATTCAGATTCCTGGCCTGAATATTTTGTAGGGCCTAACCAATCCCTGGGGAGGTGTGATTTTAGCCAGAGCCAGTATCGGGACGAGGTCATCTAGAGCCCAGGGCAAACATGTCAAACTGTGCCCCCCCCCCCAGATGTATGAGCATTATATATCAGCAAAAATTACCCCCCCCCCCAAAAAAAAATTGGGGACCTGCATGCTTACCCCCTAAACATAAATTCCCTCTCCTCTTAGGACAAATACACCCTCTGTTGATATCCACTCTCCCAGCGCAAATCTTTGGCCTCCTCATTCTCCCCTCCCAGCTCAAATCCTCTCTCTCTCCTCCAAACCCCCCCGCAAAAATCAACCCACCAATAAAATCACTCCTCCTAGCGCAAATCCTCTACCCCTCAAATTTTCCCTCCCAGTACACATCCTTTCCCCCCACTGCAAATCCCCCCTCTCAGCATAAATTCTCCACTCTCCTAGCATAAATCTCCCCTCCAAAAAAAAGTTAACTTACAGCAGCTGTTTTTGGCTGTAGACGTCTTTTTCTACAGTCGTTAAACTCTCCATGTTATCCTATGTGTCCATGCACACATAGGCTGTTATCAGCAGTTTTGGGCAGTAAAAAAAAAAAAACCTAAAACTAGTGGGTTCTGAGAGACGTTTTTCAGTTGTAAAAACGCTCTAATGCTGATAAACGCTGATAAACGCTCAAAAACGTCGCTCACCAGTGTTTTTTTAACATTTTTGATCCATTTAAAAAAACATTTTTTTTTCTTTAAAAAAAAAAGCAAAGAACGCTAAAACGCTAACACGGAAAACTGCTAAAAAACGCTATTGCAAAAACGTTGAAAAAAATTTGAAAATCTCACTGCAAAGCTACTGACGTTTTTATGATGTTATTTTAACGTCCAGTGTGCATGAGGCCTAAGGCTCAATTCACAAAGCTTTAATACAAGGGTTAGTATCCTCATTTTTTATTTATGTGACTGTCATTTTCAACTTTTATTGGACCAATCTTAAAAATAACTTTTTGAAAATAGGAATTCTTTTTCTGGTGGATAAACTTTGTGAATTGGGGCCAATTTAAAATGCTACTCTTCTTCCTATATTTGTGTATATGTACAGCATATGTCATTGTGCACGAGTTTATAATGGGAAAAGGATTATAATGAATAATTTGCAAACTGCCCCTTTACCCATGTTGACAAAAATATTGGATTTGGGAGCCTGCTGTGACTTCCTAATGACTTGTAACCAGCTCCCTACTGCACATGCATGGGGAAGGGAAAGCACTCCTGCAGCCTTCTGGGACATGTGACATGTATCCCAGGAGGCTGCAAGCCAGGGAAGAGGGGTGGAACGAGAAGACAACATCCTTGCTAAAGGCCAAAGCAATAAAGAAGTGGGAGCTAGCGTTGCCACCTGTCTGGGATTCACCTGGACAGTCCGGGTTTTGAATCATGTGTCTGGGTTTCAGGCGGACTGAAACCTGGACACATTATTCTGACCAGACTGTGGCTTCCCAAGTAACCAAGTCATACACAAATCTGTTGCCATCCAGGAGCTGTGGGCAGCTGTCTGGGGGCAGGACGATGATGTCAGCAAGAGCAATTTGGCAATACCCAGCGTTTGCTGCGGCACGATATGCCCACTGCATTTCTACTCTCCTTGGGGCACCCAAAGGTATCCTCCCAGACCGCTAAAGTGTTTGGGTTTGGTTTGAAGAAAAGGTGGCAACCCTAGTTGGAGCACAGGAGTTTGAAAGCATACTTGCTACCCAAAGGGGAAAAAAATAAAAATAGACAAATGTGCAAAAGGGGGGGGGGGGTGACCTGACTTTTTTTTATTTTATGTGAACTAACTTTTTAATGGCAAAATGTGACTGAAGGGCTGCTTTAGATATACATTTAGAGCTATGACACCATTGTCTACCCTCACTAAGCCAAGAACTATGTGTAATGAGTACATTTAGTGTTTAAATGCTTGATTCCAAAAACTCCTTTACGTTCAGTGCCATGTTTACGAATCATAAGTCCTTTACATTCCAAAACAGGAATGTACTGTATGTTCTGATCCCTAATTACAGCTCTTATCTGATTCATCTGCACTCGTATGTTTATATGGGTTTATTTTTGGCGCTAGGGATTGTAGACTGCATGGCGAAGACAAAGCAATCGTTTTCATAGCTACAGAAAGCAAACAGCAAAGCTAGGACAACTGGTAGAAATACAGCATGCTGTTTAATTGTTATTTTATTTATAAAGCAGCCCTTCCCCATTACTTTGCTCTCATGAATAGAGAGCATTGTTGGTCTTATAAATAAGGCAACACAAAGGGCCACAATGATTTGTAAAGTGCTGTAACCCTTAGCAATGGATCAGGTTTCAATGTATTCAATGTTCAATTCAATGTATCCAGATCCAGTAAAATGCCAATTTTGTGTAGATATACAGCTGAGAAATGACCTTTTGTACATGAATAATTTAGCCCTTGCGTGTGTCCACAGCCATGTCTGAGCTAGAAAATCTTTTTGACCGCAGCTCATGACCAAGAAAACTGCACATAGACATCTGATAAGGTAATACAAAAGTCTTCCAAATTCTTCACTGTTTGCTAAAGCATCAAGATATAAAATCTAAGATCTGAACAGCAGTAGAGAGTATATGAAAATTGGTACCACTGGTATTCTCCGTGCTTAGGCCCCTTTCAGGCGAGTGAGATCCGGCAGCGTATCCGCTTACTCAGCAGGGAATCTGTCCGCTGATCCCCGCAGAGCAGGCGAATGACAGGTCTGTGTCAAGCAGAGCGGATACAGCAGCTTTCCTCTATGGGGCGGTCGGATAGAAATGGCCGCCTGTCCGTTTCCATCCGATCCAATCCACCAGATGGATGGGGAACGGATCCCCATCTGTCTGTTTTTAGGACGGGATCGGATTAGATGTCGGCGGGTGTCAACAGGTACATGTCCATTGACATCCATCACTCCATAGAGAGCAATGGATGGTCCTAAAAAACTGACAGGCAGACCCAATCGGTGAAAGCTACTTCATTTTTTAATCTTTTAAAAACAGGGGTGAACAGCGGCGCTAGATATGGTGATGACATAAAATTATATAGCAACCGGAATATAGGTATACATAAAATGTGTGTGTGAGCACACATAATATTAAAACATTTGTTAAAACATAATGTCCATAAATGATCCGAGATCTTGAATGATTAGCACCTAGAGACAGCCCCCTTAGGCTTAATGTAAGCGTTTGAAAAAAACACATTTTTTTTTTCAAAAAAGCCAAAAATGAAAAACGCCTGTAAACGAAACGAGGCTAAATGTGAGTTACCACGTTTAGAAGCGTTTGGCGCTTGAAATACCTCTAAACTCAGTGTCTGAACTCATGTTTTTGCTTTCCAAAAAATGCCTCTAAACTCAACTGCCTAGAAACCACTATAAATGACCCTGTGTACATGGACAGATAAGATAACATAGAGGAGAGTTCAGGAGCAGTTGAAAAAATAAAAAATGCCCCACTGCTCCTAAACGTCCGTTTACCAGCAGCAGTGTACATGAGGCCTTAGAGTGAGGCGATGGACTCTGTGTAGAAATGGGAACAGAGGGGTGCCAGACTGAGTGCAGTATAAATCATATATTTTATAAAAACAAGTAGTAACTCACAGGTTAAATTAGATGAGTTCAGTATGTGATGAAAATCGCCAGTCCTGGAGTCTCATAAACGTCCTATTTGGCGCCCTGTTCTCCCTTTGCAGCCTGGGGCACTGATGTGAGCTTACAGGGATCCAGAGGGGGCTGGGAACCAGGAAGCAGGAAACGAAAAGCAGTTGATCGTGACGTCACAGGAACAGGAAATGTGATGATTCACAGTGGCAAGGAATGTTAATACATTTCGAAGGGACTTAGAGAATTATTTTTGGTCAATTTTATAACAGATATACCCTTAATATTATATCTAGCATAGAGTCATCTCCTTCTTCCATTTTCACTATTTTATTAACTCATTATAATTGTATAATATTTGATTAATTACCAATTGTTAATAATTTATTAATAATTTTCTTAATTAATTTTTAGTTAATTTATTCATACAAATTTATTCATTTTATATATATATAATTTATACATTTATATTTATGTATTTAATCAATTCATTATTTGATCGATTTCTTCAAACGTCGTAAAATTATCATCATCCACTATTAATCAGCAAGCTTTTTACTCATATTTACATTCACTTCGGTCTACAACCGTCTACCTCTTTAAATCCGTCTATTTGATTGAGGGGCCGGCCAGCCCATCAGATCTCTCTGTTTCTATTTAATCTGTATTTAAGACTGCCAGGTTTGCTAGCCAATCATGGTCTGATGAAGAAGCTGTAGCTTCGAAATGCACTACCATTCCTTGCCACAGTGAATAATCACATTTCCTGTTCCTATGATGTCATGACTAGCTGCTTTTCCTTTCCTGCTTCCTGGTTCCCAGCCTCCTCTGGATCCCTGTAAGATCACACAGTGCCCCAGGCTGCAAAGGGAGAACAGGACGCCAAACAGGACGTTTATGAGACTCCAAGACTGGTGATTTTCACCACATACTGAACTCATCTAATTTAACCTGTGAGTTACTACTGGTTTTTATTAAATATATCATTTATACTGCACTCAGTCTGGCGCCCCTCTGTTCCACCATTTTTATTCCTTGCCTATGTTCTAGTTAAAGTTGGTGCCATGACTGCTGCCCCAGGTTTCCTGTTTAATTGACTCCTTTCTCTTGCAGCATCCTATGGTGCCAACTGTGTATGCACCTCCCCTTTTTGTTTTGTTCCACTTGAGGAGTATTTATTTTTTAACGTAAAAGAGAAGGTATGAAATCAGTAGTTTGGAGTGATGAGAGCGTTGCTCATCACCATGAACCCCCAATAAGGCTAGCTCAGGTATCAATGGAAGGGACAGTTGCAGTCTTATTTCCCCAAATACCTTCGTCCAGTAAGCCGAAATAATAGGACAATCCCAGAACATATGAAGAAATGTTCCTGTGTGTGCTTTACATCTGGGACACTCAGGGTCCCTATCCGGAAATATTCTGTGAAGTCTTTGGGGCGTGTAGTATATTCTATGCAAGAATTTTACCTGTATGAGTTTGTCCTTAGAGGAGATAACTAATTTGGGGCCATATTCCAAACAATCCTCCCATCCTTCCCTGTTTAGTGAGGGTATGTTACTGTGCCATGTTTCCCAAAGTTTCTCTAGTTTGGGGGAGTCAGTACCCAGGAGTGCACCATATAGAGTGGATAGGGGTTTAGCCAGATCCCCTGGGGCCAGAAGCTCCTCAATAGGGTCAGCCTTGATTGTGGGTGGTCGAGGGAATTGAGCCCTGGCAGCATGTTTAAGTTGCAGATATCTGAATTCCATCCAGCTAGGTAGGGTGTATGATCCAGTGTTGTGATGCCATGTCTGGCCCACAACTGGGGATCTGGGATGGAACTAAAGTATGGTAGGGTGAGATTACCCCATAAGGGATGTGCCAGAGACCACTGATCCAGCTGCTTAAATCTGCGCCAGGCAGCAGTCCACACTCGCCATGTCGCTTTAGTTGGTCCTGGTGTCGTCTCATATGCCCCGGGTCCCCTGTAGACAAAACTGCAGAGCTCAGGCAGTTTGCCTCCAGGCAGACCGCCGCGTTAGATCTAGATCCCTGGTACCACCACTGGACCGTCACCAAAACTGCTGCCCAGTAGTAGACTTGAAAGTTGGGGAGGGCTAGTCCACCTAGGTGGACAGGCAGCCAGAGCGTGAAGCGGGCCAATCTTAGGATCGCTCCACTCCAAATAAAGGATCCTATACATTTGTCTACTTCTTTGAAAAAGGCAACAGGGATCCACACCGGACAGTTCCTGAACAGTCTCTGAATCATACATGTGTGGTATAACTTTTTTTTTCACACTCTGGGTTCACATATGAGCCGCATGTGGCTCACAGCAGGGGTCCGGTGCGTCCAGGTTCACCGTTTCAGGTCCAATTTCAGCCCAAATTTTTGGCTGAATTTGGACTTGAAACAGACCAAAAGACGCACAGTGTTTTTGTGCAAATCGTACTGGACCAGCTGTGGAGATATGTGAACTGGCTCCATAGAGAGCCGGTCAAAATCTCCTGCTATTGCGAATTGGATGCCGGGAAACCACATCCAATTCGCAATGGTGTGAACCCAACCTAAAGTTTATGGTAACAGATGGGTAATCTACACATGAGCATTCCAAAATATCTATGTCTCTTAGTTAAAAGCAGGTAAACTTGACACTTTCATTCAAGTGGTAAATGTCCCAAAACAACCGGAATTACCATCATCCTCAGCCTATGTAGAGGGCCATTTGTAAAAAAAAACAGCTGAACAGCATAAATTGAAATGCGCATACCATGCTAAGACAGAGTATTGCTTTAGGCTGACACTATTAGCAGATCTCTGTTTACCTTAGACAAACTATGCAAATGACTGTGCTACAGTGGTAGTGTTTCAGACAGAGGGGGGGGAAGGGTTATTTACTAAAGGCAAATCCACTTTCCACTACAAGTGCACTTGGAAGTGCAGTCGCTGTAGATCTGAGGGGGACATGCATGGAAAATAAAAAACAGTATATTTGCTCATTTCAAATCTTCCCCTCAGATCTACAGGGGCTGCACTTCCAAGTGCACTTGTAGTGGAAAGTGGATTTCCCTTCAGTAAATCAACCCCATAGACACTTTTTTGGGTAAGGAGAAAAAAAAAAGCAGCTGAACCGATTTTTATTCATTTCATATTGGATTATGTCTCAAAACAGAAATTTTGCCTGGCTGTTTCCATAATGATTTTGTAGACTACAGTAATATGGAACTGCCATAAAGTCATTATATAAAGTATTTCATAGTCTGCTCATCTAAAATTCCATACACAAAGCTCCAGAACAGTACTAATCTAAATAACCCTAACAAACTGGATAACTGTAATAATACAATGTATACTAAACAGTTTCAGGCTTGTTCGCTAAGGCAAAGAGCAATATAACTATACTGTTATTCACAGTGACCAATCATAATTAACGTCAGTGAACTGGCTTCATCAAAGTGAAATTTAATTGATTCCTGGAATAGCAGTTTCACAGATATGGCTTAATGCATGCTCTGAGTTTACACTGCTGAAACTCATTAGTGCATGCATAACAGCATCCATTCGCCTCTAAAGAATCCTGGAACAGAAACAGTTGTAGACATCATCAGATGTATTCTGCCCAGAGCTATGCCACTGTGCCTTATAACATTAGCTGCAGTACTGATTTATGCTTTGTGTGCACTACAGCCTGCATTACACAATTACTAAGTTCAACAACAGAAATATATTATATTGCAGTTTACCTGTCCTTAGATGTGGGGACTACGTTTTTTTATTTTTCCAGGTTAAGAACATTTTTAGAAAATACCTGTTGGTCTTGACAACTGAATTGGAAGCATAAAACAATCCTATGTAAGTTCGGTAAACTACTAAACGAATCAGTCCCTATGTAAAATAAAAGAAAATGAACAAAGACATACGGTATATGTTTGAAGTGCAGCCTAGGTGACAACAATGTCAGCTTCCACAAACACAAGTGGAGGAGTGAGCATAACCATCCAGGGAGAGCAAGAGTGTTAGTCACAGGATAACTAGTTTTTTTTCTTGTTTATATATGCTTTAACTGTATTGGATCATTAGATCTTTTTGTAAATGTACTACAGGTACTTCAGGTACTCCCTCAGGCAGCTTTGTGAGCTAGCATTTCAAACCTCAAGGTAGAATCCTTCTCTTTGCGGGGTAGAAGAAATAGTGTGTAGTCATTTTAAGATGTTTAAAATGTTTTTTTTAAAGGACCAATACATGCAGGGATTAAAGGGCTAGGAAAAGGGACATTCAAAAAGACCATAATTGCAGACTCTTTATCTCTATTCAGTCACTACATTAGAACTTTAGCTCAATTGGTGCTCAGTATTCTTCAAGCTGTAGAGTAGCTTTTGTGCAGCACCTGTGCACCTTGGATGAGCCACCAGAACTCCCTACAATGTCCACAGCTCCTAACCATCTATTTCAGATATTCTTTAGCAAATAAAGTTTCAACCCTGTGCTCCAATCTAGGTAAACTCCTTCTTGCACATCCTCTCCTAAATATACCATTTAGCAAGACAGAAGGGAGCTTCATGCTCCAGGCTTGGGCTCCTATCTAGCATGGCATACCCTTTCCCGGCAGCAGGCCCAAGAGGAAGAGAGACACAGTCATACACACACTTCACCAGGCAGAGCCCAGAAGGCAAGAGAGTTTTCCAAGGTCACCTCAAATATTTATATCCTACCCCAGTATATGTACATCACTGGCAATAAACCTTAGTAGTTGGCCAGGGAGACATAAATAATCGTAAGTCAGGTTATTGTATTCTCTTACACTATTGCCAGGGACATTCTCTAACAGCAAGAGGCATTCTAATTGGTTTGCACCATCACATGGAGGGTGCTGACCAATCAGAATCCTATCAGCACTGAAAGGAGAGGAGAGAAAGCCAAGAGGATTTTAAATTCCTGGACTGGTGAAGTGAGGTCCCAGTTTCTGACAGTGGGGGATCATGGGACTCCGGGACAGTGGGACCAGGGGGGGCTGGGGAGGGGGCCAGTGTAAGGCTGGGTTCACACTAGTGTGATCACAGACATTGTTGTGCACATCACATGAGATGTCTGTGTGATGTAAATTCAGGTATACAAACTGTATTGCTGAAATCGCATCGCTTTCGCACCAAAACATTGCAGGACCCTTTTTTTGGTATGCACTGGAATCAGAAGTGTAAACGCCCAAATGCTATACGATTCAGTTCGCACTGCGATCTGCGAACCGATTTGGGGGTGTCATTAACTTTACATTGACACCTGTTCGCAGATGTCAGTGTGAACCGCCTCAGATTCAGGTGCGATGCAGGAACCCGCACAGGAATCGCAATTGGTCCCGCATTGCACCAATGTGAACCCAGACTAAGTTCACCTTACAGATTTTCTGTAAAGGTGAACTTACCCTTTAACCGCTTGCTGCCCATCATATGATAGCCAGGCGGTGCGGCTCTCGTTCTGGGCGGGCGTCATATGATATCCATCCATTTAAATGCGAAATGCGCGATCGTGTGCGCGCATCCCTGTACCTTCGGTGGCGGCGTGTCACAGAGACACCACTTGCCACCGAGGGGGGTGAACAGCCACTGGGCATGGCTGCTCACCACGTGATCGACCATAATGAAGTCACGGCCGATCACAGGTGTTACCCCCCATGGCACATGCGTGCGATCACGAGCGCTCTGCGTGTGCACGCCAGTGGAGGCTGGTTCCCGGGAACACTGCTCCTCACCGACGCTGTTAAACAGACATTGGCCGGCGGCTGTTTACCACGTGATCGGCTGTGATCCTTTCACAGCCTATCACTAAATGTCAACAAACTACAGTAACGAGATGTTACTGGGTTCTCCTTCTCACACACCGATCGTGTGTGAGAAGGAGATTACGGTAACATCTCGTTACCGCTTACAGTGTACACCAATCACACTGATCCCCCCAATAAAGAGGACCTGTCACCACCCATCAAAGTACCTGTCACAGTTCATCTGAGTACCCGAGTACCTGTCACAGTCCATATGAGTACCTGTCACAGTTCATATGAGTACTTGAGTACCTGTCACCGCCCTTCAGAGTATTCGAATACCTGTCACCAGGCCATCAGAGTACCCGAGTACCTACCTGTCACCAGGCCATCAGAGTACCCGAGTACCTACCTGTCACCAGGCCATCAGAGTACCCGAGTACCTGTCACCAGGCCATCAGAGTACCCGAGTACCTGTCCCCAGGCCATCAGAGTACCCGAGTACCTGTCCCCAGGCCATCAGAGTACCCGAGTACCTGTCACCAGGCCATCAGAGTACCCGAGTACCTGTCACCAGGCCATCAGAGTACCCAAGTACCTGTCACCAGGCCATCAGAGTACCCGTGTACCTGTCACCAGGCTATCAGAGTACCCAAGTACCTGTCACCAGGCCATCAGAGTAACGGAGTACCTGTCACCAGGCCATCAGAGTAACAGAGTACCTGTCACCAGCCCATCAGAGTAACCGAGTACCTGTCACCAGCCCATTAGAGTACCCGAGTACCTGTCTGCAGCTCATCAAGTTACCCGAGTACCTGTCTGCAGCTCATCAAGTTACCCGAGTACCTGTCTGCAGCTCATCAAGTTACCCGAGTACCTGTCTGCAGCTCATCAAGTTACCTATTTGCAGACCATGCCTCATAGAATATACGTTGGGGTGTTTGCTTCCAAAATGGGGTCATTTTGTGGGTAATTCCACTGTCCTGGTGCTCAAGAACCTTCAAAAGTGTGATAGGTAGGAACACCTGAAGGTACTACTTCAATGTTTGGCCTCTGTATGTGGCCAGGCTATGTAAAAGTCTCACACATGTGGTATCGCCATACTCGGGAAGAATAGCAAAATGTACTTTGGGGTGTCATTTTTGCTATATACATGCTATGTGTTAGAAATATCTTATAAATTGACAACTTTGTGTAAAAAAAAAAAAAAGCCTTTTCATTTTTTTTTCCACATTTTCCAAAAACTTCTGGAAAAAAATGAACCGTTCAAAAGACTCATTATGCCTCATAGATTATACGTTGGGGTGTTTGCTTTCCAAAATGGGGTAATTTTGTGGGCAATTCCATTGTCCTGGTGCTCCAGGGCCTTCAAAACTGTAATAGGTGGTTGAGAAATGAGATGTGTCATTTATCCTCGTAGAACACCTGAAGGTGCTACTTCAATGTTGGTCCTCTGTATGTGGCCAGGTTGTGTAAAAGTCTCACACATGTGGTGTCGCCATACTCTGGAAGAGTAGCAGAATGTATTTTGGGGTGTAAATTGTTGTATGCATATGCTGTGTGTGAGAACGAACCTAATAATATGACAATTTTGTAAAAAAAAATTACAACTTAAAAAAACTCACCATGCTACTTACTTAAAGAGGAAGTAAACCCTCTCTAAAAAAAACAAAAAAAAAACACCCTGCAGGACAAAGGCATAATGAGCTAGTATGCATAGCATACTAGCTCATTATGAATTACTTACCTGAGATCGAAGCCCCCAAAGTGCCCCTTGTTCACCTCCTCCATCGCCGCCATGATACCCGGAGTGACTTCCGGATAATGCTGCTTTGGCGCTGTGACTGGCCAGAGCAGCGATGTCGTCACTCCGGCGCATCAGTGACGGCATGATCGCCTTCACTAATGGCATGCTCAGTGCGCCTGCGCTGTTTTGGTGCCCGTTTTTAGGAAAATATCTCCTTAACCGTGTAGGTTAAGGAGATATTTCTTGAACCTACAGGTAAGCCTTAATCTAGGCTTACCTGTAGCTTAAAGTGGTCTGTAAGGGTTTACAACCACTTTAATACCTTGGAATGTCTACTTTCTAAAAGGGGTAATTTGGGGGGTATTTGTATCTTCCTGACTTGTTAGTGTCTCAAGAAATGAGATTCACCTAATGTACTGAAGGCCTGATCAGATGTGATCAATTTTCAGTGATTGGCACCATAGTTTGTAGACTCTATAACTTTCACAAATACCAAATAATATACACTACTTTGGATTATTTTTACCAAAGATATGCAGCAGTATAAATTTTGGCCAAAATTTATGAAGGAAAATTACTAGTTAGTAAAATTTTATGACAAACAAAGAAAAGGGCATTTTTTCCCACAAAATTTACGGTATTTTTTTATTTATAGCACAAAAATAAAAAACCCACTAGTGATTAAATACCACCAAAAGAAAGCTCTATTTGTGTGAAAAACAGGACGCAAAATTCATATGGGTACAGTGTTGCATGACTGAGTAGGTGTCATTCAAAGTGTGAGAGCGCTGAAAGCTGAAAATTGGTCTGGGCAGGAAGGGGGTGTAAGTGCCCTGTATGGAGGTGGTTAAGGAAAACCTGAAGAAATGAAAACTATCATTTAGAGCTCAGGCTGACTACAGCCCAGCAGCACTAAATTCGAAAAAAGACACCAGTGCTTAGGGCATGGTCCCTACACTTGGAAGTGTTTTTTTTTAAACCCTTGGCTATTCCCCTCACCAGACATGTACACTAGGTTCAATTCACAAAGCTAACAGGCCAGGATATATAGAGTATATATTCATACATACGGTATATACTTTACCATGTTAAAGCTTATATGAGATTTTAGTTTCTAAGATCTGCTTTGGCTGTGTGTGGCTGAAAGAGCCTTGATAAACTAATGCAGTATTTTCCCATATGTTGCACAATTATAAATCCTAGATTGTATCTCACATATAGCCTATGGCAGGCATAGGGAATGTGTTATCCAAGAATCACACTGTGACAAAAGGGCACAGGCTCCTTTTTTCAGCAGGCCTTTGTCCTTTTAGAGGTGTGAAGAGAGAAGCGGCATTAACCTGCTCCTGCTGGGCACCCTGTGAAACAGACATCCTAGGGGCAGCTGAAATAGCTAATGGAAAATGCCTGTCCTGTTTATGAATGAATTGCAGGGGGGATTCCCAGGCTAGACGTAGAAATTTCTTTTTACATTCAGAGCAGCTTCATGGTTTCCTCAGAAGGTATTCATTTCATGTATGTATAACAACTGATGACTTGCTGGACATCCCCTGTGATGGCAACATTGCCCTGTACTGCATGAATAAACTCATTACACTATGATGTTGCCTCATTCTTTGTTCTAAGAAACAGTTACAAACAAACACGCTGAATTGCTTAAAAAAGAGAAGGTATCATCAAAATGGAATATTTCTGACACTTTAGAGCCTAGGGTGACAAACTGTAATTGCAAATCATTGGAGCCTAAGGCAACGCTGTAAGTGAAAATCACTATCTGATATGTCACAGCAGATGTAATAAATTTAGCAGTTGTGAATAAGGTGGGCTTTTTTCAAGTAACTCATTTTTCAAGGCAGTAATGTATTAAAATAAGAGAAAAAGAGTAGAGATAAACCATTAGGGTACCCTTGGATTATAGGGAGCATGCACACATAGGTGTTTGCATGTTTAGGAACTAGAATCTCTGCGTCTACCTATTTATGCCTATAGTGAAGTTCTGTGTTTAATGAACATCTGCCCCTGTAAGGTACACTACTAAATGCACATGCCAAAAAAACTTTTATAGTATAGTGTATAAGAAAGGGTCAGTATATGTACAGGTATTTATTTTTGAAATTTGTAAGTCACGCAAAAGTGCATGAAAAGTCTTATGATGACTAACACCTGAATGTCTGTGCATGCACCCTAGGATCCATGTATATGCAGTACCAAACGCTCTATGTAAGGCTGTGTCTACAAGTTACATTTTTTTTATAGTTTCCTTTAATGATAGCCATGCTGATTTATTCCTATTTGCCATTTACAAATGCTAACAGCAGTAGTCAAAAAGACCCAAGCAGCATAGAAGAATCATTTTTTTTATTTAGGTGCACCACAGCTTAGCTTACTTTTTCTCCATCCTTGAAATAATACTTGGATCTCAGGGAACCAATGCAAAAAAATGAATATATCATTAAGTTATACATATAATAAATAAAATAATAAATAATGTGACATACATAGCATATTTTAAATCCCAAGCTGATAATTTTTTAACATTTCCTGCACTCAAATTTTATTTTCAGAATTATCATGAAATTAATAACAATGGACAGATAAGAAATGTAGTCACTAAAAAATGTAGTGTCCAGTTACATTGGTGGTCAGTGGAAAAATGCCCAATATATTGAAGGTCAGTGGAAAAGTGCTTCCTTACATTGGTAGTCAGTGCAGTGCCCCCTTACTTTGCTGGTAAGTGGGAGGACTCCCTTACATTGCTGGTCAGTGCAGTGCTTCTTTAGATTAGCGGTCAGTGGGGGGACGCCCTTACATTGGTGGTAAATGTGGTGGCCCCTTACATTGGTGGTCAGTGGAGGGACTTTTCTACACTGATGGTCAATGCAGTGCTCCCCATATATCGGTGATCAGTGCAGTGCCCCCTTACTTTAGTGGTAAGTGGGAGTACGCCCTTACATTGGTGGTCAATGTAGTGCCCCCTTACAATTGCGGTCACTGGAGAAATGCACTCTTACATTGAAGGTCAGTGGAAAAACGTTCCTTTACATTATTGATCAGTGGAGAAGGGCTCCCTTAAGTCTCATACACACGATCGGATTTTCCGACGGGAAATGTGTGATAACGGGCTGTTGGTGGAAAATTCGACCGTGTGTATGCTCCATTGGACAATTGTTGTCAGATTTTCCACGGGCAAATGTTGGATAACATGTTTTAAAATTTTCCGCGAACAAATGTCTGTTGTCGGATTTTCTGAGTGTGTGTACACAAGTCCGTCGGATAAAAGTCCAACGTACAAACACGCATGCTCGGAAGCAAAGACGAGCGTTCATAATGGAGAATTAACATTCGTGACGTGGCAAATTATGAAATCTAGAAATGCAGCGCACATTCTCTTCTTCTATAATGGGATAATAATGAAGTTGCTTTGCTGGTGATACTGATGGAGTTATTGCAAACAAATTTTCAAAGGCATTTTTTTTCTAGTGATATCAAGAATAATATTATTATGCTTTTTATTTTTATTTGGGCAAGTTACCACAACACCATTATCCTGTAGTTTTTAAGATCAAAGATACAACTATGTTGGTGTCCCTTCTCAATTTTGCATTGTATTTTTTAAAATGTAACTGCCTACTCCCAAACTGTCATTTGAAGTAAAACACATAGCCAAGTATCATCCGCCACAATTTTTTTATTGTGCATTAAAAAAAGAAAATAAATAAAATTAGACATGCTATCTGCCAATATAAATTAACCAAAAAGTGCATTCTATGCATCCAAAAATATAGAAAATATACCAAATTAAATCATTATTCAACCAAAAAAATAATGTCAAAGCAATAACTCCAAGGCCAATAATAAATAACACGTTATCTCCTCCGATTCCGCAACATGTCTGCATGAATCAACCCTCACCAAACTTCTACTTACACAAAATTAGCAGAAGGAGCCCAAAGGGTGGCTCTAAAGAGTCGAAAGACCATGCAGTACCTCATTAAATTTGTGATTGCAACAATTGTGTGCCGTGTGTATGCAAGACAAGTTTGGGCCAATGCCCTTCAGACAAAAGTCCACGGTTTTGTTGGCCAACAAGCCGATCGTGTGTACGAGGCTTTACAATGGTGATCAGTGGTGGTCACTGGGAGAAGGGTCCCTTACATTGTGAAAGCTTGAAGAATTTCCCTTTTCCTTAATACAGCTAAAAAATCATTATTTGGGACAGGTAAAGTTCCACTGGACCAGCAATGCTGGCTCTGCTAAGTTACATTGATGCCGAAATTATGCAGGCATCTTCAAGTGGCAGATAAATCTGCCACTGCTCTAGCAACCCCTAGAAAAATTCTAGGGTTCCACAGAATCCGGGCAGAGAATGGCTGCTGTATTCAAACAAGTATAAATGACCAGAATAGAAACTCTCCTTTTGTTATAACAGCAGCTGTTAGTCTGAAGGCTAATCACAACACTATTTTTATGGTAAAACAACCCAACCACGCTAGTATTCCCTTGTGTCTTTAGATTAAATTGAAGTCACCTGGCAATGCATCTGCTGTGTATATTAGTGCTACAAGTAAGTAACACCTCACAGCATTCAGGGTAAAGCGCCTACTTGCATGGATAATGCTGGGAAGCTTCAAATTAGCATATAGAAAAGTGTCAGAACAACTTTGTTTGAATTGTATCATATACAGGATTCTAGACATGAAGAATTCCTCAGATGCCTCTATACACAGGCCTAAGGCTCGGTTCACACTACTGCAACCTACGATGCAACTTTGCCAGGCAACTTCTTGGCAATTTGCTGGTGACTTTAGTACTACTTCGATACAACTTTGAAGCGATGGAGGTGCTGGGTAATCTTCCTGTAATGTCAAATCCACATCACATCAATATAGATGAGGGTCCAACTTGGAGGAGACTTCCATTAAAGTCTATGGGCACAAGTCAGATAGAAGTCACCTTGAAGTAGTACAGGAACCTTTTCTAAAGTCGAAGCAACTTCGGTAGAGCTAATTAGGACAGCTCTCATTGACTAACATGGGATTTCACATGTCACACGACTTGGGGTCTCACAAGTTGGATCCCAAGGCAAGGCAGTGTTAACCGAGCCTAAAGAAAAAGACATACATTGTCCATAAAAAGAGAAACATGGAAAAAAATGCTCCCAAACCCTAGCTGAAAGCCCAGACTGTTTCATAATCGTTAATTTGAACTCTTTCAAAAACAGTTGTGAAATGACATATTTCACCCAGGATGGTTTCAGGGACTGTATAGTATGAAATATCTTTTTTAGTATTTAACTAACTATTTCTTCAACTAACTGCTCCTTACTGTTTTCCTATTTCACCATTCAACTGCTACATAGAACTTCCCTATAGTTCCTAACTATCTAACTGCATTTTCTGCGGCATGATAATGCATCATAACCACTTCCTTTCTCTGTTATTCTGAAACCCAGTTTCCACTGATCATATCCTAAAAAGGAAACATCTGTTTAACTTGCTAACGACAAATGATAAAACATGAACATTTTGTTCAAAATTAAATTCAAAAGCTACTATATAGTCAGCGTTGAAAAAAAATTGGTTATATTCTTTTAATTGGTCTTAGAAATAAGAAGCCAATGCAAACTTTTGTTACATTTGTAGCATTCATTTACAAGCTTCCCACTTTCAATCAAAGGGGATTCCTAGTGTACTTGGAAATCCCCTAGTTATTTTCGACCCCAACCATGTTATTAGTAACCCACATCCGAGTATTGTTGTCATTACTGAGCAAAATGTAGATACAACCGTTTTCATGCATGGTAGCACATACGAGGGTTCTTCAAAATGTTTCTGCACTTTTTAAAAAAATTTTTAAGTGCCGAAACTTTTTGAAGACCCCTCGTATAATTGTCACACCAAAGTACCAGGTTTCACTAATTCCAGGTTAACCCTGTACCTGCAGATTCTCAGGTGCTGATAGCTTAAAGTATAATTAAAGACAAAACTTTTTTTAAAATTTTGGATAGAGTAGAGAGGGATTAAAATGTTTTCAGGTTTTTATTGCTGTCTGTGTTTCCTCTCTCTATTTGTCCTATTTACCATTATCATTAAAAGTGAAAATATAAGAAAATCTTAACCTGTTGGATGGCCCCAGAAAAGTAATAGAGGGGAAATCTTCCAATGGGGACACTAGTTTTGGTGACCTGGGGGTCCCCAAGGATATTCCCTAATTTGCAGGGATTTCCTCTCCTTTCCTGTATGGCTACAGGACAGGAAGTTAATGGAAATCTCCGCAATGGGACACAGATGGTGAAAAAAAACGTACAGGGGTTTAGCACCCTGATGTTTAGGCAGGGTTGCTCCTAAATTTACCTGCCAGGTGTAGTTACCTTGGCTCATTGTTAGGGATCAATTGATTTCACCCTAAGTCTAGAATTGCTGCACTTCTCTCTTCTGCCGCTAGGTGGTCAGGTACCTGGTGACATTAGATAAGACAAGGGCAAAGCAAGGACAGATTAGGAATACATGGGGTATCTCAGCTAATGGGCAGGGGTTTTCTTCAATCCCTTCGCCTGCTGGGAGAACCTACATATTTTGGTGGAGTCAGGTGATCAGGGTTCTGTGCCACCTGGACGGCTGTCTGGGTGGACGTGTGTTGTACTGCCCGGGCTGTTAGGCTGGAGTTTGGGCCTATCCCGGGAACATCTGGCTGCTAGGCTGTCTGAAGGCCTATCCAGAAGCAAGAGAGCAGCACAGGGTTGGGATTGCAGCTTGCAGTCCAACCAGAAGTGACGGTTCTGCCGGCCGGAGAACCTGTTGTGGTCGGAAGTAGTGGGGAAGCTGTCGCCACTAAGGGACCAGCCACCTTATTACCAGGGACCACAATGAGTAGCTGAAGCAAGTACTGAAGCAGAATTCTCACCAACCGGGGACGGTGAAGAATCAGCAAACTTCAGTGGGTATCAAGCCAGGGACCCAGCCAGCGCAAGTGACTTTGCAGAGCAGCCTTGTGTGTCAAGCCAGGGACCAAGCAGGCCAGCGGGGTGAAGCTTCAGACGTATCTGGAGTACCAAGCTAGGGACCCAGCAGAGAAGCGGGGGTGACACTTAAGGAAGATACTACAGTGAAGATTGGAGGCACTCAAGGGATTCAGTGGCAGTGAATCATCTAGTCTAGTGAGAGACTGGGAGCTCAGTGGGTTGAAGAACTACAAGAAGTGATTGTAGTGGAAGTGAAGAAACTGTTACACCTTGTGTTAGAAACTGTTATGCCCTGTACACACGATTGGACTTTCCGACAACAAAACCATGGATTTTTGTTCGAAGGATGTTGGCTCCAACTTGTCTTGCATACACACGGTCACACAAATGTTGGCCAACAATTACGAACGTAGTGACGTACAAGACGTATGTGATATCTTCATTACGAACGCTAGTTTTACAAGACCGAGCACTTACGGCTCGTACTTGATTCCGAGCATGCGCAGACTTTTGTCCAACAGACTTGTGTACACATGATCAGAAAGTCCGACAACAAACATTTGTTGGTGGAAAATTTGAGAACCTGCTAGCCAACATTTGTTGGTGGAAAATCTGACAACAAATGTTCGATGGAGCATAAACACGGTCGGACTTTCTGCCAACAAGCTCTCATGTTGGATGAGAGCTTGTTGGCAGAAAGTCCAACCGTGTTTATGCTCCATCGAACATTTGTTGTCAGATTTTCCACCAACAAATGTTGGCTAGCAGGGAAAACAATTAAGAAAAGGAAAACGAATGCAGGTACCACATTTAGGGATTGTTATGCTGCAATATTTGTTGTTTTGGTGTTTAGATGCACTTTAAAATATATTGGAAATTGAGGAAGAAGATACCAAGGAGCAACGAAGGCAAATGTGCTGTAGGCTCTGGCTAGAGCTGAAACAGTAGAACATGCTTTTAGGCTGGATTCACACCAATGCATTTATAGTGCTTTTTGCATTTTGCAAATTTGCACTACAGTCCATTTAACATGGTTTCCCATGGAACACGTTCTGTAGTGTAAATCTACAAAATGCAAAAATGCACTAAAAATGCATAGGTGTGAATCCAGCCTAATAGGGGAAAGGGGATTTAAAATAGAGGAAAGAAGCTGTTTGTAGCATTGTTGATCTGCTCTGAGAATGTAAAAAGGGTCAATACAAAGGATAAATAAATACTGTAGGTCCAAATGAGAATACTGGGGAGACAATGTGGAACCAGCCACTAATAATATATTGTATAATGCAATGTACATATACAATAGAGGTCATGTCCTGTGATGAGGGACAGAGCAGGAAAGGCACAAAGGGGGGCTGGAAAGGGATGCAAGGTCCTATAGACAAGAATTCCGATGTCACCCCAGTATCCACCATATCTTTTTGGTGCAAATTTCATATGAACTAGAAAGCTGTTGGTGTAGATGATTCAGTCCAAACCAAACCATATCCCAACCTGGAACATCAATTCACTTTTATATACCAGCTATAAAGGTAAGCAAAAGATTGACTCTTTTATAGGTTACTAGTGATTCGCTTGGTAGTAAAATATACATCCAGTTTTAGGGTTAACGTAGACCAACCCGCACCTCTTTAACCTCAATTATAATAAAAATGTCTCGTAAACCTTTCATTTGGCAGGTGTATTTCTGTAACGTGTATTATCAGTAATGCTGAATTATAGAAGCATTCATGATTTGTCACGAAAGCAATATAAACTATAAGGTATTCTTCAGGGACAAGACATGTGTGAAAAATATGAATCATTACTATTAGAGGCTAAACTTTTGGTGGAATTAAACGATCTTCATTACAGATAATAATGTTAAATGGGTGATGGTAATAATTATTTGAATTAGTCACATGATCTAGCGTTGCTTTGTTTATGCATGAACCATGTATGGCTTGGAATACGTTTTGTGTTTTACACATACAGTGATTCATGGTGTGCAGTGATGCGTGTCTATGAGGACTCCAATGTGTAATCCAGATTACGTCTGAGTGCCTTGTTCTCACACACACCTTCTTCTCATTCCTACCACTTTTGTATCTTTCCCCATATTAAACCATCCTTTTTTTGCTCCACTTCTCACTAGGTAGAAATACATCTATCACATGAGTTTTTAAGGCTGGGTTCACACTATTACGAATTGGATGGGGGTTTCTCTATGGGGGTCTCTCTATGTAGCCGGTTCACACATTTCTGGAGCAGCTCCGGTACGAATTGCACAGGAGTGTTGCGTGTCTTTTGATCCTTTCCAGGTCTGAATTCAGCCCAAAATTTGGGCTGAAATCGGACCTGATACGGTGAATGGAGACGTATCGGACTCCTGATGCGAGTCGCTGAGTTCTCGGGTGTGAACCCAGCCTTAATGTCTACCTTGGATCAATTTTACATAATTGGAAGGGGGAGAAATCTGAGATTAAGGCTGCTCCTTATATTAGAAAATAAATAGAGATCAGTGATCTATGCATTTCATATATACATTAATAAGGACGATCTGCATTTTTGCAGTTTAGTTTATTTATATTATTTCGTTTATTCACTGGTTTTTAGGAAAACATACAGTAACAGTGTTGTTTTTTACATCAAATTTCAATTTAGCTTGAGTCATAGCCTTTTGACTAAAATGCCATTCTAGTTTTAGTCGTATTTCAGTCACCTGAATTGTTTTAGTTTTAGTCGTATTTTAGTCAACTAAAATCTCCAGTACAAGTTCTGGTGGGTAAACGTTCCTCCCTCACATTTTTGTTCAATGTTTGCTCATTGACAAAAATTGGAATTGATTTTCGTCATGGTTTTCGTCAATTGACTAAATTAGAATTTTTTTTTCATTTAGAAATTTCTGAGAAAATTCAGCTGAGCTGCAAAAATATTTTTGTTGGCTAAATTAAAACTGGTACGTAACACTAACCTCATCTGAGCCTTCAATTATTATATTATTATTATACAGGATTTATATGCCATCAACAAAATGGAGGGAGACAGTACAATTACAATACAATTCAAAACAAAAGGAATCAGAGGGCCCTAATGAGCCTACAACAGATGGGGCAAATTGGGTCCAAAGCCATTTAGCCTAGCACTAGGTTATTGTGCAGTATAAGAAAGTCAGGGCACCCAGAGGAAGCCAAAGTACGCACAAAAAACTCAATATAAAATAACATGCAGGTAGACTGGTGTAGCACCTTCTACCAATAGGTAGGTGTTAGTAATAGGATTTGCTAGTTAGATTGTCAGCACAGGTAAATTTAGGCAGGCCTATGCTGCAAACTAGACCTGTCTGTTTTGATCTGGGGCTGGGAGTGGCTAGTGTAGCAGTGGGTGTGACCACCTGTTCCCCAGTTCTGAGGCACCTTCCCTGCTTCCAGGGAGAATGTTCTGGAAGAGGGGCTGGGCCTAGAACTGGAGTGGCAGGCAGCTCATGTGGAAGCCCTGACCAATCCCCAACTGGAATTGACAGGGGGCGGGCCTCCTATATAAGCTGAGGTAACATGCCACTAGGGGGGGTGTTGTCAGCTGAGTGAAGTGGAGGATGGAATACTAAACAGTAGCAGGAGGGCACCTCCATCGATCGCAGGAGGAGGCCCAGGGTGGGCTGTGAAGGAACTTTGCTATTACATGGTCATTGGCAATGTCTTTACCATTACACGGTCATTGGTAAAGAAATCCTGGAGTAGAGGGGCAGGTGAAGCTGTCGGAACGTATGGTCTGGTCAAGTTCTCCATCAAGGACTCAGGGCAGAAGAAGGTCAGTGAGTGTACCACAGTGGAGGGCTGGATGTGCCAGGAAGTCTGTGAGGGAACTTTGCTTTTACGCGGTCATCAGCAAAGTCTTCATCATTACACGGTCAATGATGGGGAGTCCTGGATCAGAGGAGAGACTGTGGGGATATGTGTCAAATCAATGTGGCCTGAGGGCACAGGATTTGCAAGCTGGGCTGGCTGGGAACAATAGTCCATCATCCAACATGTGCTTTTAAACTACTAGGCCTCCGGGGAGAGGTGCTGCAGGCCTCTGGCCTAGTAGCTGCGAGCAATCAGAGACAGCTTGGGGATTTATTCAGAGTGGGTCCCTTTTGCTTACAGAAGAAGATGTGACATTACCTTCAGAAAAAGTTTTGTGCAGGAGAGGAGTTCTGGGAAAATCACCCTTACACAGTCAAGGATGATGTCTTCATTCTTTACACGGTAAAGGATGAGGAATGCCTAGAAGTAATAGTCTGCGGGAATTAAGCAGAGGAGGAGCAACAGGCTGCATGGAGATGCAGGAGGAAGATCATAGCAATGTGTATAGGCACACCATCTCTTCTGACTCTAACTATGTGCTAGTGAGTGAAATCTTTAAAATATGATGGCAAATGAACTATCCTATGGGCATCACATATACCCTTTTCCCCAACCAAGTTGTACCCCCCAATAAACAACAAAAACAAAACCAGCAAAAGACTGTTCATTGTCTCTGCAAGTGATGTATGGGAGTTTGGCAGCGGGGTGATTTGGTGGATGTTTGTTACTAGTGGCAACTACACCGCTACACTAGGTTAAGAATTGGATCCATACCTCCAGTGCTATAAAGGCATTACATAGTCACTGTGCTCCTCCTTTTACCAAGATTTCTCAAAAACACATTCTGAATTTTGATAAGTTGTTTCAGTCATTGTGAGAATGGAAGGGATCTGAAACATTCTGTCAACAGTTAACACTGGCACACATTAAAACCGAACTACACTGCATCTGAGCACCACAAGCCAAAAGCATTGTTTAATTCATTTTTAATATTCAAAGCAAACTCACCCATCTATCCATGTCTCTATGCTTTATTTTACTGAGAACTCACTTAGAAAAACACCCCCCTGGCATTTCTGGCTGTGGCCATCTTGAGTAAGGGCAAATGATTCATGTAGGATTTACTTCCTGAAATCCATTTGCATTAGCTCAGGCATTCAGGCAGATGGGTGTGCTTAGGTGGGAATACCCCTCCTCCCCTCCTGAAGACTCCTGGGATGTATGACATCATTTGCCTAGGCATGGAAACCAGGAAATAACTAAAGAAATGTAAAAAACTGTTTAAAAACATGTAAATATGTTATACTTTCCTATCTATTTACTAATGCTAGCAGCATAAGGATTCAAAATAGTCAATGTTGATGGAGAGAGTGAAGTTCCACTTTAATATATTTATTAAAATGCTAGTATGTATGACCTGACCAGACATTGTACAATTTTTGATGATTTGAAACCAGACGCTACAGATATCTCTTTGCTAAAGCAACACAATAGCAACACAAAAAGCCATTGGCTCAGCATTATTTCCAGGCAACTGGCATTTTCAGTGGTAGTAGTCAACAGTGGCAGCCTCTTAACCAAAACAGATTTCTTTTAAAGAAGATTTATCATCAGTGTCATAATAACACTACAAACAATAGTTATTTATGACAATCCAATATAAGCTTACTCAAGAACTCCGCTTTCATGTTGTGAGTGCTGCCTGTCTGCTGGCCATCTCTTTCCTCAACTTCCTGGATTCCCTGCATGCTTTGCAGCTTCTCCTCTGCTGGTTATGTTCAATTTCTAAGGACTACATATCCCATGGTACCTTGCTGTCTGCAAGCAGTGATTCCTGTACTGACTTCGCCTCCTGAATCCCCTCCTCTCAGCACCTCTGTAGTTCAGAAGGCAGGATCTGTAAAATGTGTGAAACAGCAGTGCCTCTGTGTTTATGTCACAGAATTCCAGGAAATAAATGTGTGGAGATCTTTACAAACTAAGTTTACATACTTCAAGAACGTTCAGATTAATAGAAATAATTGTAATACAATGTTGAAATAATTATGATTTTACATTTTGACTATAGATACTCTTTAACCACTAGCCGACCTGCTCACGCAGATATACTGTGGCAGGTTGGCTCTCCTGCGCGAATCGCTGTACCTGTATGGCGTCTTGCACAGGCGCAGTAGTGGGTGGGCGTGCACCACCAGTGGTGTCCTTTAGCTCCCGCGGGTCGGGCGGACTCAATGTCCACCGGCGACCAACGATCGCCTAGTAGAGAGGCAGAACGGGGATCTGCCAGTGTAAACAAGGGGACATGTCAGAGAGCTACTGTTCCCAGTGATCAGGAATAGTGATCTCTGTCATGTCCCAGTGAGCCCATCCCCTCTACAGTTGGAGCACACAAAACCCCTTGATCGCCCCCTGGCGTTAACCCCTTCCCTGCCAGTGTCATTTTTACATTGGTCAGTGCATTTTTATAGCACTGATCAATGTAATAATGTCACTGGTACTCAAAGTGTCATTTGGAGTCAGATTTGTCCACCGCAGTGTTGCAGTCCCACAAAAAAATCATGGATCGCCTCCATTACTAGTAAAAACAATAAAAGAAATAAAAGTCCCTAAATCTATCCCATAGTTTGTAGACGCGATAACTTTTGTGCAAACCAATCAATAAACACCTATTGTGATTTTTTTTTTTTTTTTTTTACCAATATGTAGAAGAATATATATTGGCCTAAACTGATGAATACATTTTTTTTTTGGATATGTATTATAGCAAAAAGTTAAAAAAAAATTTTTCTTTCAAAATTGTCGCTCTTCGTTTGTTTATAGCACAAAAAAATAAAAACCGCATATGTGATCAAATACCACCAAAAGAAAGCTCTATTTGTGGAAAAAAAGGACGACAATTTTGTCTGGGTACAGCGTCGCACGACCGTGCAATTGTCAGTTAAAGCGACGCAGTGCCATATCGCAAAAAAATGGCCTGGTCATTGAGCAGCCAAATCTTCTGGGGCTGAAGTGGTTAAATCTCACTTTGCACTAGTGAATAAGGTCCGCTTTATAAATCAAGCCCCCATTTCCTGTGCAATATTGCTGCATGAAAATTGATGACCTTGATGCTGCATGGAGGGACTTTTTAGTCTTTCCAGCAAAATCCTGGCGTATGTAATGTACAAAATAGCATATAATGTGTAGTGATGTCCTATAAAACATATTGTATATGGTGTAGAGGTGAGTTACATAGTTAGTCTGGTTGAAAAAAGACACAAATCCATTTAGTTCAAGCAATAGAAGGGAAATAAATACATCCTATATATACAATCCTATCCCTGCAGTTGATCCATTAAAGGCAAAACACCCCAATTAAGCATGATCCAATTTGTTCCAGCGGGGGGAAAAAAATCCTTCCTGATCTCCAAGAGGCAATCGGATTTTCCCTGGATCAACTTTACCTATAAATATTAGTAACCAGTTATGTTATGTGTATCTAGGATAGTTATATAAACTCAGGAATAGATAATGCACAATATAGTTCTAATGGGGCGTACACATGGTCAGACTTTTCGACCGGACTGGTCTGGCGGATGCCGACAGACCAAATCCGGCGAACAATCCGATCGTGTGTGGGCTTCAGCGGACCTTTCCAATTGCAACTCTGACGGACCTTAGATTTGGAACATGCTTCAAATCTTTACGTCGTAACTCCGCCGAACCCAGAAATCTGCTCGTCTGTATGCTAGTCCGACGGACGAAAACCCACGCTAGGGCAGCTATTGGCTACTGGCTATCAACTTCCTTATTTTAGTCCGGTGTACGTCATGACGTACGAATCCCTCGGACTTTGGTGTGATCGTGTGTAGGCCAGTCCGGTCATTAGAAAGTCCGTCGAAAGTCCGCCAAAGTCAGTCGAAAGTCTGTCGAAAGTCTGTCAGACAGGCTGTCGGACTTTTGTAGCTGAAAAGTCCAACCGTGTGTACACTGCATTAGAGTGCAGTGGTCAGGAATATGTAAGGTATAGCATATAGAGTGCATTTGTCAGAAATATGTGTTGTACAACACAACATGTAGAGTGCAATGTTTGGGGGTAAGTACCAAAAAATTTAGTATATAGAGTGAAGGTGTCAGGAGTACGCAACACAGTGACCTTTACAAAGCTGGTCAGTGGGAAGAAAATATGAGCGAGCATTGGTGTTTAGTGGGAGGAAAAAATATGCTTTGGTCTTGAAGGATGGTGGAAGGAACAAATACTCAGATTCTGGTGGGCAGTGAAAGGTAAAAAAATGTCCTAGCATTGGTGGTCAGTGGGAGGAAGACTGTTCAGGCATTGGTGGCCATTGGGAAGATTGCTCTACTCGACAGTGACAACATAGTGCCAGGTCCTAGAACCTGGCACCAAAATATGGCCTGGTCTTGAGGGATCCCAGGATTTTGGTTTCTGCTGTAAAAAGAAACCTCCTATTGTGTCTCTCCCTTCGGTTGACACCAGCATCTTTTGTGCTGTTTACCACTGAGGGTCATGTTGCAGGCACTCAGTGTGGATACAACATAGCGCTTCCTTTTGCATAAGCATTACATATAGTTAAAGACTTCTCACGTGTGTAAAACAAAAGGGATGCAAGCGAACTGAATGTAAATGCTTATTCCTCCCACAGTTTCACCAGCTTTTCTTTCTCTTCATTGCCTATTATTTCTATGACTCAAACTCAGCTCCACAGTGTTTCACGTCAAAATAGTGCTGGTGTTTCTCCTCCATTGCTATTTGTATCCTGTAAAACCAGAACAAAGGTGAGTCTACTTTGTAAACAGGAATGATTATGTCATTGAAATATACGATTTAACCCTGGAATCACATTGATGATGAACACACCTTGAATTTGTTTTCATAGTATGACAACATGCACACTAAAGGCAACACTAACATTATTATTAGATGATAAATTAGGTTCTTAAACTAACATCACCTCCATGGAAAGATACTATCTTAAGACATACTGAATGGCCAAATCTATCTATCTATCTATCTATCTATCTATCTATCTATCTATCTATCTATCTATCTATCTATCTATCTATCTATCTATCTATCTATCTATTGAAAAAAAGCTCAGAAAAGCCCCTGCAACACAAACTAAAACAAAACAATGTACTCCCATAAAACAGAAAAAAAGAGGCTTTAATATTTACATGACTGCAGAAAGAAAAGTCTGCTTCTGTTGAAAAGCTGCTGCAGATATATATAGTATGCTCCAGTTAAGATTTTGCTGGATGCATGGCTAATCCTTTTTTTTATTGGAAAAGAACAGGAAATTACATCATAACCGTGTAGTTCTACTTGAAAGAGCATTCCATGAAATGAGCATTAAACAACATTACTACCTACTAGCGTAACTACTAATTACAGTTTAATATATGGAAATGGTTGTTGCACCTATGACTGCATAACAGCATGCTAACAGCTCTGCCCCCCCCCCCCCCCAAATAAATAAAACACAAAGCATAAAGAAAAATAATAAAAAAGTTCCTAATAAAACAACCCCCAAAAAAGCTGCAAAGGGGGAAGCAACAGCTAGAAAGCAATGACACTTGTTAAAGCAACAGTAGTCAGAACATGGGGATATGTGAATAAATCTGTGAACACAGAGGAACACACAAGACATTATAGCCCACAACTGCAGTCACAGCATAGACTACCACAGTTACAATGTAGCTAATAACAAAAGGAAAACATTTTTTTTTTGTTTTAGGTAGAGTGGAGATGGATTAGAATGCCTGACAAGTTTGTGTTGCTGTGTGTCTCTTATGCCGTGTACACTTGAAAGGAATGTCTGACAGAAAAAGTCCGACGGAAGCTTTTTATCGTCTATTCCGATTGTATGTAGGCCTCATCAGACTTCTTTTTTTGAAAATTCTGAGGGACCTAGAAATAGAACATGTTCTAAATATTTCCGACGGAACCAATTCCTATCGGGAAAACCGATCGCCTGTATGCTGTTCCGACAGACCAAAAACGGCGCATGCTATGAAGCAAGTACCAGACGGAAGCTATTGGCTACTGGCTATTGAACTTCCTTTTTCTAGTCCCGTCGTAAGTGTTGTACGTCACCACGTT
Organism: Lithobates clamitans; assembly: GCA_037952925.1. Lineage (NCBI taxonomy): Eukaryota > Metazoa > Chordata > Amphibia > Anura > Ranidae > Lithobates > Lithobates clamitans. Next base: position 1,351,262 of record JBBGZY010001677.1, read on the forward strand.
CTGGACGGTCGGACTTTGGTTGGATTTTGGGTTGACCGCATGTAGGCAAGACCGCTTGAATGGAATTCTGTCGGAGTTCCATCGCAGAAACCTTCGGAGTTTTCGGTTATAAAACTGGTCGTGTGTACACGGCATAAGGGAAATTCACCCTCTCTATTTGTCCTGTTTACCTTTATCACCAATAATGAAGGAGAAAGAAAGTCCCAAATTTTTAGCTGTCATCGGAATAGAAATAGAGGGTAAATCTTCCAGTAGTTCTTGTGACCCTGGTGACAGCCTCAATTTGGAGGGGTTTCCTCTCACTTGCTGTTTTAGCTGTGGTGCAGGAAATGAAGAGAAATCTCCCCAATGGAGCATAAATGGCAAAAAACTGATGGGTCATAAGCCTCCCTTACTTTAACCAAAATGATAGAACGTTTTGCCTTTAGTTTTACTTTAAGTAAGGTTTTCCCTAAGCTCCCCCTAAACATATTGTCAGCTTCCCCTATCTTCTCTCTAAAAGTTCCACCAAATACTGAAAATAGGGTTACTGTGAGACCCTCACTCCCTTTATACTGAGGGGTCTGGCCTATACAATTCCCTCTTTGATGAGCCCTTCTAAGCCCGTTGACCATGATTCAAAAGCCATGTGGTATATTATGGTTTTTAAAAGATTAAAACTAGCAAAGTTAAATTTGCAAGCATATGCAAATCCAAATCTGGTAGATTCGCCCAAAAAAAATAAAAATGGTTGGCATGAATCCAAACTTTATCTCTACTGATCTGAAGCATATGTGAGGATCTAGCAAAAAAAAAAAAAAAATACATAAAAATCTCATGGAACAATGTATGAACATGAATATTTCCAATATTTCCAATAAATGATTACAAACCCTTCTACTTTTGCAGCTCAGACAGTAGAGTACAGTAAACAATAAGTGTAATGACTAGCACAGTTCCAAGGTCAGAATGTGATAGTATCTTGTGACTGATTATTTTCTTTTATCACTAATTCCATGGGTAAAGGTGATTTCATTGTGTGTACACAAAGACTGCCGCTCTATGATCTTTTTGGTGTTTTGGTTGTTTCTGCTTCTATTACTGCGGTTTGGCTCTTTAGTTTAGTCTTCATTATCACAAATGCATCGGGTACATGTCTGTCTACTGGAAAGGGATATATAATAAGTAAACCAGTAAAGGATATGGGCTTATTCATTGGTTAAAGCAAGAACTTTGTGCTGTGCTGTGGCAAAGAGAGAAACTAGAAACATGAAGAAAATATATCTTAGCAGCCTTTGTTAAGCAGATGGTGGTCATTCACATGGGCAACTAAAATGTTGTATTTAGATGCATACAGCATATCATTTTGCATGTATCTTAATGCATGTAAACGTGTGTATGCATATGTACTCATAAAGCCATTTAAAGAATTGTACGCGTCTAATCGGTGCCCGTGTGCATGGAAGTAGAAGAAGCGCACTAATGGTAACACAAATCACTGCTTTCCAGTTTGGTAGGTAAGGCTACGGCCTAGATAAAGTCAACTAAATGGACACCAGAAAACAGCAACACACCAATTACAAAACCTGGGTATACAGTGAAGCCATTGTGGATAACTCTTGATTTCTTACATCCGTTCTACAGCATGTGGTTCACAACCAGGGGAACTAATACATTTTATACACGGGTACTGGATATACTTACCTGTTACAATAGACGATAAGCCAACTTTAGGTTTAAAATATGATGATATACATCCATATGTGGTAAAAACCTTATCATGCTTTCTTTGGATAATTCACTCAGAATTATTGAAACCTGTGAGATATTTCCTTCAGGCAACATTTTATTTGATACATGTACATGAAATGATTTTTCTCTTCTCTCCAGAGAAAGTATCTGCCAACCACCCCTTCCCCATGGACTCAGGCCCCTTACCACTAGCCAGGCCTTCTTTGGAACTTGTATTACCACTCTGTTTATCATGGAAAGATATTTTCAATTTGAAATAAACTGTTTGAATTTGATAATGTGTGGTCAGTTAAAGTACAACCACAATCAAGGGAAATATTATAGTACACTTATCATAACAAGACAGGTGCACTTGCTGTACATTTGTTGTGTTTTATTGCGAGCTGTAGCAGAACCTTTTGTCAGTAATTATGAATGAGACCGAGACAGGAGTACAGTTAAATCACACTTGTTTAATAATAAAAGTAAATAGAACAAACGTAGTCAAAACATAGCCAAAGTTTGGTAACCCGAACAGATAGTCAGACAAGCCAGAAAGTCAGGAAGCCATAGAACAACGTAGTGGAACAGCAAGCAGGATCTGGAGCCAGAAGGAATGTCAGCCAAGCAAGTCTTTAACAGGAACGCAGCAGATAGTCTCTGTGATGTTGACCAAGGCGAAGGCAGAGATCATCTGGGCTGGACGGCTTAAGTAGGCAGGACTGACGAGTAGGATATTATCAACAGGTGAGTCACTGTGGAGAGATAGGAGCTGGCAATTAGCCGACAGCTGAGTGGCCAGCTCAGAGACGGAAGGGCTGAGCCCAGCCCTGACAGTACCCCCTCCTCAATGACCCCTCCACCTCGGAGGACCCCCAGGCTTGTGGGGAAAACGTCTATGGAAATCACGGAGGAGGACAGGGGCATATACGTACAAGGAGACCCAAGAGTGTTCCTCTGGACCGTACCCTTTTCAAGGCACCAGGTACTGTATGTGCCCACGGAATCTACGGGAGTCAACAATGGACTGTGGCATACACAGATAATATATGACTGCGCTTAGGATACCTAATAGGTCTGCAGCCTCCCCTAATAGAGCTCCCCTAAGGGATCTCCAGGTATGAGAAATATAGTGAATTGGGGTGATTGGCGCTACCTATTAATAAATTAAGTTGTAACGTGAACAAAGACCAGAGGGGATGGGAAAGGATGCTACACCATGATAAGATGTACGACACCCGTCCCTATTATATATAATCCCACCTCAATACATCAAGTGCTGATGTGTCTGTGGTCTGTCAATAAGTGTTAATGCAAACTTAGTTAAGCCACCATTACTACAAAATTACATATAGTAGATTCCAGTTAATTATTTGATATATAATAGCAGTCCATGCCCCACAGGGGTATGTGTATATGTGACCTTCCAATAGTGTTCAACCTCTTAGTGCACAAATCAAAAGAAAAAAAATATATATAATAAAAGTGAAAACTATACGTGATCTGTGACACTTCTATCTTAAAGATAGTATCAAGGAAACATATAGAACCCACTAAGCAGTAACATGCTACAGGTTCTCTGGTGGTTTCCTGGTACTAATAACCAGGATATGAATCTTGATACAACCATAAAAGAGAAAAAAACATTCAATTATGAGCCACATTCATGAAGGTGACACCTAATGTGTATCCGGATATAAAAATAAAATTAAAATAACAAAAAATAACAAAAAAGAGGGGAATAGGACCGCATTAAGTGGACACACTATGGTTCTGTGACTATACTTCCGTGATGGGTATATTAAAAAAAGTCCATATATAAACGTGCAAAAAATAGTCCATATACTGTGTATACAGTTTTCTTAAAACAATGTGACATAAAACACAAATGGTGACTTGGGTGCTCGCAATATCCTCTGGTGACTCTGTGCTCCCCCTCAAGGGTCCCCATTCACCGAATCCACTCACCCCCAAAGGGGCAGTACACAGATAGGTGCAACCACTGCAGTCACTCCATCTTGGAAGTGGAGGAAAATTGTCGCGACGAAGCGTCAGCCCTTACAGTCTTAGTACCGGGTAAGAATGAGACCATGTAATTGAACTAGACAAGAAAAAAGCCCATCGCGCCCTTCTGGGAGAGAGGCGTTTAGCCTCAGACAAGAATGTGAGATTCTTATGGTCAGTAAGAATAAGAACCAGCACAGTGGCACCTTCAAGGAGATGTCTCCATTCTTTGAGGGCTAAAATGATCACTAACAGCTCTCTGTCATCAATCTCGTAATTGCACTCCGCAGGTGACAATTTCTTGGAAAAGTAGCCACAAGGATGCTTAGCGCTCTCAGAGGTAGGACGTTGAGACAGAAGGGCACCAACTCTAGTCTCAGAAGCATTAACCACAAGGATAAAAGGTAACGTAGGATCATGATGTGCCAACACAGGAGCAGAAACAAAGGCAGCCTTGAGACTCTTAAAGGCCTTAATGGACTCCAGAGAACAACTCTGTGGGTTACTGTCCTTTCTGGTCATATCAGTCAGGGGCTTGACCAGAGACGAGAAGTTACGAAAAAACTTCCGATAATAGTTGGCAAAGCCAAGAAAATGCTTCAGAGGATGTAAACCCACGGGTCGGGGTGACTGTAGGACTGCTGAAAGTTTTTCTGGGTCCATCGAAAAACCAGCAGTGGAAATTACATAACCCAGGAATTTAACCTGTTCACGATGGAATTCGCACTCCTCCAATTTAAAATAGAGATTGTTCTCTCTTAGTTTCTGAAACATACGACAGACATCTGTGTGGTGGCCCTCCAGGGGCTTGGAAAATATGAGGACGTCGTCAAGATAAACCACCGCACATAACTGCAACAAATCTTGGAGGACATTGTTAATAAATTCCTGGAAAACTGCCAGCGCATTACAAAGGCCAAAAGGCATTACAAGGTACTCATAATGGCTCGTTCTGGTATTAAACGCAGTTTTCCACTCGTCGCCCTCCTTAATCCTCATGAGATTGTATGCCCCTCTCAAATCAAGCTTCGTGAAAACCGTTGCTCCCTTGGGGCGGTCAAATGACTCCGCAATCAATGGAATTGGATAGGCATTCTTAATCGTGAAACGATTGAGACCCTTATAATCAATACTAGATCTCAGTTCACCACTCTTCTTCTTCAAAAGAAGAAACCAGCACCAGCAGGAGACGAGAATTTGCAGATGAAACCTCGAGAAAGTGCATCTGCAACATACTCCTCCATGACCTTAGGAGAGTGAAGAGGTGCATAGGACCTTGGCTACCTTCTGGAAGCATGTCTTACTGCATTGTAGCGCCCAGGAGAGAACCTCAGCATGGAGCCAGTCAAAAGAGGGGTTGTGCCTCTGTAACCAAGGATAACCAATAACCAGGAGGAAACTTAGGTGAGGAAATAACTTGGAATTGGATTATCTCATGGTGAAGAGCCCCTACGGCTATGGACAACGGAACAGTGTCATGAGTCACATGGGCAGGCTGTAGAGGTCTCCTGTCAAGAGCCTCAATGGCAAATGGAGTGTCAGTGGAATTGAGTGCTTGGATACAAAGGCAGAATCAATGAACAGGCTTGCATCCCCAGAGTTGATTAGAGCCTGCATCTCGACAGAGGACTCAGCCCAAGAAAGGGTAACTGAAACCAGGGGCTTATTCTTCTGGATAACTGGGGACAAAACAACGCCACTTAAGGTCTGTCCGTGACAAGACCTCAAGGTTCGGGCATTCCATGGATGGGTAGAACAAGACTTCAAAAAGGGACCTGCGTGGCCACAATAAAGGCACAATCTCTCCCTTCTCTTATCCGCAGAGAGACGCATGAAGCCCAAGTGCATGAATTCCTCTTCACAGACCGACTCGGTACCAGGAGGCATGGGAGTTGAGGGAGGCAAGGGTGGGACTGTAAAGCTCAGAGACAAATGTACAGGAGGCTTCCGCAAGCGCTCCTTAAAAGAGAGTCTTTCTCTGAGTCTGGAGTCAATGAGGATGGCAAACGTGATCAACGTCTCCAGCTCAGTGGGTATATCCCGGGCTGCTATCTCATCCTTGATGGTATCCGAGAGACCATGAGAAAAAGCAGCCATGAAGGCCTCATTGTTCCAAGCAACCTCTGCTGCCAGAGTACGGAATTCAATGGCGTAATTGGCAACAGTTCTTCAGTACTCTGTTTGATGGACATGAGGCACTTGGCAGCAGAAGCGGAGCATGCGGGAATATAAAATATCCTTTTAAAAGAAGCCACAAATACAGGTTAACTGAAGACAACAGGTCCCTCCCCCAAATCGCTGGGGAATCAGAGTGGAACCAGACATACCTCTTATAGTGATGATACTTGAGGTGGGTACCTGCACAGAGACTGGAGCAGCAGCAGGGATGGCCTGAAACACAGGTTGTACCAGAGCAGCCACAGTGGGAGAGTCCAGGTGAGCCGTGCAACTCATGAGTGTTTGTAACGCCATGGCAAACTGATCCATGCAGTGATCCTGCTCATCCAATATGGAAAAAATATTACCAACAAGTGGATTGACTGCATCTTCTGAATTCTTGGCCTTCGCCTACTGTCAGAAATCATGAATCAGACTGAGACAGAAGTACAGTTAAATGACACTTGTTTAATAATAAAAGTAAATAGAACAAACATAGTCAAAACATAGCCAAAGTTCGGTAACTGGAACGGATAGTCAGACAAGCCAGAAAGTCAGGAAGCCAGGGAACAGCGTAGTGGAACAGCAAGCAGGATCTGGAGCCAGAAGGAATGTCAGCCAAGCTACTCTTTAACAGGAACAGGAGATAGTCTCTGTGATGTTGACCAAGGCGAAGGCAGAGATCACCTGGGCTGGACGGCTTAAAGCGGAGATCTGCTTAAAAAATAAAAAAATAAGTCAGCAGTTACAAATACTGCAGCTGTTGACTTTTAATAATGGGACACTTACCTGTCCCAGGGTCCAGCGATGCGGGGGAACGAAGCCCAGCTCGTCTCCCCCTCCTCTCTGCGGCACCAGCATTGGAACTGTGGGCGCCCAGCTATGGCTTCACAGCCGGTCACCCACTGCACATCCGTGAGCCGCGCCGCATGCTGTGACTGGCCAGGCAATCATCTGGGACCTGTAACGTGTCCCAGATGATTGTCGAGAGGGAGGGGGGAGAGATGATCTCCCATCGGGTCGCACAGTGCGCCGGGAGGAAGTGGGAGCTGGGACCATCTAAAATGAGGGTATCCGCTCCCCCCCAAAAAATGAAATGCCAAATGTGGCATGTCAGGGGGCCACCTCCATTAAAGCGGAAGTTGCATTTTTGGGTGGAACTCCGCTTTAAGTAGGCAGGACTGATGAGCAGGATTTTATCAACAGGTGAGTCACTGTGGAGAGATAGGAGCTGGCAATTAGCCGACAGCTGAGCTGACACCTTTTTACTGACAATAAGAATCTACAGTGCAGTTCCCTGAAGCTGAGGGTTTTGGCCTGATTGCCAATGATGAAGAAAATTCTGATGAATTGAGTTGTATTTTGTAATATGAGTATTAAGATGTGTATGAGTGTTTGGCAGAAATTGATCTTCTGTGGTCACATTGCTTCATTGGAACTGACTTTGTTAGAAATCTGACTTGATTGGCTAGAAGCTTGTGGATTTATGAAAGTCATAAGTACTCTAGTCTACAGTAGGGATGAGCTTCGTGTTCGAATCGAACGCATGTTCGACTCGAACATCGGCTGTTCGACCGTCCGTCGAATTGCGAACGTTATGGGCCGTTCGCGCCAAATTCGTGTGGCGCGTCACGGCCCATAATTCACTGCGGCATCGCAGTGCATTGCTGGCTGATGATTGGCCAAGCATGCACTATGACCCGCATGCTTGGCCAATCAAAGCGCCGTCAGTAGAGAGAGCTGTAATTGGCCAAAGCCAGGGTGGCTTTGGCCAATTATGGCTCAGGGGATTTAGTACACGCCCCACACTATATAAGGCCGCCTACACGGCGGCCCTGTGTAGTGTGTTCCGGTGTGCTGATAGAGAGAGAGACAGACAGTGTCATTTGATTTGAGTTAGCTAGATTAGGTTAGATCTGTTCCTGCTATTTACATTTAATGCAGTGCGTCCTGCTCACAGTGTTCAGCTAGATCCGTTCCTGCTATTTACATTTAGTGCAGTGCGTCCTGCTCACAGTGTTCAGCTAGATCCGTTCCTGCTATTTACATTTAGTGCAGTCAGTGCGTCCTGCTCACAGTGTTCAGCTAGATCCGTTCCTGCTATTTACATTTAGTGCAGTGCGTCCTGCTCACAGTGTTCAGCTAGATCTGTTCCTGCTATTTACATTTAGTGCAGTCAGTGCGTCCTGCTCACAGTGTTCAGCTAGATCCGTTCCTGCTATTTACATTTAGTGCAGTCAGTGCGTCCTGCTCACAGTGTTCAGCTAGATCTGTTCCTGCTATTTACATTTAGTGCAGTTCGTCCTGCTCACAGTGTTCAGCTAGATCCGTTCCTGCTATTTACATTGAGTGCAGTGCGTCCTGCTCACAGTGTTCAGCTAGATCTGTTCCTGCTATTTACATTTAGTGCAGTCAGTGCGTCCTGCTCACAGTGTTCAGCTAGATCTGTTCCTGCTATTTACATTTAGTGCAGTGCGTCCTGCTCACAGTGTTCAGCTAGATCTGTTCCTGCTATTTACATTTAGTGCAGTGCGTCCTGCTCACAGTGTTCAGCTAGATCTGTTCCTGCTATTTACATTTAGTGCAGTGCGTCCTGCTCACAGTGTTCAGCTAGATCTGTTCCTGCTATTTACATTTAGTGCAGTGCGTCCTGCTCACAGTGTTCAGCTAGATCCGTTCCTGCTATTTACATTTAGTGCAGTCAGTGCGTCCTGCTCACAGTGTTCAGCTAGATCCGTTCCTGCTATTTACATTTAGTGCAGTCAGTGCGTCCTGCTCACAGTGTTCAGCTAGATCCGTTCCTGCTATTTACATTTAGTGCAGTCAGTGCGTCCTGCTCACAGTGTTCAGCTAGATCTGTTCCTGCTATTTACATTTAGTGCAGTCAGTGCGTCCTGCTCACAGTGTTCAGCTAGATCCGTTCCTGCTATTTACATTTAGTGCAGTGCGTCCTGCTCACAGTGTTCAGCTAGATCCGTTCCTGCTATTTACATTTAGTGCAGTGCGTCCTGCTCACAGTGTTCAGCTAGATCTGTTCCTGCTATTTACATTTAGTGCAGTGCGTCCTGCTCACAGTGTTCAGCTAGATCTGTTCCTGCTATTTACATTTAGTGCAGTGCGTCCTGCTCACAGTGTTCAGCTAGATCTGTTCCTGCTATTTACATTTAGTGCAGTGCGTCCTGCTCACAGTGTTCAGCTAGATCTGTTCCTGCTATTTACATTTAGTGCAGTGCGTCCTGCTCACAGTGTTCAGCTAGATCCGTTCCTGCTATTTACATTTAGTGCAGTCAGTGCGTCCTGCTCACAGTGTTCAGCTAGATCCGTTCCTGCTATTTACATTTAGTGCAGTCAGTGCGTCCTGCTCACAGTGTTCAGCTAGATCCGTTCCTGCTATTTACATTTAGTGCAGTCAGTGCGTCCTGCTCACAGTGTTCAGCTAGATCTGTTCCTGCTATTTACATTTAGTGCAGTCAGTGCGTCCTGCTCACAGTGTTCAGCTAGATCCGTTCCTGCTATTTACATTTAGTGCAGTGCGTCCTGCTCACAGTGTTCAGCTAGATCCGTTCCTGCTATTTACATTTAGTGCAGTGCGTCCTGCTCACAGTGTTCAGCTAGATCTGTTCCTGCTATTTACATTTAGTGCAGTGCGTCCTGCTCACAGTGTTCAGCTAGATCTGTTCCTGCTATTTACATTTAGTGCAGTGCGTCCTGCTCACAGTGTTCAGCTAGATCTGTTCCTGCTATTTACATTTAGTGCAGTGCGTCCTGCTCACAGTGTTCAGCTAGATCCGTTCCTGCTATTTACATTTAGTGCAGTGCGTCCTGCTCACAGTGTTCAGCTAGATCTGTTCCTGCTATTTACATTTAGTGCAGTTCGTCCTGCTCACAGTGTTCAGCTAGATCCGTTCCTGCTATTTACATTGAGTGCAGTGCGTCCTGCTCACAGTGTTCAGCTAGATCCGTTCCTGCTATTTACATTTAGTGCAGTGCGTCCTGCTCACAGTGTTCAGCTAGATCCGTTCCTGCTATTTACATTTAGTGCAGTCAGTGCGTCCTGCTCACAGTGTTCAGCTAGATCTGTTCCTGCTATTTACATTTAGTGCAGTCAGTGCGTCCTGCTCACAGTTTTCAGCTAGATCTGTTCCTGCTATTTACATTTAGTGCAGTGCGTCCTGCTCACAGTGTTCAGCTAGATCCGTTCCTGCTATTTACATTTAGTGCAGTGCGTCCTGCTCACAGTGTTCAGCTAGATCTGTTCCTGCTATTTACATTTAGTGCAGTTCGTCCTGCTCACAGTGTTCAGCTAGATCCGTTCCTGCTATTTACATTGAGTGCAGTGCGTCCTGCTCACAGTGTTCAGCTAGATCTGTTCCTGCTATTTACATTTAGTGCAGTGCGTCCTGCTCACAGTGTTCAGCTAGATCTGTTCCTGCTATTTACATTTAGTGCAGTGCGTCCTGCTCACAGTGTTCAGCTAGATCCGTTCCTGCTATTTACATTTAGTGCAGTGCGTCCTGCTCACAGTGTTCAGCTAGATCCGTTCCTGCTATTTACATTTAGTGCAGTCAGTGCGTCCTGCTCACAGTGTTCAGCTAGATCCGTTCCTGCTATTTACATTTAGTGCAGTCAGTGCGTCCTGCTCACAGTGTTCAGCTAGATCCGTTCCTGCTATTTACATTTAGTGCAGTCAGTGCGTCCTGCTTACAGTGTTCAGCTAGATCCGTTCCTGCTATTTACATTTAGTGCAGTCAGTGCGTCCTGCTCACAGTGTTCAGCTAGATCCGTTCCTGCTATTTACATTTAGTGCAGTCAGTGCGTCCTGCTCACAGTGTTCAGCTAGATCCGTTCCTGTTATCTTCCTACTGACAGGCAGGCTTGCCTGGTTACAGTATATAAAGCTATCCCAGCTTAGTGCAGCTACAGGCCAATAGTATGTCTGGAAGGCCAAGAAGGAGAGGCAGACAGTCACAAGCCAATAAGAGAGGGCAAGCAGGCTCTGTGTCTAGTGCTGGTCGTGGAGACGGTGCATCCTCATCAGCCCGTGGCCATGGGACACGCTTGGCCTTTTTTTCGGCAGCTGGCCGTGTTGAGCCGCAACATGCAGAAAACTTGGTCGAGTGGATGACCAAGCCGTCCTCATCCTCCTCATCCTCTCTCACCCATGCCCAGGGTGCTTTGTCTGGCAAAGCAGCGGCCTCTTCCCTCAGCTCAATGTCATCAGTGACTCCTTCCCTAGCCCCACCATGTCCTCCTGAGGATTCCCTCGAACTGTTTGACCACAGTGTTGGGTACATGCTCCAGGAGGATGCCCAGCGTTTGGAAGGCTCTGATGATGATACTGAGCTCGATGAAGGCAGTAACATGAGCACGGACAGAGGGGGTGCCCAAGAAGGACAGCAATCTGGCAGTCATGCTCCCCCTGCTGCAGCATACTGCCAGGTTTGCTCCAGTGATGAGGAGGGAGGGGATGATGAGGTCACTGACTCAACGTGGGTGCCTGATAGGAGAGAGGAGGAGGAGAAGGAGGAGGAGGCGGCACATCACCAACGAGGCAGGATGCCCTCCAGGGGCCAGCCTAAGGGCAGCACATTGACTGCATCACACCCCAAAGCTCCACATGTGCAGGGCGCTGCAGTCTCTGCGCGTTATTCAAAAAGTTCTTTGGTGTGGGCCTTTTTTGAGACGAGTGCATCAGATCGCACCGTTGCTATTTGCAACATATGTCTCAAGCGTATCTCGCGTGGCCAAAACATCTCCCGCTTGGGTACCACATGCTTGACCAGACATATGTTGACCTGCCATGCAGTTCGTTGGCAAGCATATCTAAAAGACCCACACCAAAGAACAAAGAGGATCTCTCCTTGCTCCTCATCAGCTGAGATTTCCAACCCCACTAGACCTTCAGTCCTCTCTGAGACCTGCAGTGAGAGGAATGAAGGTGTAGAATTAGGTGTGTCACAGCCAAGTACTTGTGGGCAATCTGCTTTTGGTACACCGACGTCAGATTGTACCAGGCAAATTTCCCTGCCCCAGCTGCTGCACCGCCGAAAGAAGTTTGCTCCCAGCCATCCACATGCCCAGCGGTTGAATGCTAGCTTGGCAAAATTGCTAGCACTTCAACTGCTGCCTTTTCAGTTGGTAGACTCTGCCCCCTTCCGTGAGTTTGTGGAATGTGCGGTTCCTCAGTGGCAGGTTCCCAAACGCCACTTTTTCTCACGGAAGGCGATTCCGGCTCTCTACCGGCATGTGGAAGGCAATGTCCATGCCTCGCTGGACAGGGCGGTCAGCGGTAAGGTGCATATTACCGCTGACTCATGGTCCAGCAGGCATGGACAGGGACGTTACTTAAGTTTCACGGCGCATTGGGTGACTCTGCTGGCAGCTGGGAAGGATGCAGGACAAGGTGCAGTAGTGTTGGAGGTTGTTCCGCCACCACGCCTCCAAAATGCTGATTGTGACACACCTCTCTCCTCCACCCCCTCCTCTTCTTCTTCCACCATGGCCTCTTCCTCGGAACCAGCGGTGCTCCGTAGGCGTTCAAGGGGCTACGCAAGTACGCAGGCCAAAAGATGCCATGCGGTGCTTGAGCTGGTGTGCTTGGGGGACAGGAGCCACACTGGGGCAGAGGTTCTGTCAGCTCTGCAGGGGCAGGTTCAGAGGTGGTTGACGCCACGCCAACTTAAGGCAGGAATGGTGGTTTGCGACAATGGCACCAACCTCCTCTCTGCCCTCCGACAGGGACAACTGACCCATGTGCCCTGTTTGGCTCACGTCCTTAACTTGGTGGTGCAGCGGTTCTTGGGCAGGTACCCGGGCTTACAGGATGTCCTGAGGCAGGCCAGGAAAGTCTGTGTGCATTTCCGCCGGTCATATAATGCCAGTGCTCGGCTGACGGACCTCCAAAAGGAGTTTAACCTGCCCAAGAACCGCCTAATCTGTGACATGCCCACCAGGTGGAACTCGACATTGGCCATGCTGCAGCGGCTGCACACGCAGCAGAGGGCCATCAATGAGTACCTGTGCGACTATGGCACCAGGACAGGGTCAGGGGACCTTGGTTTTTTTTCCCCACGCCAGTGGGCCATGATCAGGGATGCATGCACTGTCCTGTCACCATTCGAGGAGGCCACGAGGATGGTGAGCACTGACAGTGCATGCATCAGTGACACTGTCCCCCTTGTCCACCTGTTGGAGCACACGCTGCGTGGAATAATGGACAGGGCACTTGAGGCAGAACAGAGGCAGGAAGAGGAGGACTTCCTTAGCTCTCAAGGCCCCCTTTATCCAGACAGTGTTCCTGCGTGCCCGCCGATCACACAGGAAGAGGACGAGGAGGAGGAGGAGGAGGAGGAGGAGGAAGATTGTGTCAGTATGGAGGTGGAGCCTGGCATTCAGCATCAGCAGTCTTTAAGGGATCAGTCCCAAGGAACACATGGACTTGTACGTGGCTGGGAGGAGGTGGCTGCGGACGTTGTTGTCCTTAGTGACCCAGAGGACTCCGGACCGAATGCCTCAGCAAACCTACGCTGCATGGCCTCCCTGATCCTGCAAAGCCTGCGTAAGGATCCTCGTATTCGTGGTATCAAGGAGAAGGACCAATACTGGCTGGCAACCCTCCTTGATCCACGTTACAAGGGTAAGGTTGCGGACCTTATCTTGCCATCGCAGAGGGAGCAGAGGATGAAACATCTTCGGGAGGCCTTGCAGAAAGGTCTGTGCAACGCGTTCCCAGAGACTGGGAGGTTACAAACTCCTGTTTCTGGACAACGTGTTGCTGAGGCTTCGGTCAGTCAAAGAAGGAGCGGTGGAGAAGGTGGCCGTCTGACCGATGCGTTCAGACAATTTTTTGGTCCGCAGCCCCAAGGTATGATCGGTTCCAGCAACCATCGCCAGCGTCTGTTTTACATGGTGCAGGAATACCTAGGGGCAAGATCAGACTTGGACACCTTTCCCACCGAAAATCCTCTGGGTTACTGGGTCTTGAGGATGGATCACTGGCCAGAGCTTGCACAGTATGCAATTGAGCTACTGGCCTGTCCTGCATCCAGCGTTCTTTCGGAACGCACATTCAGTGCTGCTGAAGGCGTGGTAACCGATCACAGGGTGCGTCTGTCCACTGACTCGGTCGATCGGCTGACCTTCATAAAAATGAATCAGTCTTGGATCACCACCAGCTACCAAGCACCTGATGCTGATGTAACTGAATAATTTTTTTCAGATCCCTTCAAAGACTGCCTATGCTGATGCTGAGTGACTATCCCTGAGTAATTATCCTCTTCCTCCTCAATCATCACGCTGATAGCTTGTAAGAACATTTTTGGTTCTGGGCGCCACCACCAGTGCCTAAGGCACAATTTTTCAGCCCCTGTCTAACAGGGGCGTGTAATTACAATTTTTGATGCAATACTTTGCAGCAGGGCTTGTTCCTGCGTTCCAACTAGAGTGTCTGTGAGGGGTTGCAGTGTTGTGGCACCAGCACCAGTGCCTAAGACCCAATTTTTCTGCCCCTGTCTAACAGGGGCGTGTAATTACAATTTTTGATGCAATACTTTGCAGCAGGGCTCGTTCCTGCGTTCCAACTAGAGTGTCTGTGAGGGGTTGCAGTGTTGTGGCACCAGCACCAGTGCCTAAGACCCAATTTTTCTGCCCCTGTCTAACAGGGGCGTGTAATTACAATTTTTGATGCAATACTTTGCAGCAGGGCTCGTTCCTGCGTTCCAACTAGAGTGTCTGTGAGGGGTTGCAGTGTTGTGGCACCAGCACCAGTGCCTAAGGCCCAATTTTTCTGCCCCTGTCTAACAGGGGCGTGTGATTACAATTTTTGATGCAATACTTTGCAGCAGGGCTCGTTCCTGCGTTCCAACTAGAGTGTCTGTGAGGGGTTGCAGTGTTGTGGCACCAGCACCAGTGCCTAAGGCCTAATTTTTCAGCTCCTGTTCAACAGGGGCATGTAATTACAATTCTTGATCTAATATTTCACAGCAGGGCCCTGTGAGGGCTTACAGTGTTTTGGCCACAGCAACACCTAAGGCCCAAATTTCTGCTGAGTATATAGGGCAGGACCCTACTTTCAAACATCTAACTTACAAACGACTCCTACTTGCAAACGGAAGGAGACAACAGGAAGTGAGATGAAATCTACCCCTAAGGAAGGGAAATTCTCTCCTGTAAGAGTTAATATGGGAAAACAATTTCTCCTTTCCACTGATGCTTTCCAATCCTTGTTCCACAAAAAAACCCAAATTTTCAAAAAACATTTTTCATTGGGACAAAAAAGTGAGGTGAAATCTTCTGAAGAGGAGGAAAGACGCAAAACAAATGTCACAGGGGTGATAACCCTTCCCTATGTTTTCCAAAAAGCTTAGAAAAGATTTTTTGGCTGGAGCTAAACACATTAAAAATGTTCAAAATTACAAACAGATTCTACTTAACAACAAACCTACAGTCCCTGTCTTGTTTGCACCGCCTGTATACTGCTGTTCAGAGTATATAGGGACCTTTCCTTATTTTAATTTGGGTGCGGGGTTCCCCTTAATATCCATACAAGACCCAAAGGGCCTGGTAATGGACTGGCGGGTACCCATGCCGTTTGTCTCACTGATTTTCATCCATATTGCCATGACCCGACATGACATTAAACCCGCAAGCAGTTTTAAATGAGATTTTTTCCTTTAAAAATGACATTTGGTGCAGGGACTGTTCTAAACATGGGAAACACGCGTCACTTTACAGGCATACTATAGACACCCCCCAGGTACGATATTTAAAGGAATATTTCACTTTTTTTTTTTTACTTTAAGCATCATTAAAATCACTGCTCCCGAAAAAACGGCCGTTTTTAAAAGTTTTTTTTGCATTGATACATGTCCCCTGGGGTAGGACCCGGGTCCCCACACCCTTTTTAGGACAATACCATGCAAATTAGCCTTTAAAATGAGCACTTTTGATTTCGAACGTTCGAGTCCCATAGACGTCAATGGGGTTCTAACGTTCGTGCGAACTTGCGGTCCGTTCGCGGGTTCTGGTGCGAACCGAACCGGGGGGTGTTCGGCTCATCCCTAGTCTACAGTATTACAGTTTCCCCCTTTCTTCTTTTTCTTAGTTATATCCCTGCCGGTCTGACAGTACTGCCTGGTCTCATTGCACTATTCTTGTTTATTTTGCCAAAATTGTACTTTGAAGTAGATTTCCAGCCAAAAATAACAATCTAAATCTAAAAATCAACAAAAGATATGTAGCAAAGTCCCGGAGCCCCTGAGGTCTAATGGTGACCTCCTGAGTTAGGGACAGCTGACATCCTTCAGTGTAGAGTGGGTTAAAAGGCATAGTGATTGTAATTCAAGATGAACAGGTGGGTGCCAGACACTTTTTTGAATGCAAAGAGATTTATTGTCTCTTAAACAGAACTGTGGGAGAGAGGGTTAGGGCCAGGACACCCTTAGGTAGATGCAACGTTGATTGGCAGACTCCGAGACTTCTATAGGTAGACAGCTATACAGATGAAGGCCTATGGCAACAATCTTGTAGCAGTTACTAACCGTAAAAGTATTCAACTATCTGCAACAGGAACAGCTCTCTTTACCCCACACTAACTCACTGTGGGTCTTCACTCAACGAGCTCCCAGTCTCTCTCACTAGACTTCAGATCCACTAGCCGCTGGATCCCCTGAGCTCTTTCACTGTAGCACTCAGTATCTTCCTCAAGCGTCACTCCCACTGCTGGGTCCCTGGTTTGGCACTCACAGATACTACTCAAGCTTCACCCCTGCTGACACGTTAGGTCCTGGCTTGGAACTCCACAAGCATCACCTCTGCTGTCCTGCTGGGTCCCTAACTTGGCACTTGCTGATGCTTTCCCACTTCTTCACCATCCCCGGCTGGCGATAAGTCTGCTCTGTTACTGGACTCAGCTTACTCACAATGATCTCCGGTAGTAAGGTGGATGGTCCCTTTGTGGCAACAGCTTCCCTTCTACCTCCGACCACGACTGGTTCCCCCGGCTGGCAAAACCGTTACTTCTGGTTGGACTACAAGACCACAGTCCCAACCCTGCACTACTTCTGGATAGGCTCTCAGCTAGCCTAGCAGCCAGATGCTCTCTCCACCTGTTTGGCCTCCAGTCTGGTATCACTGGAGGGCATGGCTTGGAAGATTGGAAGGAGGCGTCCTTCTGTCCTTGGGCCTTGTGAGTAGAGACATTGCTGGATCTTGGGGACCTTGTGCTCTAGCTACCTCTCTGGTGTCTAGTATAGTCAGCTGTGAGTCTGTTAAAGGGGACACTGGCTGGTGTCCTGGAGAGCTCTGTCCAGATTTTGTCCACTAAAGAGAAGGGACTTTGCTCTAACTGTTCTACTACTACTTACTGTAAAGCAGAAGGGAATATTAGGTCCACAGTGTACATCATTTTGATTATTGGAGTATCCCACCACTTCCTTCATCCTTATCCAAGTTCTTCAAAAATAGAAACAAAAAAACAACGTCCTCTAGACGCCTTTTTGGACAAAGAGTGAATGAGTCTGTTGTGTGTTTGCCTGTGGGGCTGAGGTTGGCAAGACCTGGACAAGTAATTCCTTCGGCTCCTATGGGAGCAGCGCTACACTACAATAAAAAAAAAAAGATTTACCTATGTCCTTTATATCTGATGGAGATCAGATTTAAAACTAACCTGCATTCCCACACCTATTCCTAGTGATGTTAAAGTGTCAACAGTAAAATCAGTCTGTAAATACAGTAAAGCATGCTTGTTATTCTCACTGTGGAACCTAAGGGGTTAATCCTCAGCATTGTGTAAAAAGGCTGTTTGATCCTGTCTTTGCTGATCCTCCCCTTCTTCCACAATCCCCAATCTATCTCCTGATAAGACAGAGCCTTTGGAGTCACTCTGCACATGCTCAGTTTGGTGTGTATTGCTAGAGAGTTTTTTTTTTTCTTGGGAGAGTGCATGTGATCAGCACATGGCCAATCAGAACTGTCCAGATTGAGAGTCAGACGTCCTACAGACTCATAGGACAGTCAGAGTAGAATGAAAACTCCTCCTACAAGCTTTAACCAGACACTGATAGAAGTCATAGGACTGCTCTATACTGCTGATGAGAAAAGGTATTTATCAGTTTATATTTACTAAAATAATTGCATTTCAATGTTCTGTGTACTGTGGGAGACCAGATATAGTGAATACAGGGTCCTGGGTTTAGTAACACTTTAAAGTGTTGCTAAACCCACAACAGTAAAATCCATCTGTATATGCAGTAAAGCATGCTTGTTATACTCACTATGAAACCTAAGGAGTTCTTCCTCTGTATTGTGTAAAAAAGGCTCTTTGATCCTGTATGCACAGATCCCTCCCTCCCTGCACTGTCCCCCTGGACAAGTCTGGATAAGACAGAGCTTTTGGGGTCAGGTTGCACATGCTCAGTTTGGTGTGCATTGCTAGAGAGGTTTTATTTTTTCTTGGAAGAGTGCATGTGATCAGCACTGTCCAGACATGTCCAGACAGAGGTTCAGGAGCCCTGCAGCTTCATAGGTCACCTCAGTGCGGTATGAAAACTTCTCCTACAAGCTTCACCAGGAACTGATAGAAATCACTAGACTGCTAAATACTGCTGATAAGAAAAGGTACTTAGCAGTTTATATTTACTAAAATTATTGCATTTCCATGTTCTGTGTACTGTGGGAGACCAGATATAGTGAATGCAGGGTCCAGGGTTTAAAAATACTTTCTGTGTTTGTTCTTTTTTTTTACAGACATTTTAGAAGCTTTCTGCGGATATTTTTGAATGTATATGAAGCTTCAGGCTTTTGTTTCCCGGACCGAGCAAGAGGAAGAGAGCAGTTCTAGAGTAGGAGAAGAGTTATTCAGGTGCAAAAAACGTACACAAACCTCTATAGGGCAAAAACACTTGAATGCACTCTTGTACTTTTTTGAGCATAGGACAACTGTGTACAGGTGGGAATGGGGACAATTAGAAAAAAATGGGATTCTTCATGTTGAGCGTAAAAAGACGTAATTAGGGAACCAAGCTGAATATAGCTAAAGTGCGAATGCGGGCTTATGTATGTAGTGTGCTCCGTGACAGCAGTGACACAGGGTGATGGATGACAGAAATCAGAAATTCCTTGTTATTTGCCTTTCAGCGTCTATCAATGCTGCCTAATCGAATTAGTCTGTTATCGAGTTCTTGTTTACTAGCGGAAGGTGACATACATGACAGGGAAGATGACTGAAATGAATGGAGAGCACACAATACAGAACTGCTGACTGGATTTCCCAGTTTGCAGCTTCCTTCGACTGCCTCTCTGCATCATGTGACCTTGATGTGCCCTCCAGAGGAAGAATCAGATCACAGACTGGCCTTTGTGTCCATACTTTAGTGATGCTCTTGTTCTGAACATGTGACAACAGGTTGCACTGTGCAGAAACAAACCCTTCTTTGTCTAAGCGCTGATGAAAAATCTCGAGCCCAATCTCTGCTGGGCATGAATTTGCATAGTATCCCTTTTGTTACACACATACCAGCTGCCCCCATGCACTTATACCTCCCGAAATATACCAGCTGCTCTTTCTAAAATGCTAGAAATGTATCATTTTCTAGAAATATTTTGCAGAAGCTGTTTTCGTGTGGCAGCTGCTTGTTAAAAATCTTTTTTGATTGTCAATATGCAAATATACAATATGTATACAGATGTGGAGACATTTGTTGGTACCCTTTCATATAAAAAAAACAAAAAAAAACAAAATACAATTTTTTTTGGAAATAATTTGAAGCTGACAATAATACTTGTCATCCAACATTGTTTATTCCATATTAATCACTTGGCCTCCGGAGGATTTGACCCCCTTCTTGACCAGGCCATTTTTTTTCTATTCAGCACTGCACTACTTTAACTGACAATTGCACGGTCAGGAAACACTGTACACAAACAAAATTTCTTTTTTTTTTTTTCACACAAATAGAGCTTTATTTTGCCTGTATTTGAGCACCACTGGATTTTTTATTTTTTGAGATATAATAGAAAAAAGGCTGATAATTTTGAAAAAAAAAAGAAAAAGAATATTTTTAATTTCTTCTTTAAAACATATCCAATAAAAACATTTAAAAATCAAATTTCTTTATACATTTTGGGCAAAATGTATTCTTCTACCTGTCTTTGGTAAAAAAAAAGAAATTTCCAATAAGTGTATATCGATTGGTTTGTCTTACAGTTATAACATCTACAAACTATTGGATATATACTGGAATTTTTTATTTTTATACCACTAATGGTGGTTATCAGCGACTTATAACTGGACTGCAATAGTGCAGCGCGAAATCTGACACTAACTGACTTTGGGGAGAACTGATTAATTGCCACTGACATCCCCAGTGACATTAATGCAGTGATCAGTGCTAATAATATGCACTGTCACTAATGGCACTGGGTAAGAAGAGGTTAACATCTAGGGCAATCAAAGGGTTAAATGTGTGCCTAACTATGCGTAACGTGTGTGATATATGCTGCTTTCAGTAAGGATCTTGTTGTTTTTTCCCCCTTTTTTGCTTGGCAGGGGGAAAAAAAACAGCAAGATCCCCCCTCAGTATTGTTTACAATAACAGAGCTGTGTTCTGTGAATCACTGAGCCGATCAGCGGGTGCCAGCGGCCAATCATTGGCTGAGACCCGCTGATTGGCTTGTGCTGTGACAAACCACAGCACACCTGAGCCAACGTGCGTGCACGCCCCCTGCCTGTCCACGAGGATCACATACTAGGTATGTGATCCAGTGCAGGGAGGCCACTTTGCCGCCGCACATGTATGTTAGGTGGTCGGTAAGCGTTTAAACAAAATCAAACTTTGCTTTTGATTTTTGATTCCACAGAATAGTATAAAAAACTTAAATCAAAATGGCATGGACAAAAATGATAGGACGCTTAAGCTAATATATTGTTGCAAAAACCTTTAGAGGCAAGCAAGCAGATTCTGTACTGCTCAGTGAGACTTCTACACCTGCCAATAAGTAGTTTGGTCCACTCTTCTTGGGCAAACTGCCTGAACGGTTTCCAGTTTGAAGGTGCCTTCTCCAAAGTGTGTGTTTCAGGTCTTTCCATACATATTCGGTAAATAGCAAGAAATGTGACTGCGCTGAAGGTGCAAATGCAAAATAGCTGCAAGCACACCAACAGATATAAATTGGTTAAAGCAAACTGTAGAAAGTGCTGTGCTTCATATTAGTATACTTATACCGGACCCATAGAAGTGCTAATAAAAAAAATTAAATGAAAGTAAAAAAGTCCAAAATATATATAAAATGCCCCAGATGATGCCATTTGTGGTGAAACACATAGGGCGGAGCCTTTGTTTGTGACGTCATCATGCTCTTGGATTCCGGAAGCGTCCCGCCTCTCTCTCAGGACTGGCCACAACAAGCGTATGTATTTGTTTTTATTGAAGATGTGATCACTATATATATATATATATATATATATATATATATATATATATATATATATATATATATATATATATATACACACACTATTAATAAATGGGAAGCACTTTTTATCAGTTTTACACTATACGGTTCCCCTGCTTTTCTTTTATCATGGTATGCTGCTGAACCGAAGGGTGACTTGTGGATCTGACCAGGAGTGGAGAGTTTGGGCAGCCCTGTAAAGAGCTGGGCTATATTGGAGGCTTATTTTGACTATTCTGTAATGGGGGTCAAAGAGATCTAGGAAGCAGGCAAAGAAATGCAGTGTTTGGACTGCCTTATTTGGTGGATTTTATATATGTGTTGGAATTTTTTATTTTCATTTTATTGTTTGCACATATTCACCTCTATGGGTATATGTATACTACTGTGAAGCGCAGCACTTACCGCAATTTGCTTTAACCATAGATGTTCAATAGAATTCAGATAAGATCTCATGGAAAGTTTCTTCAGAATAGTCCAATTATTTATTCTTAGTAGTTTTGGGTGCTTTTTAACTGTGTGTTTTGAGTCATTATCTTGTTGGATATGAGACAGAACTTCTGACACTGCACAGTATGTTTCATTTCAGAATTCTTTGACAGCCTTAAGATTGGAAATGAGACAGAACTTCTGACACTGCACAGTATGTTTCACTTCAGAATTCTTTGACAGCCTTAAGATTTCATTGTGCCCTGCACAGATTCAAGGCACGTTGTGCCAAAAGCAGCCCCAAAGCATAATGGGGTCTCCTCCATGTTTCACAGTAGGTGCAGTTCTTTTCTTTGTAGGCTTCATTGTTTCCTCTATGTACATAGAGCTGATGTGACATGCCAAAAAGCTCCAGTTTTGTCCCATTTATCTAAGCCCCCGCTCCCACGAATCCGACTTTGAAATTGGACCTAGAATCGCATGATTTCAAAGCCGCAGGTCAGTGTGACTTCAGATGCGACTTGGCTGACATCTGTGCGACTTCATGCACAGATGTCTATGCAAGTTGCACCTGAAATCGGAAAAATAGTACAGCAGCTTCTTTTTCAAATCAGTGTGCACCGATTAGAACAGTTCCATTGCCGACAATAGGTTGCAACTTGTCATGCGGTTTGGACCTGTCAAATTGCATGACAAGTCGCACCAGTGTGAACGGGGGGCTAAGAGACATTTTCCCAGAAGCATTGTGGATTGTCAATATGCATTTTGGAATATTTCATTATGGCTTATTTTATTTTTCAGTATGGCTTATGTTTTTCTTTCAGCAGTGGAGTCATCCTGGATCTTCTTCCTTTGAGCCCACTGTCACTAAAAAAGCGATGGATGGAGCAAAGAGACACTGATGTATCTTGACCTTGGAGTTCAGCTTGTAAGTCTTTGCAAGTTTTCAGTGGCTTTTGTCTACCATTCGCACTATCCTTCTGTTCTAACTTTGGATGATTTTCCACATTCAGAAAGGTTGGCTACACTCCCATGGATAAGATGGTTCTAAAGCTCTAACCTTTGACATGCAGGTCTATCATTTTTTTCTGATCTCCGCAGACAACTCTCTCATTTGCTTTCTCTCATCCATGTTCAGTGTGCTACACGCAATAACACCACACAGCAAAGTGATAACTTTTCTCCATCTAAATAGGCTAACCAACTACAATATTGCAGACCTGTAATACTAATTTCTGAAAGCAGTTATTTTGAAATGTGACTATAATCCAATTTATAACCTTTTCTAGGGGTACCAACAAATCTGACCATGCCATTTTGGAATATATTTGTAAAGCAAGCAATATTCAATCTTTTTTTACACTGTATTTGATTTACTCTATGACAGTGGTCTCCAAACTGTGGCCTGAGGGCCAGGTGGCCCTTTGCTTGCCTTTATCTTGCTCTTGGTGCACTATTCCACCAACTGACACCATTAATGGAGCACCATTCCCCCTACTGACACCATCAACGGGGCACTATTGTGAAAATGTATGCTAAATATATACTCGCGCTAATGGTGTACAAAACAAAATTAAAATTAAAACAAAAGCAGCTGCTATACACAAAGTGCTGATCACTTGAAAAAAAATGTAAAAATATCAATATAGCACTCGCAAACTTAATATTGGTGAAAAAAAAAAACTAATAAAATAAATATAATCAACACGACAAAGTCAAAATAAGGTGACTAAAAGTGCTCCAATCCAAGGTGAAGAAAGTGCAAAAATGCTTCAGAAACATTCAGGTGTATAACAACACCCCCTCATGTGTCCCTACACACCAGATCAGGATGACCCACAGCTTTGCAGTCTAGGGGTCACTAAAGGCTTGATAGTAATATCCAGAGATGTCCAGGAATGATAGATTGAACATCAGGTCCTCAGATCAAAGATTCTTTTATGAAGCTTCTCAGCCGAACAGACAGGTACCCAGAAAATATAAAGGATGGAACTGATAGTGAAGTACCATTAAAAAAAAATTATTGCACAAGGGAATGGGTACTTACAAAAATTAAGATCAAAACGGGCACAAACATGGAGCTGTAGATGTAAAAAACGCTGTTCCCAGCGTACGTTCCACGAGACCAGAAGTGACGTCTGTAATACAGGAAATTGCGTCTATTGCACTATTCCCATAATAGAACCAATGACGGGGCACTAACGCCGAAGCATTTTCTAATCCCACTGGCCACAGTCTGGCCCCCATTATAGCCTGAAGGACAGTAAATTGGCCCTTTGCTTAGAAAGTTTGGAGACCCCCTGCTCTATGACATACCACAGACATGCAGGTATACATGAGACAACTGGTTTTAATTTAATGAACAAACACAAATCTGCTGCGCTAGGTATAAAACAAATTACACAATACCTAAAAATGAAGCTGCTAGCACAGTATTGCTGGACAACAACATAATTTGACAACATTTAATTAAAATTAACTAAAAGTTATTGAAAAAGTCCATATTAACAAGAGTCCACATGAAGTATCCAGAGAAGGTAATGATACTATAGTATAACTAAGTATCATGAGCGTGAAGATACCATCACCAACACCCAATCACACTGCCTCTTACCCTCCAGTATAGACCCTCACAACAAAGGTCAAATGCGCAGTGGTCAGCTATCTAGTGATAGCTCCAGCAGTATTAATCCACCTCTAGGACTCTCAGACATCTCCACCAAGGCTTCAGGAATTTCATACAGAGGCAAATCTTGCTGGTTAGAAATGCTGGATGTTATACAAAGATATGCAAGATTTTTATCCTAAGAATTTGAGTGTTACTGTTTTTACCTAATAAATTTGTTTGGGGTATCTACACCATGAGGAGTGTTTCTTTTGTCTCTGTACGAGATTCATGAAGCCTTGGTGGAGATGTCTGAGAGCCCTAGAGTTGGATTACAAAGCCATTCACAACTCTGCCCCGAGCTACATCACCAATCTTGTCTCCAAATATCACCCAAATCGTCCTCTCTGCTCTTCTCCAGACCTCCTACTCTCAAGCTCTCTCGTCTTCTCCCATGCTCGTCTTCAGGATTTTTCCAGAGCCTCTCCCCTACTCTTGCTACCTTCAGGCGATCCCTGAAAACTCATCTCTTTAGGAAAGCCTATCAATTCTCCAACTAATCTTCTACCACTTCCATCAGCTCATTCCCCACAGTTACAACTTTTTGTACCACCTGCCCCAAGCCTATTAGATTGTAAGCTCTTCTGAGCAGGGCCCTCTTAATCCTCTTGTATTTTACTTTATCATAACTGTATTGTCTCCTTTTTATATTGTAAAGTGCTGCATAAACGGTTGGCGCTTTCTTCTATTTTCATCTGGTGATCCAGCCAGTAAGTCTGTTGTTTTTCAAAAGCACAAGCTCTCTTCCAGATGTATCAGTTTACAGGGATGAGACAAACTATTTACCAATGACAGGGGTGATTACAGTCATATTTTTTTAATTATTTATGTAAAACCTTTATTCCAGAAGGAACAAAACTGATTGCTGTAACTGCTTATAAAGTGTTAGCTGAAGTAGTGCATTTAAATCTGCTAGTACATCTAACACTCCCCTCCCCCAGACTGATAAAGCTGCTGTCCAAAGGGGCCCCATGTTCTCCTTCATCCAGAGTGGAGACACTCTTAATACAGGAGGGGTGTTACTGGCCAGATCACCAAGGGATAACAGACAGGAAAAAAAGCTTAAAAACAGAAAACAAATGCATCCACCACATCTAATGATTGGTAAGCTGCAATATATTACATTTTTGGTTTTGGGTTTATTATTTAAAGTGGAGTCCCCCCCCCCCCAAAAAAAAAAAAATAGTAATGTGCTTAAAAAAAAAAAAAAAACATTTGGAGAATTTTTTTGTACTCACCTCTAAATGCTTGTTGCTAGGGGGTCCCTCGTAGTCTGCCTCCGCCGGGCGCCCCCACAGTTAAAATGCCGGCGCCGCCGAGCGGAGGGGGGGACGAGCGGGGCTTCGATCCCCCGCATCGCTGGACCCTGGGACAGGTAAGTGTCCGATTATTAAAAGTCAGCAGCTGCAGTATTTGTAGCTGCTGAATTTAATTTATTTTTTTAAAATGGGAACCACCGCTTTAATACTAATTTAAATAGCCTCTGCTAAGCATTTACACATTTTTTTATCAAAGCTGGATGGCATTGCTGCAAAAATATTCCTAAATATTTTTTTTTTTTTTTTTTTACTAGTAGTACTGATTAGTAGTATTAGTTATTGCGTCAGTAAGGATTATAATAGGATAAAGGCTAACACAGTTAATCCCGATTTTTAGGGCCAAAGCACACAAGGAAATTTGTGGTGATTTTGCACGCACCTCATTTTGGTGTTGCAGCACCTATTCTTGTGTCTTCATGGTCTTCTCTGTCTGGGGATCTATGTTGGCCTAAATGATAGACATAGACTGTAATACATCTCTGGGGACAATGTGCATCTGACTATACAGGAAAACACACTAACCTGCATTTTTCTTCAGGATCTGATGCACTCTGCTAGGATCTATATAATAGCACAGCAGGTATTCCTTTGTTTAGCTATTTTAATATATTTAAATAATATACAATGTACAACTATATATACTATATATTATGTACAATTATAAAATATGTTTAGTCTTATACAATGCCCCATGCAGTTCTGCAGAATCAGTTATCTCTATTAAGTTTGAAGGGTACACATTTTTCAAAGTCATGGACATCCTTAAGATTAGGAATTAAAGGCACAATAAGGATCAGTCTTTAGGGTATAAGAAGAGCACTTTCATAAAAGCTCTTTCATTCAGAACTAAGGTATTGTGAATTGTTCGGAAAAAAAAAGCCCTCTGTTGTTTAGCGTCTGAATGCCCTACTCCAATGAATGTCTCATTGGCTGTCCTTTGTGTGCTGAAGGAGGTGTGATGCTGTAACAGATGGCAACTGTTTGCTTTGCCACAGCGGCCTATGTGTGGTTAAAAGGATTGCATTTCGTATTTATAGTTTGGATATGTTCTGTTAGGACGCTTTAGGCACTCACATGGAAATGGTTCATCAGTATGTTTTGCAGAGTTATTGTTTCCTATTGCTAAATCAGAAACAGGGTTAACAGGAATATATATATATATATATATATATATATATATATACACGTGTATGTGTGTGTATGTGTGTGTGTGTGTGTATATATATATATATATATATATATATATATATATATATACACACATTAAAAAGGAGTTTTAAAGTACCTGCTACCCTACTACCAGGGACGTGGGGTGAGGTCAGTGTCTGGTGAGGCACTGGCTAGTATCAGAGCCAGATACACACAGGTTACATACACCGCAAACATTAGACTGAGAACAATAATTCTAGCATTGGACCTCCTCTGTAACTCTAAACATGTAACCTGTAAAAAATTTTTTAAAGCGTTGCCTATGGAGATTTTTAAGTACCAAAGTTTGGCGCCATTCCACGAGTGTGCGCAATTTTAAAGCGTGACATGTTAGGTATCTAATTAATTGGCGTAACATCATCTTTCACATTATACAAAAAATGTGGGCTAACTTGAGTGTTTTTTTTTTCTATTGTTTTTATATATATGAGTTTTTTTCCCCCCAAAAAAAACGTTTGAAAAATTGCTGCGCAAATACTGTGTAACATAAAAAGTTGCAACGACCACCATTTCATTCCATAGGGTGTCTGCTAAATATATATATATATATATATATATATATATATATATATATATATATATATATATATGTATGTGTGTGTGTGTGTGTTCTGAGTAATTTTCTAGCAAATAAAATGATGATTTTTACATGTAGGAGAAAAGTGTCAGAATTGGCCTGGTGGGCAAGTGGTTAGTAAGTAATATACAAATAATTATTATATATTGTTTTTAATGTAATTTACTATATTTTCAAAAACTGTACTCTTTTCAAAAACTGGTGGCTTAACGGACAGATTACTGAAGTTTGAAGTTATAACTCTCACAGTAAATAGATAAATAATAAATTATTATCTTATAACGTATAGCATAATAATATATGATTTAGCTTGATTATAACAGTACCTTTTCAGCAGCAGCAGATTCTCATTCTCCCTCTTAATTGTGTGAGAAAAACATGGGATTAAGGGTAAATCCTATACCCATAAACCCATGCCTTTTCCTTCTAGTTAAGAGGGCTGGGCTGGAAGGGAGTATTTGTCTTTTAGACACATGTCCCCTTCTATAAGACTGTAGTGAGAGGACAGCCTTCACTGCAGTAGTTTTAATGGACAGCTGGGACCAATGGTGCTTTACCATTGGTCCAAGGCTCCAAGCTGTCCATTAAGATCAGTGCTTCTGACAAGAAGTGATGAGAGGCACTGTGAGCTCATCCTCTCAGTCTGCTGCAAACAGAGTGTGCCAGCTTGTATTTAAACTGGCCGCTCTGTATGTAGCTTCTGATAGGCTGCGCAAGAAGCCCTGTATCTCCAGAACTATAGGTGGCAGGAGCCCCAAATTTTGACCAGTGGTGGGGTAGGACTTCAGCTACTTTGGGGTCTCTGTGACCCCAGGTCACCCAGCTACGACCCTCGAAGCACGATGGTTTTTTTTATTTTATTTTATTTTTTATGTTCTGCCTCACCTGCCTCCCCTGACTGCACGTCCCTGCCTACTTCTACTACTACTTCTGAGTGGAGGAGCATGTATTAATATTACAGCTATATGCAGTCACGGCAGGGCTTTGGGCATTGTAGGAATAAGTAGTCCAAGCTAAAACATAAGTAGTTAGTACTATGCAGAATAACGCGTTTTTTTTTTTTTTTTATCATCTCATGCATTATCCAAGCAATGGACATGCATAATCTATAAAAGAAAAACTCTTCAAAAGAAAACCCCCCAAAAATATTTAAATTTTGATGGAAAAGGCATTTTGTCCTTTTCTAATGGTATATTTTGTTGTTTTTAGGGTTCATCCACACTAGCTTCACTCTCTGAAAAGCGTACTGCATTTGGATTGCTCTTCAGAAAGCATTTGACAGATGGTGAGGAGACGTTGTATTGCCTCCTCACTGCCTGCTTTAGCCTTTTTGAACCTCACGTTTCTGCAAGTGAATTAAACTCTGTATTGTTTATAAATACTGTGTTTTCTGCACTATTTTCCTCTTCATTTTAAAGTTATTTATAAATCATTAAAGCTGGTAAGTTTAAATATATTCTTTAACCACCTTAATACTGGGCACTTTCACCCCCTTCTTGCCCAGGCCATTTTTCAGCTTTTAGTGCTGTCGCACTGTGAATGACAATTGCGCGGTCATGCAACACTCTACCCAAATACATTTTTAATCATTTTCTTCACACAAATTCAGCTTGCTATTGGTGGTATTTTTATCACTGCTGGGGTTTTTTATTTTTTACAAATAAAAGGAAAACCTAAAAAAAAAAAAAAAGAGTTTTTCTTAGTTTCTGTCAGTCAATTTTGTAAATAAGTAAATTTTCTCCTTCACTCATGGGCACTGATAGGCTGGACTTATGGGCACTGATGAGGTGGCACTTGTGGGCACTGATTAGCAGGCACTGATGAGGAGGCCATAATATGCCGCACTAATGAGCACTGATAGGTGGCACTGATGGGCACTAATGGGCAAGACTGGTGGGCACTGATAGTCAACACTGATGGGTGGCGCTAATGGGCCTTGATGGGCAGCACTGATGGGCACTGAAAGGCTGCACCAACTGGCATCACTAATGGGCATTGATTGGTGGCACTGATGGCCACTGATTGGTGGGGCTTCCCTGTGATCAGGGCACTGATCATCAGTGCCCTGATTACCTGCCCTGGTCTCCCCTGCGAAGAGATACCACTGATTGGCACTCCTTGCCACACACACTAATGGCAATTCTGCATTTACATGTGACCGGCTGTGATTGGACACAGCCGATCACATGGTTAAAGAGCCGTGTCATCGGCTCTTTACAGAGATTGGGGTTGCACTGTGTCCTAGGAACACAAGACGCGGCCACGATGGCCGTGCTGCGTTCCCCCTCAGGCGCAAGAGAGCGACCGTTCTGGGGCGCAGTCATGAGGTCTACCCAGCATGAGAGATGCACTGCTCCCCGGTCATGCTCCTCCGTCATTTGACGTTGGGTGGGCAGCAAGTGGTTAATAGCAGCACTAGGGTCATCGGTTCAAATCCCAACTATGACACATCCTACCTGGAGTTTTCATGCTCTCCCTGTGCCTGCGTGAGCTTCCTCTGAGTACTCCGGTTTCCTCCCACACTCCAAAGACATGCTGGTAGGCTCCTGTCTAAATTGGCCCTAATATGTATATGTATGAATGTGAGTTAGGGACCTTAGATTGTAAGCTCATTGAAGGCAGGGATACACTATATTACCAAAAGTATTGGGACACCTGCCTTTACACACACATGAACTTTAATGGCATCCCAGTCTTAGTCCGTAGGGTTCAATATTGAATTGGCCCACCTTTTGCAGCTGTAACAGCTTCAACTCTTCTGGGAAGGCTGTCCACAAGGTTTAGGAGTGTGTCTATGGGATTGTTTAACCATTCTTCCAGAAGCGCATATGTGAGGTCAGGCACTGATGTTGGATGAGAAGGCCTGGCTCACAGTCTCTGCTCTAATTCATCCCAAAGGTGTTCTATCGGGTTGAGGTCAGGACTCTGTGCAGGCCAGTCAAGTTCCTCCACCCCAAACTCACTCATCCATGTTTTTATGGACCTTTCTTTGTGCACTGGTGGGGGGAGGGATTATGGTGTGGGGTTGTTTTTTTAGGGGTTGGACTTGGCTCCTTAGTTCCAGTTAAGGGAACTCTTAATGCATCAGCGTTCCTTGGTACAGGAACAGCCTCATGTGGTACATAGAACTTTTCCTTCAAGAGCTGGTTCTGGTAGACCTGTAAATTCTACCCGGAGCCGCTCTTGCTAGCCCCCATTCAGACAGGGATCTGAATCCTGTTGTTTTTTTGTGTGTGAATGCGCTGCTCCCATCTAAACACCCTTCTCAATATTCATATGCCCTACCTATTATTTGAAAACCCCATCTAAAAAACAACATATTAGACCAAAATCATATAAGCAATCCGATGACATATATCACATAAGTAACAGAGTCCCCAGATATATGCTTGCAAATCTTCTATCAATTGCCGTGATTGGCGTGCTCCTGTGTTCCTTCAATATACATAAAGTGACTGTGTGCTCCACCACCACCTGTGAGATTGGCCACTCACCAGATATTTCTTTGATAATGCACCTTTGGTTCATTCATAGGGATAACCACTCCACTTAGGGAAAAAAACCTCTTCAACGGCTATCATTGGACCTTATTGTTCCTCTGTACACTCACATTTATAAGTGCCCTCGAGCCGGCACAGAGCTTATCCAGCAGTTAGGGACGGGTAGGAACTGTAGCCTGGTTCGCCTATGTGTGCTGTGCGACCTCCGTGTTCCGCTTGTGTTCCACCCCTCGTGTCCGTTCGCGTCCTCACCAACCACGACCGTTCCCGATCACGTGGGTGCAAAAAACTCCCAGCAGCCTCTACGCGTTTCGCATCATAGTGTGCGTCATCAGGAAGGAATCTGAATCCTCCTTGCTGTCAGACCTAACTGTTGCCACTTAGAGTTGCTGACTCTATCATTTTTAGCCTTGTGCCCTCTCCTGTGTTATTGAATACAGAGCTGCCTTAATTTGTGTTGTTAAATAACAAACATGTCATACTTACCTCCACTGTGCAGTTCGTTTTGCACAGAATGGCCCCGAACCTCGTCTTCTGGGGTCCCCCGGCAGCGCTCGCGGCTCCTCCTCGCATGGGTATAAACTCCCTTGGAGAAGCGCTCTTCCTGGGGGGTTACCTTGCGGGCGCGCTCATGAGTCCAGCATTTGCATGAATAGACACAGAATGCAGGACTCGGCCCCGCCCCCCAGTGCCTGCGTCATTGGATTTGATTGACAGAAGCGGGAGCCAATGGCTGCGCTGCTATCAATCTATCCAATTAAGAGCCGAGAACCCCAGGCAGAGAGGAAGAGCGTGTCTCCGCTGATGGAACAAATGGGCTTAAGTGAGTAAAACGGAGGAGCTGGGGGGCCGATCAGTGTCAGAAGTTTTTATACCTTAAGGCATAGGGTGCATTAAGGTGAAAAAACACAAGGGTTTGCAACCCCTTTATGGTTCAATAAGTTTTTATTGATGTTTCACAAGAATATAAACATATAAAAAAACAGGATAAAGGAGTGTAAACAGTGTCAGTTACCTGACATATAGTCTCCTAATAAACAGTTATATCTTTTAAGTATTAAAACAGTGCAAACGTTTACAGGTGTCAGAGTTATTATAAATGAAGTATTACAGTAAACTCGTATACCAAGTGTTTGTTTACATATAAGCATTAACTACGCTATGTTGGGATGCCCCTTTGGGAGCATGCTGCATCCCTGGACATAGGTAGTCTAGAATAATCAACGTGTACATAAGTTTCAACAGTATGGTTAGTAACAGAAATTAAGATCTCCATTTCCATGGGAGATCCTGTGTTTATATTGCATCTAGAGAGATTATATCGGAGACCTAAAAAAGGGGAAAGAAAGGAAAGACAGAATAGATGAAGGCGAAATAGGTGTAGAATAGAAAGATAATAGAAGGGGAGGGGGGATGGGGGGTTAGGGAGACAACAAGCTTCGGTCTATGTATAAGGTCTTTACTGTAAATAAAAGGTATAATAGGTATGGGTTTTTCAGTTCCTAGGTGGGGTTCTTAGCCGAAAGTCTTTGTTTGAGTTTGTCTGAGGTAGAGTAGCTCCTCCAGATACTCCAGACAAAAGAGAATTTAGCATACTTGTCTAGGGCTTTGGCCTGCATTTCCTCCATTAGCATGTAATTGTTTACCTCTCTTACCCATTCAATTAGGGAGGGGGCGTAGTAGTTTTCCAGTGTCTGGGTATGAGTTGTCTACCAGCACTAACAAAAAATTTCAGAAGGCCGTTTTTTTGTGATTTGATTGTCCCTGGAAGGATGGATAGGAGGGCGATGGTAATAGTGGCTTGTTATAGACGTCAGAGTAAATTTGAAAAATTTGAGTCCAGAATTGGAGAAGAACATCACATTCCCACCAGATGTGTATATAAGTACCTTCCATTGTGTTGCATCTCCAACATCTGTCTGAGTTAGATGGGAACATGATCCTGAGAGTAGTTGGCACTCGATACCACCTCGACAACAATTTGTAGTTTTTCTCTTGTGTATAGCTTGATACGGAGGTTTTGTTCGTGAAGAGGAAGGCTTTCCCCCATTCCGCCTCAGTTATGTCTTTCCCGACCTCCACTGACCATTTAGTAGTATAGTTAGGTAGTGCTTCGTGGGTATGGTCTATAATTGATTTATATATCAGTGATAAGGTGTGTCGTGGAGTCTTGGAGAGGGTACACAGTTGTTCGAACCCGGTCAAGGGTCTATGAGTTTGTCTGGAATCATGTAGGGTCTTGCAATAGGAGTTTAGGTGACCTCGAGTGAGCCAAGTTATCTTGGGGTTGACGTCTGTTGGAGTGGATATAAAAGTGCCCAGGGTGTGGTCGACAAATTGGCATGCAGTGGGCCATAAGTCTCTATTGTATATGTCTAAAGAGTGAGTTGAGTGTCCTTCAGGAAGGTTTGGATTGTCAAACAAGGAAGTAAGGGGGCTAGGTTCCGAGGATAGTGAGTGTGTGTCTCTTTTGCGGTACCAAATTGTCAGTGCGTCCCTAGTAAGGGGGGATAATGTCGATAAGGATTTGTATATCCTGTCATAGCCCCAAAGAAGCGCTCGTAGGTCGTATGTGGATAGGTCCTGTTCTACCGTCGTGGCAGCTTTGGCTATAGGGCGAGGGAACCACTCAAGGATACGGGATAGGACGTTTGCAACCCCTTTAAAGGCTTCAAATTGTTGCTACGTTTATGGCATCCTATTCTGTATGTGACATTGCCTGCACGTATCAAGGTGTTATGGCAACGGTTTTCTGCTGCTGCTCTACCAAACGAATACATTGATCAATCATATCATATAAACATACAATTGCAGCACTCTTAAATATACATGGTTAGACATCAATAAAGTGTAGTGCACCCCATGTAGGAGCCACTGGTGAAATGGGATCCCTCACCCTGCACAGCCAGGCACACCAAATTTCCAAAGGCACACTTGAGTCAGGTAACAGTCCAGCACTTTTTTCGTATTTTATTGAGGAGAAAAAATTTGGATGGGGAGTAGGGGTATTATGGGATGCCCACTTGACTTTAAAATAACTTCAGGGACAACTGCTAGTATATACAGTAACAGTCCTATATACAGCTCCTTTCCTTCCTCCAGTACTTCACTTGCTTGCAAAATCACCAGTGGTGTCACTGTAAAAATCTGTAGCAATTGAGCAGCCCCTATACTTGTAGGATGTAAATCAACACCACTAAAATATTTACTGCATTTCCTCCTGTGGTCACTGGTCCCAGCACCACCTCAGTCCCTGCCAGCCCTCCTGGCTGCAGCAGCCTCTTTTACTAGCCCTCCTGGCTACTTCTCCACAGTCCTCCTGACTGATGCTCCCAGTCCTCCAGGCTGACACTCACCATCCCTCCAGACTGACTCTCATGCCCTGTACATACAAATGGTTTTGCCGTCAGTATAAACTCTGAAGATTTTTCCCATCTGACTTTTTCTGTCGGAAATTCCGCTCTTGTGTATGCGGCATCAGGAGACCTCCCGGACGTGCTGGCTCTCTCTCCTGCTGTCCTCACATCTGCTCCTGTGCATCCAGGCAAGGATTCCTCTGTTTGTTGCATAGTTGCCAACAGTCCCGATTTTCCCAGTCTATCCGTGTCCCACAGTTCCAGGTGAGTGGCCATGGGGTGATCTCCTGGACGTTCTGAGTGTTGGGGGGGTACAGAGCTGGGGTGGTACAGAGCTGGGGGTTGGAGGTACACATCAATCCTGTACCATGTCTGCACATTCTTTGACGGTCTCCTGTACCATGTCAGCACACTCTCTGACCATTTTCTGTACCATGTCTGCACCCTCTCTGACTGTCTTCTGTACCATGTCCGCACCCTCTCTGACCATCTTCTGTAGCATGTCTGCACCCCCTTTGACAATCTTCTGTACCATGTCCGCACCCTCTATAACCGTCTCTTATACCATGTCCACACACTCTCTGACCGTCTCCTGTACCATGTCCTTACCCTCTCTGACCATCTTCTGTACCATGTCCGCACACTCTCTGACGCTCTCTTGTATCACGTCTGCAGTTTCTGACCATCTCTTGTATCTGTTTGATGGGATTTGCCTGGGGGGATGGTGTTTGGCGTATCTTTATCTGCTGATTGTTAAACTTTCTTGAATACACATATTGCTATTGTGGTGTAGGATCTGGGCCTGCTGTCCCTCCATCCCTTGTTCTTTCCTTCCTTCTTTCTCCTTCCCTCCCTAACTCTTTCTCCCTTTCTCTCTTTTTCTCTCTCCCTCTCTCTTTCTCACTTTCTTTCTCTCTCCCTTTCTTTCTTCCTCCATCCCTCTTTTCCTTTCCCTCGCCCAATATTTAGTTTAAACAATGCCTATTTTTCGCCGTGACATGCTAAGCACACCACATTTTTCTCTGTGCTAAACCACATCTATAAAACGAATGCCCCACCCTTAATTAAAATAAGGCTCCCTAGACTAGGATGCACCCTCAAGGGCCACTGACAGCTTCCTCAACACTCCATCTTCCACCCAACTGCCCCTGCTGGCATGACTCCAGCATATATAAGAGGTGCCCTCCCCTTGCCAGCCCACTTTGCTGGGGATTGGCTGAGGTCAAGAGAGCAGTGGGAGTTACCAAAG
This sequence comes from Lithobates clamitans, assembly GCA_037952925.1. NCBI lineage: Eukaryota > Metazoa > Chordata > Amphibia > Anura > Ranidae > Lithobates > Lithobates clamitans. Next base: position 1,386,887 of record JBBGZY010001677.1, read on the forward strand.
GTACTGCTTGATGAGTCATCCAGCCTCCCTGAGTCACTCATCCCCGACACAGATTCAACCCAGGCAGGACAATTTATCTACATTAACAACTACATACAAATAAAAATGTACAAAAAAGGGCTATCTGCAAAGACATCAGTTAACATTTACCTCTTTCACTGCCTGTGCTGCCAATCTCTGCTGCACTGAGGAGAAACCATTCCCCGAAGAGCCTTCAGAATCTGACACTCCTGGAAATGTCATATTCCAGGTGCCATGCATGATGCAATCCACAAACCCCATCATCAGTGCCGGACACAGGAATCTGACACTTCCAGAAATATTGGATTCTGGTGATTCTTCTTTTTTGCCAGTACAGCAGAAGTAAGGGGCATGAGCAATGGAAAAGTTAAGTATTATCTGCCTACTTTGCAGGGAGCCCTTTTTGTGCATTTTTATTTTAGCAACAGAGTTGCTTTAAAAGGTAATTCATGGTAGTGCCCTCCCTTCTATTAATTTTATATAAGCAAATGTATTAACAGTCAGTCGTAGTGACCTAATTGATGTTGGAAACTTTTGTGGTGCTTGCAGATTTGATGGTACATAAGGAATAACCTTATTACTCTATGTTCAGAAGGATTTCAAATTGTACAGTCATACAAACTGGGCAGTTTACCAGTATTAAAAACCAGGAACACTGGCAAGGCCAACATTTTTTCCAGGGACACAGTTAGGAACTTGTACTGTCCTTGAAAATCAAGGGCAGATGATAATCATGTACATTAGTTAAATTCTTGTGTCATCACATGATTCATTGGTCTGTTTGATCAAAAGTTAATCTGAAAATCAGTTGACTGTAAGCATTCAGCCATACTCTAAACCTTCCCTATACCTAATTATTACTGGCGTAATTAATTTGCTAGATAAAAAATACTTATGATAATTTATGATAAATTCCATTGTCTATATAGGGTAACTCCACTTTCGTTGAGAAAAAAACATTCCCCTCTGGGTGATCTATGTACATTGCAAGTATTTTAATAAACTTTGTTGCAGATTCTTACCTTTTGTTATTCTAAAGAAATAGCTGTTTGTCTGTGTCCATGTGCAAACTAAATCTAATGGTAGTGATTTTTTAATTATCAATCAGCTGCTGCACCTGCAGGGTTCTAATGAGGAAATTGGCAGGATCTGCACCCCTTTAGATTTGATTTCACTTTGGGAGTATCTTACTAAAAATTTTATTTTTTTTGTTTTAGGGGATGCCAAAAATCTGACTTGTATCTTAGTGCAGACTTCTGAGAAAATCAGTAAGATAATCACATAAACAGGAAATTACATTTTGTTGGGGGAGTTACAGACACCATCTGTGTACACAATGCCTCCAAGTTGCCATATTGCATTGCATTTTACAAAAATTTACAGCGCTGCAGATTGAAAATTTAAGGTCATTTTAATATCATTCAGTTACAATATGACTTGTACGCCAATTGTATATGCTGTATACATTTTTTAGTTGCTATTTTTTCCCACAAAAGTGGAGTTATCCTTTAAATAAAAAACAATTCTTTTTACATAATACCACATTATCTATAAATGAAAAGTTTTCAAAATCAATCCCATCCATGAAAATGTTATGTCCTAAGGATGATCTTGCCCCCTCAGTCTGGAATTAATTCTCCTGTACCATCATTCATTTCTGGAAAAAAAATAGAACAGCTTTGAAAGTCACTAAAAACTGAGCATGTGCAGAGTTGCAACCACAGCTGCAAAATCCCTAGCTGAACTGGAGACATGAACAGAAGGTGGAGATGGAGAACAGCAGGATCAACCAGGTTTTTTGCAGAACACAGAAAACAAATCTCAGAGTGAGTATGAACAGCATTTAATACAGAATTTATTGATAGTTTTTTGTCATGTGGGTTTAGTGACACTTTAACAAGGGCTTCGTGCATTGTCTCTGAAAAACTATAGTTAGAACATTTAGTCATGTTCTCCCTTTTAACCAGCATGTAACAATGATGTTAATAATAAATACATAGGGCCCCTTTTTTCTCAACAGACTTTAGTCTCACACACCCAATTCCTTCATACGGGATGGAAGGCTTCCTGCCCAGAGTCAGATATCAATGATTCACTCATTTCTTTGGAACAAATCTACAAAAACTGACATTCTCTGTGGTCATAAGAAAGTCACTCTTGTAAAAGTTTGATGGATCATCAATGTGACCGAAAGCAACTCTTCTTTAAGGGCATCACGACAATGGAGTGATTGTTGCAATACTGTGGGACCTAGGTCATATGTTTCTTTCTCATTAGAGGAAGGGCTTTCTTATCCAGTACCTGTGTCCAGAGCCTGTCCTGAGACTAGAGAGGGAGGACGTTGACCTAGTCCAAAGTGTTTACTAGCAGGAAGTACCAAGAAAGACTAAGAACCAGTTCAACAAGTCAACACTATGTACTGTCAGGGAAGTTCCATCAAAACAGGGACTGTCCTTGGCAAACAAGGGAGATTGGCAAGCATGTAGTAAGCACAAGAACAAACATGTATATATTTCAGTTTACCAGTGGTTAGATGACTGCAATTGTCCTCTTTAGTCAGCCTTTTTCCCATTATTTGCCCCTAGGCTGTTCGCTTCTGATTTGGACTATAGAACATCTCCCCCTCTTTCCATATTCATATGGGGGAGTAGTAAAGAAGGGAGAACTGGGCAAGGTTGACTGTTTGACTGTTTATGCAGAAGAGGCAGTGTTGTCTGCTCACTACGGGAAGTTAAAGTGTTACTAAACCCAGGATCCTGCATTCACTATATCTGGTCTCCCACAGTTCACAGAACATGGAAATATTTTTGTAATTATAAACTGCTAAATACCTTTTCTCATCAGCAGTATATAGCAGCCTTTTGTGGCTTCTATCAGTCTGGTACAAGTTGTAGGAGGAGTTTTCATTCTACTCTGACTGTTCTATGAGGCTGCAGGCCCCCTGACCCTCTGTCTGGACAGTGCTGATTAGCCCTGTGTTAATCACATGTGCCCTCCCCGAAAAAATACTCTCTAGCAATGCACACTAATGTGAGCATGTTCAAAGTGCCCCCAAGGGCTCTGTTCTATCAGCAGATGGATTGGGGACAGTGGAAGGAGGGGAGTATCAGAGAATACAGGATCAACAGTGTTTTTACACAATGAGGGGGATTAACCCCTTAGGTCCCACAGTGAGTATAACAAGCATTCTTTACTGCATATACAGACTGATTTCACTGATGTGGGTTTAGTAACACTTTAAGAGCTAACTGGATATCTAGTAGGATCAACTGGTATTTTTTTCCACCTATTGGACAGATATAGCAAAAAGTTTCAGTTGTATATTTAACAAACCAAAGAAAAACAAATAATAGAAGTTCATTATTAAGGTTTATATACATTTTAGGTGCCATTCACAGCATTGTTTTATGTGCTCTACAATGCAGGATCACAGTGCACTATAAGTGCATGAAAACTAGTTACCATTATAATCTATGAAGCTCTTCACAACAGTATGTTGTGGTAGAGGGCACTGGGTTGGATTTTTGACAAATTCTGCTTGTGCATTTTGGTAAGAACGCAGGTTACATTTCAGTCAATAATGGTGAATTGGAAATGCATTGAAAACACCCTAAAAGCTCAATATGTGTTCTAATTTGTGCAATTTTCAGGTAACATGTCCATATTTCTACCAAACACAGACATGACCCACAAAATAAGGACAGAAAATGATAAGGAAGAAAAAGCAAGTAATAAGAATGCAAAACGCTCATGAAATACATCTTGCATTATCTGGCATTTCACGCAACATATTAAAAATATTTTTTTGTTTTGGGAAAACACATGTATGTGTGTTATAATGTGATGGTGTGAAGTGGCCCTTAAAACAGTATTAAACTCAAAAATGTAATATACCTTATTTCAGCTTATCAACCCCTTAATGTTGTGGTCGCATTCATTTTCTTTTTTTTTTTTTTTTTGCCCTTTTTTCTTATCCAGTAATCTGGTCAGTAACACATTTACTTTTTTAGAATGTCTCCACTCTGGACAGAGGAGCAACGGAGAGACCTTTGGACAGCAACATTATTAAGCTGTGGGAGGTAATGCAGGCCATAGATGGTTCGAATCTCAGCCAGTTCAGCAGGAACTGGCCGAGATTTGAACCGTGTATGAGCAGGTTGAATCGATCGATCAACTTGGGTACAACCAGCCTGCTGGATTTTGCTTGCAATTATCGCTAGCGGCTGGTATAGCCTCTAGCAATAATCACTGTCTTCTCCTGGTGGGGACGGCTTCCCCCACCCCCCTGCCAGGAGAAGACAATGGCACGGCAGGAGGGATTGCCCTGTCAGCACTGTCTGTGTTGATGGGGGAATCATGCAAATTTCTCCTGCAACCAAAGGAATTCGCAGCGTGTATGGCCTGCCTTAGTGTTAGATGCACTAACAAATTTAGATAGACTTGACTAACAAATTAAAGTCAAACACCATTTTAAGCACTTTTGCTGGATAGCTTGGTCTGTTGGCTGCATCACCAGGTGAAAATAAAGGAAAAAAGCCTAAAAAAAGGAGAACCATCAGTCACCATATCTTAAAATCTGCAATATAGTACTTTTTGTTTTTGGGATTAAGCTCTCATTCACATTGAATGTTAGTGCGACTTTGAAGAAATCTGTTTGGTGTCATGTCTATGCAAGTCGCACCCCAAGTAGTGCAGAAACTACTTCTTCAAATCGATGTGGCACCACAAAGTTGGCGTCACACCAATTTGAACACGGCCATTGCCAACAATAGGGTACGACTTGTCATGCGATTTGACCTGTTAAATTGTATGACAAGTCGCTCCAATGTGAACAAGGGCTGATACTACTTTAAGGTCACTGTGTACCACCCTTACCCTGCTTTAAAGGAGAAGTTCACCTTTTATAACATGTTACATGTTACACCCATATTCAGGGTGTAACATGTTAAGAACGGACCAGCCCTCGCACGTCCCTGATTCCCGCTGTGACAGCTAGCAGGGTTCTTCTCCCTCCCCGCTAGCTGTCACAATTAAAAAAACGTGGCTCCACCCACCCAGTTGCTTCTCTGATTGACCGGGCTCTGGGCATGGGAAAACTATAAGGTCCGGCAGCCTTTGCGGCTGTCAGCTTGTAGTTTTCAATGAACTACCACGGCGCTGTCGTAGTTAATTCATGCTTCCTGTCAGATTGCATCTGCTTACCTGTATGGGATGTACGGGCAAACAGATACACTGGCAGATCTGCTGAAGACCTGCATGGCACCACCGATCCACTGATCGCTGATGCAATGCTTTGCAGGCTCCAAAATAAATAAATAAATAAATAAATGCACTTTTTTTACCTGCAAAAAAAGTGTATTTCTTTATTTTATTTTATTTTTTTTTTGTGCAAAAAGTAAACTTATCCTTGAAAGGCTTCAAAAAAGCTGTACAAAGCTCACTGAAGGCTGGGCAAATACATTTTACTGTACACGCCATAGCTCTCAACTGTCCCTGATTGTGCAGGACTGTTCCTAATTTGGAACAATGTCCCTCTGTCCCTCTTTCCTCCTCATTTATCCCTCATTTTGGTCTGATCCATATAGATGTATATAAAATACATTATTTATCTTTCAAAAAGTGTTTGCCAGTGCTAAACCTTTCATCCAATTTCTAAATTGCTGCATTTGTAAACTCCAAAAGCCATTATAAAGTAATAGTAGTGGTAAAAAAAAAGGCACTTGTGGGTTTAGCTAATTTTTTATACAGTTCTCTTTTAAGGGGGTGTGGCAGGGGGTGTGTCCTATGCTTACATACTTTTGCATCCCTCGATCCCATCTCAAAAGGTTGGGAGGTATGACACACTGCTCTTATACGAGACGCATATGTACATAGCCCAAAGTATTAAGTTTACTGTCCCTTAAGTAAGTTGCCCTTTTCTATAGTTTTTTTTTACAAAATCACAAGTTGCCCACTCCAAATCCAAACACCCAAATTTATCCTTTTCTTTTTTTTTTTATAGATTACTTAATAATTAATTTAATTAGGTGTTTTGTAAAAGTAGATCAGTGATTAAAAACAGACAGGGCAAGTAAAAAAAAAAGAGAACATTGCTTAGCCTTTACATTACTTCCACACTACTTCATCGAAGTAGCTCATTGCAGCTTAACTGCTGTGTGGTCATGCCAAGAAGCTATAAATAGGCGCTGTTTAATCTTGCCCATGAAGTGCACAATAAATCTCTTACATAAAAAGATTACCATGATTAACAAGCCAGGAAACACTATATCTCACCAGTATTCTATTAGATTGATGGATTGAGAGGTTTTGTAAGCAGTAATGATAGCTAAGCATTCACGTGTCATTTACAGTGTTTTTCTAAAATATGGTTAAAGGAAAAATCTTGAAAGCTAGTACTTAAAAAGTATAAACAGCTGCTAAAAATAATCTTCCTATTCAACACTAATATCCTTTAAAAAGTCAGTGAATACTCCAACTGTGCAGGAATTCAACAGTCACAAAGAGTGTCTGGAAAAAACAAGTAATGGGTCATAGAAATCACACTTGAGTCTAAAGGAATTAGTTGTATCATTAGCTCTTATGATACTAAAGCGGAAATAAACTTCTCATGAAAGTTGTAGCCTTCAGGATTTTTAGCCATAATGTGCATACTTGTATACAGCGCACATTTGCACTTTATGGCTCACTTAAGCCGGCCATAGATGTGTAGCACCCTCTAGTGTGCTAGAATGTTGGTGAATGTTGGTGTAGCTGTTAGTGTAGGAAACATTTAGCTTGGCTTAGGGCCAAACCTGTGCTGTGAAAATGGGTCAGGGTTTAGTGTCTCAGGACTGGGTGACTCATCCTAGCAGCTTCTCTGGTGGCTCCCCCTGTTTTCTGGGACATTGGAGAATGTTCTGGACATAGTGGGTAGAAGCTTGGAGGATCTGTTTAGAAAATGTATGAGGGCCTCAGCCATTCCCTAGTTAAGGGCTGGCAGGGGGCAGGCCACCTCATAAATATGCATGAGTCATGCCAGCAGGGGCAGTCGGGTGGAAGATGGAGTGCTGAGGAGGCTGTCGGTAGCCTTTGAGGGTGCCCCCTAGTCTGGGGGGATGACCTTGGGCCGAGGCTCGGGTGCTGGAAGGATCCTACCAAAATACACGGAGGAAGCCCTTCCTGGAGTCACGGGAGCAAGGGGAGAAGACAGCAGGAGCAGGTCAGCACTACCAGTAGATCTCCTGAGAGTCAGCCGATGGGCTGGTGAGTGTCAGTCTGGAGGACTGTGGGGGCAGATAGCCTGGAGGGCTAATGAAAGGGACAGCTGCAGCCAGGTGGGTTGGCAGTGCCTCAAGAGGTGGTGCTGGGATCTGTAGTGTTCGCTAGCTGGACACTGAAATTCTGCTATACAACTAAGGGGCCTTGGGTTCCTGCCCATAAAGGGCCATTGCTTCATCTGACTAAGTGACTGTTAGGTACTCTCAGTGTTCCAGCTAAGTTCTGCAAGCAAGCGTGTACTGGAGTGAAGGAGAGGAGACTGTATAAAGGAAAAGTTGTCCTTGAAGTTGTTGAAGTCAAATGGGCATCCCATAACCTCCCATCGCTATCCAAGTTATTACCCTCAATAAAACAAAAAAAATAACAAAGTCACTGACTGTTCTCTGACTTAAGCGTGTGTGGCTGTGCAGGGTGGGGGATCCCATTCTACCTATGGCTTCTTAGGGGGTGCACTACAGATGGATCGAATCTCGACCTGTTCAGCAGGGACCAGTCAAGATTTGATCCATGTATGGGCAGGCTGGTTGTACCGAAGTTGATCCATTGATGGACTTGAGTACAACCAGTCTGACAGATTTTTTCATGCAATTACTGCTGGGGGCTATAGCCGCTAGTAGTGATTGTGTCCTGTCACCCAGGAAGGCTTCCTGCTGGCAGAACAAATAGAGCTGCGGGAGGGATTCTCCAGTCAACACTGACTGTGTTGATGGGGGAGTCGAGCAATTTTCTTTCCTTCCACTCATGGTGGAAAGAAAGAAAAAATGAAACATCTATGGCTTGCCTTTGATTCTGAATGCCCTTCTTCAGCAATGTGCAGTTAACCTAGTCACCCCTGACGCTTTCATCTTAACCCGGTCTTCTTATGGGTTTTGGAGTCTTCTGTTCCTCTGGATTGGTCAGGTCAGGATGATGTAGCCCTTCACATGCATACTGAAGTTACTTTTGTGCCAAGGATGTCCACTGAGCTGTGAATGTGTGCATCAGTTCACCCTCAAAAAAACAAACAAAATAAAAAACATGACAGCGAGAAACATTTATGAAATAAGAGATCTGCAGAGTCTCTTCTGTCAAAAACAGCCAAAAAAAAAAGTGACTTTACTTCCGTTTTAACCAGATGGTGATTTTAGGCGTACTACACATGCCCATAAAAAAATGTAATCAGAGCACATTTGAGTGTGTAGTACACCCAGTTATTCTGTCCTGCTGCCGTCGCCAACCCCCTGCATCTGCTCTCCCTATCTGTGTAAATACAGCAGCTACTCCAGAAGCTGGACGCTGGATACTGTTCAGATGCTGGATACACGGCTGCAAATTAACATTTCTACTGTTTTGCTTATCTGCAAATCACAGGGATGAGCTTCGATCTGCATATATTGTTTATTTTTTTTAAATAAAATTTGTTTTTATTGAACTCTTTATTAAACCATATGCTGGGTACACATTTATATGTTTTTTGGTCAACCGAGCGGGCGAGAGGTCGCCATAATCATAAAGTGATGTTGTTGTGGTGATCTCCCCCCACTGAGCTATTGTGTTCTGACAGGGGGACCCCCCGTGCCCCAGAACACACTGATCAGCTGATCAGATACTGTTTTTCTGTGTGCTCGCTCGACAGAAGCTCTGTCGACGCTCCCCGTCGACAGAAGCCAGTCATGAGACTGGCTTCTGACGGAAGGGGAGCTGTACACACGGGCCAAAAGTTGACCAGTTCCTTGCGAACCGGCTGTTTATGGTTGATTTTCCCAGCCTTAGTTTACCGTAATCAGTCCCAGTAACTTCTTCTTCCCCTCCTCCCCCCCAAACTTATATTTTCCTGCTCTTTATTTCTGTTTCCTTAACCATTCATATTTAAACCCATTGTGAATATAGGAGGTTGGCTGCTCAACATAGGCACCATTCAAAGAATGGCTGGACCAATGTAACGCTGTAAAAATATGCCATATCTGGAATTCCTCTTTAACCTATAGCAAAATGACGACCGAGCCAGTACCATGTGATCACTGTGACCAATCACAGAGATCACGTGACAATTGTAAAGAATGGATATCTTCCATTGTGTAAAATTGTGTTGCTAGCTGTGATTGGTCACAATGATCACATGGTACAGCCTGCCTGTACCATGTGATTAGATGTGACCAACCACAGCTAATCACAACAGAACACAATGAATGAATCAGATTCAGTAAAAATGGTTGCTTATACCAGTGAAATTCACTGGTATAACAATCACAATGTCTAAAAAGAAAACAAAATCCTGATCACTATATACTGTATGTGTGTGTGTGTGTATATATATATATATATATATATATATATATATATATATATATATATATATATATAATTTGTATTTATTTTTTTTTTTTAAATGATTACATTTTTTTTTTGAAAAAAAAATGAATATGAAAAATTGAAGAAAGATTATTTAATTGCAAAATGTTGTTTTTTTTTTTGTTTTTTTTTAAATTTTCATAATTTTTACGTTTATTTAGCAGAAAATAAAAAACCCAGCGGTGATTAACCACTTTACAACCACCCATCTCACATATACTGCGGCAGGGTGGCCGCTCTGCACTGAATCACATACCTAATACGTGATCCGACATGTGCAGGTCTGGGGTGTGCATGTGATTATTGATGTGATTAGGCACCATTAGGCAGAGACCCATTCTGTCAGTAGGGAAGGCATGGATCCTGTGTCTCTGCAAAAGTACCAGTAAAAGCACCTCCAGCACAATGCAAAAACACTTGTTAGGCACACAGTTAACCCTTTGATCACCCCTGATGTTTAACCCCTTCCCAGTCAGTGTCATTAATACATTGACAGTACATATTTTCGTTTCAATAGTTTTTATTGATTTAAAGATGACAATAGACATATACAAAACATTATACTTCCAGGATTTGCAATTACAAACATACAGATATAGTTCTATAATGTATATTATTGCCAATAACATATAAAGTACTACTAGAGTCATAGTCACGTACAAGAACAGATCTTAATAGGAAAAAACACAACCCATGAAACAGGTTTAGTAAAAACTGGTATCATTAAACAGTTCTACCATGCCAAGTCAAGTAATGAGTTTAGGTCTTGCCTGACCTTCAGGATTGCTACAACTTAGTTGTTCGTTGTAGATTCCCTCTACTAGCAGCCATCAATTGCTCGTAAGAGTAGTGCGTGTGGGTTAAATCAATGGTTTCTAGTAACATAGGAGGTGTGGGGGATTTCCAGTGTCTAGTAATGATAAGTCTTGCTGCAAGAGTACATGAAAGGTTGTATGTTGGATATTATGTTGTAAGGACTCTAAGTCCAGATTTAATAATGCCATTCCCTGGGAGGGGGGAATGGGGACCTGGGAAATTGTTTATAAATATATTACCCCAAAAGTGTGTAATTTTAGGACAACACCAGAAAATATGGAGTATGTCCCCTCTTTGGCCACAGTATTTCCAACAATGATATGAAGTATGCCCTTTGAAGTGGGAGATTTTATCCGGTGTTAGGTACCATCTTAGGAGTATTTTTTGGGAAAGTTCCCATAGCTTGGAGCAACGCATTGACTTGTAGGTTTCCTCTACATGCCTTTATCCATTGGATATCAGTATATCTATCTCCCAGCGGTTAAGGGCATCATCTTTTACAAAATCAGATTTCTGTTGGAGTAGATTGTAAAAAAGTGAAATGCCTTTCTGAGATATCGAAGGCGCATGATAATATGTCCATGCCTTTCGGGGGAGACTACAGGACCAATTGGACTTTTTCGAGACAGGCAGTGGATTGTGCCTAGTTTTTTCCAAACTTTAACTGATGCTGACATTGGAAAAAACATTCAGGGAGAGGTAACTCTCTTAGATCTTGGGGTGGTGTCCAGTTGGTGGTCAGGAAATAAATTAAAGTCTCCACTGAGGAGCAAATGTCCCTGTTGGATTGCTTTCACATTCTTGAGGGTCTTGTTAAAGAAGGAGAGCTGTCGCTGGTTGGGATAAATGCTCACAAGGGTAAATTGGGATCCATTGGTAGTACAGAGTAGAGCTGCACAAATAATCATTAAAAAAAACGTAATCTCGATTCAACCCCCCTCACGATCTCAATACAGCATTTGCACGATTCATTCATGTAACAAGTGCAGAGGCTTCTCTACTCACTCAGCTGTCAAAAAGAGCTGGCAAATGTTTATCAACATTGTCAGCACTGAGAGATAACTATATATAGTATCATTTAGTTCTTTTAGCTCAAAGAAATGCACTTTGGTCTGTAAATGAGGCCAGTTAAACCACTTAAAGACTAAACCTTTTTCTGACACTTTAACTAAAATCAACATTCTTTGCTAGAAAATTACTTAGAACCTCCAAACATTATACAGTGGGTACAGAAAGTACTCAGACCCCCTTAAAATTTTTCACTCTTTGTTATATTGCAGCCATTTGCTAAAATCATTTAAGTTCATTTTTTCCTCATTAATGTACACACAGCACCCCATATTGACAGAAAAACACAGAATTGTTGCCATTTTTGCAGATTTATTAAAAAAGAAAAACTGAAATATCACATGGTCCTAAGTATTCAAACCCCATGGTCCTAAGTATTCAGTATTTAGTAGAAGCACCCTTTTGATCTAATACAGCAATGAGTCTTTTTGGGAAAGATGCAACAAGTTTTTCACACCTGGATTTGAGGATCCACTGCCATTCCTCCTTGCAAATCCTCTCCAGTTCTGTCAGGTTGGATGGTAAACGTTGGTGGACAGCCATTTTTAGGTCTCTCCAGAGATGCTCAATTGGGTTTAAGTCAGGGCTCTGGCTGGGCCATTCAAGAACAGTCACAGAGTTGTGAAGCCACTCCTTCGTTATTTTAGCTATGTGCTCAGGGTTATTGTCTTGTTGGAAGGTAAACCTTCGGCCCAGTCTGAGGTCCTGAGCACTCTGGAGAAGGTTTTCGTCCAGGATATCCCTGTACTTGGCCGCATTCATCTTTCCCTCAATTGCAACCAGTTGTCCTGTCCCTGCAGCTGAAAAACACCCCCACAGCATGATGCTGCCACCACCATGCTTCACTGTTGGGACTGTATTGGAAAGGTGATGAGCAGTGCCTGGTTTTCTCCACACATACCACTTAGAATTAAGACCAAAAAGTTCTATCTTGATCTCATTAGACCAGAGAATCTTATTTCTCACCATCTTGGAGTCCTTCAGGTGTTTTTTAGCAAACTCCATGCGGGCTTTCATGTGTCTTGCACTGGGGAGAGGCTTCCGTCGGGCCACTGTGCCATAAGGACCCGACTGGTGGAGGACTGCAGTGATGGTTGACTTTCTACAACTTTCTCCCATCTCCCGACTGCATCTCTGGAGCTCAGCCACAGTGATCTTTGGGTTCTTCTTTACCTCTCTCACCAAAGCTCTTCTCCCCCGATAGCTCAGTTTGGCCGGACGGCCAGCTCTAGGAAGGTTTCTGGTCGTCCCAAACCTCTTCCATTTAAGGATTATGGAGGCCACTGTGCTCTTAGGAACCTTAAGTGCAGCAGAAATTTTTTTGTAACCTTGGCCAGACCTTGCCACAATTCTGTCTCTAAACTCATCAGGCAGTTCCTTTGACCTCATGATTCTCGTTTGCTCTGACATGCACTGTGAGCTGTAAGGTCTTATGTAGACAGGTGTGTGGCTTTCCTAATCAAGTCCAATCAGTATAATCAAACACAGCTGGACTCAAATGAAGGTGTAGAACCATCTCAAGGATGATCAGAAGAAATGGACAGCGCCTGAGTTAAATATATGGGTGTCACAGCAAAGGGTCTGTATACTTAGGACCATGTGATATTTCAGTTCTTCTTTTTTTAATAAATCTGCAAAAATGTCAACAATTCTGTGTTTTTCTGTCAATATGGGGTGCTGTGTGTACATTAATGAGGAAAAAAATGAACTTAAATGATTTTAGCAAATGGCTGCAATATAACAAAGAGTAAAAAATTTAAGGGGGTCTGAATACTTTACATCCCCACTGTATATGGGGTATACGGTCAGGTCCATATATATTGGGACAGCGACAGAATTCTAATCTTTTTGGCTCTATACACCACCACAATGGATTTGAAATTAAACGAACAAGATGTGCTTTAACTGCAGACTTTCAGCTTTAATTTGAGGGTATTTACATCCAAATCAGGTGAACGGTGTAAGAATTACAACAGTTTGTATATGTGCCTCCCACTTTTTAAGGGACCAAAAGTAATGGGACAGATTAACAATCATCCATCAAACTTTCACTTTTTAATACTTGGTTGCAAATCCTTTGCAGTCAATTACAGCCTGAAGTCTGGAATGCATAGACATCACCAGACGCTGGGTTTCATTCTTGGTGATGCTCTGCCAGGCCTCTACTGCAACTGTCTTCAGTTCCTGCTTGTTCTTGGGGTATTTTCCCTTCAGTTTTGTCTTCAGCAAGTGAAATGCATGCTCAATCGGATTCAGGTCAGGTGACTGACTTGGCCATTGCATAACATTCCACTTCTTTCCCTTAAACTCTTTGGTTACTTTTGTAGTATGCTTCGGGTCATTGTCCATCTGCACTGTGAAGCGCCGTCCAATGAGTTCTGAAGCACTTTAATGAATATGAGCAGATAATATTGCCCGAAACACTTCAGAATTCATCCTGCTGCTTTTGTTAGCAGTCACATCATCAATAAATACAAGAGAACCAGTTCCATTGGCAGCCATTCATGCCCACACCATGACACTACCACCACCATGCTTCACTGATGAGGTGGTATGCTTTGGATCATGAGCAGTTCCTTTCCTTCTCCATACTCTTCTCTTCCCATCACTCTGGTACAAGTTGATCTTGGTCTCATCTGTCCATAGGATGTTGTTCCAGAACTGTGAAGGCTTTTTTAGATGTTGTTTGTCAAACTCTAATCTGGCCTTCCTGTTTTTGAGGCTCACCAATGGTTTACATCTTGTGGTGAACCCTCTGTATTCACTCTGGTGAAGTCTTCTCTTGATTGTTGACTTTGACACACATACACCTACCTCCTGGAGAGTGTTCTTGATCTGGCCAACTGTTGTGAAGGGTGTTTTCTTCACCAGGAAAAGAATTCTTTGGCCATCCACCACAGTTGTTTTCTGTGGTCTTCTGGGTCTTTTGGTGTTGCTGAGCTCAACGGTGCATTCTTTCTTTTTAAGGATGTTCCAAACAGTTGATTTGGCCACACCTAATGTTTTTGCTATCTCTCTGATGGGTTTGTTTTGTTTTTTCAGCCTAATGATGGCTTGCCTCACTAATAGTGACAGCTCTTTGGATCTCATAATGAGAGTTGACAGCAACAGATTCCAAATGCAAATAGCACACTTGAAATGAACTCTGGACCTTTTATCTGCTCCTTGTAAATGGGATAATGAGGGAATAACACACACCTGGCCATGGAACAGCTGAGCAGCCAATTGTCCCATTACTTTTGGTCCCTTAAAAAGTGGGAGGCACATATACAAACTGTTGTAATTCCTACACCGTTCACCTGATTTGGATGTAAATACCCTCAAATTAAAGCTGAAAGTCTGCAGTTAAAGCACATCTTGTTACTTTCATTACAAATCCATTGTGGTGGTGTATAGAGCCAAAAAGATTAGAAGTGTTTCAATGTCCCAATATTTATGGACCTGACTGTATCTAGCAAGAAAGCTGATTGCTCGATTCTGGCTCTCTGCAAATGCACCAAAAATAACACAATGGATCCAACAGGTCAATACCATCCTTATCCGGGAAAAAAATACTTACCATCATAGGAATTTACTAAACAAATTTCTAAATATATGGCAAAGTTGGTTGAACTCTCCAGAGGTGGCACCCCCACAGCTGGCATTAGACACACTACTGATGGTATAGTAGTTTGCGTGAGCCAATTTCAGAGATTTATATGGTAAAATAGGTGACCCGCCAAGAGAGATCTGCCAGTGCTTTAAGATCATGGTTACTCTCATGCACATCATTGGTTGGACTGGAGAGGAGAGTTTTTTCTTATGATTTAATTCTATATGTACTTCTTTCCCTTATTGTTTTGTTTGTATGTTGCACCTCCTTTAGTTATGGGTGCTGAGAACTCAGGGTATTGCACAATGCTATTTTGACATAAGATAAATGAGACATATACATCTACCACCACCTATAGATTGTTTTGACTATGGAAAATACTGTTGTTTAAAGATTGTATACCTATGCAATGATACCATGTAGTGCCTTGTGTTCTCATCAATAAAAACCTTTTATTGATAAAAGAAAAAAACATTAAAGTTGCAAGGCTGCTAGTCAGTGCAAAAATTGGATTGTGAACTAAAACCCGGAAGAACAAAAAAGAACAACAATGCAGCTAAATAATGGTAGAGCCACTAATTAACACTCGGGGTAAAGTTCCCTTGAGAAGAAATCTATGAGCCATATACTGGACCGAAGTCGCATAAGGACATCATTTGGGATTGGGTCAGCCAAGTGTTGGGTTTTGGAGATCCTGTGAATGCGGTCTATGGTCAATTCCCCCACGTGACAGGCCAGGGAGTAAAGTGGAGATCAGGTCAAGGGCATAATCGCGCAGACCCTGAGGGGGTACTGATTCTGGTATTCCGCGCAATTTGACATTATTGAGCTGCGAGCAGTCCTCCAGGCCTGCTAGCTTTGCTTTTATTCATGAGGCGCCTTATTTGGATTCCTCATAGGTGCCAACTAAGTCATTGGCCGTATGTGTGCATTCCTCAAATTTTGCCCTCCATGTATTGAACTCTGTCCCCCATTTGTTGTATACTACTAGAGAATTTGTGGATGAGGCAGGAGAGGTTAGACATGAGGGAAGATTGGAGTGGAATCCATGGACAGGTTGTCCAGTTGTAGGAAAAGAGGCAATGGAGGATTGTAAGGCATTGTCAGCATACATTGGGAGAATGTCTGTACTCACTCCCGAGGTGGGTTGATGAGGAGCATCCATCCTCATCCTGGCTTTAGCTGGGATCCCGGTTATAGGGCTGTTAAAAGCTGGATCCTGTGGGGAGAGGGTTGAAGTTTCACCTCTCTGTCACAGATGTCGGCGTCAGGCAGATCCATGTAGGATGCCGAAGGAGAGCGCATGTGCTGCTCGCCGGCGCCACCTTGATAATCTTCCTTTCTTTTGTGAGACATTGATGCCTCTGTGTCCCTGGGCTGTCAGAGAGAGGAAGCAAGCCTGATGTGTGAAGGTTTCAACGCTGGATGGCTAGATGTCTCCAGTTTGTGTTGCTGAGGTCAGGCTTAAGCAGCCATCTTCGAGCGCTCGAGTGTCACTGGTCCCTATAAGGGGTCAGTAAGCGTCCCGCCACAATATCGCAGACCTACTATAAGTCATTGATCGCCGCCATTACTAGTAAAAAAATAATTTTAAAAATCCCAGTTTGTAGATGCTATAACTTTTGCGCAAACCAATCAATATACGCTTATTGGGATTTTTTTACCAAAAATATGTAGCATGTTAGAAAATTGGCCTAAATTGATGAAGAAATTATATATATATTTTTATTGGATATGTTTTATAGCAGAAAGTAAAAAATATAGTTGTTTTTTTTTTTTTTTTTTCAAAATTGCCTGTTTTTTTGTGTTTATGGTGCAAAAAATTAAAACCACAGTGGTGATCAAATACTACCAAAAAGCTTATGGGGAAAAAAAGGACATTTTGTTTGGGTGCAGCGTCGCACGACCGTTATGCATTTTGCTGGGGGAGGGTATAACTGTCAATAAATAAAGCCTTGAGTGTACATTCTTGTAACCATGTCAGCACCTTTGTTGTGGGACAGCTATTTGAGCATTTGCTATCAGCACTGAGCACAAGTAAGAGATAGCACAGCCTTCCATCTGGACACTTCTGCTCTCACAGGAAGAGTGTACATGTAATTAATTACAGTTATTAAATATCATACCATGATATTCAGAGAAAGAATCTTTTCCTAGATCCAGTACGTACTGTATGTGAATAATATGAGGGCTCCAATCCTGATTACAGATATAAAAGAATTTTAGATCTTTAAGTATGCATTTTATCTAGCCAGCAGCAATGGAATGCAAGGAGCTCTCTGTAAATTAGATTTTAGATCTGTTACATCTCTGTAAAACCGCTCTGCACCCCCCATGACAGAAGAATTGCTGACTTACAGAATATCAAATAATAGAGCCCAGGATAATGAGCTTATATGTCATGCCCACTTTAATGCTTACAGGTTATTGGAAAGCTACACTCACCAGCCACTTTATTAGGTACACCTGTTCAATTGCTTGGTAAGACAAATTGCTAATCAACCAATCACATGGCAGCAACTCAATGCATTTAGGCATTTAGATGTGCTGAAGTTCAAACCGAACATCAGAATGAGGAAGAAAGGGGATTTAAAGCGGGGTTCCACCCAAATTTTGAACATTATCTCTATGCATTCTCTTCCTTGCCTAGATGCTGACATGCTGTGTAAAAAAATTTAAATCGCCGTAATTACCTTTTTTTTTTACTAATCTTCTTAGCACTTCCTGGTTTTCCTCCCATGGGAGTAGGCGTGTTTCTAGCCTCTCCCAGACCTCCCACAGTCCCCTGGGAGCTAGTCTCAGGCTTCCCAGCATGCATTGTGCAACAGCGTTATCACAACATCTCGGTGAATGCTGGGAGCACAGCATTCACCACATCCAGGAAATAAATGCTTGTGGGCTTCAAATGCCCACAATGAAGATGGAAACCGCCTTCAGTGAATTTTATAAGTTATTCTTTACAACGAAATCGGACACAGGCGGACTTATTACACAGAACATGTGAGTAGATAATCATGAGAAGAAAAGTTTGTGAATGAACTCCAAAAAAAAAAAAACGATAGATAGGTGGACCCCCGCTTTAAGTGATTTTGAACAAGGCCTGATTGTTGGTGCCAGAAGGGCTGGTCGGAGTATTTCAAAAACTGCTGATTTACTGGGATTTTAACGCACAACCATCTCTCGGGTTTACAGAGAATGGTCCGAAAAAGAGAAATTATCCAGTGACTAGTGTGTGGACGAAAATGCCTTGTTGATGTCAGAGGAGACTGGGCATGTAAGCGGGGGAATTAGTGTGGCTGTAATATAGAAGGAAACACACTGCGTGGTATTGTAAATGAAGTAACTTTATTTGCCAGATAAGCAACAGTGGAAAATGAAATTTACAAAAGTGGAGTAAACAGTTCTCTTGTTAGCATATAAGGCACAGATTCACAGTCCATTCACCAAAGATACAGAATGCAGCTTAGTAAACTGGTACTGTAGTTATTATTCCTCTCTTCAGGCACATCAGTGGTATACAAGGCACATTTTGATTGCTTGCCATAGGCTGCTGTACATAGGCAGGTTCCACAGATGCAGCAGTGTTCATAGCCAGGACTCCAGAAGAACCCTGTTCTGTCCCTGTAGGCTGGAACACTCTCCCTGAGTAAGGCCTAGCTTTCCCTCACAGGCAGTATACCCTATTTCCCCGAAAATAAGACCTAGCGTGATTGTCAGTGATGGCTGCAATATAAACCCTACCCCCCCAAATAAGCCCTACCCTGTTTACCCGAAAATAAGACCTAGCGTGATTGTCAGTGATGGCTGCAATATAAACCATACCCCCCAAATAAGCCCTACCCTGTTTACCCGAAAATAAGCCCTACCCTGTTTACCCGAAAATAAGCTCTACCCTGAAAATTAGACCTACAAGGACTTTAACTAGGGCTTATTTGGGACGTAGAGCTTATATTGCAGCCATCACCGACAATCATGTTAGGTCTTATTTTTGGGGAAACAGGGTACCTTTCCCTCACTCATTCCACACACATGTCTCTCAAAATAGTGGCGGGGCTCTCCTGTCACAGTTAATTGTATGTGAGGAGGCTACCTACAGGCAGACTGGTTAGGGATAGAAAGGCAACAGTAACTCAAATAGACACTCATTACAACAAAGGTATACATAATACCATCTCTGAATGCACAGCACATCAAACCTTGAATCAAATAGGCTACAGCAGCAGAAGACCACACTGGGTGTCACTCCTGTGATCTAAGAACAGGAAACTGAGGCAACAGCCTACATCCTACCTGAGTATTGTTGTTGACCATGTCCATCCCTTTAAGACTACAGTGTACCCATCTTCTGATGGCTACTTCCAGCAGGATAATGCAGCATGTTACAAAGCTCAAATTATCTTAAACTGGTTTCTTCTCTAATGGCCTCCACAGTCACCAGTTCTCAATCCAATAGAGCACCCTTGGGATGTGGTGGAACGGGGGATTCGCAACATGGATGTGCAGCTGACAAATCTGCAGCAACTGCATAATGAAATCATGTCAATTTGTACCAAAATCTCTGAGGAATGTTTCCAACACCATGTTGAATCTATGCCACGAAAAATTAAGGCAGTTCTGAAGGCAATAGGGGGTCCAACCTCGTACTAGCAAGGTGTACCTAAAAAAGTGGCCAGGGAGCGTATAGTGAGAGTAATACGGTGGCTGCCATTGCTAACCCCATCTGGAAATATTAGCTATAATTAAGCACCCATTTGTGGTGTGAAACATGTTAGCCTTGTCTTGTCCTGCTCCTCTGTGATTGATGTGATCATACGTGACTACTTGGATTTTATCTGACTTCAATAAAGGTGTCTCAATGGAGTGCGGCCATCCAGCCATTTCTTGTTCTTTCCATTCTGGAAATAGTTGCTTGGCTGTCATGCTGATCCAATGATGGCAATTATTTCTACCGTATATACTCAAGTATAGGTCGATCCGAGTATAAGTCGAGGCCCTAATTTACCAGAAAAAAATGGGAAAACTTATTGACCCGAGTATAAGACAAGGGTGAGAAATGCAGCAGCTATTGTAAGTGGAAAAAGAGGGTCAACAATGCCCATCTGCAGCTGCATGCCTCCCTGTGTCCTGTGCATGTGTCCCTGTGTCCTGTGCATATGTCCCGTGTATGTGTGCATGTGTCCTGTGCATGTGTCACCTACCTGTGTCTTGTGCATGTGTCCTGTGCATGTGTCCTGTGCATGTGTCCTGTGTATGTGTCCCTGTGTATGTGTCCCTGTGTCCTGTGCATGTGTCCTGTGTATGTGTGCATCCTACCTGTGTCCTGTACCTGTGTCTTGTGCATGTGTCCTGTGCATGTGTCCTGTGTATGTGTCCCTGTGTATGTGTGCCTGTGTCCTGTGCATGTGTCCTGTGTATGTGTGCATCCTACCTGTGTCCTGTACCTGTGTCTTGTGTATGTGTCCTGTGTATGTGTCCTGTGTATGTGTCCTGTGCATGTGTCCTGTGCATGTGTTCTGTGTATGTGTCCTGTGCATGTGTCCTGTGCATGTGACTGTGCATGTGTCCTGTGTATGTGTCCCTGTGCATGTGTCCCTGTGCATGTGTCCTGTGTATGTGTGCATCCTACCTGTGTCCTGTGCATACCTCGGTGTGGCGATCTCCATCCTCCGTGTGCCACTCTGCACCGATCAGCGTGTCATAATACAATTCGGCCATTCTACTGTTCAAAAGCCGCGCCTCCTCCTCATCTGTGATAGGCAGTACACTCCATTTCACAGCAGTCAGCCTATCATGGACATTCTCTCATCCTCATACCACGGACGTGGATGAGAGAATGTCTGTGATAGGCTGTACATCGACTGCAGGGAAATGGAGTTTTCTGCCTATCACAGATGAGGAGAAGGTGCGGCTTTTGAACAGTGAATGGCCGCCGAATGGTATGTATCACACCCTGGCCGCCGTCTGTCTACATGACACGCTGATCATGTAGGCAGACGGCGCTGACTCCAGTATAAGTCGAGGGCGGCACTTTCAGCCCAAAAAAAAGGGCTGAAAATCTCGACTTATATTTGAGTATATACGGTAAGTCATTAACTTGGAACCAGTATGCAAATATGGAGCTCTGACTTGTGGCAGACTTGTTCCAGGTCAGTGAATCAGGATACATGTCAGCCATGGCTAGCCAAAAAGTAGAGCAGAGAGCCACCATATTTCTTTCTGCACAGCTTTCCTTTAACTAAAATTCCAGGTCAAAACACTCTTTTGCTGCCATTCCTTAAAATGCCCATGGACATCAAATAAGAGACCATCAAGCCAGACTGGAAGGCAATATTATGTTTGTGGATTCGTCCCTGAAAGTTCTGAATGACCAATGTTTGGGTGATCTGGAAAGTTAGAAAGCTATTACTTTTCATTTGCTCTTGTTAAAAAAGACACAGCCAGGCAGATGGAGGTATTTACTTTCTTTCTGCGTTGACCCTGTGCGGTGTTGGGTCAGATGGAAGTTACGCATGCTGCTTTGGATACAGCTGGCTTAGCTTCTTTTTTCTTACAATTTATTTTATCCTAACATCCTTACAGTATTAAAATGTTGCTGCAAACGTAGCTGACCCAGTTTTCTCTCTGTGTAGGTGTCTCACATGAGACTTTATCCATGGTAACTTTACACCTGCTTACACAGACTCATGCCTTGCAGTGTATTGTTTACCTATTTTTCCTGGAGCAAACAAAGCCTATTCAAGCTTGGCACACTGCATAGCAAAAACACACATGCTTACACAAATATGTATATTTTATACCTCGCTCTCTGCAATAAATAAAGGAAGCCGGTGCTACAGACACTGGATCTTGTAAATTTCCATGACACTTGGGTTCCACTCTCAAGAATGTTTGCTTTTTCTTGGCAAGAGGAAATATTTTCCAGTGACCCAGAAGTGTTATTTTCACGTGTCAAAATAATATTTTTTGCAATGAAATAAGTAACGCACCCTTTTTATTTTATCACTAAGAACTCAAACACAATATAGAAGTGTCAGGTGTACGTTACATCAGGGTGTTGCATCGTCAAATCCAGCATGAAGCCTTTCATCTGAATAATGGACGATACAAAAGGATGCAGGAACCAGAAGTATGACAATCCTCTGAGGACACAGGGGGTAATCCTGGACACGGTTATGTAGTGCCAAAACTTTAGTGTTTTCTCAAGACAAGGATTCCGTTTTTTTTTTTTTTTGTTCAAATTTAATTTAATTTAACTGAAAAATAGACAATGAATACATCCAATACAAAGAAGATGTTCAGTCAAGGTCACGCCTGAGGATTGAATAACATCACAGGAATAATAATGTTCAACAGAGACTACTTCAGAAATATCTGGAAAGAAACATAAAAAAGGAGGGGGGTGCTATGAGCCAATGGCCTTTAGCTCCTTGTATTTTATTACAAACATGCATATAGAAACAATAAAAATAATAAAAAAATAAAAATACAAAAAAGAAGCAAAAATAAAAGGGGAGATGGAAGATAAAAACAGGAGAACAGAACATGGAACATAAGAATAGAAGGAAGGAAAGACAAGTAGAGCATGGAAAGAAATAGAAAAGGATAAGTCTCTTTTTAGCACTGTAGAAACCTCACCGTTATGCATGGCATGATAGCCAATGTAGCGCACTCCCTAAGGAACCGCAGCTAAAATGGGATCCCCCACCCTGCTCAGCCAGGCACACCGTATCTTTAAGCACACTGCAGTCAGGAAACTGTATATATATATATATATATATATATATATATATATATATATATATGGAATAAACTTGGATGGGGATAGGGGTATTATGGGATTTCCACTTGTTTAGCAGAACTCTTCAGGGACAACTTCTTTCTGTACAGTCTATTTACACACTCCTTAGCTCCTCCAGCACAACACTTGCTTGCAACACAAAACTTCCCAGGACCAGCTGGCACACTATTAGGTAATCTGACAATAGGGCTCAGTCAGATGTAGCAAATGCCCATTACAGGCAGAGCCCCTTGGTTGTTTAGCCTAGTGCCCAGCTCTCCTTCAGTGGCTACTGATTCCAAGACCACCTCTCCAGGCCCACCTAGCTGAAGCTTCCCCTTTTATAGCCCTCCTGACTAATCTTCCACATTCCCCCCAGACTGACTCTGCATCCATCTTAGACTGCTCTTACCCAGTCCTCTCAGTCCTCCCAGCCCTCACCAGCCCTCCTGGCTGTCTTCTTCCTAGAGAACTATCGGATGTGCTCACTGGCTCCTACTGTCCTCACACCTATTCCCGTGACACTGAACAGGATTCCTCCTTGGGATATCAGAGCATCCCTCCAGCATCCGAGCCCCAGGTCCGAGGTCAACCCCCCCAGACTAGTAGGTTACCCTCAAGAGCCCACCGACAGCCTCCTAGCACTCCATCTCCAGCTTCCACCCGAACTCTCTCCTGCCCTGCTGGGCTGACTATTAAGTATTTGAGGGGGCCTGCCCCTGCTAATCCATCTGTTGGGGATTGGTCAGGGCCATCATGAATACCCCAGGCAGCTCCTCCTTACCTTCCTCCCATTCTTCTAGAAATTTCTCACAAGTTCCAGAAGTGGGGGGAGGTACCAGAGATGCTGCCTGATGAGTCGTAACAGCCTCCCTGGATCACTCACCTGACCCAGATTAAAACACAGGCTTGGCTGTCAGCCAAGCCAAAACATTTTACCCACACTAACAAAAATCCTAACAATATCTACTCTAGCACACTAGAGGGTGCTACACCAATATTCAATTAGGCCTTCATCACAGGCAATAGACCATCACCAAGTCCTTTATAAAATAAGATGTGTATTTTACTCATCCTTATTTGTTCCTTCCAGACTTTGCTGGATCAGGCAATATTTAAATCGTTGAGAGTCCTTATAAACTATCCATGCTATCCAGATTTTGCGGAACTTCTCATTAGCATTTCTGTCTTCAGCAACCAACCTTTCCATATGCATGCTATCAATGTGATCTCCGCCATTTAGGTAGAGAGGGGATCTTGACAGATTTCCAATATCTGGGAATCAGTTGGAGGTAGAGTTGCCACCAGTGGCGGCCCTTCCATTTGGGGTGCATGGGCGCCACCCCCTCTATACAGCCACCCCCTCATGATCTATCCATGGGCACTGTATCTGCATTGCATGAATCTATCCATGGGCGCTGTAGCCACCCCCTATTCAGGCGTCTGGCCCCTTTTCCGATGCTGGGCGCCTGAATTACAGCGGCGGGGGGGTGTTTTTGAAGCACCTGAGTAGAGCCATAGGCTCTAATAGGCTTCAAAAAAAGGTGAACTGCAAGCGCAATCCATTGTGCTCGCAGTCAACCCAGGTGTGTTAGCAAAGCAAATGAATATTTGCTTTGCTAACACAGAACCGCCTCTCAGCCAATCAGGTGGCGCGGATGTAATACCGGTCACCTGATTGGCTAAAGACAGAGGCGATCCCATTGTCCGCCTAGCAGAACAGGAAGAAGACACGCACAGAGGACACAGGAGCCATCGCAGCGCTACCCGTCCCACAGCTCGCCGCCTGACCTGCCACCACGATGGGGTGAGTGCCAGGCAGACAGCGGGCAAATGGGCGGGGGCACAGTGGCTGCATATTATTGGCACAGAGGCTGCAATTGATGGGACCCAGTTGGCTGCATTTACTGGGCATAGTGACTGCATATTATGGGCACCGAGGCTGAAATTAATGGGTACAGTTGGCTGTATTTGCTGAGCACAGTGGCTGCATATTGTGGGCACAGAGGCAGCAATCGATGGGGCACAGTTGGCTGCATTTGCTGGGCACATTGGCTGCATATTATGGGCACAGAGGATGCAATTGATGGTACACTGTTGGCTGCATATGATGGGCACATTTTGCTGCATTTGATGGGCACAGAGGCTGCATATGATGGGCACAGAGGCTGCATATGATGGGCACAGAGGCTGCATATGATGGGCACAGTTGGCTGCATATGATGGGCACAGTCGGCTGCATATTATGGGCACAGTCGGCTGCATATTATGGACACAGAGGCTGCATATGATGGGCACAGAGGCTGCAAATGATGGACACAGTTGGCTGCATATGATGGACAAAGTTGGCTGCATATGATGGGCACAGTTGGCTGCATATAATGGGCATGGTTGGCTGCATATTATGGGCACAGTTGACTGCAAAAGATGGGCACAGTTGGTTGCATATGATGGGCACAGTTGGCTGCATATGATGGGCACATTGGCTGCATTTGCTGGGCACAGTTGGCTGAATATGATGGCACAGTGGCTGCATTTGATGGCACAGTGGCTGCAATTGATGGCACAGTGGCTGCAATTGATGTTTTTGTTTCAGTACTTTTCAGAATTTTTCAGTTCGTTTGCGCCCTCCAAAAAAGCTGCCACTGGTTGCCACCTCATCCCTTCAAACCCGAACACATGAATTACACAGGTTCTGAGGCTAATTGAATGCAGTTAAGGCACTAAGTGAGTTTAATTATCACCTCAATTAGCCACAGAACCTGTGCAATTAATATGTGTTCGGTTTTAAAGGGATGAGGTGGCAACTTTAGTTGGAGGACAGAAAAAAAAACAAAAATCCTTAAATGAGCCCTTGAGGGATCAAAGTAAGAAACATACACTTGGGAGAGTTTTCAAGTTGCTGCTGATAGGCTTCATTTTAGAGAGTCATAATCGAATCCCAGAAGTGTTTGATAGGTAGTTTTTAATAATTTTTATTAGTGTTATTAAAGGTTCAGCGCTACAAATACATATATACTCCTGTGGTGTTGAAGTTGAAGTCCCATAGGATGAAACGCGTCGGTTTATTGCCTGCTAAGCTCCACACACTGCGCCTGTTTTTTTTATTGTACACATCCTGAGCGATGTTTGTACTATCCTTTTTCTAATAAATCCATACGTTGTTTGATCTACGCCATGTGGAATCCTTCTTTTTTCTTTTATGATCTCCATTTTTCCATTGCTGGATGGGAACTTTAGGGAGACTGCATAAACCAGGAGATTGTGTTTGAATTCCTGTTTCCGGTATTGCTGGTTTGCTGCATCACTGCGAGTGTGCGTTCATACACTTCCAACCACAGGAGATCGTGGCCTGAGATTCGGGTCTCTATCCATACCTGTTTGACCCACCGCCGCTGGCATGTGTCCACATCTTATGGTAAGAGTACCTACCCCTCCCCCTTGTGGTGGAAACACAGTCCTGGGTGTCTTGGGAACACTGGAATATAACCATCTTTGTTTTTGAGATTTATCCACATCTGATACCCACGCCATCATGGGTTGTTCCAGAAGAATATATCATGATTTTCATCATTGACTGACTTTACACTGTGTTATAATGTGTTAAAGTTAATTTGATTATTCACTGATATTACACATACACTTGGAATTTCGCTATATGTGCTTTTATTTTACTATTTCGATCTCAAGGTGTCAACTGATCACATGGTGCCACTTGATCCATGCCATTATTGATTGCACTGGATTTATTGTTAGTGCACATATTATTTGTATTTTTACAAACATTTTTAAACACTTTTAGTGTTTTGTTTCTAGCACTTTGCTCATCTTAGCACAATTGTTATTGTGTATGTCCACCCATTCCTAGGTTCATACCTGGGGTATATATGTATTTGTAGCGCTGCACTTTTTCCATCGCATATTCACATGCAATTAGTCTTATTGTTGGTGCTGGCAGCTTATTTTCCAATATTAGTAGCTCAGTAATTTTCTATATAACCATTAAAGGTTCAGCTTGTAAAAAAAACAAAAAAAACCCCGTAATGCTTACCTGTTTTATGCAAATGGTTTTGCACAGAGCAGCTCGGATCCTCTTCTTCACGGGTCCCCTGTTGGCGCTCCTGGCACCTCTCCCATCTTCTATGGAAACACTGGTGTGCTTAGTACGACAGAGAGTCGTGGTTTGGCCCCACCGCTACACTCTCCTCATTGGCTCACTGGCTGTGAATGACAGCAGTGGGAGCCAATGGCTCCCGCTGCTTAGGGTGCCCACGTGTCCCGGATTGCCCGGGACAATCCCGCAATTAGTAGGTCTGTCCTGGGCACCTTCATTCCGGGACAATACAGTGTCCCGGAATGAGATTGACAGAGCAAGCAAACCCGGCCATAGCTCTGGCGCTCGCTCTGCCTCCAGCTCCACCTGACACTCTGGCCATTGGTTGCTATAGCCGCCTGGCGGCTAGCAACCAGTGACCTCACAGCCGCAACTTACTCTGCCCATCATGCAAAGCAGAGGAGAAGTTAACTTTCTCCTCCTCCGCGCCAAACGCTCTCCACGTGACCTAACCTCAGGTTGACGCACAGCTGTCACGGCCGTCCACAGTTAACCCCACAGTAAGCAAACATTAATCCAGGCAGTACAGAACTGTAAACCCTGCCTACATGCTGAAAGGAGTGATCAGAGCCAATTGCTCAGTGCATGTCTGTTCCTTTATTGTCCAATCGGCAGTCTGGGAGCAGAGAGATGACTCCACTGTATTCCTTAACTGAAACAGAGAAGGCGGTGTCACCCACATGGCTGTATTATTTGACAGAGGTGTATGAAGGTAAGGGGACAGAATTCCAAATCCTTTCATAGGTAAGGCAGTAACTGTATGTGTATTTCAGCTGTGTGTGTAGCTGTTTGCTGGAGTTTAGCTTTAAGGGCATTGTCCACCTTTGTCCACCCTGAGACTCTCTAGCACAAGAGGGAGGGGGTCAGTAGTGGGGGGGGGGGTCTGTACTGAGGGAGGGGGGTCAGTACTGTGGGGGGATCTGTACATAGTGGGGGGGGTCCATACTGAGGGAGGGGGATCTGTACTTAGTGGGGGGCTGTACTGAGGGAGGGGGGTATATTTTAGTCAGGAGGGTCTAAACTGATGGAGGAGGGGGTCTGTATTTAGTGGGGGGTCTATACTGAGGGAGGGGGTCTCTACTTAGTGGAGGGAGGTCCGTACTGAGGGAGGGGGATCTGTACTTAGTGGAGGGGGGTCCATACTGAGGTACTGAGGGAGGGGGATCTATACTTAGTGGAGAGGGGGGTCCTTACTGAGGGAGGGGATCTATACTTAGTGGAGGGCGGTCTGTACTGAGGGAGGGGGGCTATAGTTAGTGGAGAGGGGGGTCCGTACTGAGGGAGGGGGTCTATAGTTAGTGGAGAGGGAGGTCTGTACTAAGGGAGGGGGGTCTATTATTACAATGTAATAATAGAAATACATTTCAAGCATGGTGTTGGGATGATATAAGTGATGATATAAGCAGGGTGTTGGTGTTGGGATGATATAAGTGCTAAAACCAGCCATTCACCCAACAAATCACCCGCCGCTGAAATCCCACCGTTAACCCTGAGACTACATTCAACACAACCCCAACCCCCCCCCCCCCCCCCCCCCCGGTCCTTGGCAAAATTGTCCCACTTTAAAAATGTGGTCACCCTACCGCTGCTGCACATCACTGGATCGAGAGGGGGGTCATGTGAGTATTGGGAGGGGGGGGGGGCTGTAGGGGGAACAGTACACAGAAGGTTTTTTTTTACCTTTATGCATAGAAAAATAAAAAACCTTCGGCCTTTACAACTATTTAATAGATGCCTAAATAAAAGGTGTGGTGTTGTTGTGCTAGGGGAGATACTGCAAGAGCCAGCAAAGGAAGAGTGCACATAAACTGAGTGACTGTATGGGCTCAAAACATTTGGAACTGTTGGTCAAGAGGCTGGAGATTTTACGTTGCATTATTTTATAATTATGTTATTGTAGCCAGGAGCTAGCTATTATGCCTGCCATTCAGGGACAGTATTCATAAAAAGGAGGGGATTCCAAATTATGTGATGCCTTTATAAATGATGAAACAGTGGCTTTAATAGCACATCTTAGTCAGTCAGTATATTGTGAAAAAGGAGGCAGCCATCCTCAGAGGGTGTCCATTACCTCTGTCAGCAAGAAAGGAGTATAAGGGGGGGGGGGGGGCGCCAATTGAGATAGTCCTACTGTTAATAGAGTGTTAGTGTAGTATGTACACTTACAGTTTCACAGGGTGAAGGTGCCCGTCAGGGATAGAGGTGTCCTGGGGTATACTGATGCTGCCAGTAGGAGCTGTGAGCCCCGAGCACGTAACCTGTGCGTTCCCTACTCTATGCTTGGATGCTTCCGCATTCCAGACTAGTCAGTGTGGAGCTTCCTGTCAAGTGGACACCGCAGAGAAGCCTGAGACCCGATTCAACACCCCTACGGCCGAGGGAACATTACCA
Source organism: Lithobates clamitans (assembly GCA_037952925.1). Taxonomy (NCBI): domain Eukaryota; kingdom Metazoa; phylum Chordata; class Amphibia; order Anura; family Ranidae; genus Lithobates; species Lithobates clamitans. The sequence goes on from JBBGZY010001677.1 coordinate 1,416,254, forward strand.
GAGCCTGCAGAGTAGCATCAGCATACCCCAGGACACCTCTATCCCTGATGGGCATCTTCACCCTGTGAAACTGTAAGTGTACATACTACACTAACACTCTATTAACAGAAGGACTATCTCAGTTGGCATTCAGGGACAGTGGGCAGTGTTTTTAATGTGGGGTTGACTCCCTCTAGTGTTGGCTTGGACTCCCTGTGTCATTTCCTTTTAAACAAAACTTAGAGTAGAGCAAAGCATCGTGGGATGTGTAGTTCCGAATGCTGATGTTTTAATTCCAGCAGATTGGCCTGAACTACCACTACCAGATTGCTGAGAAGAGGAGAACAGAATGCTGGGAGAGGATTTAAAAAGGAGGGCTGTGGCCTAGATCATTCTTTTGGGATGCCGGCTTGGATCTGCTAGCAGGAGCTCTGTGTCAGTGTGAGCTGCTGCCGTGTTGTGGCCTGCACAGTGAGGAGTCGTACAGCTACACCCAGAGGGACCTCTGTGGACAGCATTGCTTCTCACCTACAGCAGACCAGAGACTGTTCCAGGTCCTCCAGCAACACCTGCACTTCAGATCCGGGTAGGCAGCGGCACGGTGTGACAGGGTCAGACATCATTCCCAGAGTAAGGATTCAGAGGGAGTTCCTGAAAGAGCCTTCATCATCACCTGCATCGTTGCCAGCAGCTTCGGTAACCAGTGTGGTGAGTGGGCATTTGCCCATTTATATTCTGTTAACCACTTCAGCCCCGGACCAAAGACCAGAGCACTTTTTGCGATTCGGCACTGCGTCGCTTTAACTGACAATTGCACGGTCGTGCAACATGGCTCCCAATCAAAATTGACGTCCTTTTTTCCCCACAAATAGAGCTTTCTTTTGGTGGTATTTGATCACCTCTGCGGTTTTTATTTTTTGCGCTATAAACAAAGAAAAAGCGACAATTTTGAAAAAAAAGGAATATTTTATACTTTTTGCTATAATAAATATCCCCCAAAAATATATAAAAAAAACTTTTTTTTCCTCAGTTTAGGCTGATACGTATTCTTCTACATATTTTTGGTAAAAAAAAATTCGCAATAAGCGTTTATTGATTGGTTTGCGCAAAATTTATAGCGTCTACAAAATAGGGGATAGTTTTATGGCATTTTTATTAATACATTTTTTTTGGCGGCGAGCAGCGATTTTTATAGTGACTGCGACATTATGGCGGACACATCGGACACTTTTGGCGCTATTTTGGGACCATTCACATTTATACAGCGATCAGTGCTATAAAAATGCATTGATTACTGTGTAAATGTGTCTGGCAGTGAAGGGGTTAACCAGGAAGGGCGCTGAAGAGGTTACGTGTGTCCTAGGGATGTGTTCTAACTGTAGGAGGGATTGGCTACGTGTGTCACGACACTGACCGCCACTCCCGATCACAGGGAGCAGTGATCAGTGTTCTGTCACTAGGAAGAATGGGCAAATGCTTGTGTACATCAGCATTTCCCCGTTCTTCCTCTCCATGAGACGATCACGGGGACCCGCTATCACACTCGCGGAGCTCGCGCCTGGCGTGCGCACGCCCACAATGCCGCATCTTAAAGGCGACGTACAGGTACGTTAATATGCCTGTCCGTGACATTCTGCCTACGTATATCAGCGTGAGCCAGTCTGCAAGTGGTTAAGACACTGCATAGACATCGCTTATCCAACCCAGCTTTTTGGTACTTGTGGTGCCATAGGAAGTTAGGTCACATACTCTAACGAACACTGTATGCAGACATCTATATCCTGCTCACAACCTTACCATCAGCAATCTTATTGGATACAATAATATTGCGGCCATATAGGAAGAATGTGAAGTAAAATAAAGATACACCACAGATCAGCTAAATTTGCTATACTCTATCATCAAGGATTACCACTTCAACCCTTTTATCTTCTCTTTATTCGCTCAAGTGACTAAAGTTGTTTTTAGCACAAAGGGTCTGCTCTGACTTTCTCTGGAACTCTATTTAAAGGAGCCAGCCAATTTACACACAAGAGTTTGCATAATGTTTGTCATGTTGTACTGATGTTAATGGCCTGTGGGTTGAGGAAACAGAGGGGAGTGAACCTGATATAGTAATTATTATTATACAGGATTTATATGGCGCTGACAGTTTACGCAGCGCTTTACAACATTAGGGTAGACAATACAATTTAATACAGGAGGAATCAGAGAGCCCTGCTCGTTAGAGCTTACAATCTAGGAGGGAGGGTCAAGTTATACAAAAGGGTAATAGCTGTGAGGGATGAGCTAATGGAGAAAATAGTGCAGTTGTTAGATGGAGGCAAGATAGGCTTCTCTGAAGTGGAAAGTTTTCAGGGATCGCCTAAAAGTGGATAAATTTGGAGACAGTCTGACAGATTGGGGTAGGGAATTCCAGAGGATGGGCGAGGCTCGGGAGAAGTCCTGGAAGCAGATATGGGAGGAGGTGATAAGGGAGCTAGAGAGCAGGAAGTCTTGGGTGGAACGGAGAGGGCTATTAGGTTGGTATTTTGAGACTAGGCTAGTGATGTAGCTGGGGGCAGAGTTGTGGATGGCTTTGTAATTTATTGTTAGTATTTTGAATTTAATTCGTTGGGCGAGTGGCAGCCAATGGAGGGATTGGCAGTGAGGGGTGGCAGACACTGAGCCGTTTGTAAGGTGGATGAGTCTGGCAACAGCATTCATGATGGATTGAAGGGGGGATAGTCTATTTAAAGGTAAGCCAATGAGGAGGGAGTTGCAGTAGCCGAGGCGGGAGATAAACAGGGAGTGAATCAGGAGCTTTGTGGTTTCATTGGTTAGAAAGGGACATAGTTTAGAGATGTTGCGGAGGTTGAGGCGGTAAGTTTTGGAAAGTGACTGGATGTGGGGCCGAAAGGAGAGTTCAGAATCCAGGATAACGCCTAGCACCCTGACATGGGGACAGGTGGATAGGAGAGGTAAAGAGTGCATGTTTCAGAGAGGTGAGATAATTTGGAAATGAGGTCACCTGCAGTCTGCAGTGGTTTGCTTTGTGCAAATCACTGAAGTGTAAGAGCGGAAGTGCCACTTATATAAAGAACTCCACTTCTTTAGAAGAACCCCCTGTATGTGCAGCCCCCTGTATGTGCTCCCCCGTAAAGAAGGCCTTGTTTTTATACTGTGTTGGGTGTGGATAGAATCTGGCAATTAATCAATCAGGAGGTGATATCAGGCACACAGCTAGCAGAGCAAAACTTTCACACCACAATCAAACTGCAAGAGGACTAAAAGGCCAACATTGTAAAGATAAGGGAACCCATAATTTAGGGAAGACTTAATAGCTAAATAAACATTGAAATAATGTGAGCATGGCTACAGATGGACTTGAAACAGTGGTGACAAACAGATTTACCAAATATGCATTTGAGCAGTCAGTCAATGTTCAGTTGGTATATGGAAGTATAAAGGCAGATTACCAAATATGCATTTGAAACTCAAGTAGTAAATAGTAAATCAAGTGTCAGTTCCCTACCCTTCTGCTGACCTGTTCACATAGGTTACTGTGACGGAAACAGGGTCTGGCACAATTTGGGTAATTTTGTTTGTATACTTTTCATATCTCTTTACTATCAAAAGGTTACCAATTGCAAATTGTGTTTATAAACAGTACTATATCGTTCAGATAAAAATACCTTTGCGATTTACAGTGTTATGTTTTACACTTTTATATGTCCCTTTTACCACAGTAAACAAATTTGAACTGTCTCACTGGTATTATTGTGTAAGTGTCTTACTATAGGTGACAGTTGGTAAAAATGACTGAACCCAGAGTGTCAGAGATGACGGAGGATTTGCAGAGTCGGGGAAACCAGTGGGGTATAGATTCTATCAGCGACCCTCACGAGGGTAGCACTACATTATAACTTTCAAAGAATAAACATGGGTGAGAATCCAACTGATATGTGTTATATGGACCTACCTGTGTCTTCCATTCCTCAAAATTGTGCTGGAAAGGTGTTCAGATCTTTAGCCTTTTTTCCCTGCAATCTGATGTTAAAGTATGACTGAACACATGTCAGGTTTTTATTGCTGTCTAGAACAAAAAGAAAAAGAGTAATGGGACTTTTAGATGCTGAAACCTCCTACTGGATTAATATATGACACAGTGATGTATAAAAATAACAACATTTTATTAAATACATAAAAATGTCTTATATAGTTTAAGACATGTGTAAGGCTATTCTAACCTTTTTATTGCTGTCTGTGCTCCCATTAGAGAAATCCATCCTCTTATTTGTTCTGTTTATCTTTATCACAGAGCATAACACTAGAAACTAGTTCTGGTGGCCCTGGTGAAAACCAGTGGTTCCCTCCCTTTGGAGGGATATCCTCTCACTTCCCATTTTGGCTAAGGGATAGGAAATGAAATCTCTCCAATGGTACACAGATGGCAAAAAGAAAAAAAATTGACAGGTGTTATAACCCTTCTTTACTCTATCCAAAATGGAAAAAATATTTTGCCTTTGGTTTGACTTTAATCTATCACATATGGTGGAGGATATGGGAATGTAAATGTCCAGAATATAGAGACATTTCAAAAAACAGTATAGCATTTGTTGTAGTCAGTGAAAATTACGTGCCTGCAGTATAAGGGAACTTATGAATAGGTAATGGGAAAAAAAGCTACCACGAATTATGAAAAACCCCATCATATCTTAAAGCGGTTGTATAGTCATTTTTTTACTTTTACCTACAGGTAAGCCTATAATAAGGCTTACCTGTAGGTAAAAAAAATATCTTCTAAACCTTCACGGTTTAGGAGATATTCCCCTTGTTATGAGCTGCTGACTGCAGCGGCGCATGCGCACAGGAGATTCTCGGCTGAAGGCCGGCAACTGCCGGACCTTGCCGAGTAAGAAATCTCCCGCGCGCATGCGCGGGAGTGACGACATTGCGGTTTCAGCCACTCACAGTGCTGGAACCGCGATACCCGGAAGACACGCCGAGGCAACATGACAGCTCCCTCGGCGTGGACCAGGTAAGATACCGACGCCTCGTTCTAAGGTAAGTATTTCATAATGAGCTAGTATGCGGTGCATACTAGCTCATTATGCCTTCTGCTTTACAGGGGTAGAAATTTTTTTTTTTTTTTGCGGGTATACAACCGCTTTAAGATCATAATGTGAAGGAATGTAATGTAGATAATAATAATCAGAAAATGCCTATTTTCTTATGTGTATACATGTTTCTATGCAACTCCTTAGTTATTATATAGTATACAACTTAGCTCTACTTTGGAAGTGAAGATGGCGACTACCTCCCACTCCCCCTCATTGAAAGAATGAGGAAGTGAAGAGGGAGCCAGCAACAACCAAGCCTCCGCATCAAGTTTCTGCATTCTTCCTGTATTTTAGCCAATAAGATGATCCTTTTAGACTGCTGACCACATTTACATAATAGTGACGTATAATCTATTGTACTTTGTGTATAAAACCTTGAGCACCGCCCTGCAATAAACAGAGATAAGGAAGTGATCGTACTGAGCAGACGTGTCAGAGTGACTACTTCCAGCATGCACACATACCTCCACTTTATAATTAGAAACAGCAGCAGAAGTCTAACCTTGAACTCGATTGCAGTTCTTAACCATTACAATTACAAGCCTTTTCTTAGTCACAGAGACATCTGCAAGTCCTAAACTTGCTCCTTCCTCAGGCAACAGTGACTGGTGTGCACCATATTCTCTATATATAGAATAGTTACTGGTTGCTTGAGGCAATAAAGTAGCTCATCCTTCTGAAGAGGAAGAAATTGATAGGCATCCCATGTTTGTTGCAGCTGGTTGGGTCTGCTGTCATTGAGTAGCTTGTTGGAGCTTCATAAGGACTAGTGTGAAATGCCAGATCAAGTGCAAAAAAAAAGTCTGGCAGTATGATGCAGTTACCACCACTTTTGATGCTCTGCTTAATTTTTGTGACAGACATAATTTGCTTTTTTCTTCTATAAGTGTGTGCAACAAAAGTATGTTTCTGGGCCATTCACGGTCAGTAGGTCTACATAAAGGTCTACCACACAGTGTATGATCAATATCTCGGTCTTGGTTCAAGGAACACTAGAGAAGCAAACTGAACTGGGAACAATAGCAGGTGTTTTCATTTACTCAAGTATACCCTTGAGCCTGATGATATTTCACTTCCGATGGATTTCCTATATCTGCTTTTTTGAAAAGGGAAGTCTTGGGATTTTATGGCAGCTTCATTCAAGAGGGTTTAATTAGTGTCTAGCCTTACATTTATGGCACCTATAATGTGTTCCATGTCCTACACCCAGGATCCTTTCTATTGCAAGTCTCTCTGCAGACTGGTGATATTCTGTAGCTTTGACACACAGATGAGTAGGCCTTGAAGTCTCAGTGTGCTGAGTTTTGGGGGAAAATCACCAATCACCTGGAAAGCTGTGGTAAACTTCCCATAACCTGTGGGCTCAGTTTAGGAAAGGGTGTCCACACAAATGGGGAAGAATGGAGTTGCATCATCTTGGGTATGTGTGACTTAGTGTTGACTGCAAACTACAAAGAGTTGCATTTTACCCATCCTAGGATTCAGTGGAAATGTTAGACTGCCTGGTCTTGCCAATCTAGGCTAAATGAGCAGTGCCAAGAATGGTAATCAGTTGAAGGTTTCTTCATGGTCACATACCTCCCAACTTTCTGAGATGGGAATGACGGACACCTATTAGTAAAAGTATGTAGGCATAGGGCACACCCCCTGCCACACTACCCTTAACCACCTCCCGCAACACTATAGCTGTAATATGGCTACAGCGTGGGTCTTAATTAGCGGGAGGGCATCCATGTATGTCCTCCCAAGAATGCGCTGCCTGCTGGGCGGGCGTGGTGCGCTCTATGATCAGTGAGTCAATGAGACTCGGCTGATCACAGATCGGATCATGTGATCAGCTGTCAGCCATTTACAGCTGATCACGGGATGTAATCAGCAGATCATAATTGGCTTTTTTTTTCCTCACGCTGACAGCGTGAGGAGAAAGAAAAAAGCTGATTACCAACTTCTGTCAGAGGGACATCGATCCAATACACAGGGAGCCACTGCTGCTATGCAGTACCCTTCAGTGCCACCTGCCAGTGCCCACCAGTGCCACCTATCAGTGCATATAAGTGCTTCCTATCAATGCCCACCATTGCCAGCTACCATTGCCCACCAGTGCCACCTATCAGTGCCCATCAGTGCTACCAATCACTGCCTCATCATCAGTGCCACCTATCAGTGCTGCCTATCAGTGTCACCTAAAAGTGCCCATCAGTGCCACCTATCAGTGCCACTTATCAGTACCCTTCAGTGCCATCTATCAGTGCCCTTCAGTGCTGCCCTTCAGTGCCCCCCATCAGTGCCACCTCTCATTGTCACCTATCAGTGCCCAACAGTGCCACCTCATCAGTGCCCACCAGTGCCACTTATCAGTTCCCATCAGTGCTGCCTTATCAGTGCAGCCCATCAGTGCCCATCAGTGCAGGCTATCAGTACCCATCAGTGCAGCCTTATCAGCACACATCAAAGGAGAAAAATTACCTGTTTTAAACATTTTATAACAAACTATCAAAAAGTTTTTTTTTTTTCAACATTTTCAGTGTTTTTTCATTTTTTTTAGCAAACAATAAAAAAACCAGCAGTGATTAGATACCACCAAAAGAAAGCTCTATTTGTGTGAAAAAAAATCAAAAAATTTCATATGGGTGCAGTGTCGGAAAATGCGACCGTGTGTATGCTCCATCGGTCTTTTGCTGGCGGAATTCCAGCCAGCAAAAGATTGAGAGCCTGTTCTCTATTTTTCGGTCGGGAAAAGTTCCTATCCAAAAATGCGATCGTCTGTATGCAATTCCGACGCGCAAAAAATTCACGCATGCTCAGAATCAAGTACGAGACGGAAGCGCTCAGTATGGTAAAACTACAGTTTGTAATGGAGATGGCACATTCGTCACGCTGAAATGTTTTAAATAGTTTAATGCAGCGCATTCTCTTCTTTAGAATGCTAGAAGAATTAATTTGTTTTGCTGCTCATATTCACACAGAGTTCTCACAAACGTATTTCTTTATTATTTCCTGTGATCTCATGAATAATCTTTTTTGTTTTTAAAGCCAGATCCCCATAATAATGTTTTTAATTTTTTTATAGTCATTTTTATTTTATTTTTTTAATCAAGATCTCCTGTTGTTTTTTATTATTTTAAATTATTTTATAGTGATCTCCATATTTTTTTTTTATTTTGTATGTCACGTTTCCACAACAACATTATTATCTTGTATTTGTAAACCTCAAGGAGGTTGCTTGGTGTCCCTTGTTAATTAGACATTGTATTTTGGAAATGTACCTGCCTACTCACAAAAAAACATTGCTATTTGAAGAAAAACACATAGGCAAGTATTTTCATTTAAAAAAAATCTCCATTTATTCTGACTCTTAATAACAAAATAAAGAGGAAGGCAACGCTGGAGAAACTGCTGGAATTTGTGAAGCCTTTGTACCCCAGGGCAGACATCAACTCTTTATAAATTAAAATTGGTAGCCTGAGAAGTCCATATAAAAGGGAGCACAATCTGGTCCAGGACTCCCAGAGATCACGAACAGATACAAAAAAAACAAGAGTCACCCTGGGACTTTAAATGAGGCGGTCACAGTTAGCCACTGAGTAACAAGAGTAATAGCAGTATAAATGTTTATTAAAATTAATGTACATACATGGATAATATAGCACATTAGCTCAGCCAATGGATTTGCACATAATGAAGAGAATACATAAAGTTGATACAAACGATATACAATGCAGTGTATACAAAGGCACGCATCAGAAAACCCGACGCGCGTTTCACTAGACCATTGCTCGCTCACCAGGGGTGGATGAGATGTATCTAAATAGACAAAAAAGATGTGTCACAGTGGTAAATGTAAGAACATTTGCAGAATGGGCCAAAGCAAAACGGCCCAATACTTACCAATGAACGAAACCAGAGTTTCTATCGCTGAACCCCCAAATGGACAGCAGCAGCCAGAGTATGGCACGGGAGCTGAGGGGGAGAAGACGGACACAGGTACCCCAAGGAGGGATGCCAGGCGGCAGACATGGCATAGGTGAAGGTGAATGGTCCTAATTGTCTCAGTATGTAACTTGATAGATATCAGCTGTAAACATGGATGTATATGTCTCAATGATTTGTCAAATTTAGTAAGATGAACATCAAGTTATATAATGTAATAATATATTTTTTTTGTATATGTATATAGGGATAGAGGTGTATCACTGCAGACCTTTTATTTTATTTTGCTTGTAGAGATCACGAACAGCAGCATATATGTCCCCAGGCTGTGGTACTACAACAGCCTGCGTCTTTTGTCAGACCAGACTGAAGCCAGGTCATCACTTTCTTGTCTTCCTTGCAGCCTTCCCTCCACGCTGCCCTGCAGCCTTCCCTGGACATCATCGGTCATTTGCCCCCTCAACCCCTTGTGAATGGCCTCAAAAAAATTTTTTCACAGTTGAGGCGTTGGCCCTCCTCCATTTTGTGCAAATTTGAGGCTATATAGTAGCCATAGACCTCTCCAGCGTCGAGGGGGGCTTTCAGGGCCTCTTTAGCCTCTTTAATGAGGACAAGTGCTGCCTCCCTCCATGTTCCTCCCCTTCCTGGGCCTTTTGGGTGGAAGGCGGAGGGGAGGGACCTTGGATTGGGTGAAGCTGGGCCCGGCCACCTCCTGGCTGACACTTCCCACCGCCTCCTCCTGTGTGCCACATTCCAGGGCCTCCCCCTGGCTGAGGTCTTCCTGTGTGTGAAAAAGGGACATAGTTTTAGTTTTTAAACTCATGACTGTTGCAAATTGAATGTTAATAAATAGAAAAGACTATCATTCTGAGTCCAGCATTTTTCATTCTTGTCCCAATCATTTTTGGCCCCTAATGTCAAACACTTTTTGTTAAATCATTCATTTCTTAGCAATAAAAACATCTAGTTAACAACAATAATTTTCCCACAAAAAATTACACAATTTTCCCACAAAAAATATGTTTAAAAATACTATACCTGTCTACTGCTGGGCTCCTCAATTTCTTCCAGGATGGAAGGCGACCCAGGTTGGTCCTCGGAAGCCTCAGCTGGGGTTGAGGGAAGGCTGGATGGAAGGGGGGGTGAAAGAGTCAAAAGCGACTCCCTGGCTTCCATCTGGTCTTCCAGAAACCACATCTTTTTATAGTACCACAGACTGGGTACATACACATCCTCTGCTGCTGCTCCTGACCTCATAGACTTATGGACCTTCTGAAAGCTCCTTCCTATACGTGCTTCTCAAGCTACCAATTTTCTTCTCCACAAAGTCAATGTATGTGTTGGGGACCTGCGTCTTCACAAATTCCAGCAGTTTCTCCAGCGATGCCTTCCTAGCTGATTTATTTCTATATAATGGGTTTTTCACCTCCCACAAATTGCGCATATCCCTGTAATTATCAATTAACTGGCCCATGAATTCCGGGTCTTTAAATTGTTTCATTTTTGCTGCAAGACCAAACAACAGACAAAAACACTAATATCAGGCTAAACTCTCCTAATCTTATCCCAATATAGGCCTCAATCTAGAATCAGTATAGGCCACTCATGTCCCAAGTTAAAATGTTACCTTCGTTATTACGTTCGTCGTTTCCGTTCCTCCTTCTTCCGCACACAGAACGTAGGTACGACAAAAGCGCGTTAGCTTTATATACACTGCGCATGCGTGAAACTCCGCACGCGTTGCCCGCCCCTGACGTTCTTTCTCGAATATTCCCCACCCCTTCTCTTTTGGCGCGCAGTGGGAGACGACACGGCGGAGACACAGCAGGTGCATGATAATAGCAGTAACGAGAAGGAAAGCCCGGAGCAAGAAACGTCCCGGAGGAGGAGATTTAAGGCCTCAAATATGGCCTTTGTAGAGATGGTGGAGATGGTCGACATATTGAAGAGGGCCGACTATGATGGGAAGTATGGACCGTACACCAACCCAAATCAGAGAAAGGCCAAAGGCTTCATGACTAAAGTTGTGAAGAGTCTGCACAGGAATTTTGGGGTACGACGATCCAAGAAGCAACTGAGGAAACGCTGGTCAGACCTGAAACTGAGGGAGCAGGATCAGTATAGAAGGATCAAGAAAGTGCTTCTAAAAAGTAAGTAGTTGTCGTGTGTTACAATTATTATTATTACTTGCATGCTGCTCCATGTGCTTTTCTTTACTATTGGACAGTTTAAAATGGCTACTTTCATGTTCATGAGCACAGTAATCGGTCGTAGTAAACATTGTTCGTTTGCCAACTAAATACAATGTTTTTGCCAGATACAGGGTTAACTACATTTGGTCATGATAAATTGTATTAAAAGAAGTTTAGGACATTGTTGTCTAGATGTGTTTGAAACTAGAAGGAATTGCAAACTAGATTCTGTGTAATGTAAATAGAGGACACTCAGCAGCTGTTTACACATCTGGACTCAGGAGCACTAGTGTGGGACACAAGAACAAACTTTTTAGGGTGTCCCACACAGGTGCTCCAGTGGATACTTGGGGTGTCTACATGTGTGAAACTTGTCCAAAAAAGGTAAGTATTCCAGCTTGGTTAAGGGAATAAATCGTGTCTTCAGCTTTGAACTCTGCCCAAACAGACAATTGTACCCCACTTCCAAGCAATGTTTCATATTACTATTTCTGGCCTAAAATATCTGTGTGCTAAGTATACCTTTTGTTTCATTCTCTTAGGGGAGAAAAGACTCAAGATGTCTGAGGACTTCAGGAACCCCCCCCCCCCCCCATCTCCTGAAGAAGGGGACCAGGAAACACCAAAAGCTGAGGATGTGGAGGAAGGAGAGGTGATGGAAATTGTCACCACAACAGGTGAGTGTCTGACACCACAGATTCAGGTAATAGATGTATGCCAGCATATTTATAATACATGGTGTGTATTTTTTCTTTTAGGTGATGTGCATGTTGTTGAAGAACAAGCTCCTCATTTCACCACTGACAGTGCCCAAAGGCTTATCCAGGATATCATGTATTGTAGTCAGGATTTGGACTTTATAAAGCAAAAAACACATGAGATTGAAGTCAAACTGAAGAACATGATTGATGTACTAGGAAGAATATAAATACCCAAAAAATGCCACCTTTTTTGTTTTGTTTTTAACAATTTTTTATGCATTTTAAAAGCCAAATTTTGAAGATGCACACAGTGTGTCAACATGTGCTATCTGCCATCAGGGGATATCAATGTACGCGGTTTGTGGCTGCAACCCCTTCCTCGCAACTCAAGTAGGTATGAGGAAGTGGTTGCACCCCCAAAACACATGCATTGATCCCCCATGATGGGAGATAGCACATGTTGACATTAAGTATGGGATAAAGAGGAAAATCCCCAGTTTGACTCACAATTTGTGTGCATCTTCCAAATTTGGCTTTTACAGGGGTGACATCACCCCATCTGATGAAGGCAATATCAACACATTTTGGACACTATAATGTCTGATATTGCCTTCAGATTTTCAGTGTTGAACTTTGTAAGTTCATGAGTTGTGTATGTTATGTTTTGAAACATGCCTGTTTATGTACCCTAAAAAAATTCAAGGTAAAACTTTAAGAAACCCATATTTTTTGATTAAAAAAAAAGCTTTACAATGCACATGTGCATCTACACGGAGTAAAAGGTTTTATACTCAACAATGTGTGGCTTCTTCTTTCAATGATCAATACCAGTTTTTGTATTAAGTTTGTGTTTACAGTGACAAATTTATTCCAAATTGGCTGCCAAAGCAATGGCCCCCCTAAAATATTCAACATATTTTTCCCGCACTTCATAGGCGCTTTGGGGGGCAAGCCAGGACGGCCCGCTTCCAGGGTCGTCAGTGTTTCATTAAGTCTGGCCTCAGGCCCAACTGAGGCAACATATCTTTGATTATTTCATTTTAAAAAGTTGTGCAGTATGCAGCAAGATAACACAATGTGGTTTAGTTTGTACTCCGCCATATTTATGGCAGTTAAAAATAGGCGAAACCGGTTGGCCATTATCCCAAACGCATTCTCCACGACTCTTCTCCGGGGTGAGGGTCCTCTGGGGGAATGGCCTCATCATGTGATCACCCAGACCGAATGCCTCATCTGCGACGAACACAAATGGCAGTCCCTCAGCGTTATCTTCCGCAGGTGGCAATCCCAAGACACCACTCTGGAGATGTTGAAAGAACTCGGTCCGGTCAAAGACTCCACCATCCGACATCTGGCCATTCCTCCCCACGTCAACATACAGAAACACATATGTCGCTGACACCACCACCATCAACACAATACTATGAAACCCCTTATAGTTATAATAGTATGACCCCGAATGGGGCGGTGGTACGATGTGGACGTGTTTCCCATCAATTGCCCCTCCACAATTGGGAAAGTCCCAACGGTCGGCAAAGTAGGATGCCACAGTCTGCCATTCCTGTGGCGTTGAAGGAAACTGTGGAGTCAAACAAAAACATAAAAATTAGTCATTTTGCACATAAACATTGCAAGCAGATTAGACACAAACATTATTGGCCAACACCAGTATAAAATTTTTTTGAAGGAGTATTTAAAGGCAAAAATATAAGGTCCTCTTAGCAGATTTATCCCCCCTCTGATGGCCCATTGTAACAATTTTAAGGGGGGAGATGTTTTGGACAGGTAACCCTCTCCACTTCATTGAGAGCTGAATGTATAAATAATGTATGTTACTTTGGCCAGCCCCTCCCTACTTACACTATTGGAAGCCCACTGGACAGGTAAGGTAATGTCATAATACAAAAATATGAATACACACTGTACAAATTGAAGCACATTTTTTACATTCTGCAATTAACTAGCAAGATAATAGGATAACCAAACTTTAAACAGTACCATTTGAAAGTATTCAGGCAGGCCCTTGCACTACATGCTTTGGTGAATTCATCCATAAATATGGACACAAAAGAGTTAGGTATACGGGTGTATGGGTTTGGCTAAGTCAGCAGATAGAGGATTGGTATGGGTTGATTTAGCGGTCGGTGGGATTGAGGGTTCAAAATGATTTTGGGACCCCAAAAAAAAGCCTCTGGCACTCTGCCTGAATTTAAGGACACAAATAACATTTGCACACATTTTAGGGGGTGTTTAGAGTAAAGCACTACTATGCTGTAAGCCATACCTCCTAACTTTTTGAGATGGGCATGAGGGACACCTATCAGCAAAAGTATGCAGGCATAGGAGACACCCCTTTCCACACCCCCCTTAAAGGAGAATTGTAAAAAAAAAAGGTGTTAAACACACAGGTGCTTTTTTACTACTACTATTCCTTTATATTGGCTTTTGGAATTTACAAATGCAGCAATTTAGAAATCAGATAAAAGGTTTAGCACTGGAAAATACTTTTTGATAGATAAAAAGTGCATCTTATACCCAACTATATAGATCAGATCAAAATGAGGGACAAATGAGGGGGAATGAGGGACAGAGGGACATAGTTTCAAATCAGGGACAGTCCCTCAAAATCAGGGACAGTTGGGAGCTATGTGTAAGCTGTCACGGCCGGGTGCCCACAGTTGCTATGACGGCGCCGAGGAGAGGTGGGGGAGAGGAGCGAGGCTCCAGGCGGCCGCATCGCTGGACCGTGGGACAGGTGAGTGTTTGTTTATTAAAAGTCAGCAACTATGCTTTTTGTAGCTGCTGACTTTTAATAAGTATAAAAATAGGTGGAACTCCGCTTGAAATGCCTAGTAAGCAAGTGGTATAAAGAGAATTGTACAAAATAAAAAAAAATGATTAATATAAACCCTTTAAGTTCCTTTATATTGGCTTTTGAAATTTATAAATGCAGCAATTTAGAAATTGGATAAAACGTTTAGCACTGGGAAACACTTTTTGATAGCTAAGGTAGTGCATTTTATATACAACTATATAGATCAGATGAAAATGAGGGACAAATGAAGAGGAAAGAGGGACAGAGGGACTGTGTCACAGTCCCTCTAAATCAGGGAGAGTTGGGAGCTATGTGGTCAGCACAGGTTCAATTCCAAAACGATTTATCTTATTTGTTTTCCTAATAGTGACAAGCTATGAAGTTGGTATTATGCAATGGTCTTTATTTAGACAGCACTGTACCCGACGCTATCACTAAGGACAGCTCTGGACAACTGTCCCTGGAAATATTACTGAGTTCTGTTCACTCATTAGTATACAATAAAATAACAGAAAATGTGAAAAAGTGACAAAGTAAATAAACTGCTGGTTTATATATAGACAAACTTACAACCAGTAAAAGGTTCATTGATGTTATTTTTGCAGATGTGCCAAACTGGAACGTCTTTCCTAATTGCTTCTGCTTTGTTTACAACTTCTGCTACCCATCTGTGACAACAGACCCATGTGAATTGCAGCCTAGGGAGCAGTGATGTCTATTTTTCCTGCAAGCCAAGCATCCCTATATCAGTTCTTCTTTAATGACAAAAATAAAGAACAACCATTTTTTTTAACTAACCCCCTTTTACATGTTTCCCCTCTGGGCTGTTTTAATATGTACAGTAAATAGAGCTTTTCACTCCCTTGGGAAGTCCCTGTGGACTTAGTATGTTCATATATTCCTTCCATCTTTTTTGATTTTTTTTTTTAACTGATCCAGAGTATCTAGCTTCCATACAGAATAAGCTGAATTGTAATATTAACCACTTCAGCCCTGGAAGAATTTACCCCCTTCCTGACCAGAGCACTTTTTACAATTTGGCACTGAGACGCTTTAACTGACAATTGCGCGGTCGTTTGACATTGTATCCAAACAAAATTTGCGTCCTTTTTTTCCCACAAATAAAGCTTTCTTTTGGTGGTATTTGATCACCTCTGTGGTTTTTATTTTTTGCGCTATAAACAAAAAAAGAGCGACACTTTTGAAAAAAAAAATATATATATTTTTTACTTTTTGCTATAATAAATATCCCCAAATTAAAAAAAAAATGTCTTCATCAGTTTAGGCTGATATATATTCTTCTACATATTTTTGGTAAAAAAAAATTGCAATTAGCGTATATTGATTGGTTTGCGCAAAAGTTATAGTGTCTACAAACTATGGAAAAGATTTATGGCATTTTTATGGAATTTTTATTATTATTTTTTTTTTTACTAGTAATGACAGTGATCTGCCATTGCAACATTGCGGCGGACAGATCGGAGACTTTCAACACTTTTTAGTACCATTGGCATTTATACAACAATCAGTGCAATAAAAATGCACGGATTACTGTGTAAATGTCACTGGCAGGGAAGGGGTTAACACTAGGGGGCAATCAAGGGGTTATTTGTGTGTTCCCTCAGTGTGTTCTAATTGTATGGGGATTGGATTGACTAGGAGAGGAGACATATCGTTTTTTCTACTTAGTAGGAACAAATGATATGGCTCCTCTTCCCTGACAGCACAGGGATTTGTGTGTTTACGCACACAAATCCCCGTGTTGGCGCTCGTGCAATCGTGCCTCTCACCGGCCATGTGCATCGGGTCCCCCGCCCTCTGATGGCCGAAAAAGGGAAGGACGTACCCGTACAGGATTTCACCTAGGGGATCCCTTCTGCTGCAGTATACAGTCAGGTCCATAAATATTGGGACATCGACACAGTTCTAATCTTTTTGGCTCTATACACCACCACAATGGATTTAAAATGAAACGAACAAGATGTGCTTTAACTGCAGACTTTCAGCTTTAATTTGAGGGTATTTACATCCAAATCAGGTAAACGGTGTAGGAATTACAACAGTTTGTATATGTGCCTCCCACTTTTTAGGCCAGATTAGAGATTAGATTAGAGTTTGCCAAACAACATCTAAAAAAGCCTTCACAGTTCTGGAACAACATCCTATGGACAGATGAGACCAAGAACTTGTACCAGAGTGATGGGAAGAGAAGAGTATGGAGAAGGAAAGGAACTGCTCATGATCCAAAGCATATCACCTCATCAGTGAAGCATGGTGGTGGTAGTGTCATAGCGTGGGCATGTATGGCTACCAATGGAACTGGTTCTCTTGTATGACAAAAGCAACAGGATGAATACTGAAGTGTTTCGGGCAATATTATCTGCTCATATTCAACGAAATGCTTCAGAACTCATTGGACGGCGCTTTACAGTGCAGATGGACAATGACCCGAAGCATACTGCGAAAGCAACCAAAGAGATTTTTTAAGGGAAAGAAGTGGAATGTTATGCAATTTGAAGACAAAACTGAAGGGAAAATGCCCCAAGAACAAGCAGGAACTGAAGACAGTTGCAGTAGAGGCCTGGTAGAGCATCACCAGGGATGAAACCCAGCGTCTGGTGATGTCTATGCGTTCCAGACTTCGGGCTGTAATTGACTGCAAAGGATTTGCAACCAAGTATTAAAAAGTGAAAGTTTGATGGATGATTGTTATTCTGTCCCATTACTTTTGGTCCCTTAAAAAGTGGGAGGCACATATACAAACTGTTGTAATTCCTGATTTGGATGTAAATTCCCTCAAATTAAAGCTGAAAGTTTGCAGTTAAAGCACATCTTGTTCGTTTTATTTCAAATCCATTGTGGTGGTGTATAGAGCCAAAAAAAATTAGAATTGTGTCGATGTCCCAATATTTATGGACCTGACTGTATCTGTGTGAGCTGGTTGGGAACCGGTTAACTAGAAAACCTTCATTTATAGCAAAGTCTGTTTTTAGTGCATATGATTGTGAAAGAATTCCCAGCTGAGCAATAGTTCAAGTGCCAAGGGGAATACATATGCAGATAATTGTGTATATACTGTAGTTCTTCTTTGAAAGGGGACCAAAACTGCTGGTTTTGTAGGAGATGTCTGTTTTTTCAGGGATAAGTCTTGCACATTGTGCATGTAATAGTTGTTGACTGGTATATGTGCTAATAGTTTTTTTGGAAATGTTATCATTTGTGTCAGTGTCCTTATATAACAATGACTATTTATTCATACTGTGCATCCCAACTATAGAATTTGAGATATGAGGGAAATAGCAAGTAAACACTGTCTGGGAACTGGCTCAAATTAAATTCACCAACTTTTACAGACTCCCCCCTTCCCCTGTACACGCTCCCACCTTTCCCCTGAATACACTGCCACCCTTTCCCTGCACTCACTGGCCTCCTTTCCCCCTGTACACACTTGCCCCTTTTCCCCTGCACACACCGCCACCCTTTTCCCTGCACTCACTGGTCTCCTTTCCCCCTGTACACACTTGCCCCTTTTCCCCTGCACACACCGCCACCCTTTTCCCTGCACTCACTGGTCTCCTTTCCCCCTGTACACACTGCCCCTTTTCCCCTGCACACACCACCACCCTTTTCCCTGCACTCACTGGTCTCCTTTTCCCCTGTACACACTGCCCCTTTTCCCCTGCACACACCGCCACCCTTTTCCCTGCACTCACTGACCTCCTTTCCCCCTGTACACACTGCACACACTGTCCATCTTTCCTTGGCACACATGTCCCATCCCCCCATACACACTACCAGCTCTGTGCACATTACCTCTCTTCCTGTACTCACTGCACCCCCCTGTACAAATTGCCCCCCTCCCTGTACACATTGCCACCCCTGCACACACACAGCCTCCCTGTAAATATTGCCCCCTTCCCTGTACACACAGTCCCTGCTCTAGTAGACACTGCACCCCCTGCACGTACTGCTTCCCCCCATGTATATATTGCACACTTTGTTCCTACCATACAAGTTGCCTCTCCTGCACATACTACAGCTAGCCCGATGAAGTGGACAGCCAGTAGCTGCAGTGCACTGTGATTGATGGGGGTTAACAATTTTTGGCTGGAGTTTTGTTGAAGAATAACAATGTAGGCAGGCACATAAAAGTATGAGTGGTTATTGAGATTTTTGGCAAGACCTTTATTCTCCTGGTACAACAATACCCTCTCCCTTGAGGTTTGGATAAGACACAAGGCTCAATTAGCAAAGCTTAAACACAAGGATATATATATGTGTACTCACCATCAAATTATTTTCCATTGAGGGACATAGCTTGATAGTAAGAAACCTTGAGTTATACTGCCCCCTACAGGAAAAATAGACCCATAGAAACGAAACGCCTGCAGCTTTAAGGCTTTAAGCCCTCCCCTTATGATATTTACAAAATCCTCACCAGGACTTCCAGAATTCCTGCTAGTACTTCCAATGGTACTTGCAGAATCCCTGCCAGTACTCAAATGGTACTGGCAAAATATCTGTCAGGAGTACCAAAGTTCCCTGAAACAACACTGGGCATGTCCTTTGACCAAAAAAGTATTTAAGTTCCAGCTGGTGCTGTATCTTCGAACCAGAGCTACCTTTGAGCAAAAGATATAATACTTAATGTGGTTGTAAAGGCTGAATGCTTTTTACACCTTTGTGCATTCTATGCATGAAGTAAAAAAAAACCTTAAGGCTGCATTCACACCTTGAGCGTTTTCAGCTCGTAAAACACCCGAAAAAATGCCCAAAAAACGCCCCAAAAACACCCAACAAGCAAAGTCACATTCATTTCAATGGCACCTGTTTACATCTGAGCGTATTTGTCACCTGAAGCAAAATGCCTGAAGCTCAAAAAAGTACATGAGCTTCTTTTTGGCAGCTTACAGGCGTTTTTCTGCTTTTTACATTGGTGACCTTTTGACCGGTGCAAAATCGCAGCAAAAATGCCGTAAAAATCGCGGCAAAATCGCAGTAAAATAACGCGCCTTTCTGCCTGAAAATGAAACGCTCAGGTGTGAATGCACCTTAGTGTGCAGCTGCCCCCCTCAGATCCCCCTAATACTTACTTATGCCCAATCTTGATCCAGTGATGTGCATGAGAGCCTCAGCTCTCCCAGGTCTCTCCCTCTGCATTGACATAGACAGCAGGAGCCATTGGCTCCCACTGCTGTCAATAACAGCCAGTGAGGAGGGAGTGGAGGATGAAGCTGAGAGCGCTGCTCGGGAGTGAGCATGCATGAGTGCTCCCATAGCAAATGGCTTACTATTGGGGCACTCAGCAGGTGGGACCTGAGAAGAGGAGGATTGGGGCTACTCTGTGCAAACCACTGCGCAGTGCAGGTAAATATGATATTATTGATAATATAATTTGTTTTTTTAAGGTTTGCCTTTACAACCACTTTAAGACTGTTAACTGTTGTTTCTAACTAAGATTGCCTGACCATTCTTTCATCTCCTGCCTTGTCTACTGCCGTCTTCATAGATGACCCAAAGCGTTGGACTACTCTCTGCTCCCAGCCTGCCAAGACCCCTGCCTGAAGTCTATTACTCTCTTGTCTCTAGGCTAGTTTACTGCCTATCATTGCTAATCTGGACTGTGTGACTACTCTTTGCTTGCCACCTACCAGGACCCCTTACTTAATCCTCCTGACTATGCTCTATTCTCTTATCTCCACATCATAGCCATCCTGCTCAGTATCAAACAGAGGAAAAACCTCAACATAAAGCCTGCCAGGTACTCACAATTATGAGTCTTCAGCGATTAGAACAGGAACACCGTGGCTCTAGTCCAATAAATCCTCAAACATACGTACAGTATATGCCAGACCTGATGGTGGAGTCTTGTGCTTTGTCACAGTAAGTGGGCTTAGCACTATATGACCATATAGTGTGACCAAACCCCCATATTTTTTGAATATGTTCAGGTGTTTTTAACTAGCCTTGCAGGATAAATGTCATTTTTGTATCTGTGTGCTGTAATCTGTTTTGTGCTAACAAGAACACAGATGGATTGTCACTGCCAACTGCTGGACTATTGCCATAGGTGTGCACAGCCTATTGCAAATTATTATTTTTTCTTTAAAGCTCACTAAGCTGAAGAATTACTACAGCTGGGCTGGGGTCTATATATGTCATAACCCCCGCCCCTTGGGGAAAAATTCTTTATGTGTATTAATAATAATTTTTTGTTTATGTAACTTCTATTATTTATACATATATTTTGAACTGGAATGTTCTACCATCGTTTCCACCTATCATCACTGCAATGATTTTCCGCTGTTTCCCTTGGATTGTCGCCTTCGCGGGCGCTGCTCCCTTTTGGGGGGGGCTGGGTGTGCGGAGACTTAGGACCTACCACCCATCTCTCAGATA
The DNA here is from genome assembly GCA_037952925.1 of Lithobates clamitans. Lineage (NCBI taxonomy): Eukaryota > Metazoa > Chordata > Amphibia > Anura > Ranidae > Lithobates > Lithobates clamitans. The sequence goes on from JBBGZY010001677.1 coordinate 1,437,372, forward strand.
TATCCGGGCCGGTCCTATACCTACCCGACACAGGGGGGGCCCCACAGCTCCTTTCAGCTGGGGGGCCCTTTTACCCTGCCATGCAACACTGCTAGGCAGGAATTCCTGTGTCGGTGGTTATCAGCCCTTCTCCCCCTCCCTGGGATCGGTGATTCTTTCCCCCCGGGGGGGAATTAGTGTGGTTTTTAATTTCAGCCAGGAGGGATTTAATATACATTCCTTAATATTTTGTTGATCATCAATTTCATTTTATCCATTTATATCCCCCTTCCCCCGCTTTCCCCTTCCCCCCCCCCCCCCCCCCCCTCCGGCTCTCCCCCACCCGGTCTATCAGACCATGGAGGGAGTTGCCATGGGATACCTTCGGGGGATCCGCGGGTTCGGCTGCATCCACCACTGATGCAGCTTTATCCCTGTATCTCTAGTCATTACGATATTACTTTCTATGGGCAGTGCCCATCTCCAAGATGGCCGCGAATGCTCATCAGCGTCATCTTCTACCCTCCTTGCTTGGCGTAAGGCGCGCCGATACGTCGCGCATGCGCAGACCCCTTTAGTGGAGCGGGTTGCCTAGGCAGCACTCGGCGTCCTCACGCTGAGTGCCCCTGACAGCAACGACCTCCACTAGCCGCGCTATTGGCTAGCGCGGCGCCGGGTCTCCGCCCCATAAACCGCGCCATTGGCCAGCGCGGCGTTGGGGCTCCGCCCACTTACCAATATACATCACATATAGGACGCCAAAGACGGCAAATGGCGCCACTCTTCACTGGACACTCATCCAGACACATGGGGCAGGCTTAAACTTCTGAACACCACGGCAAACCCTCACCCGGCTCTCCATTTAAACCAACAGCCATTCATCTCAAAGTAAGTGTGCCTTATCCCTTATACCTGGGACCCCATCCCTGATAGGTTTGGGCACCCCACACTTAGAACTTAAGGGATATTATTTCCCTATTAGATGCATTGGGGGGCTTGTCCACACTCAGTACTTAGCTCTATATATTTTCTGCCCCATTATAGATAGCCTTCAAAACTTTTTTGAGGCTAAGGACGCCGAACTTTTGGATCGTTTATCTATATCCAGTCGCCTTGTAGAGTATTAGGACGGTCTGGGCCTTCTCTGATGAGGGGTGTTCCTGGTCTTCTGGCATGCAGCCCCCCTTCGAGCTGTCTTGGGAGAGCGTGAGTCACATGAGAATACAGCCTTTGCAGGGGATATGTATGGTGGTCATTGTACAGTTCATAATAGTTTTTGTTTTCTGGTTTCTTTAGATTGTGATGTATTTCCCTGAAGAAGACTTGTATCATTAGGATCTAAACGTTGAAACGCGTTGGAATTCCACTACCACACACCAGGGTGGCCATTTAGAGTGACCACGCTGGGTAGTGGGATACATCACATCTCTTTTCAATATTTTTTACAGTCAAATCTCTGCATCTATTTGTGTATTGGAGGCTTTGTAAAATTGCCATATGTTTTGGCAGCCATTCTATTCTCTCATTGTATCATGACCATTTAGTCACATGATTTTCTGGATAACTTTGTAACTTACATTTTAATGTTGTATAAATAAATTGATTTTAGCAATATTTTTGTTTTCATTGCCCTAAAAATCCCGCTAGAGGTATTATTTATTTTTCCTTAGGGTGTGCACCCCATAGCTCAAACACACACGTCTCTTTGCAGTCTTAGCTGCACTGGACAGTAAATGAATGAGAAGTACTTTGTGCTATATGGCTTCCTGTTCATTCACAAACTGAAGCATAGTAAGCACAGTTTAATATGCTTCAGTTATGGATAAACACAGTGAGTGAGTGTGTTCAGTGTGTTCATGTATAAAAGGAAGGGGCCGGCATATGACATATTTACTAGCCCCTTCCCCCGCTCTCCATCCTGAAACATCCTCTGCAGCAGCTGGGGGGAGAGGAGAGGAGGGAAGCCAGTAACACTGCAGGGCAGGGGAGCCAACACTGGTGAAGCCTGGGCAGTAGGGGGAATCGATACCGCATGTTGTGATTAGGGCGTGCCCAGGCTCACCAGCACACCCACTGCGCACGCCCATGACTATTGCAGAGAGAACATTAGTATACTCAGTGGACTGGGAAAACATCTGTTTCTTGACTAAATGGAGAAACTTCCAAGAATCAAGGATAGTCACAGAAACAACACCAGTGTACCTAGTATAGTGTAAAAAATGTAGCGCTATAACAAGATAATGTAGTATTAACACATACAATACTGAAACCTATTAATGCTCAAAAATTGGTGAATATTGAAGTCCAACCAGTGTAATGAAGGAATGTGAAAAACTAAAATAATACAAATGCAATTAAAGTCCCATAATGAAATTCAATTCTGTGAAACATGAATGAAAAGTCTAACTGTGAAGTGAAGATCTTCCAACATGAAATATAATTCCAAAACTGGTGAATCCTTAAAGTGAAAGAGATTGAACACTCTTACTGGAACAGGTGGTTCCGGATGTCAGCGACACCGAATCAGACAAGCTTGGAAATCCAGATAGGTGGCTCTCCCAGATATAAGTGAGGACCCCGGATCTCGGATGGCATCTCCTCTCAGACGGGAACAACCTCAGCAGTGTCCACCAAACCGGATGGGCGATAAATCCAATAGAAACACCGCAAAAACTCATCCAACCTCATTTATAACAGTTGGTATCCTCTGCTACCTTATAACCTAATAGACTTTGAAAACGTGCGCTCGTTGGATGACTGGAAACTTCCAGGATTTCAGTATCTGGCCTAAATCAGCTAAGCAGCTGGTGATATTAAAAAAAATTGTTCAAGGTAAGCTATTAAAAGGTATGAAAATCATAGCTGTTTATTTACAGTATAGTTTCATGGTTACACTGTTTGAGCTGAAAACATATCAGAAATGCCATCTGTGTATTTATTGAAAAAGAAAGGGGTTTTGGTACTTTATATGAAGCAAGAATTTAAGGGGTACCTGCCTCCATCCCTATCATTATTTTTAAAGTGGAGTTCCACCCAAAAGTGGAACTTCCACTCATCAGATTCCTCCCCCCCTCCAGTGTCACAGTTGACGCCTTTCAGAGGGGAGGGGGGTGCAGATACCTGTATATTACAGGTATCTGTACCCACTTCCGGAATAGATAGCCGCAGAATCTGCGGTTATTTAGGCCAGTTCCTGTCCCCCCCCCCGCTGTCTGCTGGGAAACACACGGGTCCCAGAAACAGCAGGGACCATCTGTATTGCGCTGCGCGACTCGTGCATGCGCAGTAGGGAACCGGGAAGTGAAGCCACAAGCCTTCACTTCCTGATTCCCTTACCGAAGATGGAGGCGGCAGCACCTGAGGACCGAGAGGCGGTTCGGCCTCGGGTGCCGACATCGCGGGCACCCTGGAAAGGTAACTAAGGTCCATGTTTTAAAAGTCAGCAGCTGCAGTATTTGTAGCTGCTAACTTTTAAAAAAAAATTTCGGCGGAGCTCTGCTTTAAGAAGGAGGAGAGGGAGAAGTGGGACTTTATATGAAGCACACAACAGCAAATAAAGAAGTGTAATGGCTAAGAAGTTATGTTTATTTATATTGTATGATCTTTTATATAACATTAAAAAACCTCTGGAACAATAAGCTTTTTTATCACACATTCAACAATATATATATATATATATATATATATATATATACACACACGATGCAATTAGGGCCTGTTGACCTTCCTAAATTCCTCTCAAAATAAATATAGAAATACCGTAGTAAATTTTTATAGGCGTAAATTAAATCCTAAAGTATCTTGTTGATGCATGATTAAAATAATTGTAAATGTTGATGGCTCTACGCGTTTCGCTGTCTTATAGCTGCTCATCAGGAGCAGAAACCATGGAATAAATCTAGGTATAGAAAGCATACATGTCTAGATAATCTCAAAAAATATATTGTAGAAATATTGAAAAATTTGAAAAAAAATCTATTTTGGAAAATATAAATGAAAACTAAAAAATGTTGACAAAAAAATAATAATTATACATAGAAAAAATTTCGAAAAGGTCATAAAAATAGAGTAGTACATTCTGGGGTCAATAACCCCCTTGTTGCGTCTAACTCACATCTGCATCTGCGCACTGACGGTGCGGTATTGAGGATCGCAAATCCACGGCAAAGCATCACCTCCGGGTGCTGTGGTGGCACTCAAGGGCGATGACAACCGGCACAGACAAAATCCAAGGCGGATAGGTGTGGGTGAGATGACCCTGATGTAAGGTGGAAGTGATGACCCCAAAGGGACTTATGTGAGGAAAATTTTATATATATATATATATATATATATATATATATATATATATATATATATATGGAAAATGTGAAAAAAGACAGTGTAAGTGAGGTGCACTAGTGAATATATAGGGGTGGGGGATGTAGATGGATGAAAAGAAATAGAAATGGAAATCAAATAAAAAACAAAAACAAAATCAAAAACCAACACACACAAAAAAAATAAAAGAACCACTTGAAAAGTGAATAATAGAGAAGGGTTTGTACCTAGTGTTGACAGATGGAAGCCGTGATCCATTAGAGTGCATGTTGTCCAAGGCGATTAGGGCCTACCCAACTAACTGTGTGCTAGCCGATGTGTAACACTCCACCGGCGGTACAGCGCCACGAGGACGCTGTTTCTATTTTTTATTTGATTTCCGTTCCAATTTCTTTTCATCCATCTACATCCCCCACCCCTATATATTTACTACTGCACCTCACTTACACTGTCTTTTTTCACATATCCCATATATATATATATATATATACCGTATATAAATTTTTCCTCACATAGGTCCCTTTGGGGTCATCACTTCCACCCTACATCAGGGTCATCTCACCCACACCTATCCACCTAGGATTTTGTCTGTGCCGGTTGTCATTGCCCTCGAGTGCCACCACAGCACCCGGAGGTGATGCTTTGCCATGGATTTGCAATCCTCAATGACGCACTGTCAGTGCGCAGATGTAAATGTGAGTTAGACGCAACAAGGGGGTTATTGACCCCACAATATACTACTCTATTTTTATGACCTTTTAGAATTTTTTTCTATGTATAATTATTATTTTTTTGTCAACATTTTTTAGTTCTCATTTATATTTTCCAAAATAGTTTTTTCAAATTTTTCTATATTTCTACAATATATTTTTTGAGATTATCTAGACATGTATGCTATCTATTCCTAAATTTATTCCATGGGTTCTGCTCCTGATGAGCGGCTATAATGCCGTGAAACGCGTTGAGCCATCAACTTTTACAATTATTTTAATCATGGATCAACAAGATTCTTTATGATTTAATTAATGCCTATAACAATTTACTACGGTATTTCTATTACCATACCCCATTTTCCCCCTTTTCTCGTTTTATTTTGAGAGGAACTTAGGAAGGTCAACAGGTCATTTAGGCCCTAATTGCATCATATATATATCTCACAAAAGTGAGTACACCCCTCACATTTTTGTAAGTATTTTATTATATCTTTTCATGTGACAACACTGAAGAAATGTAATGTAGTGAGTGTACAGCTTGTATAACAGTGTACATTTGCTGTCCCCTCAAAATAACTCAACACACAGTCATTAATGTCTAAACCGCTGGCGACAAAAGTGAGTACACCCCTAAGTGAAAATGTCCAAATTGGGACAAAAGTGTGAATATTTTGTGTGGTCATCATTCTTTTCCAGCACTGCCTTAACCCTCTTGGGCATGGAGTTCACCAGAGCTTCACAGGTTGCCACTGGAGTCCTCTTCCACTCCTCCATGACGACATCACGAGGTTGGAGGATGTTGGAGACTTTGGGCTCCTCCACCTTCCGTTTGAGTATGATCCACAGATGCTCAATAGGGTTTAAGTCTGGAGACATGCTTGGCTAGTCCATCACCTTTACCCTCAGCTTTTTTAGCAAGGCAGTGGTCGTCTTGGAGGTGTGTTTGGGGTCGTTTTCATGTTAAAATACTGCCCTGCGGCCCAGTCTCCGAAGGGAGGGGATCATGCTCGGCTTCAGTATGTCACAGTACATGTTGGCATTCTTGGTTCCCTCAATGAACTGTAGCTCCCCAATGCCAGCAGCACTCATGCGGCCCCAGACCATGGGAGCACCACCATGCTGTAGGCAAGACACACTTGTCCTTGTACTCCTCATCTGTACCAAATAAGTTTATCTTGGTCTCATTAGACCAGAGGACATGGTTCCAGTAATCCATGTCCTTAGTCTGCTTTTCTTCAGCAAACTGTTTGCAGGCTTTCTTGTGCATCATCTTTAGAAGAGGCTTCCTTCTGAGATGGCAGCCATGCAAACCAATTTGATGCTGTGTGCAGCATATGGTCTGAGCACTGACAGGCTGACCCCCCACCCCTTCAACCTATGCAGCAATGCTGGCAGGACGTCTATTAACCAAAGACAACCTCTGGATATGATGCTGAGCATGTGCACTCAACTTCTTTGGTTGACCATGGCGAGGCCTGTTCTGAGTGGAACCTGTCTTGTTAAACAGCTGTATGGTCTTGGCCACCATGCTACAACTCGGTTTCAGGGTCTTGGCAATCTTCTTATAGCCTAGGCCATCTTTGTGTAGAGAGACAATTCTTTTTTTCAGATCCTCAGAGAGTTCTTTGCCATGAGGTGCCATGTTGAACTTTCAGTGACCAGTATGAGAGAGTGACAGCGATAACACCAAATTTAACACACCTGGTCCCCATTCACACCTGAGACCTTGTAACACTAACGAGTTACATGACACCGGGGAGGGAAAATGGCTAATTGGGCCCAATTTGGACATTTTCACTTAGGGGTGTACTCACTTTTGTTGCCAGCGGTGTAGACAATAATGGCTGTGTTGAGTTATTTTGAGGGGACAGCAAATTTACACTTTAATACCGGCTGTACACTCACTACTTTACATTGTAGCAAAGTGTAATTTCTTCAGTGTTGTTACATGAAAAGATATAATAAAATATTTACAAAAATGTGAGGGGTGTACTCACTTTTGTGAGATACTGTATGTGTGTATCAGCTGTCACCTGTGTTTGTACTATATACTATATATGAATGTCTATTGGATTGTGGATTAATTTGTAATTTATGTTGAATGTGATAAAAAAAGTTTAATGTTCCAGAGGTTTTATGCCCAAAAATGTTATATAAGAGATCATACAATATAAATAAACATAACTTCTTCTTCTTAGTGACTACACTTCTTTAACCGGTTCCCGACTGGCGCACGCCGATGTACATCGGCAGAATGGCACAACTGGGCAAATGGGCGCACCCGTACGTCCCTTTGAATTTGCCGCTGTACCATTGCGTGCGCGCCGGCCAGGAGCTCCGTGAGTCGGGTCGCGGATCCCACGGACTCGTTCGTCACGGGAATACCCGCGATCGTCTCACGGAGAGGACGAACGGGGAGATGCTAATATAAACAAGCATCTTTCTAGTGACAGTGTCACTGATCTCTGCTCCCTGTGATTGGGAGCAGAGATCAGTGACGTGTCACATGTAGTCACGCCCCCCCACAGTTAGTAACACTCCCTAGGTCATACTTAACCCCTCCCTAGCCCCCTAGTGGTTAACCCCTTCACTGCCAGTGTCATTTACACAGGAATCAGTGCATTTGTATAGCACTGATTGCTGTATAAATGACAATGGTCCCACAAATGTGTCAAAAATGTCCGATGTGTCCGCCATAATGTCGCAGTCACGATAAAAATCGCTGATCGCCGCCATTACTAGTAAAAAAAAAAATTAATAATAAAAATGCCATAAAACTATCCCCTATTTTGTAAACGCTATAACTTTTGCGCAAACCAATCAATAAACGCTTATTGCGATTTTTTTTTTTTTAACCAAAAATATGTAGAAGAATATGTATCGGCCTAAACTGAGGAAAAACAATGTTTTTTTAAATATTTTTTGGGGATATTTATTATAGCAAAAAGTAAAAAATAGTGCGTTTTTTTCAAAATTGACGCTATTTTTTTGTTTGTTTATAGCGCAAAAAATAAAAACCGCAGAGGCGATCAAATGCCACCAAAAGAAAGCTCTATTTGTGAGAAAAAAAGGACGTCAATTTTGTTTAGGAGCCACGTCGCATGACCGCGCAATTGTCAGTTAAAGCGGCGCAGTGCCGAATCGCAAAAAACGCACTGGTCAGGAAGGGGGTAAAGGGGGTAAATTCTTCCGGGGCTGAAGTGGTTAATTGCTGCTGTGTGCTTCATATAAAGTCCCACTTCTCGCTCTCTTCCTTCTTAAAAATCTGTGTATTTATGTTCTTGCATGTTTGTATGTGTGTATAAACCAAGTACATATAGTAATAATTTCCAAGGAGGTAAAGTATAAAAAAGCTGTAAGAAAGGTAAACAATGACTTTGTGTCCTTATTGCTACTGAGTACTGCATTTCAGGAAGCAGAGGTGTCTGTGGTTGGGTTATTTTTATACTAGGTGCTTTTCTGTAGTGAATCACATGCTGAAAAACAACAAGGTTATATCACTCATCTGCAAACTTTGCCCCGCAACTCTCGAAATTTAGCACACAAAAAAACACTTCTTCCAAGCAGAGGTGGAGTACCAATACATGCTTAAAAAAAACTGTCACCACTTAAAGACTTGCAGGTGAAAGCACAGGAATTTAAAGTGTTTTAAAAGCTTACTTGCAGGCTTTTTCCTTTCTATAAATTACTTTTCATTTAAATGTAATGTGCATGTGAATTTGCTAGAAAATGTAAACACTTGCCTACAGGGCATTTTCACCCCCTTTCTGCCCAGGCCATTTTTCAGCTATCAGCGCTGTCACACTTTGAATGACACTTAGTCATACAACACCAAAATTAAATCTGTGTCCTTTTTTTCACACAAATAGAGCTTTCTTTTGGTGGTATTTAATCACTAGTGGGGTTTTTTGTGCCTTTTTCTTTGTTTCTGTCATAAAATTTTTCAAATTAGTAATTTTTCTTCATAAATTTTGGCCAAAATTTATACGACTACATATCTAAAAATAAAAAAGTAATACAAAAATAAAAATAACCTTAACTAGTGTATATTATTTGTTCTTTGTGAAAGCTATATAGAGCCAAGCCAGGAAAGTACACATACCCCCTAAATGACCCTTTTTTTGGAAAGTAGTCAGTCTAAAGTAATTAGTAAGTCGCATGGTGATTTGAAGTTGTGAATTTTTTCCCACAATTCTTTGCAAAATTAAGATTTTTTTTTTTTTTTTTTTACAAAATTGGCATATAACAGGTTGTTTCTTTCACACAGCATATCCATAATTGCAACTGCACTCCAAAACACATTCTTCTACTCCTCCTGAGTATGGCAAAACCACATGTGTGAGACTTTTACACAGCCTGGTCACATACAGAGGCCCAACATGCAGGGATCACCATCAGGTGTTCTAGGGACATAAATTATACATATCATTTCATGACAACCTATCACACTTTTGAAGGCCCTGGAGCACCAGGACAATGGAAACACCCACAAAATAAACCCATTTTGGAAAGAAAACACCCAAAGAATAATCTATGAGGCATTTTGAGTCTTTTGAAAGGTTCATTTTTTTCCAAAAGTTTATGGAAAAATGTTGAAAAAAAATAAAAACGCATTTTTTTTATTACACAAAGTTGTCCATTTATACAATATTTCTAACACATAGCATGTACATAGCAAAAATTACACCCCAAAATAGATTCTCCTACTCCTCTTGAGTATAGCGATACCACATGTGTGAGACTTTTACACAGCCTGGCCACATGCAGAGGCCCAACATTCAAATAGCACCTTCAGGCATTCTAGGAGCATAAATTGCATATCTAATTTCCTGACAACCTATAATTTTTGAAGGCCCTTCATATTTCTAACACATAGCATGTACATACCAAGAATTACACTCCAAAATAAATTCTACTGAGGAAAGGGTAAAAAAGAAAAAGTATTACCTGTGGTTTAGTGTCCACAGAGGAGAGAATTAGTAGAGGCAGCAGGCAGCAGGCAGCAGGCAGGGATGTGCTTGGCAACAACAATAGTATTTATCCAGGCAGGAGGCAGGAATATTGTCTATAATCAGCACAAAGATCTTGTCAGCACAGGCAAAGCATTTGTCTATAGGAACTGTCCAGGCAGAGACAGCCAGCACAGCCATAATATTGGTCCTGGTACACTTACCTGCAGATACATTATTGTACTGCTCTCCAGCCCTTCATAATCATACTGCCTCTTGCTACAGCTAATTATTTCCATAGTCCAGGTAGCAGGCAGAGGTGTGGTCAGTTCATGTGGCAGGCAGAGGTATGATGGCAGTAAGTCAGCAGCAGGCTGAGGGCCTTAATTAGGTAAGACCTGGGCACAGGGGCATAGGGGTAGAGGCTTCTCCCACCCATCTCTTTGAAGCCTCCATACTCCAGACCCTAATCCGGAAATTACGAAACCCAGAGACAACAAAAAAAAATAGTTTTCTCCATCCGGAATAACAATTCTGGAGCCCCTCACATGTGAGACCCCTGTGTACTACAGTAGCGGGGCAACAGATCAGTCCAAGTGGTAAGCAAAAGCATAGTCAATAAAACAGTCCAAGGTCAGTTCACGCGCAAGCAGTCCAAGCGCTAGTCAGAAGCGTAGTCAAGAAAACAGGCCCGGGTCAGTTCACATTGAAGCAGTTTAAACGGTAGGCAGAGGCACAGTCAAAAAACAGGCCAGGGTCAGTTCACGTGGAAGGCAGTGGCATGGTCATTTGAGGAAGCATGAAAAATGGTCAGCACAGATGGTGAAAATGTGGAAATGGTTAAAAATATGGGATAATATTTTAGCCGTGTTGGGTTGGCAAGATCATCTGGGAGGTATGTAGCGGCCCTGGCTCTTGGGGGACGTGACACTTCAGTGCTCGTAGTTGGGGGATTTGAAGTTCCTGTGCTGGTACTTGGGCGTGATGCGGCAGCGCTGGTACTGGGCATTTGTTCTTGGGGTCTATCGCTGGTGGCAGCGCAGGTGCTGGGCCTGGAAATTTGATCCTGAGGTCTATTGCTGGCGGCTGCCTGGTTTCCAGAGCACCGTGCCCTTTTAGGAGGGACCCATTCTTCCTCTGATTAATTTGCCAATCCACTACTATCGATCGGTTTAAGTGCTGAATTTGATTCTGAATCGGAATTGGCATTTGAATCTGATGAGAACTCCCCGCTGCTCTCATCAGTCATGGAGAGGATCTGGAACGCCTCCTCACTGCTATAAACTTTTTTGGACATTTTGCTGATGGGCTGTGCAAAGGGTGGCAGGTGACAGTCACTGATGGGCTGTGCGACGGGTGGATGGTGACGGTCACTGATGGGTGACAGGCGACGGTCACTGATGACAGTCTCTGATGGTGACTGTTGCACTCTATGGGTCTGATCACCCAGTGCGGATCCTATATCTGGAACCCCCCCCACGTTAAAATGAAAAAAACACCCCACTGTGCCGCCTGCATACCTCTGAAACCTTCAACATCTCTTTGTCACTACTGTGTACCCCCTCTCCACAACTGCATCTCTGGACCCCTTTACATTAAGCACCCTGCACCCCTTTACACTACCCAGCACCCTGCACCTCTGGACCCCTTTACATTACACAGCACCCTGCAACCATTTACATTACACAGTAACCTGCACCTTTGGACCCCTTTACATTACACAGCACCCTGCACCTCTGGACCCCTTTACATTACACAGCACCCTGCATCTCTGGACCCCTTTACATTACACAGCACACTGCACCCCTTTACATTACACAACACCCTGCACCTCTGGATGCCCTTTACATTAAACAGCACCCTGCAACCCTTTACATTGCACAGCACCCTGCACCTCTGGACCCCTATACATTACACAGCAGCCTGCATCACTGAACCCCTTTACATTACACAGAACCCTGCACCTCTGGAATCCTTTACATTACACAGCACCCTGGATCTCTGGACGCCTTTACATTACACAGCACCCTGCACCTCTGGATGCCTTTACATTACACAGCACCCTGCACCTCTGGACCCCTTTACATTACACAGCACTGCTCAGAAAGCCCGCGGCCATGAGAGAAGTGGATCTTTGGTGCAGTGGTGTCACCCTGCATCCCCCCCGCCCCCCCCCCCTTGCAACACCACTGCAGCTCGCCTCTCCCTCCTCTAACCTACCTGTCACCCCGCTGTTGCCTAAACCCGCCCGAAGCGCTGTCACCGCTTCAGTCGTGGAGGGGGGACGCCGGCCTGAAACCCCCAGTGTGTGGCGTCCGGGGCGGCCTGCCCCCCCGCCCCCCACTTGGTACGCCACTGGATAGGTGACAGATGAGGGTCACGGATGGGTCACTGATGACGGTCACTGATGGTGACAGGTGCACTTTATGGGCACTGATGGGTTACAGGTGATCGCAGTCTCTGACGGTGACAGGTGCACTTTATGGGCACTGATGGGTTACAGGTGATGGCAGTCTCTGACAGTGACAGGTGCACTTTATGGGCACTGATGAGTGACAGGTGCACTTTTATAAGCACTGATGGGTGACAGGTGCACTTTTATAAACACTGATGGGCACTGATGTGACTGTTGGGTGGCAGGTGCAATGGGGGGGGGGGTGATGTGACAGGTTCTTTTTGTATGCTTGGTGCAGTACAATACACACAGAGATCAGTAACTCACGGATCCCTGGCTCTTCTCTCCTCACACTGGAAACAGTGTGTAAGGATGGAAGAGCCGGTAACAGCCAGTTACCCGTCTGTGTTTATATTTGTGATCGGCTGTGAATGGATCACAGCCGATCACATGGTAAACAGCCGCCAGCCTTTGGCTATGTACCGTGCTCGGTGACGAGCAGTGTTCCTGGGAACACGCCGACGACGACATGCCCGCGCAATGCACTCCCGATCATGCACATACCTCCCAACTTTTTGAGATGGGAACGAGGGACATCTATTAGCAAAAGTATGTAGGCATAAGACACACCCCCTGCCACGCCCCCTTAAAGGAGAATTATACAAAAAAAATTATTAGTTAAACCCAAAAGTGTTTTTTTTTTTTACCACTACTATTCCTTTATAAAGAATGAGCTCCAGTGTGTTTGCACACTCCACATGCCGAGGCCGCCAGGAAGTCGGCACTGCGCTGCGCTAATCACAGGCAGTGAGACATTTCCCGATCTCTGCAGCCGCACATCGGGAAAATGTCTCACTACCTGTGATTAGCGTAGTGCCGTGCCGACTTCCTGGCGGGCTCTGCACGTGGAGTATGCGAACACGCCGGAGCTCAGCCTTACTCCTTTATACTGGCTTTTGAAATTTACAAATGCCGCAATTTCGAAATTTGGATGAAAGGTTTAGCTCTGGGAAGCACTTTTTGAAAGATAAAAAGTGCATTTTATAACTATATGGATCAGACCAAAATGAGGGACAGAGGGACTTTGTTCAGAATCAGGGACAGTCCTTCCAAATTAGGGACAGTTGGGAGCTATGCATGCGCATGCGCCGTCTTCAAGTGGGCAGTACCATCTGTCACGGCCGATCACTTGGTAAACAGCCATGCCCAATGGCTGTTCACCCCCGTCGGTGACACGCTGTGTCTTGGGGACACGCCGCCACCGACAGTGCAGGGCTGTTCGCACCCGATCGCGCGCATGCCCTGTTTGAATAGGCCAACGTCCACCCAGAACGAGAGCCGCACCGACCCTCCATCATTTGAGGGTGGGCAGGCAGCAACTGGTTATTCCCTAGCCAAACCCATTCCTTCCTTGAACGTCAAAGCCTTCTCCTCTTCTGGGAGTGTCTACTTACTTTCTCTGCTGGCCTATCCTTCCCTTCACCTCCCTATTTCACCCTTTATGTAGCTGTGAAGAGGAATAATATGGACAGAGTGATTTACTAAAACTGGAGCACTGAATCTGTGCAGCTGTGCATAGTAACCAATCAGCTTGTTCAATTAAAGCGGAATTTCACCCACAAGTGGAAGCTCCGCTTATCTGCTTCCTCCCCCTCCGGTGCCACATTTGGCACCTGTCGGGGGGATCGAATGCCTGTCAAAAACAGGTACCCGCTCCCACTTCCGTGTAAGGGCGCCGCAGGGACCTACGTCATTTACAGGCCCCTCTTCCTTCCCCCGCTGCCTTCTGGCAAACACAAACAGGTCCAAGAAGACAGTGGGACCATTCAGAAAGTGCAACGCAACTTGCAAATGCGCAGTAGGAAGCAGACTGTGAAGCCGCAAGGCTTTGCTTCCTGTTTCCCTTAGTAAGGATGTCGGCGCCTGCACCCGAAGCCGATAGATGGATTGGCTAGGGGTGCCGACATTGTGGGATACCTCGACAGGTAAGTGTACTTATGTTAAAAGTCAGCAGCAACAGTATTTGTAGCTGCTGACTTTTATTTTTTTTTCAATACAGGCTGGAACTCCGCTTTAAGCTTTGCCAATAAGCTCCAGTCACACTGCACATGGCTTTAAAATCGTGTGAATTCATCTGAACATGCACGATTTCAAAGCTGGATTTCAGGCTGGGTTCATACTGGTGCGATGTTAGACATTGCATGTGATTCACACCGCACTGCTGTGCAGATCTCATGCGATGTCTGTGCAATGCAAATTCAGCCAAACAGATTGCCGCATCGCATTCACATCCATAATGGTGCAGGACCCTTTTTTGGTCCGCACTGGAAACAGATCGCATGGGTGTGAAAACCCATGCGATCCGATTTCTGCACCATTTGACAGTTCACACTAGCATATGCGAACCGATCTGGGGGTGTCATTAACTTTCTATTGACACCCGCAGCAGTTTGCATAGGGCAGTGTGCACTGCCTGTGAATCCTATGCGATGCGGGAACTGGCACTGGAATCAAACTGGTTCCCACATCATGCTAGTATGAACCGGCACTCAGGCACTTTAAGGGCTACTTAAAAGACATCTGTGCGGGTTCATGCACAGATGTCTATTGAAGTCACCAAAAGTAGTGCAGGAACTACTTTTGGAAATCGGTGCGGTGCCGCAAAGTCGGTGTCGCACTGATTGGGATGCTCCCATTGCCTGCAATAGGTTGCGATTTGACATGCATGTCAAAGCGTGCCGATGTGAATGGGGTGTAAAACTTAGAAGCTGATTGGTTACTATGCACAGCTTAACCAGATTCTCTGTACACCAGTTGTAGTAAATCTCCCCTAGAATGTCACTTGAGCGATAGCTCTGAGTTTGCTGGATATCACATCCAAGATGTTGGCATCCATTAGCAGTCTCAAGGCTTTTGGATGTTGAAACAATGGATGTTTTTACAGGTAAACACCATGCATAAAACACGTTATATGCACATACTGTTATGGAAAAATTGTTGTTGAAATAAATCATCTGGGCAAATGGTCTCTTTAGGATCCATTTAAACTTCATGTACATCTTATGCCCCGTACACACGAGCGGATCTTCCATTAAAAAAATCTTGGATGGTTTTTCCGACTGAATTCCGCTCAAGCTTGCCTTGCATACACACGGTCACACAAAAGTTCTCTGAACTTTCAACCTTCAGGAACGCGGAGACGTACAACACTACGACGTGCCGAGAAAATTAAGTTCAATGCGTCAGAGCATGCGTCGAATTGTTTCTGAGCATGCGTAGGAATTTTGCACGTCGGAATTTGTACAGACAATCGCATTTTCAGATAGGAACTTTTCCCGACTGAAAAATAGAGAACATGCTCTCAATCTTTTGCTGGCTGGAATTCCACCAGCAAAAGACCGATGGAGCATACACACGGTCGCATTTTCCAACAAAAAGCTCACATCGGAGTTTTGCTGGCGGAATTTCCAATCGTGTGTACGCGGCATAAGACTACTTTCTCCAAGGTCCAGGATGTCGCCCTGTTAGCAGACAGGGTAAAAAAATCATGGATCTGAAATTAACACAACATTAAAAAATAAAACCTGCTGTCTTAAAGTGGTTGTAAACCTCAGACATAAAATATGAACAAAGCATATCCCTCTATAGTGTGTACTTGTATCAATCCAGAGAACTAAGTGTAATTCCTGACTGGTTTCTCATTCCTCTGCTATCAGCATGAGTCACTTCTGATGAGTTTTCCTGACACCAAGAAAAAAATGGTGATGGGGAGAGAATAGTTTGTGATTGACAGCCTCAGGTCTGTTCCTCTGTGCTGTGTGAAGGGGGGTGTGTCCCTTCCCTTCAATCAGCTCTTAGAGCTCTCCTCACTGATGTAATTTCAGCTCCCCACACCCTGATTTTCAGAGCTGAGTGATCCTGTGTACATTCTGCACTTTGAATGGATGTACTGGGAAGGCGGCTGTAGATAAACAGGTACAACGTATGTAGGAGGATTTGTTTTATCTCTGTGTATCACCTGAGGCTAGTCACTTCACTGGGTATATGTGAATGTTTACCTCCACTTTAATGCTCATAAAAGACTGTGTCATATATGCAAATTTTTATTTTATCAATAGTTACTCTTACAACTAACATGGGTTATTACTTACAGAAAATATTTTTTTGTTTTTGCGGATTGCTTGGATTAAGCTGGAGTGTATACTTCTCAGAGGGATTAGCTCTTCTAGTACTTGTGTCAATTAAAGCTGGTCATAGCCATGAGAATGGTCAAAGATTGGTCAGATACACTATATTACTAAAAGTATTGTGACGCCTGTCTTTACACACACATGAACTTTAATGGCATCCCAGTCTTAGTTTATAGGGTTCAATATTGAGTTGGCCCACCCTTTGCAGCTATAACAGCTTCAACTCTTCTGGGAAGGCTGTCCATAAGGTTTAGGAGTGTGTCTATGAGAATGTTTGACCATTCTTCCAGAAGCGCATTTGTGAGGTCAGGCACTGAGGTGGATGAGAATGCCTGGCTCGCAGTCTCAACGTCACGTGCCTTCACAAGGGGTAGGTTCTCCAAGTGACATCCCCAGATGGCCACGCCCTATGGCTATATAAGAAATGGTAGACAGCAGGAGCCAACACAACAGAGGTAGCCAGCGTTGTAGGAAGACCTTTTTTTATTGTTAGCGGGTCAGCAGGGGCGGAGAAAGAAGGCATTACTGGAGAGAGAAGAAACCACTGGAGGGAGAAGACCGGAGAAATAAGACATGTTGGAGCTATGACGGGAGACATTCTTCATTTTTAATAAAAGACTTGTCAAAAACCATCTCTTGTTTTTTCTAACACTACACTGCTTTTTTTTTTTTTGGTGAATGGGTAGGGGTACAATGTAGATAAAAAGTAAAAACAAACTGCGCTATGTGATCCACATTAACATAAAACACAATTAAAAGAATAGAGCTGCACTAAACATCAGTATAAAAAGCAACAATAATGATTGAACCAACAGTTATTAATTAGATCCCAGTTGGAAACTTAGTATCGTCCACAATAAAGGTCCCACCACTATCATAGCAAAAAAAAGTTTTTTAAAAACGGACGTTTTTTCAGGAGCAGTGATTTTATTAATGATTAAAGTGAAGCAATAAAAAATGAAATATTCCTTTAAATATCGTGCCTGGGGGGTCCCCTTAGTCTGCCTGTAAAGTAGCGACTCTTTCCCATGTTTATAACAGTACCGCAGCAAAATTACTTTCTTTATCGTACATCATAGGACACAGAGCATCATAGTAATTACTATGTGCCACCTTCAGGTGATGGACATGGCACACCCTAAACAGGAAGTTGCCTCCCTATATAACCCCTCCTCCTACCAGGAGTACCTCAGTTTTTTCGCCAGTGTCTAAGGTTTTGGTCACGAGTGAAGATGTGCTCTGAAGAGCTCCAAGCTGGAGGGATCCCATGCTGGATTTAAACAGCCTCCATAGACTGGATCCATCCAAAGTGCCACTGCGGCAAAGATGGATGGCACCCGGGCCTCATATACGAAGCACGAGGTTTTGCCTGTAACGCCTCTCTTTGCAGGGCTGTACCCCAGGACCCAGGACTTTTTTGGTCATGCTACATTACCTAAAGTTTGCCTGAGAGGTGCTATACAGGTCTAAAATAGGGACCCGGTCCTTGAAGGTTTGCTAACGCAGCCTGCCGTGATGGGTGAAGTTTGAATCTGTCTGTTACAGCAGTATCCTGCAGTGAGGAAAAGGGAAGGGAAGAAGCCTAGGAACTGTAAAAAGTCCACCTATGCTTTTTTTCTTATATATATATAAAATGTTGTCATGCCTAAAGTCTCCACTAGAGGGAGTAAATGCATACCTCAGTACGTTGCTTCTCAGTCAGCTCAGAAGTCCCAGCTAAACAGCACGTGTGTGGTCTCAGCAAGCCAGGGGGGGATTTCTCATCCAGAACATTTCACCCCTGGGGGAGGGAAGTACAACTGAAGTTTGTATTCCCCCCTCTTCTTCCCTCCTCGGGGGGTGGGCAGTAGTGGTGGCAGTGGCTTTTTTATTAGCGTTTATACTATTTCCCCACAGAAAATTTTTTCAAAACTTCCCGCCGCCCAGTCCTCCCTTGCCTGTCCTCTTGCTCCAGGAGCGTATTAGCCATCCGCGCGTGCGTGGACTAAAGGCTAATTAAAAACAGAGGGGGGACGTTGATTGACAGAGGGGGCGAGGCATACGGGCGTGGCTAAGGCACGGTGCCCTGTGCATGACGTAGGTACACGAGGAGCACACGGCGCAGGCGCTGGGGACAGAGACAGATGCTCACATCTCACAGCTGCAGCGAAACACAGGACAGCAAGAGCGCTGGTGGCACGTAAGGGATGCAGGCATTTCCAGTACAGGAAACAAAATGATAGCAACGAAAAAGCTGAACTTTATTAGCATTGTGTTTTGATAAAACTATTTTGCTCAGCGAGTTGTGCATTTACTTAGTGCCTCTGTTTTTTGTGCTCAGCACTATGGCTCCCAAAAAAGACACCCCAAAGGTACCAAAAACTCCACCCCCAGATGCTGGGAACTCCAGTCGTGTCTCCACACTGTCATCCTCACCTGAGATACCAGATATGGCAAAAAAGCCAGGGTGAGTTATTGGGACCAATTGGTGGTGCAACTGCTTCTCACATTTCAGCCTCTGTATACATGACTGAAAATGCATTTTCCTCCACCCTGCAGGGCCTAGAAGGAAAATTAGCAACTTTAATCGCATCCGTTATCCAAAAAGATTGGAAGCGTGTTAGATCCCCTTCCCCCACCTTAGACCCCTTATCAAGGGAACAGTGGGTAGAGGATGAGGGGTTACCCTCAGGTGATCAGGAAGAAAGACAAACCGATTACTCCTCTGCGGAGGAAACAATGGTAGATGAACCTTTTTCAGCCTCACAATCTGAGAGATTGCTGGTACAATCTCTTACAGAGATGGTTCGGGCCTCTTTCAAGCTACCTCTAGCAGCGTCAGCTGATAGTTCTGTTTCTTCTTTAGGTTCCTAAAAACCTTCACAGCCTTTTCATTCGTTTCCTGTACATGAACTTCTGGCGTCTGTCGACATCAGGGATGTATATCTGCATGTCCCTATATTTCCTGCTCACCAAAGGCTTTCTGCGGTTCAAAGTAGAACAACAGCATTTCAGTTTGTAGCCTTGCCTTTCGGGCCAGCTACAGCACCCCGAGTGTTCACAAAAAGCTTGTTTGGAGCAAAGTGTATGCATTGCAACTAGTTACCTGGAAAGTCTGGGTTGGGTTCTCAACCTAGAGAAGTCTTCCTTAAAAAAATGCTAAAAAAGCTGCAGTATTTGGCTCTGATCATAGATACAGGCCAGAAAAAGGTGTTCTTGCCTCAGGCAAAAATCAACTCCATAAAAGAGTTGGTGCGGAGGGTCAGGTCCAAAGGAGATCCCTCCATTCGCCTTTGCATGAGGTTGCTAGGAAAGATAGTGGCTTCATTCAAAGCAGTTCCTTATGCCCAGTTCCATTGGAGACTTTTGCAAAACAGTATTCTATCTGCTTGGAACAAAACGATCCAAGCGTTAGACTTGCCAATGCGGCTGTCCCCAAGGGTGTTCCAAAGCTTCAATTGGTGGTTACTAACCCAGAATCTGCTGAAAAGAAAATTCTTCAGACCAGTTATCTGGAAAAGGGTAACGACAGAGGCCAGCCTTTCAGGCTGGGGAGCAGTACTAGAGAAGACAACTGTCCAGGGACAGTGGTCAAGATCCGAAAGAGCCCTGCCCATCAATATCCTAGATTCGGGCAGTGCACCTGGCTCTGAAGGCCTGGACTTCCAGGTTACGGGATTGTCCTGTCAGGATCCAATCGGACAACGACACAGCAGTGGCCTACATCAATCACTAAGGGGGCACCAAGAATCTTGCAGCACAGACAGAGGTGAACCTTATTCTAACTTAGGCAGAAAGGACTATTCCCGTGCCTATCGGCAGTCTTCATTCTGGGAATAGAGAATTGGCAGGCAGACTACTTGAGTCGCCAGCAGTTATTCCCAGGGGAATGGTCTCTTCACCCCAACATTTTTTGGGCTGTTTGTCAAAGATGGGAGACTCTGGACGTAGATCTTCTAGCATCAAGATTCAACATGAAGTTAGTCAACTTTGTGTCCAGTACAAGGGATCCATTTGCATGCGGAACAGATGTGTTGGTGATCCCGTGGGATCAGTTCTCACTGATCTATGCATTTCCCCCTATTCAATTGCTGCCATGACTTCTTTGCAGGATCAAGCTGGAAAAAAAGCCAGTAATTCTGGAGAGCACTAGCATGGCCCAGAAGATCATGGTATGCAGAAATCGGAAAGATGGCAGTGAAGGATCCATGGTCCTTTTCACTACAGCCAGGCCTACTCTCACAGGGGCTGATATTCCATCCTACCTTGCGAACGCTAAATTTAACGGCTTGGCTATTGAAACCCACATTCTGAAGAAACGTGGGCTTTCCGGGTCAGTTATCTCTACTTTAATTAATGCAAGGAACCTGGCTTCCAGAGCTATATATTATAGAGTCTGGAGGGCTTATGTTTCCTGGTGTGAATCCAAGGGTTGGCACCCTCGGAGATATATCATAGGCAGAATTCTTGCCTTTCTACAATTGCGGGTAGAGATGAAGTTGGCCTTGAGTACTATTAAAGGCCAAGTCTCAGCTTTATCGGTCTTATTTCAAAGACCGCTTGCTATACATTCTTTAGTCCAGGGTTTTATGCAAGGGGTGATGCGGATTAATCCGCCAGTTAGATCACCTTTAAACCCTTGAGACTTGAACTTAGTTTTGTGAGTGTTACAAAAAAAGCCATTTGAACCGATACAGCATATTCCCTTAGTCCTTCTGACAAGGAAGCTGGTGTTCTTGGTTGCTATATCCTCAGCAAGGAGGGTTTTGGAATTGGCTACTCTTTCTTGTAAAGAGCCATACTTGATTATCCATGAGGACAGATTGGTGTTACGCCCTCGTCCAGATTTTTTGCCAAAAGTGGTCTCAGGTTTCCACCTGAACCAAGATATTGTCCTGTCATCGTTTTTTTCCAAAACCATGTTCCAGGGAAGAGAAGTCACTACGTTGTCTTAATGTGGTGAGAGCGGTAAGGGTCTATTTAAAGACAACTGCTCAGATCCGGAAGACTGATGTCTTATTTATACTGCCAGAGGGTCCGAAGAAAGGACAGGCAGCGTTGAAATCCACTGTCGCTAAGTGGATTTTGCAAGTTATAATTCAGACTTATGATTTAAGGGGTAAAATTCCATCTTTTCAAGTCAAAGCGCACTCTACCAAAGCGGTTAGTGCTTCTTGGGCAGTGCGTCACCAAGCCTTCATGGCTCAGATCTGCAAGGCCGCAACTTGGTCTGCAGTCCAAACATTCACCAGATTTTATCAAGTGGATGTAAAAAGGGGATGAGGACATCGCCTTTGGACGCAGTGTGCTACAGGCAGCAGTATAGGTCTTCAAGTCTGTTGGCGCCCTACGGGTTGTGTCTCCCTCCCCTCAAATAACATTGCTATGGGACGTCCCACATAGTAATTACTATGCTTCTCTGTGTCCCATGATGTACGATAAAGAAAATAGGATTTTCATAACAACTTGCCCGTAAAATCCTTTTCTTGGAGTACATCATGGGACACAGAGGTCCCACCCCTCTTTTCTGGGGTATATGTATATTGCTTTGCTACAAAAACTGAGGTACTCCTGGTAGGAGGAGGGGTTATATAGGGAGTGGACTTCCTGTTTAGGGTGTGCCAGTGTCCATCACCTTAAGGTGGCTATAACCCACATAGTAATTACTATGCTGCTCTGTGTACCATGATGTACTCCAAGAAAAGGATTTTACAGGTAAGCTGTAATAAAAATCCTATTTTTTTCCTAAGGAATAAAATCTCATTCAAAACTGCTTGGGGCTGTAATGTATTGTCGGATCCCTGTAATATACATTAAAAAATCACTTACAAAAAAAAACAGCGTGGGTTCCCCCCCAGTCCATTATCAGGCCCTTCAGGTCTGGTATGGATTTTTGGGGGAATCCCGCACCAAAAAAAAAATGGTGTGGCCGCAGGAAAAGGCTGCAAAAAATGGGGGGCGAGAGAGCGCCCCCCCCTCTTCAACCATACCAGGCCACATGCCCTCAACATGGGGAGGGTGCTTTGGTGTCCCCCCCAAAGCACCTTGTCCCCATGTTGATTGGGCCAAGGGCCTCATTCCCACAACCCTTGCCAGTGGTTGTGGGGAGCTTATGGGAATCTGGAAGCCCCCTTTAACAAGGGGGCCCCCAGATGCCGCCCCCGCATGTGAATGGGTATGGATTACATTGTAC
The DNA here is from genome assembly GCA_037952925.1 of Lithobates clamitans. NCBI lineage: Eukaryota > Metazoa > Chordata > Amphibia > Anura > Ranidae > Lithobates > Lithobates clamitans. The sequence continues at coordinate 1,460,090 of JBBGZY010001677.1, forward strand.
ATCTACCCATTCATCAAAAAAGTGTAAAAAAAGTTATGGGGCATTCTGTGGCGCTCGAATTTCCCGCGAACGCCCCATATGTTCGGTTCGTTTTACGAGGGCTGAGGACTCATCCCTACTCACCACTCATGAAAAAAAGAAGTGCAAAAAAGTGTATGTCACTTTAAAGGAGCCAAATTTGCTTTCAATTTATGTGCACAAATGGGTAACCCAAAAAGAGAAAGCTTGCCATAATGTAAAACCAAATACAGGCAGTCCCCTAGTTACAAACATCCGACTTACAAACGGAAGGAGACAACAGGAAGTGAGAGGAAATCTACCCCTAGGAAGGGAAAGTCACTCCTGTAAGAGTTATTATGGGAAAAATGTACCTCCACTGATGCTTTATCACCAAGGCCTGTTTCCACAACAACCTAAAATGTTCAAAATCAAATTATCATAGGGACAGAAAGTGAGAGGAAATCTTCTGAACAGGGGCACAGACAGCAAAACAAAACGTTACAGGGATGTTAACCCTTCCCTATGCTATCCAAAAAGCTTAAAAGTAGTTTTTTTTGGCTGGAGCTACACTAAAAAAATGTACGGTACCTGTTCCAACTTATAAACAGATTCAACTTAAGAACAAACCTTCAGTCCCTATCTTGTTTGTAACCCGGGGAACGCATCTACACCTTTTAATATTGAATAGGTAATGCACTTACATTAGAGACGCATAAAATAGCTTGTATACAAAAATCCGGCCGGGTCATATAAACACCCGTCCTTCTGGGATCGTAAAAAAGCGTGGTGAGGTCATCACGTCCTTCCTCCCGAGGTCTTTTTTCACAATCTGCTGTCGTCCTGGGGCCCCCAAGCACCCCCCCATGTTTAGAGCATGTGGCCTGGTATGGTTCAAGGGTCGGGGGGGGGGCGCTCGCTCGTCCCCTCCCTTTCCTTACCTGATGGGCTACATGCTCGGATAAGGGCCTGATATGGACCTGGGGGGGCCAGAAATTCTATTTTTTTACATTCAGCTGATGACTCGTTGGTTGTTAAGGATGTGGCGGCTGGATTCCCAGCCTGCTCCTGAGCAACCAGCTATATACTGTGTATTTAATAGGGGGAAAAAAACGTCATCGAATACCGCGTCACAAACGCAACACGTGCACTTCTGGTGCGATTCCATTGAAGTTTATTACATTCAAAAAAAGGGAAAAAAAAGTCCCTGACCCTTTCCAACTATGCACCAGCTGCAAAACGCACGTGCACCATAGGAAACCATGTTAAATGGACTGTAGTGCATTTCTGCAAAGTACAAAACGCACTAAAAAACGCATAGGTGTGAACACAGGGTAAGTGATGCTGCATTTTAATGTGTATATATATATATATATATATATATATATATATATATATATATGTATGTAGCAAGGTCTTTGGCCTTGTACAGTCTGATGAGAACTTTCCAGGCCAAAGATAGCTGACATCCTTCTGTATGTGGTGGTGGGTTGTGAGGCATGGTGGGTGCAAGATGGACAAAGTTATTGGGCGCCAGACACTTCTTGGATGTAAAAGAGGTTTTAATTTCTCTTAACAGTCCTTCAGTCCTTTTTGTATTTTTGGAGGAAAAGGGGTTAGGGCCAGGACACCCTTAGATAGTTGCAAATTCAATTGGCAGACTCCAAGACTTCAATAAGAGGACAGCCGTGTAGGGAAAGGCCCCAGCAAGAAGCCACATGTGCACTTGCAGGATTGCTGTCCTTTCAGCTTCACTACAACTGCCTCTTGTAGTTCTTCAACACTGAGCTCCCGGTCTCTCACTGAGCCACTGATTCACTGACTCTGAATCCTTGAGCTCCTCCAAGGTTTGCCCTCAAGCGTCACCAACGCTCCCCTGCTGGGTCCCTAGCTTGGCACTCCAGATACTTCTCAAGCTTCACCCCTGCTAACCAGCGAGGTCCCTGGCTTGACTCACAAAGCTGCTCTGCAAGTGTCTCCTCCACGGGTTGGGTCTCTGACTTGATCACCACCTGAAGTTTCCAGATTCTCCACTGTGCCCTTTCGTGAGAATATGGTTCCGGTATTTGCTTCAGTTACTTACTGTGGTCCCTGGTAAAGGTGATTGGTCCCTTTGTGGTGACAGCTTCCCTTCTACCTCCAACCACTGACATTTTCTCCAGCCAGCAGAACCGTCACTTTTGGTTGGACTGCAAGCAGCAATCCCAACCCTGTACTGCCCTCTTACTTTTGGTTAGGCCCTCCCACAGCCTGGCAGCCAGATGCCCCCTGGCATAGGCCCAATCTCCAGCCTAGCAGCCCGGGGCGTATGACCCACCTCCGCCCAGACAGTAGTCCAGGTGGCACAGAACATAGATCACCTAACCTCACCCGAATATATAGGTTCTCCTAGCAGGCCAACGGAATCAAGAAAACCCATGCCCATTGGCTGAAATACCCCATATACTCATAACCTGACCTTGGGTTGCTCTTCTCATATCTAGCACCACCAAGTACCCGGCCACCTAGTGGTGGAAGGGAAAAGTGTAACAAGGTCAAACTTAGGGAAAAATCAATAGATCTCTATCAATCGACCAAGATAACTACTCCTGGCAAGTACATTTGTGAGGAGCTCCCTGACTAAAGCCCAGGGTGCTACACACATTTATATATATATACCTACATACATACATACACTAGTAAAAGCCTCGCGTTAAATATTTTCTTTAGCATGGTAAAACATGTTACTTTGTCTAGCTTGTGAACATCTGCATCACTGTGGGCAATCTTGTTGATGACAGGTTCCCTTTAATTTAGCTAACTTTACTGCAGCAGGAAAAAGCAGAATTTGTAGACCATTGTTACACAGATGAAATATTGGAAATGTTTAGAAAGTACGGATGTACATGTTTCCTAGAAAAGGAAACAAATTGTATGTTTGCTAAACTGCATAATACCTTTTATGGTTGCACATTAGATAGATACTACTGTTAAGCAAAAAAGAAGCCTTAGAGCATTCGTGAGAAAAAACGATCAAAGAACTCAAAGCGGGACTATTTATAAACCACAACAGTTTAGTGTATACCGCAGTGCTAGTTTATTATTAGTATTGTGGATTTTTTAGCAAATGTGTGGGAAATGATGATATTTTAAATGCTAACAATAAAGTTAAATATACTGTTTAAAGTATTTCTTTAAATCTATTTGATAAGTGCAAAATTACTGGTAGCACAGTGGCTTAGTGGTTAGCACTTCTGCCCTGATCAAAATCTGATATTAAACCAGGTGAAATTTGCAGGTTCTCCCTGCACTTGTCCTCCTTCACACTGCAAAGGCATGCTGGGAGGATAATCTGACCTTGGTGTGTGTGCTTGCATGTACCTTTAGAGTGCAAGCTCTTTAAAGTGGTATTACACCCAAAAGTAAACATATATCAAATTGCAGTTTACAAATTCTTAGATGTGATGGCTGTGTTAGTTTTTTAGGCTTTCTTACCTTTTGTTTTCATCTGGTGATCCAGCCAGTAAGTCTGTTGTTTTTCAAAAGAAAAAGCTGTCTTGCAGATTGTGCCAGTTACAGAGATGAGACAAACCATCCACCAATGACAGGGGTGCTTACATTGATCAGCTTTTATTTTATTTTTTACGTAAAAACTTTATCCCAAAAGGAAAAAAAACTGTTGGAACTGCTTGTAAAGTGTTAGCTGGTGCTTGGCTTCAGCTTGTTAGTGTATTTAAATCTGCTAGTATATCTAACACTCCCTCCCCCCAGACTGACAATGCTGTTGTCCAGAGGTATCTCTGTTTATCCTTCATCCAGAGTGGGGGCACTCTAATACAGGGGGTGTGTTACTGGCCAGATGACCAGGTGAAAACAGAGGGAAAAGAGCCTGTAAAAGAAAACAAATGCGTCTAATGACTGGTAAGCTGCAATATATTACATTTTTAGTTTTGGGTTTAATACAGCTTAAAAGGCAGGGAATTATGTACAGTATTTAAAGTGCTGTGCGGGTTGCAACACTAATACATATATTCTGACTCCGATTGTTGTGAAGCAACTATCCCTTGTGAGACCTCTATGCCTGGCCTGTATAAGATATAATCACTGAAGGCAATCCTCATCAGATAGTTTGAACTCAACAAATACCAATTTCCATCCACAAGATTTTATTCTGAACATCAGATTACAGCAGATGACAGGATACAAACAGATGAATAGGTTGTAGTATTTATGCGGTCAAAAGATGATAATGTCTGTAGCTTACTTATGCAGAATACACGTGCCCATGTTATATGTGGCCTATTAAACTGTCACCATCACACAGGAAGTACAAACTCAGGAAGAAGGGAGGAGCATTGCACAGAAAGGAAGTGTGTTATAAATCAGACAAAGATATGTAAATCAAGTGCATTACCATAAAAAGTCACTAGATGGCAGCATGTGAACTAAATATAAACATCCATAGAAAAAATGGTTAGGAAAACAATATATATAAATTCTATGCCCCGTTGGGGCAGCACAACATATATACCTATTGAAACTGTCAGAATTCCACTGAGCTCTCAAAGTGGAATTATACATAAAATATAAAAATGTGCGAACAGGCAATAGAGGATTCTTACCAGCCTTTTCATGCATACTCAGCACAGTGTACAATTAGAGCTTTTGTTGGGATAATTGAACTCCCAAGCATGTGCGGGAGTTACAGCATATCTAGGGTTGCCACCTCATCCCTTTAAACCCAAACACATATTAATTACACAGGTTCTGCGGCTGATTAAGGTGGTAATTAAACTCACTTTGTGCCTTATCTGCATTTAATTAGCCTCAGAAGCTGTGTAATTCAAAGGTGTTTAAAGGGTTGAGGTGGCAACTGTAATCATACCGGCATGGCCAGTTGTGATGACCAAAGATCCCAAACCCAGAAAAAGAAAGAAAAAGACAGTGCAAAGGTATCAACACCAGCGAGTGAGCTTGTGGATGTTGCATTTCTGGATGGGTAAGTATAGTTCCACTTTAAGTTCCTGAGCACTTCCAAGTGTCCTATCAAGCAGTATTTAGGTTCACATCTATGCATGTTGCTTTTGAGCGTTTCTGCAGTGTTTTTTGCGGTACTTGCCATGTGGGGGGCCGGGAAGCCGGCTGCCGCGTCCTTAACAACCGATGGGTCATCGGTTGTCAGCGGGCTTCCCGCTGAACGTCCAGAAATTCCTAATTGCCGGCTAAAAAAGAAAAATTGAGAGAAAAAACAGCCTAGGGTCCCCCCCGGGTCCATACCAGGCCCTTGGGTCTAGTATGGATTTGGAGGGGACCCCCATGCCAAAATTTTAAAAACAAATGGCGTAGGGGTGCCCCCAACATCCATCTCAGACCCTTATCCGAGCATGCAGCCCGGCAGGACAGGAAAGGGAGGGGACGAGCGAGTGCCCCCCCCCCTCCTGAACCATACCAGGCCGCATGCCCTCAACATGGGGGGGTGGGTGCTCTGGGGCAGATGGGGCTCTGCGACCCCCCACCCCTCTTCCCGACAACCCTTGCCTGGTGGTTGTCGGGGTCTGCGGGCAGGGGGCTTATCGGAATCTGGAAGCCCCCTTTAACAAGGGGGCCCCCATATCCCGGCCCCCCTATGTGAATGAGTATGGGGTACATTGTACCCCTACCCATTCACTAAAAAAAGTAGTATAGTGTTAAAAAATACAGTAGACACTTTTTGACAAGTCTTTTATTGAAAATCTTCTTCTTCTCCGCTTCTTCCTCCGGTCTTCCTCCATCTTCTCCCGCATCTTCATCCTCCAGGCTTCTCCTTCTCCCCCTGCTTCTTCTTCCGCTCTTCTTCTGTCTTCTTTGTCTGGTGTTCTTCTTCCTCTGCCACTGCTCGACGACCCTCCTCTGATGCTGTATTCCGCTGATCTGTCGGTGCCAATGTCCTGCATTTCTTAAATAACGATGGGGGCGTGGTAATCGGATTACGTCATCCGGAGGTCACGCCCCCATCGTTATTTAAGAAATAACCCCAAAAGACCCCAAAACCACCGGGCAAGGGTTGATGGGCAGAGGCCCTTGTCCCCATCAACATGGGACAAGGTGCTTTGGGGTGGGGGGAGCAGAGCCCCAAAGCACCCATCCCCCCATGTTGAGGGCATGGGGCCTGGTATGGTTAAGGAGGGGGGGCTCCCTCGTCCCCTCCCTTTCCTGACCTGCCTGGCTGTATGCTCGGATAAGGGTCTGGTATGGATTTTGGGGGGACCCTCACGTCATTTTTAAAAAAAAATTTGGTGTGTGGGGGTCCTCTCCGAATCCATACTAGACCCAAGGGCCTGGTATGAACCTGGGGGGGGACCCCACGCTGTTTCTTTTTCATGATTTTCTTCTTAGCCAGCATTTTTTTTTTTTTTACATTGAGTGGGAAGCCAGCTGACAGCTGATGACTCATCGGTTGTTAAGGACGCGGTGGCTGGCTTCCCGACCTCCTCCTTAGTAACCAGCTATATACAGTGTAAAAAAAGGAAATAAAAAAAATTGCGGTAAAAACGCTGAAAAATCGCGGTAAAAACGCGGTACTTGCGTTTTGGATGCGGGTCCATTGAATTCTATTACATGCAAAACACTGCATTTTGTGGGAAAAAAAGTTCTCGGCTCTTTCCAAAAACGCAGAGGCACAAAAATGCATTGATGTGAACATGTGTCATAGGAACCCATGTTAAAAAATTTCTCTGCATTTCTGCAAAATGTATCAAAAAAAGCAGCCCTGTCCTGTGAACTACAGAACACTTCCGCCTTATGTTATGGAGATGATTAGAGGGGGCCTGTAATCCTAATACAATTCCTGCCCTAGGGTGACAACACTGCTCCTCCATACCCTTTTGCAGGTATAGCCATGTAAAACATTAAAAATAAGTGTCTATACTGTTTAAAATCCAGTAATAAACAGGGGTTGACTTAGTAAAACTGGAGTATGTAAAATGTGGTACAGATCTGCATAGAAACCAATCAGCTTCCATTTTTTTGTCAAATCTTAATTGAACAAGCTGAAGTTAGAAGCTGATTGGCTACCATGCACAACTGCACCTGATTTTGCACTCTCCAGAATTAGTAAATTAACCCCACTGTCTCGCTGTGCTCTACACTTGCTCAGTTGCTGTCTGTTTTTAGGCATTTTTAAGCACGGACGAATTTGTAGAGGCCAGTCTGCTGACAGCCTTAAAGCAGAGTTAAACCCTCATATTCTTTACAGCCAAGGAAGCTGCTTCTGTTTGATATGCAACTGCCATGGTACTGCACATGTGATCAGTTACGACACCGATCATTTGATGGTTTGACAGTTTGGTTGAGGACACAAGCAAATGTGGCAGTTAGCATTCCCGGCACTCCAGGAATGTAACTGTTTTTTGCAACCCTTAAATTGATGGGTTTAGTTCCACTTTATGATTTACTGCTGTTCAGGGGCTTTGGGCTTCAGAAAAATGGGAGCTTCAAACAAGAAACAGGAGCAACTCTGGAGGAAATTTACAGAACACACTAATTTTGGGTAATTATTAATGTGGAATGTATATTCCTTGCGGAAGAACATAATTTTTTTATCAAGTTGTTGGGTAAAGTTCTGCTTTATTGGGTGCTCCCTCCCTAGCACAGGAAGTCTGTTACTAGGAGGATCACATGGTAGAAATAAAGAAAACATAGCAAACCCCATAAAAAAGAAGATTGCGGCTACCACATCTAAAGACTGGTAACTTCTGTTGTTTATTCTAGACACACTTAATTAGGTCAAACACATATGTAGCACCCTCTGCCTTAGGTAGGTGCTAGTGTAGTGTTTGTGTTTTTTCTGCCAGTGCAGGTAAATTTAGGCAGGCCTAGCTGTGAGCTACACCTGTTTGTTTTTGATCTGGGGGCAGGGGAGTGGTTTAGTGTAACAGCAGGTGACTGACATGTGCCTCAGCTCTTGGGCACCTTCTCTGTTTTCAGTGAGGATGTTCTGGAAAAGAGGCAAGGCAGAGTGCTGGAGTGCTATGGGGTGTATTTGGGAGCCCTGACCAATCACCAGCTAGGATTGGCTGGGGGCAGGCCTCCTATATATACCCTAGGTCAGCCTGTTGTGGGAGGAGTTGTCGGGTGGAAAAACTGAATAATGGAGTGTTGGACTGTCGTGGTCTGAGGGAACCCCCTTCCTTTCGGGGTGAACTCAGGCCTGGAGCTCGGGAGCTGGGAGGGAGCCTCTCTTTACACAGTCATTGAGAGGTGTCCTGGAACAGGAGCAGGAGGAGGACAATTGGGAGCACTGCCAGGCAAGTCGTTCAGGAGGGATCCATGCCGGGGTCGGTGAGAAGCACAGTGAGAAGCTCTGGGAGGCATTCCAGGATTTGGATGTGGAGCCAGAGGGAGAGACTGTGGTATTGTTTTGGAGTCAAGTCGTTGCAGCCATGAGGGCTGGCAGGATTTGCATTGGACATGTTTGGAGCAGTAGTCCACCAAGTATCAGTTAGCACAATTATCTTCTTCATCTAAAATGGTTGCTACTAGGAAAATGTTAGGACTTATTCAGAGTGAGGCCTAGCCATGTGCTAACGGTGACAGGAATCTGGAACTGGACAGTAAGGAAAGTCAAGTGATCTCAAGTAGTGTGCTGGAGGAGATGTCAAGTAGCAGAGACTGTCAGTTTAGATTCAACTACATTTATTTCCATTACTAAAGATTCATCATTTGGGCATCCCATGTCCCTTTTACCCATCCAGGTTTAATCCCCCAATAAAAACAACAAAAACAAGAAAGAGACTGTTCATTGACTGGAAAAGTATGCCTAAAATGGATGTCTGACCAGCAGGGTGATGTGTGGATGCTAGAACACGCAGCAACACCACAAGGGCGCTGCTACACATACAAGCAAAAAAAAACAAAAACAGAGCCCAATAGTAAACAGGTATATATTTGTATATTGGCATGCCCATTTACCCACCATAGTAAGATATAGGCCCCTTTAACTGACCCACAACTCCTTGGTTCCGGTACACATCCAGGGAAGATAATTTTGTCTGCTTCCCTCCTTCTGTAGCCTTGAAAGGCCACACCTGATGAAGTAGAGGTAGCTGGGCAAAAGATCTACAGCCAGGTGAACCGGCATGCAGGCAGCAAGGCCAGACCCTAATATCATACAGGTTTTCTAGGAAGCCCACTTATTGTAGGGAGCACCTTCCCAATTGCTTTCAGAGAACTCTAGTTCCACTGGGGTGGCACTTTGTCCTCAGGCCTTGGATCCCTCCAGCTGTTCCCCTGTGTTACCAGAGCTACCCTGGACTTCACTGGGAGGAATGCTGTTTATGAGGATAATCACAATCAAACCTAATAGAATGGAGGAAATGTCACGTCAATAAAATGTAAAGATATCCTGGAGGGCATTATTCCAGAGCTACAAAATACAGTATATGGGCCTTCATTTATGCCAATTGGGAGATCATATAGAATAACCAAATAGAAAAAGTGTGTTCAAGGTCCACAGGAAGTGGCTTTGTCCACGAAGTGTGTAGACCTAGGAGTGCTAAGATCACTTCATATTAGGGAGCACAGTGTTGTAACATCTTCAAACACATAACCCCTCCTATACCGGAAGTACCTTAGTTTTTTTGCCAGTGTCTTTTAGGTGGATGGTCACTAATGTGATATGTGCTCCTTGGAGCATACTTGGAGGTCTGGACGGTTCTATTAAGAATCATGGACTTCAATCGGATCCATTTGAAAGGCTATCAGCCAAAATGGATGGTACCCGAGCCTCATTGGAAGATGAGACGATTCTTTGAGGTTTTGCCTCTAATGCAGACTTATGGCACTGGACCCTGCGTAATATAAACCTGTGCAGTGTTTGTTCTGACCACGGTGCTTTCCTGCAGGGTGCTATACAGGTCCAGGGGAGTGAACCCCAGATCAAGGGGGGACCCAGTCTCTGAAGGTCTTTTATGACAAAGCTCGCCGTGATGGGTGAAGATTGGACCCCCGTTATGTTCAGAGTCCTGCAGCAGGAATGGTAAGTCTGCATCTTTGCAGTTTCTCTTAAAAAAAAAAAAAAGAGATCTTACTGTCTGTTCCCCCAGTGGCCACTGGGGGCAGTGTGCTGTTTAATCAAGCTGTGTACTTCTTAGTCGTGTTGGCTTCTGTTTCTCCTCCAGCCACTAGAGGGCGCAGGTCGCTCATTATGGCCTATTTGTATATAGGCAGAAAGTGGAAGGGTGGCCATGTTAAAGCCATGTGGTCCTGGGAATACCAGGTAGGGCTTCTGGAGACATAATTATACACTGCTTAATCTGGGGGGCATGTACAACTGAAAGTTGATATACCCCTAGCAGTACACTTTAAAGTGTTGTGTCTCTAGAATACTGTCTCCAGAATACTGTGCATTTGGCACAAAAAAAGTATGGGGGCTGGTGTAGTTGAACAGGTGCATAATTGCAAACTTCAGAATAATGTGCATTTGGTGTGCAGGAGCTTACTTTTAGGCTGAAGCAGGAAAAGGCTGCGTGGCATACAGATGTGCTAAACTAGTATGGGGTCAAGTGCAGCATAGTATATGCTTGCAAGCTTGTTGCCTAAACGCATGCTTGAATAAACACGTTTTGCATAGATGTTGCATACATGTGGCATAAGCACATTTTTGGAAGACCAGGGGTCGGTGCACTTGAAGGAGTTGCCTCAAGAATAGCATGGATTGGGCTGCAAGAGCTTAGTTTTGGGCTCCCCATTCACATTTGTGCGATTTGAAAGTTGTGCATTTTGGCTGCAACTTTAATGCAATTTTGCAGCGACGTGAAGCAGTGCCTGTGTAATCCTGAGGTCTATGGACCTCAAGTTGTGCCAAGGTCAGACCGGAGTGGTGCAGGGGCTGCTTTGAGGTCGCTGTGACTTGAAGACCACGGATGTGAAGAGTACTCATTGGAAATCATGGGGTGCGACTTGCTAGTCGACCTTGCAGTCCCAAGTCGCAGGACAGGTCGCACAGGTGTGGAAGAGGCCTTAGGCTGTTAAAGCAGCATAGAGGTTGCATGGATGCCTGTGTACTTGGCTAATCCTGACCATAACTACTATGGGCCCAGGTGCGGTTGAGCATGTGCAGCTTAGTATGCATGCTTATTTGGATAGAACACAAGTCTGCATAGGCACATGTTCGCAGAGGGCCCTGCCCCATGGCCCCCGCGCCGACAAGCGGGCAGTGCTCAGCATGCAGCCCCCCCAAGGCAGGCCACGACGGCGCGTCTGCGTGGATGCATGTTTTTATAAGCATATGTTTACAGACGTGTGTGTATGCATGTTGCATAGATATACGTGTATGCGTGTGGCTTAATATGTGTTTCAAAAAAAAATGCTTGCTTATTCCGTAAATGCAGGTCTACATGGGCACGTATTGAGTAAGTAAATGTTTGCATAGACACATGCTTTTGTATTTTTACCTAAACGCATATTTGCTTAAACACATGCCTACTTGCTTTCATAAACGCATGCCTCCATAAACACATATTGCTTAAATGCATGCTGGCAGGTTTTTATTTATACTGCATACATATATGCTTGGTTTAAACTGTATACATATGTGCTTATTTACAGTAAACTGTATACATACGTGCTTATTTGCTTTGGGATACATACATATGTGCTTATTGCCTTGAGCTGCATACATAAATGCGTGAAGGGCAAGAATACTTGTATACCTGCTTGTTTGCATAGCTTGGGTACCTATATAATGGCATGCCTGGGTACCTGCATACTTACATACATAAGGGATTGCATAGCAGTAAACCAACATTGTTTAGGCCTGCATCCTTGGAGGATTGTGTATTAGGTTTGCTAATATAGTTGCTATGTTATTTACCTGTTATACCAGTTAAATGGTTCCAGAAAGGAGAGGCAGCCGGGGGGGAGGCAGGTGCACCGCTCTCAGGTTTAGGCTATGTTTCCACTATTGCATCCCCAAAGTCGCGCGATTTTGCCGCAATTTTTTGCCGTAGATTTGAAGCAATGCCTGTGTATTCTTGAGGTCTATGGACCTCAAGTCGCATCAAAGTGGGACCAAAGTAGTGCAGGGACTACTTTGAAGTTGCACAGATATGAATGGTACTCATTGGAAATCATGGGGTACGACTTGTCATGCGACTTTTCAGTCCCAAATTGCATGAAAAGTCGCACTAGTGAAAACCTAGCCTTAGTGATCTGGCGGTGCCCACATCCCCCCAATAGACAATGATGTCAGATGCATCTGAGCCACTGTGGTGTTTTGCATTGCAGCATTTTCCTGACGCGTTCATTTTTCATCCGATGGACTGCGGCCGCCTCACCTTGATCATGCTTGATCGCTGTTGATTGAAGCCTAAGCAGGATCAAGCCTGGTTAGTATATGGATGTGAGACTACCCAAGAATACCAGATGTTGTAAGCTTTCCCCCACCTGTGTGAGGGAGGCATCTGAGGCCAGGGCCGGATTTCCCACAAGGCCACCGAGGCCAGGCCTCGGGGCGGCAGTGGTACAGGGGCGGCCTGGCGCCACTCCTGTAATGACTTCTCGGCCGCCCCCCACACTAACCTAGCAGCATGCAGCGCACCCGGGCACCAGAGAGGTGGGGGCGCTGAAGCGCTAGAGTGCTCCTCTCCCTTCTCCTACTCTCTGCGTCCAGACGCGGCTCCCTCCGCTCCCACCGCCGCCGCTGCTGTTTTTTTCGAGGCTTCAGCCTGTCCCCCCTCCCTCCTCCTGTCAGAGAAGGAGAGCAGCCGCCGGAGATCGGAGCAGCTGGTCTCTGTGCGGGGGGCAGGGGGCGCGTGTTCTCTTGTGTCTCTCACTCCCGCCCAAGCCTGTCTCCATCTGTTCACTTATGGAGGGGGAGTTGTCCTGGGAGGGGGGGTTGTCCTGGGGCTCTGTACTAGTGAAGGGGGGGTTTGTCTGGGGGGGTTGTACTAATGAAGGGGGGGTTGTCCTGGGGGTCTGTACTAATGGAGGGGGGGTTTGTCCTGGGGGGGTCTGTACTAATGAAGGGAGGGGTGGTTTGTCCTGGGGGGGTCTGTGCTAATGGAGGGGGTGGGGGTTGACCTGGGGGGGTTTGTACTAATGGAGAGGGGGTTGTCCTGAGGGGGGTATGTACTAATGGAGGGGGGTTGACCTGGGGGGGTTTGTACTAATGGAGGGGGGTTGTCCTGGGGGGTATGTACTAATGGAGGGGGGTTGTCCTGGGGGGTTTGTACTAATGGAGGGGCGTTTGTCCTGGGGGGTCTGTACTAATGAAGGGAGGGGGGTTTGTCCTGGGGGGGTCTGTACTAATGAAGGGAGGGGAGTTTGTCCTGGGGGGGTCTGTGCTAATGGAGGGGGTGGGGGTTGACCTGGGGGGGTTTGTACTAATGGAGAGGGGGTTGTCCTGGGGGGGTTTGTACTAATGGAGGAGAGGTTGACCTGGGGGGGGTTGTACTAATGGAGGGGGGTTGTCCTGGGGGGGTATGTACTAATGGAGGGGGGGTTGTCCTGGGGGGTATGTACTAATGGAGGGGGGTTGTCCTGGGGGGTCTGTACTAATGGAGGAGCGTTTGTCCTGGGGGGTCTGTACTAATGAAGGGAGGGGGGTTTGTCCTGGGGGGGTCTGTACTAATGAAGGGAGGTGGGTTTGTCCTGGGGGGGTCTGTACTAATAAAGGGAGGGGGTTTGTCCTGGGGGGATCTTTACTAATGAAGGGAGGGGGGTTTGTCCTAAGGGGGTCTGTACTAAGGGAGGGGGGTTTGTCCTGGGGGGGATCTGTACTAATGAAGGGAGGGGGGTTTGTCCTGGGGGGTCTGTACTAATGAAGGGAGGGGGGTTTGTCCTAGGGGGGTCTGTACTAAGGGAGGGGGGTTTGTCCTGGGGGGATCTGTACTAATGAAGGGAGGGGGGTTTGTCCTGGTGGGGGTCTGTACTAATGGATGGGGGTTTGTCCTGGGGGGGTCTGTACTAATGGAGGGGGGTGGTTTGTCCTGGGGGGTCTACACCCAGGAAAGTACACCCAGGACTCCAGAGGGAGAGGGCAGTGCTGAGGGAACACCATCATAGAGAGAACCCCGCTGCCCTGCGCCACCAGAGGGAAAGCCACACAGCCTGGCGCCATCCCTGGCGGAGAAAGGAATGGAGTCATTGCAGGAATACAGATCTAGGTGCTACCCAACAGACTCACCATGGGCAATTCAGAGTGAGCTGACTCCTGATCAGAGGGAACCGTTGCTGTATCGCTGGGTCAGGTGAGAGGGCCTATCGGCCATTATCTACTAATGTCCATAGGAACTGCAGTCCCTGACCGTCTCCTGTATCATGTCTGCAATCTCTGACCATCTCTTGTACTATGATTACAGTCTCTGACCATCTCTTGTATCATGTCTGCAGTCTTTGACCGTATCATATCTGGGGGCTCTTTCTGGTGGTGTGTGTGTGTGTGTGTGGGGGGGCGGCATTGAGGGGCCCGGCCTTGGGGCGGCAAAGGGAGTAAATCCGGGCCTGTCTGAGGCTTCTGTGTTTTGAGAGTATCTCAGGCCAGGAGATCTTAGGGCAGTCTCTGAAGGTGGTTTTTGCACCATCTTTAGCCAGCAAAAGCTTGGTAGGTAGGTACACCTCTTTTAGCCTTCAGGGTCTGCCACAGAGTCATCAGTCTGTTGCCTTGCATTTCCTTCTTGGAGCAGAAGTATGGGCTCATTATTCAAAAAAAAAAAACCTCAACCATTAGCGGTCCCAAAACCAAATGGGGACATAGAGTCTAGCTTAGATCTTAAGCCGCTGGACATCCTTCTGTTTATTTAGTGTTGACCTCTGCAAGAGGTAGATTTTGGGGTCTATAGTCATCAATGATGCATATCTTCATGTGCCGTTTTTTCCCAGGCTCATCAAGGATTTTTGCAAATTGCAGTGCAAAGTCATCTTTTTTTATTTTTGTGACCCTGCTCTTCGGGCTGGTCACAGCTCTGAGGGTTCACAAAGCTCCCAGCCCAGTACAGGGCTTGCTGAAAGCGCAGATGTGCCAATTTCAGTTTACCTCAATAATCTTTGTTCAGGAAGCAGTCTGTTCCAGATTTTCCTTTGATACATTTCTTCAGGAGGAAGTTGTATCTAGGTCAAGGCACATTCCCTACGTACAGTCCTACTCCAGGTCTTTGGTAGAGGATCAGTCTCTGTCTGGAACATGAAGTTCCAGGCATTGGATGCCAGAGGGCTCTGTTCCCGGGATATTACAGAGTTAAGATTGCTGGTTGATGGTTTAAGATCTGGAGAAGAGATGGGCAAGATAATCACTGATGCTAGCTTCTTTAGTTGGTTTGAAAGTGGCTATAGTTCAGTGGTCTCCACAGGACAAAGTACTGCCCATCGATATCTTGGATTGTTGGACAGTATGTCTTGCTCTGGATGTTGGGACAAACCAGTTGTAGGTGTAATCTGGTAATGCTTCTGCAGGCATATATATCAACCATCTGCAGTCATACGGCTCAGGAAGGTGAACAATATTCTGTCTGAGACAGTACAACAAGTGCTGTCCCTATCACTAGTACATACTCCAGGTATAGTATAATGGCAGGGGGAACTTTGCAGGTGGATCTACTAGATTCCAAGTTCCACAACAAGTGGGAACAGGTTGTGTCTGGGACGAAAGTCCCACCGGCAATAGGGGCAGATGCACTAGTAACACCTTAGGGACCAGTTCTCCCTCATTTGATGCTTTCCCTCTGTTTCGACTTCTCCCACGTGTTTTGCGAAGAACCTGGGAGGTGGTAACACTGATAATAATGTAAGCTAAATTAGCCTAGGAGGGCTTGGTATGTTGACATAGCGAGTCTTGCGGGGGTAGCTCCTTAAACACTCCCAGTCCAGCGTGACCTAATGGGCTTGAGTCCTGTATCTCCACACTGTTGAGCCCTGGAAGCTGTTTTCAGGGAACCTCCATTACAGGACTTGGAAATATTTTTTTTTTCCCCTGGGTATTGTTTCTCCATTGTCCACGGAGGCCATTGTTTCTCACTCCTGGATTCATACTTCATACAGCATGTAGTGTAGATGGTTCCACATGTCGGGCCACTCTTGTGTCCTTCGGATTTGCTCTTGGCTGTCTTTGCAGAGGCCATTTTTTTAACCAATTGGGAGACTGTTAGTCCCTTCTCTCGGAAGATGGCTTCTTTGGTTGCTATCACTTCACTAAGTGGAGTGTCAGAGCTGGCAGCTCTTTCATGCAAGGAGCCGTTCTTGGTCACACATTGTAAGGTGATGATGCGTCATAATCCATCTCTATTGCCTAGAATGGTTTCTAGTTTTCACTTGAATCAGGACAGTGTCTTGCTTTTCTATTTGTCTTCTAATCCACAGTCGGCAGGAGAAAGATCGCTACCTACTCTAGAGGTAGTTCAGACGCTCAGGGTCTACTTGAGTTGTCAGCACTGGTCAGGAATCCTGATTTGTGCAGCCAGAAGAGGCCAGGAGGGGCATGCGGCATCCAGGTTGAATGTTTAGCAGTGGATCTGCCAGTTTATCAATGATGCGGAAGACTGATGTTCTGCTTGTATTGCCACTGGCAGCATCTAAGTCGACTATTTCCACCAAGTGATTGTTTAGGTGTATGGATTAGGGTAGTGGCGGCTGGTGCTTAAAATTTTTTGGGGGGGTGCAAACAAACTGAAAAAAAAACATCCATTGCAGCCACTGTGCCCATCAAACGCAGCCACTGTGCCCATCAAACGCAGCCACCTGTGCCCATCAAATGCATCAATTGTGCCCATCAAACACAGCCACTTGCCCATCAAATGCAGACACTTGTGCCCAAATGCAGCCACTTGTGCCCATCAAATGCAGCCACTTGTGCCCAGTGGGTATGGATGGGATGGCTAGGTATGGCTGAGTATGGATGGGGGTGGATGGGATGGCTGAGCATGGATGGATGGATGAGTATTTCTGAGTATGGTTGGCTGGCTGAGGATGGATGGATGAGTATTGCTGAGTATGGATGGATGGCTGAACATGGATGAGTATTGCTGAGGATGGATGGCTAGCTGAGCATGGATGGATGGCTGGTTAAGTATGAATGGATGGCTGGCTGAGTATGGATGGATGGATGGCTGGCCCAACAAGTTAAAACCTGCTCTAATAATACCTGCAGGATTACCCAAACCAAACCTCCGACTAACCAGACAAGCAGAGACACCTGCGGAGAGTACTGTTCAGCCCTAGTACATTAGCTGCTGCTGTTCAGTAACCACGTGACATGCAGAGTGTCTCTAGAGAAGCATGCAGGCAGGGTACAAAACTTTCTCACATCTAGTCTGTAAGATTGCCACCATGGAATTACAATTATTACAATACGGTTATTACATGTCCCCCTTGCAGCCAGTGCAGCCCTCATCATATGCTGCGTGAAGTGCTCTCTGTGTGACTCTGTCATTACTTACCTTCCAGCTCCGCTTGGGCCATGCGAAGAACGGAGCTGCCGACGTCACTTTCGGTTTCCATCCTCGTCCAGGAAACCCAGAAGTAACATAGTCTACACTTAAACAATAATAATAAAGTGTGGCGCTAATAAATTGCTAAGCAAGTAGTAGTGATCTCTGTGAAAGAGTATTTAAGACTTAGAGTGTATACCCATAGAGTGAATGTTAAAACATCCCAAAGGATATATAGAAGTAAATAATAACAGTGAATACTTAGGTATGTGAAGGAGTGAACGCTTAGTAACAAGCAATGGGTTAATTAAGGAACAATTGTGCATAAGATACCATATTCAAAAAAAATAATACAATAATAATACAAAATGTCCCAGTATATTGAGTGTGTAGCTCAATAGAAAAGTATTGTCCGTTTGTGCAAACACTGAGAGGAAAGACGTCCAAAACCCTAAGGAGGGTAAACATATAAAAATATTGGAAGTCTGTTATTGGGAAGATGCGGTACAAGTAAACCCCACAGCCATCTGGGTGTAGGCCATCTTCATATGCAGTGATTTAAGGGCTGTTTTAAAAATCCTTAAATACAGGTAGGTTCTTTACTCATATAGATGGTTTCAACATAGAGAGAGAAAGACAAAATGATGCCCTTACCAGATAAGGTGGACTCACAGGCCCTTGGCGGTGAGTCAAACGAGCTTGTACCGTCAAGCGGTATGGGGTGGCGATCTGTGAGAAGATTTTGTGTGGGATCTCGTCAGAAGTCCTCAGATGATGTACCAATTTAGGATCAGGAACCTCCAAGGATCGGCTTCGGTCGCCGGTTGATTGTTTCCTCAATGGTCCATCCCATGAGCGAGTGAACAAGGAAAAGAAGAAAACTTCCACATAGTGTAAATCCTTATTTTTCAAAAAAGCGTAATAGCACTTTATTCAGGAATACACTCCGAAAAATTACAAGCGAGGGCAGTAAAAACTCGGTTAAAAATACAAAATAATAAGAAGAGGCATAAAAAAATGGTATAAAAACAGCGCAGTGAGTAGTGGTGAAACCCGATGCGTTTCGCCCTCAAAGGCTTCTGCTGGGGTATGAATAAGCCCCCCACACAACTACGCTTTATATATTCTCTTTTAAATGGAGTGTAACAGCTGATTAGCGCTGTTACACAGGATGACTTCCGGGTTCGGCAGCGTCACAGGTGGCCGACGGTCACATGATGCTTTTGTGGCCAATCAAATCTCAAAAGAGCTGGTCAGGGAGCCAAGCCTCACTTTCACTCTCCAATCAACAGGGCGTCACTCCTATTGGTCTCGGAGGTCACGTGTCAGTCACGTGATGTGTATCCTAGGGAGTGACGATAGGCCGCTCACGGCCTGCGTATCACAGGAGATAGGAAGTGAAAGCTTAACATGCTATAACCTGGAACGCAAACACAGCCGCGGTCCGTGATATTACGATCTTATTTTAGATCCAATTTCATATGATACAGTCCGAATCCCGGGAATCCTCAACTACTGTCTCCATGTAAAACTATATGGATTGCACAATAAGCAAATAGCCACTAAGGATTTTAAATGTGCAAAACAACAAATGAGGATATGTAGCAATGTGGCATTCTTATGAAATAGTAATGTTAAAGGGGCATAGCGAACCAGAATGGTCCAAACGAATTACAGAATATAGATGAAAAAATATATAGATTATATAGCAGAGACCTATGTAAAATTGTATTTATGTAAAAATATGTTTTATGGGACACACAACCTGTATAAGATTATATTTGAACAGCTCATGTGTCAAGAAACCATTCATGAAAGAAGGATAAAAAATCATTGTAGCCTAAAAAAATGTACCAAACTAGAGCATGATCAACAGTGGGGTCCAAAAAATGATAAAAAATAAAAAATGGAACAATGAATAATAAAAGTGTTGATACTATATGGATGGAGATTGTGTTCCATATCAAATTTCAAAACTTCATTACATCTATAGCTCAGTGGCAGATGAGGTGAAGGTACATGAAGTGAAAAATATATAAATACAGCGGGGAAACAGAAGTAATTTCTAGAGAGATCTCAAATAGTAATAGTAATAGATCCTCATTTGTTGTTTTGCACATTTAAAATCCTTAGTGGCTATTTGCTTATTGTGCAATCCATATAGTTTTACATGGAGACAGTAGTTGAGGATTCCCGGGATTCGGACTGTATCATATAAAATTGGATCTAAAATAAGATCGTAATATCACGGACCGCGGCTGTGTTTGCGTTCCAGGTTATAGCATGTTAAGCTTTCACTTCCTATCTCCTGTGATACGCAGGCCGTGAGCGGCCTATCGTCACTCCCTAGGATACACATCACGTGACTGACACGTGACCTCCGAGACCAATAGGAGTGACGCCCTGTTGATTGGAGAGTGAAAGTGAGGCTTGGCTCCCTGACCAGCTCTTTTGAGATTTGATTGGCCACAAAAGCATCATGTGACCGTCGGCCACCTGTGACGCTGCCGAACCCGGAAGTCATCCTGTGTAACAGCGCTAATCAGCTGTTACACTCCATTTAAAAGAGAATATATAAAGCGCAGTTGTGTGGGGGGCTTATTCATACCCCAGCAGAAGCCTTTGAGGGCGAAACGCGTCGGGTTTCTATGATTACACCCCACCACTACTCACTGCGCTGTTTTTATACCATTTTTTTTATGCCTCTTCTTATTATTTTGTATTTTTAACCGAGTTTTTACTGCCCTCGCTTGTAATTTTTCGGAGTGTATTCCTGAATAAAGTGCTATTACGCTTTTTTGAAAAATAAGGATTTACACTATGTGGAAGTTTTCTTCTTTTCCTTGTTCACTCGCTCATGGGATGGACCATTGAGGAAACGATCAACCGGCGACCGAAGCCGATCCTTGGAGGTTCCTGATCCCAAATTGGTACATCATCTGAGGACTTCTGACGAGATCCCACACAAAATCTTCTCACAGATCGCCACCCCATACCGCTTGACGGTACAAGCTCGTTTGACTCACCGCCAAGGGCCTGTGAGTCCACCTTATCTGGTAAGGGCATCCTTTTGTCTTTCTCTCTCTATGTTGAAACCATCTATATGAGTAAAGAACCTACCTGTATTTAAGGATTTTTAAAACAGCCCTTAAATCACTGCATATGAAGATGGCATACACCCAGATGGCTGTGGGGTTTAATTGAAGTACCGCATCTTCCCAATAACAGACTTCCAATATTTTTATATGTTTTACCCTCCTTAGGATTTTGGACGTCTTTCCTCTCAGTGTTTGCACAAACGGACAATACTTTTCTATTGAGCTACACACTCAATATACTGGGACATTTTGTATTATTATTGTATTATTTTTTTTGAATATGGTATCTTATGCACAATTGTTCCTTAATTAACCCATTGCTTGTTACTAAGCGTTCACTCCTTCACATACCTAAGTATTCACTGTTATTATTTACTTCTATATATCCTTTGGGATGTTTTAACATTCACTCTATGGGTATACACTCTAAGTCTTAAATACTCTTTCACAGAGATCACTACTACTTGCTTAGCAATTTATTAGCGCCACACTTTATTATTATTTTTACACTTGCAACGGTCAGATTGTTGTGTTGGCTGCTTCATTTCAGTTTACTCCAGGAGTTGGCGCAATTTCTACACCTTTTTTTACACTTAAACAATAAATCTCCCACCCGCAGTATACTACGGGCGTAATCTGCTCGGCGCTTTGGATTGCACCGCAAAGCAGCTAAAAATACTGTAAAATGAAGCGCAACGTCTGGAATCTCATGATTGCATTGACGTGGCGCTTTCTATAGTGCACTGGAGTACATCATGGGACACAGAGATCCCTCCCCTCTTGTCTGGGAAGTTTATTGCTTGCTACAAAATGGAGGTACTTCCTGTATAGGAGGGGGTTATATAGGGGAGGGCTTCTTGTTTGATTTACCAGTGTCCATTCACCAATAGGTGGCATATAACCCAGTTGGTTATTATGGCTGCTCTGTGTCGATTGATGTACTCCAAGAAAAGGATTTTACAGGTAAGCTTTAGAAAAAATCCTAATTTCTACATGATCTCCCAGAAGGCATAATTCAAGTCCTACTGTATAAAATGTGTTTTGGTTCTGTTTAAGTAGCTGTTTATGTTCTAAACTGTTGTCTTGAAGCTGTGATTCTCAGCTAGACTCTCTGTGTTATTGTCAGGGCTAGGCTCTTAGCAGCTCTCTTTTCTGTGCTCAGGCTGCTCAGTTGTTGGATAATTGTCAGCACTTATTGTTTCCACAGTGGCTCACCTGGTTATCATTACGTGCGCGTCAGTCCTGCCTACAGCCAGCCCCTTCTGGCTATTTAAACTACCTTGTTCATTCCTTTTGTGCCCTCGCCCGGTCAACATATCTGGAGTATCTCTGCTGTGTTCCTATGAAAGACTGTCCGGCTCTTGTCTCTTCTGGTTCCTGCTCCTGTTCTTCTGCCTCCGACTACACTGATGTCTTGTTTCCTGATTAATGGCTCCTCTGATTACCCGCTTTGGCTTCCGATCCGATTCCGCTTATGTTTTGACTACGCTTACTGATCTGTGCCATTTTTACCATTACATTAAAGGTGTGATTTTTTTTTTTTTTTTTACTGCATTTTCTGTCTCAGTTTGATTCATGGTTCCTGATAGTAGGCAAAGGCTCTGAATTCAGGAGATGCAGGCAATCCACCTAGTGATAATATTTTTTCCAGATTGAATGAGCAGGACCACCGCATGGATCAGTTGGAAAACCGAATGGAAAACCTCATTCAATACTAGGACCAGACATTATGAATACTTCGTAATGCCATTTGGTCTCCAACACTCCTGCAACGTTTTAGGAATTCATCAACGATGTTCTCTGAGATATGTTGCAGCAATGTGTGGTGGTTTATATCAATGATATATTCAATCTCACGAGATAATAACCTGTATTGTAAGTTGGAAAAGTGCGAGTTCCATCGTGAACAGGTTAAATTTCTGGGTTATGTCATTTCTACTGCTGGTTTTTCGATGGACCCAGAGAAACTATCTGCAGTTCTACAGTGGCCTCGGCCCATAGGTCTACCTTCCACTACAATGGTTTCTTGGCTTTGCCAATTATTATTGGAAGTTTATTTGTAATTTCTCTTCTCTGGTCAAACCCCTGACTGATCTGACCAAGAAGAACGGCGAACCCCGGATTCCATTAAAGCCTTTGAGTCTCTTAAGCCTGCCTTTACATTACCCTTCATTCCTGAGGTTGATGCATCAGAGACTGGAGTAGGTGCCCTTCTGCCTCATCATCCTACCTTTGAGAGCGCTATGCATCCTTGTGGCTACTTTTGCTTCTGTCTGAGAAATCAAAGAGTGATAGTGGAGAGTACCATATAGTTTATTACATCCTATTCTCACCAGCATTATCAAATAAAGTTTGTTTGCTAACATGATAATGTTTTGGGTGAAGCTCTTTCAGAGAAACCTCAGGTGGTATTTAGGGGGGTTCCATCCCTTTGGGATATGGTGGCCTCCAGTGTGTGTGACCCGCCTACCATCAAACCGATGTTCTTTCAAAACATGATAGGATTTTATATGTGCAAAAATGCTCTGTATGTTCTCTTAATGGAGTTAGTAATAAAAAGACTATTCAATTTAGCTCTCATATGACAGCCCAAGTCTTTCAAATTAGAACTTTCATTACATGTTCCACTCCCAATGTTGTATATCTTCTTATCTGCTCTTGCGGATTCCAATATAATGGACATACCATATGTCCATTACAGTTTGGGTTCAACAAGCATATTGGTAACATCAAAAGAGGCTTTAAAGGCCACCCGGTCTCCAGACATTATCTGGAAGTTCATGATAAAAATCTGGCAGGTACTTGTTTCCTTGGAATTAATAAGCTTAAATTGCACTGGAGGGGAGGATCAAGGTGACATGAAATTTCTAAACTCGAAATGAGTTGGATCTATAGGGTTAAATGTCTCGAAGTTTATGTACATTTGTAACCCATTTATTACAGTTGTAAGTCTTCTTCCCATTCATTTTTTTATATAATTTTGGTCAATATCTAAAATATCCTCCTAGAGGTCCTTGATTTTTATAAACATTTTTATCAATATATAGTTCGATTTCCCTCTTTGCTATTTTTCACTAATAACTACATATCATGTTTTGATTTGGCGATTAAAGCGGTTGTAAACCTTTGTGTTTTTTCACCTTAATGCACCCTATGCATTAAAGTGAAAAAACACCTGGCAGTGACCGGCCCCCCCCGTTTTACTTACCTGGGCTTTGGAACTTGACCCGTCGGGGACGCGCTGTCTCTCTGCCCGGGGTTCTCGTCTCTTCTTGTCTCTTGGTTGGATAGATTGATAGCAGCGCAGCCATTGGCTCCCACTGTTGTCAATCAAATCCAGTGACCCCGGGTCGAGTCATATATTCGGCAGCTATGGACACCGAATTCTGTACTCGGGAGCGCACCCACAAGGTGACCCCCTCGGGAGAGCGCTTCTCCTAGAGGGTTATCTGATGTGGGGAGAAGCCGAAAGAGCTGCCGGGGGACACCAGAAGAGGATGTTCGGGGCCACATTGTGCAAAACGAGCTGCACAGTGGAGGTAAGTATAACATGTTTGTTATTTAAAAAATAAGAAAATAAAACGAACCCTTCAATCATTAGTACCTAGTTTTACATGTGAAACTTTAGGTAGGGTTGTGTAAAGAGTGGAGAATGGGAAGGAGGCTTGAGGTTGAGTGTTATGGCTGTCGCATGATAGCGAGGCTTGGTTTCTTCAGGTTCTATTTATAGCGATGGCTCAGTACGTTGCCCGTGCCCCAGGAAGACGTCACGTGTGACGAAACATATCGGGCGGTGCTACGCGCTGACGCCATTGCGCCCTACGTGATCCCGGAAGTTCAGGTGTTTTGCTTTGCCGGCAATTGATTTTATCCTATATGTGCATACAAATTTTATACTTTGTAAGTAGCCATTTGGCTTTCTTTTTTTCAGTAAACCCAACTTTAATAGTATTACACTATTGGAGCTTCTTTTTTGTATGATCATTTTCTGTTCCTGGATGATTGGGATGTCCCGCTGTGAGGGGAGTATGGTGAAGGATCCATCCACCATTTCATTGCTCTAGGGGTGGGCTTGGTTATTGCTACCCCACAGAGGTCAATCTGCTTGCCTGTTTGACCATCCTAGAGATAGGTGGTCCCGACTATCTGGTAAGAGTTCTTGACTACTGTGTGTGGTGTACCACAGAAAACTCTGCATCAAGTCACTTGGTGGTGGATATTTATTTCTTTTGGACTTTCATCATTCACATTTATATTTTGATGTGTTTTTTATTATTTGTTTGCTCCTTTTTGCACAATGCACTTTATGATGTTTCACTTAATTATTGTGTCACAGCACTATTAGTATCTACTTATATCTATTGATTTGCTCCAGACCTACTATTCTCCCAAGGCAGCTGGTCACCTAGGGAAGAATCAACTCATTTGGTCTATTTCTCAACAATTCTGGTGGCCAATCTCAGTGCTGATGTAATCGCCTTTGTAGCCACTTGTTCCGTGTGTGCTCAGAGTAAAACACCACGACACCTTCCAGTAGGCCTCCTACAGCCCATACCCAATGGAGAGAGGCCTTGGACCCACTTGTCTATTGATTTTATTTTGAGTTACCTAACTCCCAGAGCAACACAATTATTCGTATGGTGGTTGACTGGTTCTCGAAGATGTCTCATTGTATTCCACGCGCTCGGAGCATTCGGCTCCCTTTACAGGTCTCGTAGAAGGAGTCCATTGATCCGAGTGTGTAGCCTGCCTTGTGTAGCCTGCCTTGTTTCCCTTCTCATAAAAGAAACAAAGAAGGGAGGGCACCTCTCTCTAAGTGTAGTATTAAAACCGTAATCATTTAATGCACAAGATTAAAAACACAAGATATAAGTGGGAGTCATGCTCGTCATAAGTAGTAGTCCTGTAGTCCTGGCAGTTCTAAATGTTCTGAATGTACAGCTATTCAGCACAACATCACACCAGAACCTTTCCCAGCTACCCGGATCATGCGAAGAGCCTGTGGGGCGCAGTAGAACTGCCAGTACCACATACTTATGATGAGCATGACTCCCACTTATATCTTGTGTTTTTAATCTTGTGCAATAAATGATACTGTATTTATGCTACACTTAGAGAGGCACCCCCCTGTTTCTTTTATATGTTTTGCAGAGTTGCTGGACACACTCTGAGGATTGCTGCCTCTTTTTAAATCACCCCCTTACCATGGTTAAACTTATGTTTTTACCTAATGTCACCTTTTACCTGATGTCACTTCCGCCGTGCGTTCCACGCTGGTCAGTGTGGCTTCCCGGGCTCCTCCAGGCTCCCAAGCCAGCCATCTCCATGCCCATCAGCCTGAACAGATAACAGCGGTCCTGCAAGACGGTTCAAGGAGGATCTACATCTACACACAGTGTTGCCAGATGAGCTTTTTATACATTTTAATCTTTCTCCATTAAAAACATTTTACTGGGATACTACAGTTAGCTGGCCCCTCATTCCCTCTCTGCTGTCTTCCCTTTGGATCCCTGATTGAGACATTGCTGCAAAAGGTCCATGTTTGTGCAACTTTCATGACCTGTTTTGTATTATTCCACAGTGTATGCATGATCTTTTGGCATCCTGAACCTGGTTTTTCATTTTTGCTTTTAACTTTTGCAAGTCACATTTAGACTAACCATACACTTGTAGAATTGTGTTCAAACTCTTTTGTTTCACGAACATTCATTTATTTTCTAATCTTTGGCGGTGTCAAATTAGCTTTTAACCACAGTAATGAGGGGGCGTGGCCGAGCGAGGCATGTAAGAGGACATGCAGCCATTTGCCCTGCCGAATATCCTGCAGAATCCGAGCCATAGCACCGCCATCCTGCAACCTATAGCCTTGACACAGACACCGCTGAACTCCGCGGAACCTGCTGAACAAAAGGCCAGTATTATTTTTGTGCCCCCTAATGTCTAGACGCGAACAGGGCCCCTGAATCCCGCCGGTTGTCCCGATCCAAGATGGCGGCCTCCCGCCCCGCTCAGCTAAGGAAGCGGCCCATCGCCTCTTCTCTAAATGGGGGAAAGACACTCCATCTACCCCAGGGCCTAGCGGACATGATCCGGAGGAGGACAACAGGGATCTGGATGACACTCCTCTGATCCTGGCTCATCCACCTGCTCTGTCCCCTGTGTCCCAAAGCTCCACACAATTATCCAATATGGCGGTGCCCAGCATACAGAACAATGACACTAATGACCCTGAGCCAACATTTAGAGATATACTGGCTGCAGTCACTGTCTGCAACTCCTCTATTACTAACCTAGCAGGGAAGGTTAAAAGCATGAAAATGGAAATATTTGTGCGGCAGTATATGCAGAAGCTGCGTGAACGCACCTCTGCAGTGGAGGAGGGGAATTAGCACACTGGAGGATGAATGGCAACCATTACAGAGGGATGTTAAATATACTCACGCCATGGCGGCTGCCAACGCATCTAGGTTGGAGGACATGGAGAACCGCCTCCGCAGAAAATAACGTACGCGGTAGGCATCTCGGAAAAGGCAGAAGGCAAGAATCCTGTAGCGTTCATCGAAGCATGGTTAGCTGACACATTTGGGAAAGACGCTTTTTCGTGGTTCAGAGAGCCCATAGGGTTCCAACGCGCCCGCCACCACAGGGAGCACCCCCGAGACCCTTCCTGTTCCGTCTGCTCAATTACAGAGTCAGGGACACCATACTGTCTAAAACCAGGGTTACTCCCTCCCTCAAAGTGGATAATGCAAAAATCTCGCTGTTCCCTGATTTTTTGACGGAATTACAAAGGCAAAGGGCGAAATTCCTGGATATCAAGAAACGACTACAGTGAATGTTCAATATTTTATGCTTTACCCGGCAAAACTGAAGGTACTCGCCAAAGTATCATCTCACTTCTTTGACAATCCTACTTCTGCCATGCACTGGCTGGACAGGGAGGAACGTAATCTGGAGAGGCGCCAGCCTGAAGGCTGAAAACAGAATTCTTTTTTATCATGAGCTGTGCAGTGGGGCAGGTTACATCTGTTTGATCTTATGATTCATTGGTCCTACTCCGCACTATATGGCTAATCTACTACGTTCTGGGACATATATTATGTGATCAAGTTTGACACTAGTTATCTGGTCTATTTACCTCTTGTGCTACGTTATTGCCCCCCCAGCAACCTCATATTGAGGGGCATCCTATGATTACTTGGGTCCTGTTGACCCGGAACTATGGTTTTGGTTCTCTTTTTGTTCTTTTACAATTCTTCTTTCAACAGTTTTACTTTTCTTTTTCTTTTCATATCTTTCTACAAATGGGTCTGAAATAGGAAAATCCACGGTTGTCTATTCTGCAATTTAACACTAGAGGGAGCACCAAACGTGTTAATACTGCTGTTTATAATGACAAACTACATTATGGGCCTAACCTTGCTACACAGAGGACAATCCAATAAAACTCCCCCATATTCTGCCTCTATGTACTATGCCTGCCAACTCTACTAAGGGACTGCTCTTCCTCTCATGGAATATGAGGGGCTTGAGTGATGGGACATAATGTTTTATTATTTATCTAGAATGAACCTACATGTTGTGTGTCTCCAGGAGACACACTTACAACCTGACTCTGTCAGTCTGCTTAAATCTCGTAAATTTCCAATACAATTTCACTCCACCTGCTTCTCTTTTTCTAGGGAAGTAAGCGTGCTAATTGCTAAGAATATCTCTTTTTATTGTATGGAGAAGCAGATTGACAGAAAGGGTAAATTTGTGTTCATGTTGTGCAGCCTGGGGGGGCTTTAGATGTATTGTTGCAACAATGTATATTCCTCCACCCTTTAATTCAGATCCCCTGAAGAAATTAGCGCAGTTTATGGCATTGCACCCCGGGACTCCCGTTTTCGCTCTGGGGGACTTTAATAATATTATTGACCCACAACTGGACAGGCTATCCCCCTTTGCCACTTTACTGTCAGAGCTGGGTCTGCAAGACATTTGGAGAGGGCATAACAGGGATGTACAGTGCTACTCCTGCCACTCTAGACATGGGTATAGGAAATGATATGTTGCTCCCACATGTTTTGGATACGGCCTAAAAATGAACTGGCGAGCTGAAGGAATTTCTGATGTTCAATAAACAATCTGCTAGTGGGGCAGTAGGATGGCATGCTATAAAAGCATTCCTAAGGAGTCTCCTCATACGGGAGATATCTAGTATAAAGAAAAGGTCTAGAGAATGGGAGGACACAGTCCGCCTTGAGTTACAACGTAGAGAGATGGCTCTGGTAGCGGATCCTACTCCAGCCAACCAAAGTAGCTGGACTGAGGCCAAACCCTTATTTAACAGGGTGGTATTGTCAACAGCTGAAAAAAAAAGATTTTTCTTTCAACAGAACTATTTTGAGGAAGGAGAGAATACAGGCCACTTATTGGCTATGGTCGCTAAGACGCAGCAGGAATCCACCTCCATTACTGCGGTTAAGAAACTTGATGGGGAGGTTAGCACTTCTACTACCGACATTCTGGATACATTTCAGCAATTCTATGCAGACTTATACACCTCCTAAAACCAAGAATACTCCCTCTGACTTGGCTCTGTTTTTGGGGGACTGTACCTTTCACCAGGTCTCCGCGGCTGAAAAAGAAGCGCTAGATTCCCCGATCACGATAGAAGAGCTAATTGAGGCATTGGCAGATGTACCAAACCACAAATCTCCTGGGTCGGATGGGCTGCCTGTCAAGGTACACACCAGGTATGGGTCGATCCTCCTACCTCCGCTATTGCGGGCCCTACAAGAGGCGGCTAAAACGGGTCATCTGCCTGACTCGATGAAGGAGGCCATTATTGTGGCCCTTCCCAAACCAGGTAAGGATAGACAGATACTGGATTCGTATCGCCCCATATCACTGCTTGATATTGATGTCAAGCTGCTAGCTAGGGTCCTTGCTAACAGACTCGCGGCTATTGTTGGGCGGCTGACCAATCTGGATTTATTCTGACATGGTCCATGGCAGAAAACATCCGACGCCTCTTCCTCAATATTCAAACTCCAATAGATAACACCGGGGGTAGGGCCATTCAGTCCATGGACGCTGCCAAGGCTTTGGACAGCATTGAATGGCCCTATCTCTTTGAAATCCTGGCTGACTTTGGCCTGGGGAATGCTTTTATCAATTGGGTGAAAGTACTCTACTCTGAACCTCGGGCCAGGGTCCGAGTTAATAATTCCCTCTCCCTGCCCTTCCAGTTACACTGGAGTACTCGTCAGGGCTGCCCGTTATCTCCCTTTTATTTGCAATAGCAGTGGAGCCACTTGCCATGTTAATTTGCAATAAGGGGGACATTGTGGGATTCCGCAGGGGCCAGCTGGAGGACAAGTTGTCCCTTTACGCTGATGATGCCTTACTATATTTGGCGGACTCCGGTGGCTCGCTGCGGACCCTGATGGCAACCATTACTAAATTCGGTGATTTCTCTGGATTTACTATTAATTGGTCCAAATCTGTACTTATGCCCCTAGATCCACTAGTATCACCTCTCCCCTCAGAAGCGTCCCAAATTGCCATTAACACTTTCAAATATCTGGGAGTAATGATATCGCCGGACCCTACTGAATACTTGAAACGTAATCTAGCCCCCTTAATGGACAGACAACGTGTTAAATGACAGCAATGGTGTAAGCTTCCACTATCAGTGGTAGGGCGGATAAACCTGATCAAAATGATCTGGGCACCGCAGCTCCTATACATCTTTCACAATTACCCTATGTGGATTCCCAACAAATGGTTCAAGAAGATTGACTTCCAATTTCACGTTCTTATCTGGAAAAAGGTAGTGCCCGCATCAGCCTAACAACACTACAATTTGGCAAGGTCGGGGGGGGGGGGCTGGCGGTACCACACTCTAAGATGTACATCAACTTGCAGGATGGGATCTTCTTGATTCAGATGACCCTATTGTGCAGCTGGTGTCTCGCACCAATCCCATATTAACAGCTGGCTCTCATTTGGAGATGGGTCTGCCGGGTATCCTTTCGTCCTCCCCAACAGCAATACTACTCCAGAATGTTTGGAAGGCAGTTAAAAGTGCACTAACCATAGATGGTCCAATGGAGTTCACTCCCATCTGGAACAATCCCAACTACCCTGAGCTATCCAAACTACAGGGCTTCTCCCTTTGGTCAAGAATAGGGATATGGTTCACACAATCATATGATGGTAATGTACTCAAAACATTTGAAAATTTATGCAGGGAATTCTCTCTAACACGGAAACAATTCTACCAATACCTTCAACTCAGGCATGCATTACAAACCCAGACTCAGACTGTCAGTTTAAATATCACTAAATCTTTTCTGATACAGGAGGTCCTACAAGCTAACAACCGCAAGGGTATGATATCACGAGCCTATTCTACTTTAGTATCCACAATTCAAAATCCTGCCCTACTTAAATGTAGAACGCACTGGTCCACGGACGTGGGAGATATAGATGGTGACCATTGGGACATGGCCCTGGAATAAGTTCCGGTGGTGTCAGTCTTGGCATCTCATAAACTCTCACAATTGTTTATACTTCATAGGTCATACCGTACACCCATACAACTATATGAATGGGGCAGAAGAGATACCCCCCTATGCCCTAAATGTACCATTCACAATGGAGATTTTATACACATGATATGGCGCTGCCCGAAGCTTACCAGATATTGGACAGAGGTCACACAGACTGTATACGCTGTAGCACAAACACCCATACAATGCACGCTACTGGTGTGCCTCCTGGGATCAGTTGATGCTGAAATGTATCCAAAAGGCATTTATATAATGGTAACTAGACTATTATACCTGGCCAGGAAACTCATAGCACGTTACTGGCTTGGGACTAATGTGCCTACAAAGGCCCAGTGGATCGCATATGTCAATTCCCTCCTCCTTAGGGAACAGTTGGCATACCGACACTGAAATGCTCCAAAAAAATTTGACCTTATATGGCAGAACTGGTTGGACAACCCCAACCTTGCTCCCCCCAGCTAATAATGGATAGACTGTTACAGTTATAGACCCTAATGTTGTTGATAGGATCTCCTCCTGAGCTTGAGGCCTCTCCTATAATGCATACGCTGTGCAGATGGTAACTCATGTGGTAAAAAGGCCTATAGACAAGCCTGGAGGAAGGAGCCTATTCCTTATAATATTCTATTTTACTTTATTTTATTTTATTTTTCTATTGCTGTAAGGTTTTTTTTTTTTGTTTTTTTAGTTTTGTTTGTTCTAAGTTCTACAAAAAACAAGATTATATGTGCCTAATACTAGGTAACTGCATCATATGTACGTACATGTTGATTTTGTGTACAATTCAACTGTGGGGGAATATGTTTACCCACTTATTGTAACTCAGTTACCCATTATTCTTGTCAATAAAAAACGTTTTGATTAAAAGAAAAAAACACAGTAATGAGAACATTTCAGCAAATATGGCTTTTGTTCAGAAAAGTCCATTTGTTCCAAAATCGAATGTTAAAAGGAAGGTTATTTTTAAGTACTTTTCAAAGCAAGGAGGACAAATGTACTGACAATTTTTGTACAAATATTTGTATGAACCTCAAAAATTCAAAAGTTCAAAAATCTACTAGGGTATTGCCAGCTTTAATCTCTGTCTACCTACCTATCCTGTTATACCTGTAATCTGTGCTGTGTTTGTATACTAAGAAGATTATTATAAAATGTTCTTATACTGTTGTTATAACATAATGTATAATGTTCTGTTTCAGGCAACATTTTGTGCATTGACATACCTCCTTTGGACCCCTTGGTCTATCCAGCCAGTATAGTTACCTGCTGAATAAGCACCTTCCAAAGACTGCTCAACTCTCCAATAAGACACAACAGTTTCCAACGTTTTATCTCTTGAACTACATGGGTTGTTCACCGATCATCTGAAGTGTAAAGGAACCATAATCTTTATACCTGCTATGAAGGCTGGCATCTTACTGAGGGAACATGAAGAGAGGGGTCTATTTATAGACTAATCTAACAAGCCCCAACATACAGGTAAACTGGATTATACCAATAACAAACATAAAAATAACAAGTTGTATTCACACTGAATTGCCACTAGATGTTAGTACAAACACTTTAATACATACATAATGAAATATAATGCTACAGTAATGGATGCACGATAAGTATACAAGAACAAGGGCTTTGAATGAGCTCAACTCTGACCCTAATCAATGCTTACAGGTTTCTCACATAATATAAGGACACAAAGTTTAGAGAGAGTTGGGAAGAGTTAAAACCCTTGTGAGGTTGTTTTTGATGCCTGTGTACCACCAGGGAAATTTCCCCTTTTTTGTGCTGATGCAACAGGGAGTATTTCCCTCTTAGAGAGTTGTCTCTGGAAGAGGTGTCCCCATTAAACATGTTCCCTTCACCTCAATTTAAATTTTTTTA
The DNA here is from genome assembly GCA_037952925.1 of Lithobates clamitans. Classification (NCBI taxonomy): domain Eukaryota; kingdom Metazoa; phylum Chordata; class Amphibia; order Anura; family Ranidae; genus Lithobates; species Lithobates clamitans. Next base: position 1,493,006 of record JBBGZY010001677.1, read on the forward strand.
AATTTCCTGTCACTTTCATTCTCTGTGACAATGGTCATCAGTGCAAAAAGAGGGCTATTTGCCCCTCATCTCACAAGCCCTCAAAAAAAAATCCGACAGACTGTGCAACTACAGTGCAACTCACCAGGGAAAAAGAGGCTTGTAAAAAATGAGACTCTGCACTGTCTGGGAACTACTACTCATTTTCTCAAGATCAGGGAAAATGTTCACCTCTAATAAAATACAAAATATTAGCCGAAGGGACATGAAAATGATCCCTTTATGATAATTCACATTATGAGCTTCATGTAAATACAAAATGGTATGGTCTGGCTTTAGTAATCAGCCTAGGGACTGACAAAGTGGTTAATGAACTCCGTTGTTAGTAGCCATGTTTGCTTGGACCTGCTGTGATAGGATGGCCTTCCCAGATTGAGGTCCTTGTGCGGTGGATTGGAGGTGTGATGTGTGCTGACACAATCAGCTGTTCAGCTGCCACGAGGCCCACATAAATGAGACAGGGCTCTTAATGCTGCCGGAGCACATCAGCGTTAAGGTCCCCTGTCCCTCAAAACTGGGGTAATGTGTTTGGCAAATTAGGCAGCCGTGAGGCCTCTGTGAGTGCGAGGCCTTAGGTGACCGCCTAATTTAAAGAGCCGCCTCTGCACCCATAGGTTTCTTTTTTGGCCTCTGATTCCACTATCTACACTAAACAGCAGCCCACCTACTGTCAGAATAACTGAATAGTGCCTCCATTTGATTGGATGCAGGTGCTGTACAGCTTACAATTTTCTGGCCAGCTCCTTAGATTTTTCAACTAAAAGGTATCAGATGGAGTGGTGCAAAGGGGGCACCACCTACAGTATAATAGAATTCTGGCCGGGTTATTAGGAACTGCACAAAACATGCTCAGTGAACAATGAGCTTAAGTTAAACGTCTGGTGTGTGTGGGCAGTGACAAACGTGATCACAACAAGATTATAGCTCACAAGACATGTGTAGAACAAAAAAAATTGTTTCATTTTGATTAATTTGATTCAATAATTAAAGGGGTTTGTGTATCTTAAGGCATTCTGGAAATAGCCAGGAGCACAGAAGAGTGAGGATCGGGACTGCTTTGTGCAAATCCACTGCACAGGGCAGGTAAATATAACATGTTTGTAAAGTCTTTTTTCTATAAAAATGCCAATCACTTTAACCAATTTCGATTAGGTAAATTCGGTATATTGGCTAAATTTGTTTTTGGAAATTGTTTTGTTTATTTGTTTTCTAATCCAATTCGAATTTTCGAAATTCTACCAAATTGAATTCAATTCAACCAAATTCAAAAAATTGGAATCTGTATTTGAATTCATATTTTTATGTAGCACCCTGATGTTTACGCCGGGTTGCTATTAAATTTAGTTGCTAGGTGATAGTTGCCTTGGTCAATTGTTAGGAGATAAATTGACTCCTCTCTAATAGGCTGGGTTCACACTGGTACGAGAAACTCTGACATTGGGAGCTCATGTCGCATGACGTGTGAAAATCAATATTTCCCTAAGGGAGCCGTCTTAACTGGTCCGACTTTGAAAATGCTCCCTGCACTACTTTGGTCCAACTTTAAACCTACTTCAGCCCACTGATTATCACTGAAGTCGGATCAAAGTCCAATCGGCGTCCTAACTGACCTGACTTTGGCATGTGACTTGTGCTCTCAGGATCTTGAAGGGGTATTCAACGCCAAATTAAAAAAAACAAAAAACGCATGGGTTCCCCCTCCAAAAGCATACCAGGCCCTTCAGTCTTGTATGGATTTTCAGGGGAACCCCCATTCCGTAGAAACTGCGTTGGGGTCCCCCCAAAATCCATACCAGACCCTTATCCAAGCACACAGCCCGGCAGGCCAGAAAAGGGGGTGGGGACGAACAAGCGCTCCCCCCCTGAACCGTACCAGGCCGCATGCGCTCAACATGGGGGTGGGTGCTTTGGGGCGGGGGGGGGGCCTGCACCACCCCCCCACCCCAAAGCACCTTGTCCCCGTGTTGATGAGGACAAGGGCCTCTTCCCGACAACCCCTGGCCCCCCACCGTATGCGAATGAGTATGGGGTAAATATTAATAAAACAGCACACAGGGTGTTAAAGTAATTTATTAAGGCAGGGCCGACGTCTCTTTGGACTTCTTCTCCCCTCTCCGGGCAGAACTGGGTGAGAGATAGTTAGGGTCAGGACACCCTTAAGTAGATGCAATGATATTTGGCAGACTCAGAGACTTCTATAGGTAGACAGCTTTACAGGTGAAGGCCTCCTGCCGGACACCACTTCTATATAGGTAGGACTGCTGTCTCCTATGGCAACAATCTTGTAGCAGTTACTAACGGTAATTGTATTCAACTATTGGCAACACAAACAGTTTGCTTACTCCACAGTCACTCACTGTGGATCTTCACTCAATGAACTCCTAGTCCTTCACTAGACTTCGGATCCAATAGCCACTGGATCCCCTGAGCTCTTCCACTTTTAGCACCGAGTATCTTCCTCAAGCGTTACCCCCACATCCCTGCTGGGTCACTGGCTTGGCACTCACAGATACTCTTCAACCGTCACCCCTGCTGACCAGCTAGGTCTGTGGCTTGGCACCTACTGATGCTTCGCAAGCATCACCTATGCTGTCCCGCTGAGTCCCTGGCTTGGCACTTGCTGATGTTTTCCCACTTCTTCACAGTCCCCGGCTGGTGAGAAGACTGCTCTGGTACTGGATTCAGCTTGCTCACAGTGGTCTCCGGTAACAAGGTGGATGGTCCCTTAGTGGCCGCAGCTTCCCCTTCTAGCTCCGACCACAGCTGGTTCTCCGTCTGGCTGAACAGCTACTTCTGGTTGGATTAGAAGCCAGTAGTCCCAACCCTACTATGCTTCTCCTGCTCCTGGATAGGCCTCAGGCAGCCTAGCAGCCAGGGGTCCCCGGGATAGGCCACTGCCAATGCGGCCTATTTCACCAGCTCCTTGTTCAGTCACTCCTTCTGTAGCCCCACCATCATGCATGGAGGTGTCCCCATAATTATTTAACCACAGTGTCGGGTACATGCTACTGGAGGATGCGCAGCAATTTGAAGGCTCCAATGTTGGTTCCCAGGTTGAGGAAGGGAGTAACGTGAGCCTAGAGAGAGGGGGTGCCCAAGAAGGACAAGAAACTGGCAGTCATGTTCCCCCAGCTGCAGCATACTGCCAAGTTTGCTCCAGTGACGAGGAGGGAGGGGATGAGGAGGTCACTAACTCTACTTGGGTGCCTGAGAGAAGAGAGGAGGAGGAGGTACAACTCCAACAAGTCAGGATATCCTCTAGGGGGCAGCTTAAGGGAAGCCACCCTATTGCATCACACCGCAGAGCTCCGCAGGTGCAGGGCACTGCTGACTCCCCGCTGACTTTTAAAAGTTCCTTGGTGTGGGCCTTTTTCGACACATGTGCAGCAGATCGCACCATTGCTGTATGCAACCTGTCTGAAGCGGATCAAGTGTGGCCAGAACAGCAGCCGCTTGGGCATCACATGCTTGACCCGACATATGACGACCTGCCATGCAGTCCATTGGCAACAGCACTTAAAAGACCCACATCAAAGAAAAAGGCGGACTTCTACTTGCTCCTCATCTGGGATCTCCAACCCTACTATACCTCCAGTCCTCTCAAAAACCTGCACTGAGAGGAATGAAGGTATAGCAATAGGTGTCCCAAGTACTTGCAGCCAATCTGCTAGCAGTACACCACTATCTGATTTTAGCAGGCAAATTTCCCTACCCCAGTTGCTGAACCGTAAAAAGAAATTTGGTGCCTTTCCAGCTGGTAGACTCTGCCCCCTTTTGTGGAATGTGCTGTACTTCAGTGCAAGTTTCAAAACGACATTTCTTTTCACAGAATGCCATTCCGGCTCTCTACCGGCATGTGCAAGGCAATGTTTTGGCCTCATTGGACAGGGCGGTCATCAGTACTGTGCATATTACCGCTGACTCATGGTTCAGCAGGCATGGGCAGGAACGTTACCTTTCTTTCACGGCGCACTGGGTAACTCTGCTGGCAGCTGGGAAGGATGCAGGACAGGGTTCAGTATTGTTGGAGCTTATTCCGCCACCACGCCTCCAAAATGCTAGTGGTGATTCTGCCACAGCTCTGTCCTCCACCCCCTCCTCTTCTTCTTCCTCTATGGCCTCTTCTGCACATTTGTCTTCTGAACCAGCGGTGCTCCGTAAGCGTACAAGGGGCTACGCAGTCAGGCAAAAAGATGCCATGCGGTGCTTGAGTTTGTCTGCCTAGGGGACAGGAGCCATGCTGGGGTAGAGATTCTGTCAGCTCTGCAGGGGCAGGCTCAGAGGTGGTTGACGCCTCGCCAGCTTCAGCCAGGAATGGTTGTATGTGACAATGGCACCAACCTTCTCTCCGCCCTCCGACAGGCACACTTGATCCATTATCGGCACAAGTCCTTAATTTGGTGGTGCAGTGGTTCTTGAGTAGGTACCCAGGCTTACAGGATCTCCTGAGGCAGGCCATAAAAGTTGGTAGTCATTTCCGCTGGTCATACAATGCCAGTGCTCGGCTGGCTGACATTCTAAAGGAATGCAACCTGCCCACCATCCGCCTCATTTGTGACATGACCACCAAGTGGAACTCAAGTTTGGCAATGCTGCAGCGGCTGCACACACAGCAGAGGGCCATGAATAAGTACCTGTGCGAGTATGGCACCAGGACAGGATCAGGGGAGCTTGGCTTCTTTTCGCCACACCAGTGGCTACTGATCAAGGCACTGTCCTGTCACCATTTGAGGGAGCCACAAGGATAGTGAGCAGCCACAATGCATGCATCAGTGACACTGTCCCTCTAGTCTTCCTGTTGGAGCACATGCTTCGTGGAATAATGGACAGGGCACTTGAGGCAGAACAGTGGGAGGAAGAGGAGGACTTCCTTACCTCTCAAGGTCCCCTTTATCCAGATAGCATTCCTGCGGGCCCGCCAAACACACAGGAAGAAGAGGAGGAGGATTGTGTCAGCATGTATGTAGAGCATAACACTCAGCAGCAGTCTTCAAGGGATGGTTTTCAGTCCCCAGAAACCCAAGGAGTTGTGCGTGGTTGCGAGAGGTAGTTACAGATCATGGGATCCTTAGTGACCCAGAGGACTTGGAATTGAATGCATCTGCAAAGCCTGCGAAAGGACCCTAGGATTCGTGGTATCAAGAAGAGGGATCATTACTGGCTGGCAACCCTTCTTGATCCACGTTACAAGGCTAAGGTGGCACAACTTATCCTGTCTGAAATCTTCAGGAGGCCTTGAAGAAAGGTTTGTGTAACGCATTTCCAGACCCTGGGAGGTTACAATCTCCTGGTGCTGGACAACGTGTTGCTGAGGCAACACTGTATGTAGCATCCTCCTGAACCCTGCACTCTGTACGTAGCATCCTCTTGAATCCTGCACCCTGTATGTAGAATCCTCCTGAACCCTTCACGTAGCATCATCCTGAACCCTTCACGTAGCATCATCCTGAACCCTTCACGTAGCATCATCCTGAACCCTTCACGTAGCATCATCCTGAACCCTTCACGTAGCATCATCCTGAACCCTTCACGTAGCATCATCCTGAACCCTGCATGTAGCATCCTCCTGAACCCTTCACGTAGCATCATCCTGAACCCTTCACGTAGCATCATCCTGAACCCTTCACGTAGCATCATCCTGAACCCTTCACGTAGCATCATCCTGAACCCTGCACGCAGCATCCTTCTGAACCTTGCAGCCTGCATGTAGCATTCTCCCGCACATAGCTTCCTCTTGCACCCTGCAAGTAGCACCAGCATACAGGGACACACTGACCATTAGCATAAAGTGCAATGTTAAAACCTATAAATGAATATCCATTGCAAACCAACCAATGTATTGCAATATAGAAGTGATGGTGTCACCCGCTCTGCAAAAATATTTTGAGAAATTGCAGAGAAATTGCAGAGCTTCAATGTGCAAATAATGGTGAAACCCCCTACATACAATAATAATAACAGAGATGCAAATCAGCCAGTGTATTAGAACATGGTGATGGTGTCACCCTCTCTGCAAAAGGTAAGAAATATTGCAAAACTGCAATGTGCAAATAGTGGTGAAACCCCCTGCATATAATAATAATAATAAAATGTAAAACATGTACATCAATTGTGCATTTTATTTTATATATGGGGGTTTCACCACTATTTGCACATTACAGTTCTGCAATATTTCTAACCTTTTGCAAAGGGGGTGACACCATCACTACTATATTGCAATACATTGGTTGATTCGTACTGGATATTCATTTATAGGTTTTGCCATTGCACTTATAAGCCCATCTGTAGAAATGTATAAAGGAAGTGTAGGGTTGTGCTGCATTTTTTTGGCTTTTTATTTGTATACAGAGGCCATTGTACGCCATGAAGAAACCTCCACTTGCTGACCACGCCTACGTGCTGACCACACCCACTTTTTGGCCATGCCCACAGGCTTTGAGCGCCGCATTAGCACCCTCACTTTTACCTCAAGCACCACCATAGCACCCCCAAAAACAATTGTCTGGAGCCGCCCCTGCCCGGATTGGATTTGAATTTTGCCACCCCATCCCTTCCTCCAAGATTTTTCTTCTTAACACTTGGTAGACATATCCCAAAAAATTCTAAGAAGTATCTTTTTTTTTTTTTAATCTCATGGACGAAATGTGACAAATAACGTATATATCACACAATTATTCCATAAACGCATACCACGTACATTGGATATATAATTTGAGGAAAATATGCTTATAAAATAGTTAACCATTTGCCAATAAAAAAAATATGTCCCCGGATTTCATTTTAAAAATCCGGGGCAGTGGGACAAAGTTCCGTTCACATTTTCCGCACCGCGTTCAAAACACACTACAGTTGCGATCTGCAGCAGGTGTCAATATAAAGGTAAAGACAGCCCAAACGCAGGTAGCAAATGCAGTGCGTTTGCACCAGATCGCGTGGTACAGAAGTACCATGCAATGTAGTTGCAGTGAGTTTCCAAAAGTAGGCATGCCCTACTTTTGCTGCTGAGAAGTGTGATTTGAAATTGCACGGCATGTAAATCGCACAGGAATGCACAGCGCGTTCCTGTGTGATTCCTGGCAGGAACCGGTACTAAAAAGATAAAAAAAAGATGTATAATACATGTAGGAGACTAAAAAAATGAAAATTCTAATTCCAAAGAAAGTATTGTTAAGGAGACATGTAAGAAGCAATCAGTGTGTAGTATTTTTATTTCTATTAAAACCCATTGACTGTTAAAATTGTATACTAGCACAAAGCTGGCACATGCCTCCCTCTGCTGGTTATTCAAAGAATAGCACAGCTGGCAACAGCGACTGTATTGAAGTATTATAAATTCTTATGCATAGGAAAAAAGTAGAGTTTGCAGGGCATTATAGAGCAACCATTCCAGTTATGGCAAACTGCACTAGAAGGGACTTAAACTGGAACTCCAGCAGTTTTATGGAACAATACGATTTCCATAACCAGCGTCCGTGACACCATATTCTGGCATCACATATTTTGGATGGGTAATTGTTTTTTTAACTTTTACATTTAGCTTGCTCTAAATACAGCAGCAGCACCCCAATCTGATTAATGTTGGAATCAGTAGGAATTCTGACCTGAAATACTGTATTAATCGTTTATATCTCCCGTGACCAATACAGACATCGCTTTTGGGCATCTCCACAGTAGATGGATTAAATCTCAATTGTCTCTAGAACATCTTGTGCACACAGGATCATCCCTCACTCCCATTTTACACAGCCTAGCAGGCGTAAGGTGCAATCGAAGGACTATATTAAATAAATAATTATTCTCTCCAGCATAAAAGACACAACTGAGCGTGTGCAGGTTGGCCACCCTGCCTGTGTTAGCTAGCCTTCCCTAGATAGACAGTGCAGGAGGGCAGGATCTATGCATACAGGATAAAACGGCCTTTTTTTACACAATGCAGAGGATTAACCCCTTAAGTTCCACAATGAGCATAACACGCATGCTATGCTGCATATACAGACAGATTTTACCGTTGTGGGTTCAGTAACACTTTAACCCCTTGATCGCCCCCTAGTGTTAACTCCTTCCCTGCCAGTTGAAACAAAAAGAAGAACCCGCTCCAGGTGTCTACTTCCTAATGATTTCTCCCCTCTCCATATGCAAAAATGTAACAAACAAGGTCCGGATGGCCGCACTCCAATGAAAACGATTTCTTTAATGTTATAATAAATCCATACAGCAAGTGTAAAACCACTGACACGTTTCACACCATTACAGCAGGTGCTTATTCATAGCTAAGTTTTAAAATAATAACAAAGATATATATATATATATGCAAGCAAACAAAACCGTAAATTGGTGTGATTAGGCATGGTGCACGCCCACTACAGGTGACACAATGCTCTCAGTTGATGTAAAGGTGCCAGCTGAACTTCTCTCTCACATGATCACAAGGTTAACTCTTCAGACAAAAATAAAGACAAACAAGCCAAACCCAAAAAAGATATATAAAGACCAAAAATTCAACTGTGATGCATGCATGACATAATTAAACCACCTAAACAGGTGGAAAATATCCTTCTCAAGAAAGTCTTTAAAAAAAAAAAAACTTATCCGGACCTTTTTGTTCAATTTTCCCTTCCCTGCCAGTGTCATTTTTACATTGATCAGTGCATTTTTATATCACTGATCAATGTAATAATGTCACTGGTCCTCAAAAAGTGTCATTTGGGGTCAGATTTGTACGCTGCAATGTCGCAGTCCCACTAAAAATCGCGGATCACTGACATTACCAATAAAAACAATAAAAAAAAAAATGAAAGTCCCTAAATCTATCCCATGGTTTGTAGATGCAATAACTTTTGCACAAACCAATCAATATACGCCTATTGCGATTTTTTTTTTTTTTTTACCAAAAATATGTAGAAGAAAACATATTGGCCTAAACTGACGAATAAACTTGTTTTTTTTATATTTTGTTTGGAATATGTATTATAGCAAAAAGTAAAAAAAAAGTTTTTTTTCAAAATTGTCGCTCTTTTTTTGTTTATAGCGCAAAAAAAAACAAAACGCAGAGGTGATCAAATACCACCAAAAGAAAACTCTATTTGTGGGGAAAAAATGACGTCAATTTTGTTTGGGTACAACGTCACGCGATTGCACAGTGCCGTATCGCAAAAAATGGCCTAGTCATTAAGGGGGCTAATCCTTCCTTGGCTGAAGTGAATAAGGCTTGATTCACACTAATGCATTTTTTGATGCATTTTGCATTTTGCAGAAATGCAGGGAAATTTTTTAACATGGGTTCCTATGGAACATGTTCACATCAATGCATTTTTGTGACTCTGCATTTTTGGAAAGGGTCGGGGACTTTTTTTTCCCCGCAAAATGCAGCATTTTGCATGTAATAGAATTCAATGGACCCGCATCCAAAATGCAAGTGCCGCGTTTTTACTGAGATTTTACCGCGATTTGCGTTTTTTTCTATTTCTTTTTTTTACACTGTATATAGCTGGTTGCTAAGGAGGGGGCTGGGAAGCGATGCGCCATCAGCTGTCAGCTGGCTTCCTGCTCAATTTAAAAAAAAAAGCCTGCCAAAAAAAAAAAAAAATTGTGATAAAAAACAGCGTGGGCTCCCTCCCCAGGTCCATACCAGGCCCTTGGGTCTAGTATGGATTCAGAGGGGACCCCATGCCAACATTTAAAAAGAAAATGGCATGGGAGTCCCCCCAAAATCCATACCAGACTCTTATCCGAGCATGCAGCCCGGCAGGTCAGGAAAGGGAGGGGATGAGCGAGCGCCCCCCCCCCCCTGAACCATACCAGGCTGCATGCCCTCAACATGGGGGGATGGGTGCTTTGGGGCAGGGGGTTCTCTGCGCACCCCCCACCCCAAAGCACCTTGCCCCCATGTTGATGGGGACAAGGGCCTCTTCCCAACAACCCTTGCCCGGTGGTTGTCAGGGTCTGCAGGCAGGGGGCTTATCGGAATCTGGAAGCCCCCCTTTAATAAGTGGGCCCCCAGATCCCGGCCCCCCTATGTGAATGAGTATAGGGTATATTGTACCCCTACCCATTCACTAAAAAAAAAGTAGTGTAGTGTTAAAAAATATAGTAGACAGTTTTTGACAAGTCTTTTATTAAAAGTCTTCTTCTTCTCTGCTTCTTTCTCCAGTCTTCCTCCATCTTCCTCCAGTCTTCCTCCATCTTCTCCCGCATCTTTATCCTCCGGTCTTCTCCTTCTCCCCCTGCTTCTTCTTCCGCTCTTCTGTCTTCTTTGTCCGGTGTTCTTCTTCCTCTACCGTCGCTCCCGCCAATGACCCTCCTCCGATGCTACGTCCCGCTATTGTGTCGGCGCCGATGTCCTGCATTTCTTAAATAACGATGGGGGCGTGGCAATCGGATTACGTCATCCAGAGGCCATGCCCCCTTGTGATGTCACCGCTCGGGCATGATGGGTCTGTGACGTCACAAGGGGCTGTGGCCTCTGGATGATGTAATCCAATTGCCACACCCCCATCATTATTTAAGAAATGCAGGACATCGGCACCGACAGATCAGCAGGACGCTGTCAGGGTTGGCTCAGCCCTACCTTCTCTGAGCTGGCTGCTCAGCTGTCGGCTAATTGCCAGCTCTCATCTCTCTCCACAGTTAACCAGCTGCTGTGGATCTGCTAGTCAGTCCCGCCTACTTAAAGATCTCCAGCTCACTTCATTCCTGCCTTCGCCTTGGTCACATCACAAGAAACCATCTCCTGCGTTCCTGTTTAAAGACTGGATTCGCTGACATCCCTTCTGGCTCCTTATCCTGCTTGCTGTTCCTCTACTTGGATCCCTGACTTCTGGCTTGGGTGATTACCCGATCTGGTTACTGAACTCTGGCTTGGCTGACTATCCGATCCAGTTACTGGACTCTGGCTATGCTTTGACTACGCTTACTCTATTCACCTTTTTATTTTTATTAATGAACAAGTGTGATTTTACTGTACTTCTGTCTCGGTCTGGTTCATGGTTTCTGACAGACGCAGCAACGGAGAAGGGTCAGCGGCAGGAGCGGCAGCAGAGGAAGAAGAACACTGGACAAAGGAGACAGAAGAAGAGCGGAAGAAGAAGCGGGGGGAGAAGGAGAAGACCGGAGGATAAAGATGCTACTTTTTAAATAGCTTTTTTTTTTTTTTCTCTGGTTCCTTCAGGCTATCAATTAAGGGGGGGTGGTTAATTGCTCACAGGTGCCTATATAACTGTGTGTAGGACTCATTCTGAGCCTGCTCAGAGTTTAAAACAGGAGGTTATAACAGGGGTCATAGTACCTGTGTAGTGTGAGTACCTGAGTGTTTTCTGAGTAGTGTGTGTGAACCGTTAGTACTTGTGTATTGTGTACTGTATACTTGAGTATTGCGAGTGCACGTAGGTCTGCGACTGTGCTGCGATTGCACGTAGGTCTGTGAGTACCTGTGTATTGACTTGTTGAGTACCTGTGTATTGTCTTGAGTATTGGTGCCAGGAAGCTAGCTGTTAGGTAATTTGGACAGGGTAAAATCCCCAAATCCTCACTAAATTTAATAGGTACGATGCCCGGCGAGTGTGGAGAGGCGAATCTTTGTACATCTTGCTACATGTATGCGTTCCTTGATCATCTGATCGAGGGCGAATACTGCTGTGTGAAATGTAAGCGCATTGTTTCCCTGGAAGCCCAGGTTCTGAATCTGGGGAAGCAACTGTCAGCACTGAGAAGTCCCTCCATACTAAAGGAGAGCCAGGAACGTACACGGCAGGTGCCGGCTGGGGTCAGCACAGAGGCGGGTGGAGACAAAGAGGTGCAGGCACTAGCAAAGAGTAGATGGGTGACAGTCAGCAGGGGTAGAGGGGGAAGTGCCAGGGAGGCCGATCCAGGACTAGAGCATCCCAATAAGTACGCTGGATTGAGTGACATTGGTGAAACCAGTCAGGGACCAGCACTGCTGGAGCTGAGGGACTCTCCTAGCTGCCGGGGGAAGAACTCCTCCAGTGAGAGTGGGGGGGGGGGCAGCAAAGGGAATGGAAAGACAGATTCTGGTGGTAGGGGACTCAATTCTTAGAAGGACAGAGAGGGCAATCTGTAACCAAGACCTGAAGCACCGAACAGTATGTTGTCTACCGGGCGCTCGGGTTCGGCACATCACGGATCTTGTGGACAGATTACTGGGAGGGGCTGGGGAAGACCCGGCTGTCATGGTGCACGTTGGCACCAATGACAAAGTCAGAGGCAGATGGAGTGTCCTAAAGAACAATTTTAGGGACTTAGGAGCTAAATTGAGGAAAAGGACCTCCAAGGTAGTATTCTCAGGAATACTACCGGTACATTGAGCCACACCAGAAAGGCAGAGTGAGATTAGGGAAGTAAACAAGTGGCTGAAGAGCTGGTGTATGAAGGAGGGGTTTGGGTTCCTGGAGGACTGGGTCAACTTCTCAGTCGGTAACCAGTACTAGAAGGGACAGACTGCACCTAAATGAGGAGGGTGCAGATCTGCTGGGAATGAAGATGGCCAAAAAGTTAGAGGGGTTTTTAAACTAGGCGATGGGGGGGAGGGTCCAGAGACAGAGATAGCCAGCGCGGAAGATATTCCAGAGGGTAGTATTGGGGGCATTAGTGGTAGGTTAACCAAAGCACAAAAACACAAGGTTGAGTATAGTAGCAAGTACTAGTTGCAATCTCGAAACACCCAATACGAGGACAATATGCGACCGGTCTAAACTATGTGACATGTTCACCAATGCCAGGAGCATGGCGGACAAGATGGGTGAACTAGAGATACTGTTGTACAAGGAGGATTTGGATTTTGTGGGAATTTCAGAGACCTGGTTCAACAGCTCTCATGATTGGCTGGCAAACATTCAAGGGTATACCCTATACCGCAAAGATAGAAAGGGTAAAAAGGGGGGAGGGGTATGCCTATATATCAAGAATAATGTACAAGCGAATGTGAGAGATGACATCATTGAGGGAGCTAGGGAGGAGGTGGAATCCTTATGGGTATAGCTCCAAAGGGATGAAGCTAAGGGGAAAATAATACTAGGAGTATGCTATAGGCCCCCTAACCTGAGGGAGGAAGTGGAGACGGATCTCCTATCACAAATTGGATTAGCGGCAAGGATGGGAAGTGTTATCATAATGGGGATTTTAATTATCCAGACATAGACTGGGCGGAGGGAACCGCGCATTCATTTAAGGCTCGCCAGTTCCTTAATGTCTTGCAGGACAATTTTATGGGTCAGATGGTAGACGCACCAACTAGAAATAAAACATTACTGGATCTACTGATTACCAACAATACAGACCTGATAACTGATGTGGAAATACGGGGCAATTTAGGTAACAGCGATCACAGGTCAATTAGTTTCAGTATAAATCACACAAGTAGGAAACATAAAGGGAACACAAAGACACTGAATTTCAAAAGAGCCAACTTCCCTAAACTACAAACCTTGCTAAAAGGCATAAATTGGGATAAAATATTAGGAACAAAGAATACAGAGGAGAGATGGGTTTGCTTTAAGAGCATATTAAATAAGGGCATTAGCCAATGTATCCCATTGGGTAATAAATTTAAAAGAGCGAACAAAAATCCTGGATGGCTTAACTCCAATGTAAAAATGCATATAAAAGCAAAGGAGAAGGCCTTCAAAAAATACAGGGTTGAGGGATCATCCTCAGCATTCAGACTTTATAAAGAATGCAACAAGAAATGTAAGGGTGCAGTTAGGACGGCTAAGATAGAACATGAAAGACACATAGCGGAGGAGAGCAAAAAAAATCCCAAGAAATTCTTTAAGTATGTAAACAGTAAAAAAGGGAGGACAGACCATATTGGCCCCATAAAGAATGTGGAAGGACATCTGGTTACAAAGGATGGGGAGATGGCGAAGGTATTGAATTTATTCTTCTCCTCAGTCTTCACAAGTGAATCGGGGGGCTTCAGTAACCAAAACTGCAGTGTTTATCCTCATGACACAACACAGGAAGCACCTCCATGGTTAACAGAGGACAGAATTAAAATTAGACTTGAGAAACTTAACATTAATAAATCACCGGGACCAGATGGCTTGCATCCGAGGGTACTTAGGGAACTCAGTCAAGTGATTGCCAGACCGTTGTTCCTAATTTTTACAGATAGTCTACTGACTGGAATGGTACCAGCTGATTGGAGAAAAGCCAATGTAGCACCAATATTTAAAAAGGGCCCAAAATACATCCCTGGGAATTACAGACCAGTTAGCCTAACATCAATAGTATGTAAACTCTTGGAGGGGATGATAAGGGACTATATACAAGATTTTAGTAATAAGAACGGTATCATTAGCAGTAATCAGCATGGATTCATGAAGAATCGTTCTTGCCAAACCAATCTTTTAACCTTCTATGAGAAGGTGAGTTGCCATCTAGATAAAGGAAGGCCTGTAGACGTGGTGTATATGGATTTTGCAAAAGCATTTGACACAGTTCCCCATAAACGGTTACTGTACAAAAAAAGGTCCGTTGGCATGGACCATAGGGTGAGTACATGGATTGAAAACTGGCTACAAGGGCGAGTTCAGAGGGTGGTGATAAATGGCGAGTACTCAGAATGGTCAGGGGTGGGTAGTGGGGTTCCCCAGGGTTCTGTGCTGGGACCAATCCTATTTAATTTGTTTATAAACGACCTGGAGGATGAGATAAACAGTTCAATCTCTGTATTTTCAGACGATACTAAGCTAAGCAGGGCAATAACTTCTCCGCAGGATGTGGAAACCTTGCAAAAAAACCTGAACAAATTAATGGGGTGGGCGACTACATGGCAAATGAGGTTTGATGTAGAAAAATGTAAAATAATGCATTTGGGTGGCAAAAATATGAATGCAATCTATACACTGGGGGAAGAACCTCTGGGGGAATCTAGGATGGAAAAGGACCTGGGGGTCCTAGTAGATGATAGGCTCAGCAATGGCATGCAATGCCAAGCTGCTGCTAACAAAGCAAACAGAATATTGGCATGCATTAAAAGGGGATCAACGCCAGAGATAAAACGATAATTCTCCCACTCTACAAGGCTCTGGTCCGGCCGCACCTGGAATATGCTGTCCAGTTCTGGGCACCAGTCCTCAGGAAGGATGTACTGGAAATGGAGTGAGTGCAAAGAAGGGCAACAAAGCTAATAAAGGGTCTGGAGGATCTTAGTTATGAGGAAAGGTTGCGAGCACTGAACTTATTCTCTCTGGAGAAGAGACGCTTGAGAGGGGATATGATTTCAATTTACAAATACCGTACTGGTGACCCCACAATAGGGATAAAACTTTTTCGCAGAAGAGAGTTTAATAAGACTCGTGGCCACGAGTCTTATTAAACTCTCTTCTGCGAAAAAGTTTTATCCCTATTGTGGGGTCACCAGTACCTCTTTTCTTCTAATTGCAATTAGAAGAAAAGAGGTTTAACCTTAAACTACGTAGAGGGTTCTTTACTGTAAGTGCGGCAAAGATGTGGAATTTTTACAATATTCCATTCCATGTACCTTCTTTTTTAAACTGTAACATTTAAATTGTATTCTCCATGGGGAAACAAGGATAAAGAAAAAGCACTGCCTTCTTTCTCTAGCTTTTCCTATTTAGGAATGTTGATGAATGACAATCAGCTGACTACTCGTGACACACAACTCAATTGTAGTCTTCCAGTTGATAAAGCAGCTACTGTGTCCTTTATCCTGTTTGCAAAGAGCAATATCCTGCCCTGTTCTGAGTAAAGGCCATCCACTATCTTGCTCTGAGGAAGGCGTTTTTTAGTGCAAGCTGTAAAAGGTTAGCTTGAGTCTGGAAATTCTGTCTGAAATGTACTGAAATATTCAGCTCCTACTCTTTAAGCCTCGTTCACATGTGATGTAGAAATGCATCCCCCCTCTGCAGCTCTATACATTTAAACATGGCCCTGGCATAGGGTACACATTCACACACCTTGTGTGGTCAACTTAATTGAGTTAGAGCAGCCCCTGATATCATAATATAGCATGAATGCAATTCTACAGAAAGATGGTCAGAGACACATACTGTATGACCAAAAACACTGTAGGATTTGTTAGGGGCTGGGGCCATGCTTCAGGATTTTAAACTGTGTTAGGCCCTTTAAAGTGATTGTAAACGATCACCTCGTAAAACAACCCATTCAGCCTAAAATAAAAATGAAAGGCATAACATTTGTGTAAAGATTAAAAAAAAAAATATATATATATATCCTAGGTAGGTGCTAGAAGAGAGTATAGTTTTTGGTCTTTCTGCTTACCAGGAAGATGGTCAGGTAAAACTTAGAGTGCTCTCTGTCTACCAGGGAACATGATCTATTGGTTAGGTCGGCTCATTGTACTCAGGTGCAGCTCAGCTTGTTCTGACTGTCCCCCACTGGTCCATATTTGACAGTGGGAGTGGACCTGACAAGTGAGTGCATATGCTTTGTTACAGCCCTCGAATTGGCAAAGTGCTGCATTGCATGTTGGGATACGGTATATAAAGCCGGAGTACATGTGCTCAGAGATAGTTGAGCCAGGGAACAGAATCCAGGAGGGAGGGGGCGGCTGCCCTCTTCTCCGCGGAGGAGGCCGTGCAGCCCTTGGTGGTCGACCCAGGGGCCGAGAGAGAGAGAGAGAGAGAGAGAGAGAGAGAGAGAAGCTGAACCCAGAGGTCCTGCAGAGCTGCCTGGAAGGGAGACCCCAGGAAGGATCTGATTCTGCCTACTGTGAGTACAGATCTGTGTCTTTGGGGCCTGCCGAGTGAGGGCTGCTCCCTTCCACTAGAAGAGTCACTGGACGGGTGTCAGTAAAGGGGATGCAAGAGAGTGTCCTGAAGATAATATAGTGCATCAAGTCTGCTGCTAGTGAGAGCAAGAACACTTAACATGTGGCTGTATGGTTAAAGCAGTGTGACTGCTTCTGCTAATAATCCAGAGAGGTCAAGTGAGAGTTGTTCTTTTCCTTTGTAAATAGTTCCATTTGGAGTATCCCGCTGATCCCTTCTCCCATCCAAGTTCCAAAATAAAATACAAAAACACAAATACCCTGGACTGGTCATAGAGTAACGAGCAAGCGGGAGTAAGAGCCCATTCACACAGGGACGACTTGTCAGGCGACCTAGTTGCCTGACAAGTCGCCTCCCGTTCTGTGCTATGGAACCGTTCTAAGGGGAGCGACGCAAGTCGATCCGACTTAGAAAAAGGTTCCTGTACGACTTCGGGGGCGACTTGGGGCGACTTGCATAGACTTCTATACAGAAGTCGTTTTGCAAGTCGCCCGGGCAGTGGTGTGCAGGTCGCCTCGCTGAGGCGACCTGCAAGTCGTGTTGCCCCTGTGTGAATGGGGTCTAAGGGTGGGGCAAGTGGGAGCTCCTAGCAAACAAGAGGAACCCCTAGCGCCAAAGTGAGAAACCCTCAGCAACTAAGTGGGAACTATTAGCAACCAGCTGCAGGTAACCAGAGAGAGGCCTATGCAGTGAACACTCAGCAAGCCCTACGGGGATAGTGCTAAATTTAAGTAATCACATTCCCTCTGTTCTCAGCTGCATAATTACTGGGAGAGGATAAACAGTAGTACACTGAACTTCCCAGTAAATGGTTGTGGGGGGGATGTCAGGACAGGTTTGATCATTGGAGGAGAGCACACTGGGTTCCCAGCATAGCTAGAGAACTGACCATGGTATGTTCTTCTGTTTAGTGTGGTCAATTTTCAAAAGGAAATGGGGAATGACAAGAACACCAGGGATTTCACACAAAGGAAGCAATACAAAGAGAACAGGAGACTTCTTCATAAAAGTACATGGTACAGCAGGTACAAATCATGAATATGAAATGTTGGGTTTACATACTCTTTAAAGTGATTCTATTATCACTTCTCTTTCTACGATCTATAAAAAAAAGTTAATAAAGTGCTACAATCAACCTTAATATAGCACAGTGATCCAATAAATAAAGTGATCCCATAAAGGATGTGATCCTATAAAAAATAAATAAACGAATCATATATAAGTGTCCAGTAAACCACACTAGATATAAATTATTTACCGTTCTTCCAAAATGCTTGTAGATTTCTGGAAATACTGGGAAAGATGTCAAATACCACTCATTTGTAAGATAAAACACAAAAGGACAACGATACCCAAATGATCAGGTGTGTAGTCTCTGATGATGTTCACATGTGGTGGATTGCTTTCAAACCTTCATTGCTTTCAATCCTTCATAGATTGATATTGCTCAAACAAAAGAAAGGACATACCTCATTGCGCAAATAAATAAACTAAAAACGACATGTGGGTAATAAAACAGTGTTGCACTCACAGATTCCCCGCAATAAGATCGCATTTAAGAAGGTCAGTTGCATATATTCAGAGATAATCTCCTCACTTAGCTGTTCCTGCTCACACAGCACTGGGGTTACTGGCTCCTCCTACGCGTTACATCACTGGCATGTGATTTTTTTCAAGGTTGAAAGCAGTCAGGCTGGAGCAGTCCAGCCTGAGCTCATTCGGCTGGGCTACTCCTATGGGTCACAGGAGTGCAATTAGTTTTGCACTCCTGTGACCCGTTTTCAGCAGAGAGCAGTCTGAAGTCCACTCCCTGCTGACGTCACCAAGATTAGTCCAGGCACCACGTCATCCCGACTGTAGAATTCTGTATCCGCCAGGTGCCTGGACTGATGGCTGTCTCAGCCCCTCAGCTCCCCGCTGAGACGGCCGCTCCCCGCCCCTCCACAGCTCAGTGCTCCAATGAGCGTGGAGGAGCAGAGCAGGGGAGATGCTAATTGACAGTCAGCAGGTCTCCACTCGGGGAGCCGAGAAAACCAAGCCATTGGTGGTGTTCTGTGGCTCAGTTCTCAGTGAAGAGGCGCCGGGGGACAGATGCAGCATTGGACCTATGCTGCACCCATCTAAGTATGGTTCTGCAAAAAACAGGATTCCCATATTTCTCCTTTAAAACTAGATTTCAAATTTTTATCTAACCCTCATAAAACCTACTCTATAGAATAGGCCATTTCTTCCTTCCTCTACATTCTCTACCCCTCATACAATCTTGTAATATCCTTGCTATTCCATGGTCTGATCATGATGCCATGTTGACTACTTTAAGCTCGCTTTTCACTAGACCTAAAGACTTTAAATGGTTACTAAATGACTCCCTATTAAGCAATCTAGAACACAATAACCTACAAGAATACTTCATACTCAATTCATCCCCAGACATATCTCAAAATACACCATGGAACGCTCATGATGTATGATGTAAATGTATTGTATGTAGTCAAATTAAAAATCAAGGCAGAGAAAAACTAAAGATACTGGAAAAATAATTCACTACTCTACCTCCAGAACATAAAATGCATCCTTCCCCTTCACTACTAAAGAAATTATCTACTACTCAAAACGCAATAAATTTGTGTCTATCCACACACTACTGAAAAATATCTTTGATGGACAAAAAACAAATTCTACATGTTTCGTGGTAAACATCATACTCTTTTAGCTAACAGATTACACAAATCTGACCCTACAATTAAACCAATTAGATTCAAAACCAACTTATCCACCATAACCACTAGTAATCCAATAAAAATTTTAGAATCAATTCAAAACTAATTGGCTAAACTTTACCAGGCCCCTATTACTTATAATAAATCACTAGCTGAAGAATACTTTGCCTCAATATCATTACCTGCATTACCAAAATCACTTTATCAAACTCTTGAAAACCCAATAACTATCTTTAATGTTAAATTGGCTTTCAAATCAATCAAAGTCCAAAAGAAACTTGGTCCAGGCGGCCTATTTGTCCTCTATTATAAAAAAATTGTAAATTATATTAGCTCCACAATTATCATATTATTACAATGCTCTACTAAAAGGGGATACTTTGGATTCCAATACACTCCTTGCCTCTATATGTATGATACCAAAACCAAATAGTGACACTACATCATGGTCTAATTTCCATCCAATCTACTTACTTAATTACGACGCTAAAATTCTTGCTAAGATCTTAGCAACCCATCTAGACATTGATATAAACTAATTAAGAGGAAAAGACTAAGTTGGCTTCATGCCTAGGAGGCAACTGAGCAATGATATACACAGAATTTTACATATTATAGAAATATCCCACTTGTCTTAGGACATTAGGAAAACAATATCTGACTGTCCTCTTGGAAAAAATGGGACCACATCTTAGTAGATGGCAGTAGTGGCTGTTGCTAAATATTTTGGGGGGGTGGCAAACTAATGCTAAGAGCCCCCCCCACCGTGAGAGACAGACGGGAAGGTGGCGATCACCCATCCTCCCCCTCGCAGGAGAAGGAAGATCAGAGGCTTCCTTACCTTAGGAGGCAGATGACAAGGATCCCGGGTAGGGATGCTGCTCCTCCTCGCTCCGGGGCCGTTGCTTCTCCTCCCAGCCAAACAGAAAGTGGGTCCTGTGACCCGATTGGCCAGAAGTCCTAAGACTCCCTGGTTAATCGGGTCTCAGGACTCGCTTCCTGATTGGCCCGGGAGGAGAATCAGGATTACACTGTGCCCTGTCACACAACTGGGTGGGCTCGGGGCACAGTGCTCTGTGCCCCGAGCCCACCCTTTTTTGAAGCCAATCAGAGCCTCAGGCTTTAATCGTGTGCTTCAAAGAGAAAAAAAAAAATCAATTCGTCCGGCGCCTGCATGTAGATTAGGGGCCCATGGATTAGGGGGGCGGCGCCCATGCGCCCTGCATGGACGGACTGCCACTGGTAGATGGGTAAACTCCCTTTATAATAAACCACAAGAATTTGTCCAATATGCTTTTTTTTGCTCATCCTATTTAGAAATTCAGAGAGGTACCAGAGAAGGATGTCCTCTTTCACCATTATTATTTGTACATGCCAGTGAACCGCTAGCAAATTCTCTAAGATATAACATGAATATCAAAGGCTTTGAATTTGTAGGTTATAATAATAAACTGTGTCTCTTTGTAGATGATTCCCTTATGGTCATAACAAACCCTCTTACTACTTCATCTAACTTACAAAAAGAACTGAACAACTTTCAAATTATATCTGACCTATACATTAATGCCAAAACTAAGGCCCTCAATATTAATCTCCCTGATGAAACTCTCTCCCATATCAAAACAATTTGACATTTGCGCACTCTTCTTAAGACCTGGAAAAGATACCAGATCTCGTGGGTTGACTCATATCGTCGATAAAAATGGTTATTCTCCCTAAATTGTTCTATTTAATTAATGTACTTCCAGTTAAGATACCCTCCCACATATTGTGATCAATTCAAAACCTGATATATGCCTTTATATGGAACAAGGTTAAACCTTGAGTCAATCGTAAAACTCTTTCAGCTAAAAGACAAAGGAGGTCTTGCAGTCCCAAATATAACATGTAACTACTCTTCAGCGCAAATAGCTCAAATTACAGCATATCATAACTATAAAGACCCACCTCTTTGGACCTCCATCAAAGCCTCCATGTTAGATCCTGTATCCACTGACTATCCTATGGTTACCCAAATGATTCCGTAAAATGGTTTCTAATCCCATTAACAAACACTCCCTTTCAGTCTGGGACAATTTTTAATTCACTAAGAACCTTATATCCTCTTTTTCCCCTTTACTTACTATTACACGCAATTCAATGTTCACTGCAGGGTATCTCCAACCGTCTAGCTTCAGATGGTGGACCTCTAAGAACTTATACAGATATTATGACCTAATATCATCCACAAATGTTTTAGATTTCTCTGTTATGAAAACACTACACAACTTACCTTCTTGGGCAATCTCAAGATATCTCCAAATTAAGAATTTTGTGACACATGCTATTAGCTCTGCTTCTTCACTTTGAATAACCCTTTTTGAAAAATTACACTTTATTACCAAAAAGAACTTTAATGACATCCCAGTATTAGTCCGTAGGGTTCAATATTGAGTTGGCCCATCCTTTACAGCTATAACAGCTTCAACTCTTCTGGGAAGGCTGTCCACAAGGTTTAGGAGTGTGTCTATGAGAATGTTTGACCATTCTTCCAGAAGCACAATTGTGAGGTCAGGCACTGATGTGGACAAGAAGGCCGAGCTCACAGTCTGCGCTCTAATTCATCCCAGAGGTGTTCTATCAGGTTGAGATCAGGACTCCGTGCAGGCCAGTCCAGTTCCTACACCCCAAACTTACTCATCCATGTCTTTATGGACCTTGCTTTGTGCACTGGTGCTCAATCATGTTAGAACAGGAGGGGACATCCCCAAACTGTTCCCACAAAGTTGGGAGCATGAAATTGTCCAAAATTTCTTGGTATGCTGACACCTTAAGAGTTTCCTTCACTGGAACTAAGGGCCAAGCCCAACCCCTGAATAACAACCCCACACCATAATCCCCCCCCCCCACCAACTAAATGGGACCAGTGCACAAAACAAGGTCCATAAAGACATGGATAAGCGAGTTTGGGGTGGAGGAATTTGACTGGCCTGCACAGAGTCCTGACCTCAACCCAACAGAATACCTTTGGGATGAATAAGAGCACAGACTGCGAGTCAGGCCTTCTTGTCCAACATCAGTGCCTGACCTCACAAATGTGCTTCTGGAAGAATGGTCAAACGGGTATGTTTGACCATTCTTCCAGAAGCACATTTGTGAGGTCACCCTCCTAAACCTTGTGGACAGCCTTCCCAGAAGAGTTGAAGCTGTTATAGCTGCAAAGGTGGGCCAACTCAATAATGAACCCTACAGACTAAGACTGGGATGCCATTAAAATTCATGTGTGTGTAAAGGCAGGCGTCCCAATACTTTTGGTAATATAGCGTATATTACTTTATACTTCTGTATACTGTTTCATACACTCATCATATGTAATTGCAACAGTTATTATTTCCTTTTATATGTCAATAATCAATAAAAATGTATGGATAAAAAAAAGTGATTCTAAAGGCAAATATTTATTTTTAAAAACAAACATGTTATACTTACAGTATCTGCTCTGTGCAATAGTTTTGCACAGAGCAACCCTTCCGGTGTCCCGGTCGGTGCTCCTGGCTCCTCCCCCCTGCCAAGTGCCCCCAAAGCAAGCAGCTTGCTCTCTCTGTGTGCGCTCGCTCCAATGTGTGCTCGCTCCTGAGCCTCCTCTGTGTGTCCACTGACACACAGAGTGCAGCTTAGCCATGCCCCCTGCTTTCTCCTCAATGCCTGTGATTGACAGCAACAAGAGCAAATGGCTACTGTTGCAACCTTTTTGTCCAATGAGGAGAGAGAGAGCCAAGAGAGCTGCTGGAACAAGTTGGGTGCAGGTAAGTATAAGGGGGTCTGGGGGGCTGCATGCAGAATGTTTTTTACTTTCATGCAGACAATGCAAGAAGGTAAAAAACCTTGTATCTTAAGAGCTTTATGGTTTAGTTTAGCCTCTCAGAATTCAGGTAACCAACCTGTCTGCCACTGTCCCTGGTAATGGGTTATTTAAAGCGGAGTTCCGCATTTCTTTTTTTTAAAAGTCAGCAGCTACAAATACTACAGCTGCTGACTTTTAACCACTTGCCGACCAGCCGCCGCAGTTGTACTGCGTCAGAATGGCACGGCTGGGCGAAACAACGTTATGTAACGTTGCTTTGCCCTGTGGCCACTAGGGGGCACGTGCGCCCTCTCAAGCCGATGCGATTGCCTGGCAGTCACGATCACTGCCAGGCTCCCACGATCGCTGCTGACACATGGAGAACCGGGATCTGTGTGTGTAAACACACAGTTTCCGGTTCTCTGAGGGGAGAACAGACAGATCGTCTGTTCATACAGAGTATGAACAGCGATCTGTTATCTCCCCTGCAGAGTCCCCTCCCCCCTTCAGTTAGAACACACACTAGGGAACACATTAACCCCTTGATCGGCCCTAGTGTTAACCCCTTCACTGCCAGTGACATTTTTACAATAATCAATGCATTTTTATAGCATTGATCGCTGTATTAATCCCAATGGTCCCAAAAACGTGTCAAAATTGTCCGATGTGTTCGCCATAATGTCGCAGTCACGATAAAAATTGCTGATCGCCGCCATTACTAGTAAAAAAAAAAAAAAAAACAATAAAAATGCCATAAAACTATCCCCTATTTTGTAGACGCTATAACTTTGCGCAAACCAATCAATAAACGCTTATTGCGATTTTTTTGTTTGCCAAAAATATGTAGAAGAATACGTATCGGCCTAAACTGAGGAAAAAAATTGTTTTTTTATACATTTTTGTGGGATATTTATTATAGCAAAAAGTAAAAAATAATGCGTTTTTTTCAAAATTGATGCTATTATTTTTCTTTATAGTGCCAAAAATAAAAACCGCAGAGGTGATCAAATACCACCAAAAGAATGCTCTATTTGTGGGGAACAAAAAGACGTCAATTTTGTTTGTGAGCCACATCGCGACACAGTGCTGAACCGCAAAAAGTGCTCTGGTCAGGAAGGGGGTAAATTCTTCCAGGGCTGAAGTGGTTAAAGAGGTATAATGCAAGTAACCGACACACATAATTTACAGTTGGGTCAGATGAGATACACTGGGGTATGAAAACAGCAGTATAAAAGTTAATACAGTGTGAAGACACAGTGGCTTCCAAGGGTAACAAAGGTTTCACATGCAGCCTGTCATAAGTGTGTAAATGTGGCAGGCGGGATAGCCTCTTGCAGGAGGAGTTGTTATCAGCACTCTCTCCATGAGTGGTCTGTCTCCCATAGCATAGTTGCCAACATTGTAAAAAAAATGTGGGACACTTTTGTGGCTGTAGGCTTAGCTGTACAATAATTAGGGGGCGGGGCATTCGTTTGTAGGCGTCGCTTAGGAAAAATACACAAGTGCGGCGCACTAAGCCGCTGCAAAAACGAGCGTGGTTTACGCGACAAACTGGGCATGGCTTAAATGGGCGTGGCTCAAGAGACAATGTCTCCACCGGCCGCGGACCTCTAGCGGCGGCGGCAGTGGCGGCGAAAATCCTGAAGAACCGGATTTCTCGTGGACATTTACCGGGACACCACAAATTCGGGAATGGCGTCTAAGTCCCGGGAATGTCCCGGGAAATCCGGGACAGTTGGCAACTATGCCATAGGAGCAGCACTGCAGAGGTCCTCAGCCTGTGCACAGGTGAGGAAGAGATAAGTGAGTACATGCAATGAGTCAGTGCTAGGTGCACGGCAGGACCCCATTACATTACTGGGAGTTACACTGGACAGGTGGCATTGGCTCAGCGTGTCCCTCCTAAATACAACAGTGACTGTGGTACATTAACATTGAAAGAAGTAACTAGAGTTCAGTCATCTGTTTAACCACTTGCCGCCCGCCATATAGCAGAATGACGGCGGCAAAGTGGTTTCAATATCCTAACTGGGCGTCATATGACATCCGCAGGATATTGAGCCCGGTGATCGTTGTTGCGGGGTGCCAGTCTGACACCCGCAACACCGATCTAGGTAAAGAGTCTCTGACGGAGATTGGACACGGCTGATCACGATGTAAATAGGAAGAGCCGGTGATCAGCTTTTCCTCACTCGCGTCTGACAGATGCGGATGGGGTAGAGCCGATCGGCTGCTCTCCTCACAGGGGGGTCTGTGCTTATTGATTTTCAGCACAGCCCCCCCTCGGATCCCACCCAGGACCACCAGGGAAGCCGCCCAGGACCACCAGGGAAGCCATCCACACTGGACCACCAGGTATTTCCCCCTAGACCCCCAGGGAAATACTAATCTGTGCCCAGGCAGCTGCCA
The DNA here is from genome assembly GCA_037952925.1 of Lithobates clamitans. Classification (NCBI taxonomy): domain Eukaryota; kingdom Metazoa; phylum Chordata; class Amphibia; order Anura; family Ranidae; genus Lithobates; species Lithobates clamitans. The sequence continues at coordinate 1,518,766 of JBBGZY010001677.1, forward strand.
ATCAATGCCCAGGCAGCTGCCAATCAGTGCCCACTCACAATGCCTACCACTGCCAGTGCCACCATGGATGCCTATCAGTGTCGCGTATCAGTGCCCATCAGTGCCAAGTATCAGTGCCCAGCAGTGCCGCCTATCAGTGCCCATCAGTGCCACCCATAAGAACCCATCTTTGCAGCCTTTCAGTGCCCATCAGTGTCATCTATCAGTGCCTATCAGTGCCCACCAGTGCCACCCAGTGCCACCCATGAGTGACCATCAGTGCCGCCTATCAGTGCCCATCAGTGCTGCATATCGGTGCCACCCATCAGTGCCGCCTACCAGTGCCCATCGTCAGTGCCCGTCAGTGCCCGCTCATTGGTGCCATCTCATTGGTGCCGCCTTATCAGTGCCCATCAGTGCCCATCAGTGAAAGAGAAAACTTACTTATTTACAAATTTTTTTAACAGAAACAAAAGCAAAACTTTTATTTTTTTCAAAATTTTCGGTCTTTTGTTATTTGTTTAGCAAAGGTGATCAAATACCACCAAAAGAAAGCTCTATTTGTGGAAACAAAATGATAAAAATTTAGTTTGGGTACAGTGTTGTATGACTGCGTAATTGTCATTCAAACTGCGACAGCACTGAAAGCTGAAAATTGGTCTGGGCGGGAAGGTGTATAAGTGCCCTGTATTGAAGTGGTTAAGTATAGGTACGCCATGTGTAAGGCAGTGACCGTGTTCAAGGTGCCCAGCGTAACCCAGAAAAACATACCCCAGAGTGTGCCTCCTATATGACCCACATTTGGTGCCCAAAGAGGAGGGGAACATGGAGGAACTGTCAACCGCCTACAACCTACCCATCTACCCCCACCCACCCTTGTTCCAGCTAGAAACCCCTATGTCTTCTGTTTACATCTATTCTGTTTACGTCTGTTTTTAGGCAGAAAACAGTCTTGTATGATGAGTATTGCAATCTCTCAGCATGCTATTGTAGCGCCCTGCTCCTGAAGAGCAGACACTATTCTTTTAAAATTTAAATTAGTTGAAGCTACAGTTAGGCTCAACTTATTATTACCTAAATTGAATGGTTCAGTTTGGCTGGACTGTGCAGATTTCCATCCAACCATGGGTGGTGCTGTTATCATTGGTGGATGTGGGAAATACAGTCTGGTCGAACATATTGAATACTCTTTGCTCAGAAGCTATTTGGTGGGAGTGGTTCACCCGCCGGACATTCTGGGTAGGGGTATTTAAGGAACAGACACCGTGCGGAAGTGGGTGGCGCTTCCTGACCTCATGGCCCTCCTGGCCTGGGGAACTGCGGTTGCTTAAAGTTCTGCCTTGAGGTTGGCGGACCTAAGGCCTAGCTACTAAAAGAAGGAGCAGAGTTTTAGCGGCCTATTGGTGCGAAGGATGGTCTCTTTGCTGTCTGGCTTGCAGGAAGAAGCAAGGGATTGCAGTGACCAGGGGAGGACTCTTCGGGAGAGGACCGAGCATAAGGCTGGTATCTTAAGAAGAGCCTGGGAACTCAGTCGGAGACGCATCTTGGATCAAACACAGCAGTCAGTGCATTCAAGACTGTAAGGTCTGTGGCAGGGACCGTGTTAATCACAGCAGTCAGTTAATTCAAGATTGTAAGGTCTGTGGTAGAGACCGTGTTCGAGCATCGCATCGGCTGCTAGGTCGGTGAGAGAGGCCTATCCGGTGGTTGTTGAATCCAGCTGTGGAAGTGCTATTCGCTGGATATAGAAATTACTTCAAACCGCAAGATCCAAGGTACCTGAATCCCTTTTCACCCTCTACCTTACTATTGCGTATGTTGTTCTTTAATAAAACTTGGAAAAAAGGACTAAGTGTTGGAGCCAGTGTTTCAATTGAGCAAGTGATAAGTACCCCTAGGATGAACACTGTGAGGATGGTAACGGTAAACCGAAGAAAATTATTAGCAGCTCCTTCGGGGGTAGAAAAAAAACGATGCTACACTATTATAACTCAAATAAAGGAAACCAGCCAGAAATTTCAAGCATACCCTTGTTAGCAAATATGCTTATAAGAGATGACTTCCTACTGATGATAGGAACAAGATACACAAGAAAAAGCAGCCCTTTCTGCCATCCCTAAAGGCAAGGATTGATAGTAATCATTATTGAAGACATCAGCATTTTTAGTATGATAACTAATCAAAAACTTCCAATCACACCATGATTTCTTAGCTACGGTATCAAAGCCTTGATCTGACCAACTTCTCTAATGATTATAATGGCATAGTTGATCTTTTAATTATCAGGGGCATTTCTAGGGTCATAATAGACCTGAGGCACCTCTGGGAAAACAAGAAAATGTTGAGAGGCTGGTAGGATTCAAGATGATTAGTTTGGATCAAATCAGAGTCTAAGACTAATTTGATGAATGTCACATTATTAGGACATGACTAAAATAAAATAAAAAAAAAGTATCATGGCTTAGATCAGGGGTCTCCACAATGTCTAAACAAAGGGCCAGTTTACTGTCTTTCCGACATTAGGGGGCCTGGACTGTGGCTGGTGGGAGTAGACAATGGCTTAGTGGTCAGTGGGAGTGAAAAAAATGCATAGTGCCTGTGGTCAGTAGGAGGAGAAATATTGCCCAATTATTTGTGTCAGTAGGAGGGAGAAGAATTAGTGCCCAATCATTTGTGTTAATATGAGGAATAGTGCCCATTTGTTTATATCATTGGGACGATTTATGCCCCATTGTTGGTGTCAGTGGGAGGAATAGAGCCCAATCATTGGTGTCAGTGGGAGGATTTATACCTCATCATTTGTGTAATTCCTCCCGCTGACACTAATGATTGGGCTCTAGCCTCCTATCCTATCATTAGTGTCAGTAGGAGGAGGAATAGTGCCCAGCCCAATCATTGATGCCTCTGGGAGGATTAGTGCCCCACTATTGGCGTCAGTGGGGAAAAGTGCCCCATTGTTTATATCATTGGGAGGAATAGTGCTTCGTCGTTTATATCAGTGGAAGGAAATATGCACCATTGTTGGTGTCAGTGAGAGGAATAGAGCCCAACCATTGGTGTAAGTGGGAAGAATAGTGTCCAATCAATGGTGGTAATGGGTGGAATAGTGCTCAATCATTGGTGCTAGTTTGAGAAATAGTGCCTCATCACTGGTGTCAGTGGAAGGAATAATGCCCCATCATTGGCTTCAGTGGGAGAAATAGTGCCTCATTATTTACATTAGTGGGAAGAGTAGTGCCTCATTGTTGGTGTCTGTGGAAGAAATAGTGCCCCACTGTTGGTGTAAGTGGAAGGAATAATTGCTCATCATTGATGTCAGTGGGAGGAACAGTACCCCAAGGTCCAGTTAGAGATAAACAACAGGCTGTAGCCGGCTCATGGGCCACAGTTTGGAGATCACTAGCTTAGATGGAAAAAAAATACATTTTAATAGATTGATAGAAAAGGGCGGTATACATCTGCCACAGTGTTGATTTGCAGGGGACCAAAATCGATGGTCCATGGACCACTGGTTGGCGACTGCTGGTCTGGAGGGAGGGGAGTGTTAGATAGACTAGCAGATTTGGATATACTAACAAGCTGAAGCCAAACTCCAGTTCACACTTTATAAGCAGTTTAACCAGTTCCCAACCGCCTCACGTACATTTACTGCAGTTGGGCGGCTCTCTGTGCAGAATCACGTGCTGGTACGTGATCTGACACCTCTGGATCTGGGGCGCGCACCACCAGTGACCTGCTCCCGCTGCGATTGGACACAGAGGGAGCCAATCAGCAGGTCCCGTGGACTCAATGTTCACCGGGAACTGCCGATCGCTTGGGACACAAGCAGAACAGCAGTCTGTCTGTATAAACAAGGTAGATTGTCGTTCTGTCAGAGGAGAAGGTACTGATCCTGTGTTTCTGCTAAGCAGGAACACGGATCTTTGCCTTTCCCTAGTCAAAGCACCTCCCCCACAGTTAGTAAGCACAACTTAGGCACACATTTAACTCTTCAAGGACCCCTGATGTTAACCCCTTCCCTGCCAGTGTCATTAGGACAGTGACAGTGCGTATTTTTAGCACTGATCACTGTATTAGTGGCACTGGTCTTCAACAAAGTGTCAATAGTGTCAGTTAGGTTTTGTCTGTCACACTATCCTGCTGTAAGTTGCTGATTGCCACCATTACTGGTAAAAAAAAAAAAAAGATATCCCATTGATGTTATAACTTTTGCGAAAACCAATCAATATACGCTTATTGGGATTTTTTTTAACAAAAATATGTAGCAGAAAACATATTGGCCTAAACTGATGAAGAAATTCGATTTTTTACATTTTTGGAGGGGTATGTTTTATAGCAGAAAGTAAGAAACATTGTTTTTTTTTTTCAAAATTGTCAGTCTTTTTTTGTTTATAACACAAAAAATAAAAACCTTAGAGGTGATCAAATACTACCCAAAGAAAGCTCTATTTGTGGAGGGAAAAAGGAACATACATTTTGTATGGGTACAGCGTCCCACGACCGCGCAATTTTCAGTTAAAATAACGCAGTGCTGTATCGCACTGGTAAGCCTTCTGGAGCTGAAGTGGTTAAAGCGGAGCTCCACCCAGAAATGGAATTCCCGCTGATCCAGTTCCTCCCCCCCTCCGGTGTCACATTTGGCACCTTTCAGGGGGGAGGGGGGGAGCAGATACCGGTATAGTACTGGTATTTGCTCCCACTTCTGGGGGAAAGAGCCCTGCAGAATCTGCGGCGATCTGCGCCAAGTCCGGCCCCTCCTCCATCCCCCCCCGCTGTCTTCTGGGAGACACACAGGTCCCAGAAGACAACAGGGACCACTCAGAATGTGCAGCGCGACTCACGCATGCGCAGTAGGGAGCCAGGCTGTGAAGCCGCAAGGCTTTACTTCCTGATCCCCTTAGTGAAGATGCCGGCGATTCCACCCGGAGCCGAGGGACGGGTCGGCTTCGGGTGAGGACATTGCGGGCGCCCTGAAAAGGTAAGTGGCCTTATTTTAAAAGATCAACCTTGGGATCAAGGTTTTACATAAATAAATACAAGCTGATCATTGTAAGCAGCCCTGTCAGTGGTAAATGGTTTGTCTTATCCCTATACTCATACATCTGGAAGAGAGTTTGTTCTGTTGAAAAACAAGACCTGTTGGCTCTGGATCCATTAGATGCAACTCGAAGAAAAAAAGCCAAAAAAACCCCGAAACTTCTGCAGGCATCCAATCTAAAAGCTGCAATGTAATAAATCTTTATTTTTAGGTGAGCCTCCTGAGCCATCCATCACACATCATTTTACAATCAGGAAGAGCCCTGGGCGGGGTCTGTAGACAGCTGACGCGCAGCCACGCCCACAAGCTGGCCTTCTCTTTCCTGTTCGCCGAGTGACGACACCGCACGGCCTCTCCTATCGGGCGTAGCTCAGCGCCTGCGCACTAGCAAAGTGACCGGCAGGATAGACGGATCTGTGACGGGCAGAGCAGACGGGAAGATGTCCGGTCACTGGCAGCAGAGCGGGGCCCGCGGCAAGGACTTCACTAGTATCATACAGGCATGCAGCGGCAACATCCAGAGGATCACCAACAACAGTAAGCATGCGCAGCAGCGTGCCTGACATGAGTGATGGGGATGTGTCAGGACTGTCAACAGCTGGGGATGGGGAATGTAAACATGGCTCATCTCCCATACATTGCACTGTCACCTCTATGCATTGCTATAGAGCAGGGATATGCAATTAGTGGAGCTCCAGCTGTTGTAGAACTACAAGTCCCATGAAGCATAGCAAGACACAAGCATGACACCCAGAGGCAGAGGCATGATGGGACTTGTAGTTTTGCAACAGCTGGAGGTGCGCTAATTGCATATCCTTGCTATAGATAATTGGCTTGGTGTTGGTCCTTTGTGCTATTTCTGGATAGGAGTCACCTAATGGCAGTACCTACATACATGACCCCCCCCCCGGTGATTGCTCTAGATTCCTTTTCAGGTCAATGACATGCCATGATGTGGGGACCGCTCCAGTGTGTGTGATCATCATGTGATGGTTGTTGGTCCCTTAGGCAGTCCTGGCTTGTATAGATGTCCCATCATCTGATGGATAAATCAGGAACAGTCCAGCCTGCTAAGATCAGCTCGTAGACTACAATGTTTCCTTCCTCAAACTTCCTCTGGGTCCCTGGGAACATTTTCAGGAGCCCCCTTTACAACCAATCCATGGGGGGGGGGGGGTCAGTGAGAGAATGCAGCTTACATTGGTGATCCCCCCACTTAATAATTACTTGTTACAGGTACTTATATAGCACCTTCAATTTCCACATATACACTCATCGGCCATGTTATCAGGCATACCTGTTCAATTGCTTGGTAACACAAACTAATTGGCCAATCACATGGCAGCAGCTCAATGCCTTTAGGCATCTAGACATGGTGAGGACGACTTGCTGATGATCAAACCGAGCATCAGAATGGGGTAGAAATGGGCATTTAAGTGACTTTTGAACGTGGCATGGATGTTGGTGCCAGACAGGCTGGACTGAGCTTTTCAAAAACTGGAATTTTCACACACAACCATCTCTAGGGTTTACAGGGAATGGTCCGAAAAAGAGAAAATATCCAGTGAGCGGAGGTTGTTTGGATGAAAATGCCTTGTTGATGTCAGAGGAGACTGGGTAGACTGGTTTTAGATGATAGGCAACAGAAACTCAAATAACTACTCGCTACAACCAAGGTATGCGGAATACCATCTCTGAACGCACAACACATCGAACCTTCAAGCAGATACAGCAGCAGAAGACCACACCGGGTGCCACTCCAGTCAGCTATGAACAGGAAACGGAGGCTACAATTCGCACAGGCTCACCAAAATTGGACGGTAGAAGATCGGAGAAACATTGCCTTGTCTGATGAGACTCAATTTCAGCTGCGACATTCAGATGGTAGGGTCAGGATTTGGCGTAAACAACATGAAAGCCTGGATCCATCCTGCCTTGTATCAACCGTTCAGGCTGGTGGTGTAATGGTGTGGGGAAAATTTTCTTGGCACGCTTTGGACCCCTTAGTACCCCCCGTTTTTACTTACCTGAACCCTCGCGTCATCTCTCTGCCTGGGGTTCTATGCTGTTGATTGGATAGATTGATGGCAGCGTAACCATTGGCTCCCACTGCTGTCAATCAAATCCAATGATGCGGCCGCCGGGGGGCAAGGCCAAGTCATACATTTGGCGGCTATGGACGCCAAATGATGGACTCGGGAGCGTGCCCGCAAGGTAACCCCCCCCGGAGAGCGCTTCTCCTAGGGGGTTATCTGATGTGGGGAGGAGCCGAGACAGCCCCTGAGGGACCCCAGAAGAGCAGGTTCGCGGCCACTCTGTGCAAAACGACCTGCACAGTGGAGGTAAGTACGATATGTTTGTTATTTTTAAAAAATAAAAAAATTTACCTTTTGTGTCACTTTAAAAGTCGTGGCCTACCTGGAGTATTTTTGCTGACCATGTCCCTCACGTTCCAACGTGGAACGCGTCTGGTGACGTCCTTTCCGGCCACATTCCAAGCTGGTTTTGCTTCCTGGTGGCCACAGGAGACACTGAGGACCTTTCATCTAAATAGCCCCGAGAATGATATAGAACATAGGACGCTGAGGCATGGCATCTCTTCCTCCCCTGGTTTTGACGAGCCTGTTAAATTTGAGTATCCTGTAAGTGATTTTTTTTTTTTTTAATTGTATTTTTATTAAAGTTTTTCAATGTAGAAATTTCATAACATTAGCATACAAGAGTGAAATGGTTCACAACATGAAAGTGTTAATAATATAAAAGAAAATTGTGCACAATGTGTAAGTGATTTTTAATCCTTGCGCATTTAAAAGTAGGTTTTAACCTCTACACTTAGATGGCGCTTCCCTTTCTTACCTAACAAAGTGGCTGGTGAGTGTATTTTGTACATTCACATCAGTATATGCCCTTCAGGAGCTTACAATCTAAGGTCCCTAACTCGCATGCATGCATACATACATAGGCAGTTTAGAGCAGAGCCGATTCCCCTACCCGCATGTCTCTGGAGTGTGGAAGCAAACCCACACGGAGAAAATGCAAACTTCAGGACAGTAGTGCCATGGTTGGGATTCAAACCCACGAACCTAGTGCCCTTAGGCCTCTTTTACACTGGCAGCGAGGGGGCGGTAAAAACAGACTGATGTGCGTTTTTCATCCTGCCTACATGTAGATATGTACACCTGCCACAGGAAATTTTTCTTGACTTGCTGAGTTTCACAGCCTCTCAAACTTGCTCAATAAGGCCAACTGAACTGCACCATGCATGCGAGCCAAACCTTTGGATCATGGTTGCAATACAGTACTTCGATACAAAATCCCCCTTGGGATTGAAAAGAAATTGCCAATCGGGGGGGGGTGAGAGGATCAACTCTTGATGTCATGGAAGATGCTGCTCGGCTTTCCTCTGAAAATCTATCCACCGCATTTTGGAGGGCGGAAGAGACTATTCTCCATGTGAAAGAGGCCTTACAGTGGCAGTCAGAATAGAAACCCTTTGAGACGCCTTAAAAGATCATTGGTGTGCAGCATCCCTGCCAAGTGGCATTGGCCCTGGTATTAGGTAGGCATCATCAAGCGGGAGGTCCATCGGCCATAGGCCAACTAACAACTTTTGGAGGAACCCTGGTTGAAATGATACATGGATATATTAGACATTTCCCAGGAGGAGCGGAGATCTGGGTGGGGGTTGTGTGAGACTATCGCGAGTTATTGACAGTAATTGGTTTTCTGAGATGTGCTTGAGTTATTGAACTGTAATCGGTTTTTGGTTTTGTCTCTATCAAAGCAGATATGTTTAGTATGCTATAAACATTCCAGAAACGACACAAGGATGCTTTACCTATTTTCTCGCTATTAGCATGTCATGAATCTGTTGACACACCCAGCTGTACAGACCAATATATGCAGTAGTAATAACTGACCAGCCTTAGTGACACATCCGCACATTCTATTTCATATGCTCTAAAAAAAAGAATTTCTCTCCCATGTTTCCGGAGATCAGATTGGTCATATCAGTAGTATAGTTTATAAGCTTTATAGTTATCGTATTGTGTAAGAATGTTGGAATGTGCACAAGAGAAGAGTGAAGCTGGTACTGTAAGGTTCAATGCACGTGGCTGTGCAGAGGCTATGTAATGACATTCCCAGGTCCTGCTACCACCACGTACAAGCCACCCATTGAGATGCATTAGTAAAGGTAGCTAGCTGTATGTGGTTGTGCATCAGAAGTTGCCTAAGACCCCATACACACTATTGGATTAGATTTTCTGCAAATTTTTGTCTTCAGATTTACCAAAACCATGTAGTGCAAGGGCCTGCCTGATTGCATACAAATTGAAACTCTAATGCCTCGTACACACAATCTGACTTTCCGACAACAAAACTGTGGAATTTTGTTAAAAGGTTGTTGGCTCCAACTTGTCTGCATACACACGGTCACACAAATGTTGGACAACCATTACGAACGTAGTGACGTACTAGACGTACTATGTGGTTTTTCAGCTCTTTGGTGCCACCCTTTGGGCTCCTTCTGCTAATTTCATGTTAGTAGAAGTTTGGTTAAAGTTGATTCACGCTTTTTTTTTATTTTTATTTTTTCTACTTATTATTATTATTATTATTATTATTATTATTATTATTATTATTATTCTTGATATCACTTGAAAAACAAAAAAACCTTTGAGAATTAATTTGCAATAACTCCATCAGTATCGCCAGCAAAGCAGCTGCATTTCTAGATTTCATAATTTGCCATGTCACAAAAATTTTGAGAACTTGCTAGCCAACATTTTCTGGCGTTAAGTCCGACAGCAAATGTTTGGAGCATACACACGGTCGGACTTTCCAACAACAAGCTCACATCCAACATTTCTCGGCAGAAAATCCGATCGTGTGTACGCGGCATTAGGGTTTGTCCTCAGATTTGCCAAAACCATATAATATGAAGACAAAAATCTGCAGAAAATCTAATAGTGTGTATGGGGCTTTAAGCACCTGCATGCGCAGTGATGTTCTAAACTTGTATAGTGTGTGTTCAGAGAATAGATGAATACTCATGCAGGTGCCTTACACAGCTTCTGGTGCACAACCACATATAGTTGCCCCCGTTAATGCATCTCAATAAGCAGGGGGTCCTGGGAATGTCATTACGCAGGCTTTGCACACTGTATGGTGTGCATGAGACTTAAAATGATATTAAAGGAAAACATTTTATACTTGCCTGCTCTGTGCAGTAGTTTTGCAGCCCTGAGCCTCCTCTTCTCAGGTCCCTTGTTGTCGCTCCTAGCTCCCCCCTCCTGCCAAGTGCCCCCAGAGCAAGCAGCTTGCAATGAGGGCACCCAAGCAGGTGATTCCAAGCTGCTGCTCTGCATGTCCATTCAGGAAGGAGAGTCCCCAGGGAGCAGATGCACTCGCGCATATTGCTCGATCAAGAGGAAGCACAGGTAAAAAAAACTTGTTACACAGGTTCTTCTACATTCATGCATGAAGTTAAAAAAACCTTCCGCCTTTAGGTTTGGTTTACACTGGTGCGATGCGGGAAACCCTGCGATTCCTGTTCCCACATCGCACCTGAATTGCACAGTGCTTCACACTGACATCTGAGAGCCGCTGGGGTGTCAATGTACATTTAATGACACCCCCAAATCGGATCGCAGCGCGAACCATGAAATAGTGCAGGAATCGGATCGCATAGGTGTGAACACCCATGCGATCTGATTACAGTGCGGACCAAAAAAGGGTCCTGCACCATTTTGGTGCGAATGTGATTTCAGCCCTACAGTTTGTATGACTGCATTCACATTACACAGACATTACATGTGATCTGCACAGCGGTGGGGTACGAATCACATGTCTGGCTTGCACTGGTGTGAACCGGCAGTTAGAATAACTTTAAAACTGCATTCTCGAGTAGTCCCAGTGTTCCCTTTGTCCATGGAGGTGCACAGTGTGGCATAATGAGATAGGGCCCACATAGAAAACCTTTACTGAGAGATCTTTGGAATCTGACATTGCTGACCACCTTCTGAAAATGCTAGCTACCTGGTGGTTTCTGGCTACAGAACTTTGAGTTATTGACTTGTAAGAAGTGCTCAATAATGAAGTCAGAACTCCTGATCTGCATTCTTGTTCCAGCTCAGTGAGTCAGATAATGGTAATGGCTCAGATCAGGGTTCAGACTTCAGTTCTTATTCTTGCTCAGCTAATCAGAAGATACTGATGGCATGAGATTACATTGCAGCCAAAGAACTAGCATTTTTAGAGGTGGGTCGCTAATGGTTAAAGGATTCCTTTAACCCTTGTGATATTTAGCAACCTTGTAAGACAGCTGCAATGTTTTGTATCAATACCTCTAAGTGGCTTTGTGTTTGCATGTTTCTTAGGTCTAGCTTATACTGCCTGTAACTTGGCCCTCTTACTGTGGTAGAGAGCTCTGAGTGGTGGGAGAACTGAGCTGCAGAAGCACGCTCTAACAGATGGTAGCAGTCCTCTTTCATTTTGATGCAAATTTAAGACATCATTTGTACAATTATCCTTTAAAGCCTATGTTTAGTTAAAGTATAACAAAAAAAAAAGTTTTGCCTAATAGTTCTACATTTAACTTTACTTTTTTAAACTGGCACAAGGGACAGCACCTAAAATCAATTAGAAGCGTCCCTTGTGCTGGTGGTGGCTGCTGTCCTAGCTAAAATCTTCCCTGCAAATTTGGAGAAGGCTGACGGCAAAAAAAGGGTACTTTTTTGTGTATAGAATACATACTTGAATAGAATATATTTTTATAAGCCAGAGTTTAGTGTCACTTTAGACTAGGAAAGCAGCCACCAGCACAAGGGACTCTCCTTATTACATGTAAGTATTGTTCCTTGTGCTGAATAAGAATGTAAATTAATTTTAGGTTTTTAAAGAGGAACTGCAGTCTGCTCACATCATCTGTAATAGAAACATCTTTGCCATTCTGAAGCTTCCCTCCAACCACTTTGGATGGACGGAGAGAGAGATTATCTATCTCCAAAGTGGTTGGAGGGAAGCTTCAGAATGGCAACGAGATTATCTATCTATCTATATATATATATATAGATAGATACACACACACACACACACACACCCCTCCAGTTCTCATTGGCCCTCATAACTCATCACCCCTCTCTTCCTGAAAAACTCACAAGTGTGTGTCAGAGAGAGCTGTGCGTGACGTCATAAGCCTAGGCTAATGACCAGACAAGAAACAGGAAGTGGGCTGTATAAGGTATTTACTGGCAGAAAAAAAATGTTTTACTATCCAAAGTTAAAGCAGAGTTCTAGGTTTTTTTTTTTTTTTTTTGTTTTATTAAAAGTAAGCAGCTACAAAAAGTATAGCTGCTGACTTTCAATAAACACACTTACCTGTTCTATGCACTGCACTCTCCCAGTGGACAGGCAATCTTCTGGGACCTGTCGCGTGTCCCAGAAGATTGCCGAGAGGGAGGGGCTGCCTAGGGTGAGAGGAGGAGTAGGACGGCTAGTAGGCGGAAGCAGGAAGTGGGACAGGAAGTCCCACTCAAAACTAAGCCTTCCCCCCCCCCCCAAAAAAAATGATATGCCAAATGTGGCATATGCGGGGACGAGGAGTGCTTAAAGCGGAAGTTCCACTTTTGGGTGGAACTCCGCTTTAAAACAACAAGGGCAGAAGGTTTAATAGACGAAAAGATAAAAAAATGACTGAATTCCGCTATAAGCCTCCCCCCCCCCCCCCCCCCATTCTCAGGCCACTCCGGTCTGGTCACCTGATCTCCTGTGCATTAGCTATGGGGGAGAGGAATGAGTACTCCACAACGGCTGGTAATGCCCTGGTACTCCCATGTCCCAGTCATTGTTGACACTTCCTCCTCTCCTCAGTAGCAGCCGTTGCCTGACGCAGGGGAGCCGATCATGTGACTCGACCAGAGCGGCCTGAAAATGTATGCATGTAAAAGTATGAACCCCCCCCCAAGTGCTAGTCTGGAATTTTGTATATTTTGTCCAGGCTACAATTCAGTTTCAAATCTGATTGTAAGTACACTTCTATTGTCAGACATTTTCCTAAGGAATAAATGTGCATTTCTGCACCACTTTAATTCTAGCACTATTTTTTTGTTTATATTTTTGGAAAGCTAATGACTGATGGGCATCTTGGCCTCTAATTTTCGATCTTTTAAGATGTTTTGAGCAGTTACAACCTTGGTATTACAATGCTGTCTTTATATTAGAAAATTATTCATGTCCTCCACATGACTGCGTTTTTGAAATGTCTTTTACAATCAGATAACATTGTTGAGTTTTCCTTCACTTGCCAGGTAAAGCTGGCTTTGTTTGCGAGTGTCAAGGGGAGAGCAGTCGTCCTGCAGGCAGAATAATGTGCTAGAGCTGGGCATAAACTGGTCAAATGTTGGCGGACTCCTGATGAATACGGTGGGAAAATTAATTATTTGGTCCCCTGCAGATTTTGTAAAGAAATGAAGGGTCTATAATTGTTATCATAGGTGTATTTTAAATGATAGAGACAGAATATCAACCAAAAATCCAGATAGAACACGATACAAATGTTATAAATTGAGTTGCAGTTCAGTGAGTAAAATAAGTATTTGATCCCCTACCAGCCAACAATAACTGTGGCTTCCACAGGCCGGCTACAGTATGTGCTTATGTGGTACACAGATTAGTCCTGTCAATGTAAGAAGGTGCTCCTAACACCAACTCCATTATGTGTATAAATAAAAGACATCTGTCCACAGAATCTTTCTTCCATTCAAACCTCACCATCATGAGCAAGACCTAAGAGCTGTCAAAGGACGTCGGGGACAAGATTGTAGACCTGCACAAGGATGGTATGGGCCATCAGAAAGAAGCTTGATGAGAAGGAGACAACTGATGGAGCGATTATTCGCAAAGGAAGAAAATACAAAATAACCACCAATCACCCTCAGTCTGGGGTTTCATGCAAGATTTTGCCTCATGGAGTAAGTATGATCATGAGAAAAGTGAGGGATCAGCCCAGAACTACACAGGAGGAGTTTGTGAATGATCTCAAGGCAGTTGGGACCACAGTCACCAAACTAACCACTGGTACCACAATACGCCACCATGGACTGAAATTCTGCAACGCCCGCAAGGTCCCCCCTCCTCAAGAAGGCACATGTACAGGCCTGTCTGAAGTTTGCTAATGAACATCATCTAAATTATTCAGAGAAGGACTGGGACAAAGTGCTGTGGTCAGATGACATTAAAGAGGAATTGCAGTCTGCTCCCACATAATTTGTAATAAAAACATCTTTGCCATTCTGAAGCTTCCCTCCAAAAAAAAAAATTTATATATATGTCAAACACGGTGGTAGAAACAGTATGCTTTTGGTCTTCTCTTTTTTTTTTTTTTTTTATACCACATTGAGCTGCAGGTCAGGTCAACTTTGCATTCCGCCTGTCTATGTAAGATGCAAGGCAGAAATGAACCAGCCTGTAGCTCATTGGAGTTTAAAAAAAAAAAATTGGAGCGCACCCAATCTCTATGACAAATCCAGTTGGAGAAGTGAGACTTCCTCTGATGTATCAGGAGGACTAATACTTTAGAACATAGGAAATTGTGCTGAAAATTTATAGTGAGGCCATTTCCTGAGCCCTGAAAGAAATCGGTGAGTGGCTTAACCCTTTAATTTCCACCCATAGCTAAGACCCCTTTCACATTGAGCCGCCCCTGGTGTCAGTGGAAAAGCAGCGCTATTTTACCTGCGTTTTAGCAGCGCTATTCGAATGCTAGCGGGGCTGTTTTAACCCCCTGCTAGCAGCCGAAAAGGGGTTAAATCTGCCCAGAAAATGCAGCTTTGCCGGCGCTATCGCAGTGCTGCCGCATTGTTTTCAATGGGCAGGAGTAGTGTAGGAGCGGTTCACTGCTCCTACACCGCTGCAAAGAATCTGCTGGCAGGACTTTTTGTGACGCCCTGCCAGCGCAGCGCCCCAGTGTGAAAGCACTTGATCTTTCAAACTGGGTTTGCAGCTGAGGCTTTTTTCAGGCGCTATTTTTAGCGCTGTAGCACCTGGAAAACCGTCTCCAGTGTGAAAGGGGTCTAAAATGCAGGGTGGATTTCATTTAAATCACTAGCAAAAAGACTTGATTTAAATTGACTCGATTTTTAAATCATTTTTAAAAAGCAACTGTCATTTCTGTCCCACATCGGCTCCTCCTCTGGCCCGCTGTTGACTTACCGACAGTCCCATTCACTTTAAGTGACACAAGGAGAGGAACGTGGTGACAGCAGGTAAGTGGATGTCCACTAACAAGCACTGCCATGATGGATCTGAAATGACCGGTGCTCTTTAAATGTAAGGACTCATTTTCGCTGGTAGTTAAAATCTTTAATATTTGCAAACACAATAAAGGTTTTCTGTTTAGAATAATAAGCTGTCAGGTTAGTAAAACAGCGATATCAGAACCAATTCAATCATACAGTCTGTAGATTTGCAAAACCATGGGATAAAGGAATATTACTGAATTTTGTTTTATCTCATGGTTACTGTGAAATTGTGTAAATGCATCAATGAAGTGCATGTTATCTCAGCTTGCAGAGCTTGGATTCATTGAATAAGTTTACCAAATGTAAATATTGCAGAATATACAGCCTCATGCTACATAACTAAGCTCCATTTCATGCTGAATAAACTAAATTATTAATGTATCTTTAAATAGTAAACTAGCTTTAGATTTTTTTTTTTTTTTTTTACTCCAAAAGCATTTTGTTAAAATACATTTAATAAAAATCAAAGAAATCCAATTTTATTTTTGATTAAATCATAGATTTCTATCCACCCTGCTAAAATGTCAGTTGCAGGTGGATGAACACAAGCAACATACAGATATTTGGTAGCCAGACCTGCAGGCCTGTTTGATTTGGTTTAATGTTTATGGCTATAGTGGAGGACAAATAAGTACCGTATTTATCGGCGTATAACACGCACTTTTTTTCCCCTTAAAATCAGGGGAAAATCGCGGGTGCGTGTTATACGCCGATCCCCTGCGATCCTGACCTGTCAGAATTAAAAAATCGCTGACCGCGATTTGAAAATGGCGCCGCCGGCGCCGAAATACGCAGTGCTGGTCCTCGGCTCTTCTCGGCGGCTTTCGGTTTCACTCGAGCGCCGCCCGAACCTAGCCGAGTTCACTCGGCTAGTTTCGGATAGCTCCGCTCACCGTCCGAGTGAAACCGAAAGTAAACGAGAGCCGCCGAGGACCGGCTCTGTGTATTTCGGCGCCGGCGGCGCCATTTTCAAATCGCGGTCGGCGATTTTGAAGCTCACAGGCTTCAGCAAGGCTGGACTGGGGCAAGGCTGGACTGGACACTGGGGAAGGCTGCACTGACATGGCTGCACTAGCAAGGCTGCACTGACATGGCTGCACTGACATGGCTGCACTGACATGGCTGCACTGACATGGCTGCACTGACATGGCTGCACTGACATGGCTGCACTGACATGGCTGCACTGACATGGCTGCACTAGCAAGACTGCACTGACATGGCTGCACTGACATGGCTGCACTGACATGGCTGCACTGACATGGCTGCACTGACATGGCTGCACTGACAAGGCTGCACTGGCAAGGCTGCACTGACAAGGCTGCACTGGCAAGGCTGCACTGACATGGCTGCACTGACATGGCTGCACTGGCAAGGCTGCACTGACAAGGCTGCACTGACAAGGCTGCAATGATGGGCATTTAAATGTAAGTTTTTTTTTTCCCTTCAACTTCCCTCCTAAATTGGGGTGCGTGTTATACGCCGGTGCGTGTTATACGCCGATAAATACGGTACTTGGCATTGACTTATCTTGAGGTGAGCAATAGTTACTAGCACTATTTAGTGAGTCCCAGATCCACAGTATGTATGTAGCTATTGAAGTCCTTGATTTGCAAATTTATTCCAGGGTGATTCCTTTTTCAAGAGTGTTCTGTTTAACCACCTCAATACAGGGCACTTGCACCCCCTTCCTGCTCAGGCCATTTCCCAGCTTTCAGTGCTGTCGCACTTTGACAATTGCGTGGTCATGCTACACTGTAACCATGTGACATTGTTATTTTCTTCACACAAATGGAGCTTTCTTTTGGTGGTATTTAATAGGGGTGCAACAGATCGTCACTGATTCGTGATCCGAACGGGTCAACCTGTTTGGATCGGCACACCACGCGATCCGTGGAACAATCCGCTGCCTTGTCCCTAGGAAAGGCCGTGGCTTCGGCCTAGCTCCGGAGCGGCGGCCATCTTGGTACACCCAGTGGCCGTTTACCACGTGATCGCTCCGTCAAATGCCAGAGCGATCACTTGTAAACAAACCGGCGTCACGTCATGACGCTGGTTTCTCTCTCCCCTCTGTGTACTGATCTGTACGGTGGAGGGGAAAGATCGGATGGCAGCAGCGCTGTGGGCTGCATCTGTAATGCCCACAGCGCTGCTCTGTGACAATTGCAGTCACATCCATCCATCCCTCCATACCCTGCCAATACTCGGTGATACCCAGCCATACTCTGCAATACTCGGTGATACCCAGCCATACTCTGCAATACTCGGTGATACCCAGCCATACTCTGCAATACTCGGTGATACCCAGCCATACTCTGCAATACTCGGTGATACCCAGCCATACTCTGCAATACTCGGTGATACCCAGCCATACTCTGCAATACTCGGTGATACCCAGCCATACTCTGCAATACTCGGTGATACCCAGCCATACTCTGCAATACTCGGTGATACCCAGCCATACTCTGCAATACTCGGTGATACCCAGCCATACTCTGCAATACTCGGTGATACCCAGCCATACTCTGCAATACTCGGTGATACCCAGCCATACTCTGCAATACTCGGTGATACCCAGCCATACTCTGCAATACTCGGTGATACCCAGCCATACTCTGCAATACTCGGTGATACCCAGCCATACTCTGCAATACTCGGTGATACCCAGCCATACTCTGCAATACTCGGTGATACCCAGCCATACTCTGCAATACTCGGTGATACCCAGCCATACTCTGCAATACTCGGTGATACCCAGCCATACTCTGCAATACTCGGTGATACCCAGCCATACTCTGCAATACTCGGTGATACCCAGCCATACTCTGCAATACTCGGTGATACCCAGCCATACTCTGCAATACTCGGTGATACCCAGCCATACTCTGCAATACTCGGTGATACCCAGCCATACTCTGCAATACTCGGTGATACCCAGCCATACTCTGCAATACTCGGTGATACCCAGCCATACTCTGCAATACTCGGTGATACCCAGCCATACTCTGCAATACTCGGTGATACCCAGCCATACTCTGCAATACTCGGTGATACCCAGCCATACTCAGCCAATATTACAGTGGGGGAGATGTCCATTACAGTGGGGGAGATGATGTGGATATTACAGTGGGGACTATATGGTGTTGGAATTTTGACAGGTTTTTGCAAATTCAATTATTTGCTGATCCGAAAAATGATCCGATCCCTGACTCTGATCCGAGGAACGATCCGATCCGTGAGTTTTTTGATCCGTTGCACCTCTAGTATTCACTCCTGTATTATTTTTTTTTTTTTTTTTTTTTGTCAGTAAATTTTGTAAATAAGTAATTTTTTCTCTTTCACTGATGGGCGCATGAAATGCTGCACTGATGAGGCGGCACCTAGGGGCACTGATGAGGCATGAATATGCCGTACTGATGGGTGGCACTGGTGGGCACGGATAGGCGATACTGGTGGGCACGGATAGGTGGCATTGGGCATTGATGGGCAGCAGTAATGGCAAGCACTGACTGGCATCACTAATGGCCACTGATTGCTGGCACTTGTGGGCACTGGTTGGCACTGATTGCTGGCAGTGGTGGACAATCTTTGCTGGCACTGGTGGGCACTTAATTGTAATCGGTGCCCTCATTACATACCTAGCTGTCCCCTGTGAGAAGATGCTGCTGATCGGCTCTCCTCACTCTGTCAGTGTGAGGCAAGGAGCGCGATTACCTGCACCTCCATGTTTACATGTGACTGGCTGTGATTGGACACAGCCAATCACATGGTTAAAGGGCGCCATGTCCTAGCAACACGAGAGTGGTCGTTCTGGGTGGACATCATGACGGCCTCCCAAATTGAGAGCCGCACCGCCCAGCCGTCATTTGACGGTGGACGGGTGGCAAGTGGTTAATAGACAATGAGTGAAGCTCATGTGTTCAAAATTATCTATCTAGGTCAAAGGTATGATTTTAATGGCCATAGATGGTTCAAATCTCGGCCGGTTCAAAAGGGACCAGCCAAGATTCGAACCATGTATGGACAGGCTGATTTAGTTGATCAACTTTGGTACAACCAGCCTGTCGGATTTTAAATGCGATTTAATGTTAAAGGCTATAATAGCTACTAGCAGTAATCACTGTCTTCTCCCAAAGGGGACAGTTTACCCACCGGGAAAAAACAACGGCTTCACGGGAGGAATTTCCCCATCAATAATGTCCGTGGTTGCAGGAAAGAAAATTGCTTTGTCTATGACCGGCTTTATATATTGCCTTTGATGACTTTTTCCATTGATAATTCATGAATAATTTTAAAGTGTATTTTAGAGTCTAATCTGTTTTGTTTTTTGTTAGAAGCCTTGTCAGGTCTGTCTGATTGCTATGTCCTTTCCCGGGGAGCTTTACCCTCTCTGTTTTGGGGAGAGAAAGTGAATTAAAATCCAAAAGTTTGAGCTTCAACCAAACAAAAAGAGGGTAATGTATTAGTGGGGGCACTTGTTGGTTGGCAGCTATGAGAGGGTGCTGCTCAATTTTGGAGATCTTTCTTCTTACTTTCTGTTGTGTGGAGCAGGAAGCAAAGGGAAATTTCCCCAATGGCTACACAGGTGGCAAAAGATGCTTCCCTGCACTATCGAAAAGGGGGGGGGGGGGGAAGAGTTTGGCTTTAGATACCGGTATCCTTTTAATTTTTCTCTGTATGGGTAGTATCTTTTTGATAAGAGGTCGGGGGGCAGAAAAGTTAGCAGCTGCAGTATATGTGTAGAAATGGCTCCATTATCTCCCTATGAACCTGTGATTTATGTTTGCAAGAGCTTTTTGCACACCATCCATCATTAAAGGGAAGGTTTTGTTTGAATGCTACATTTTATTTTAGCTGCACATTTCTTTTGAACATTGCTTCTTTTAGTTCAACTCTTAATAGTATTTGTTTTTTTCCTTTTTCAGCCGCTCAGATTCAGACGTTATTAAATCAGCTTGGAACCAGTAAAGATTCAAGTAAACTTCAGCAGAACCTGTAAGTTGAATGTGATTCATGCTTCTGCTTTAGTCATTATAATTTTCAAACTCCCTTTGTTGTTGTCTGATTCTTGTATTTTAACCACTTGCTTACTGGGCACCTAAACCCCCCCCTCCTGCCCAGACCAGTTTTCAGCTTTCAGCGCTGTCGCTGAACGACAATTGTGTGGTCATGCAACACTGTACCCAAATCATATTTTTCCCCACAAATAGAGCTTTCTTTTGATCACCTCTGGGTTTTTTATTTTTTGTTAAAAAAATTAAAGACCGAAATTAAAAAAAAAAAAAAAAAAATACAAAACAGTTTTATATTTTGTTAATACATTTTGCAAACAGGTAATTTTTCTCCTTCATTGATGTACGCTGATGAGGCTGCACTGGTGGGCACTGATAAGGTGGCATTGGGCGGCACTGAAGGGCACTGGGTGGCAGTGATGGGCACTGATTGGCACTGGTAGGTGACACTGGCACCACTGGTGGGCATTTAATAGGTGACACTCGTGAGCATTGATAGGTGGCACTGTGGGCATTGACAGGTGGCACTGTGGATAACTGGCAGCAGTGTTAATTTCGTCAACTAAAACGACTAAAACATTTTTAGTCGACTAAATGAATACTATTTTAGTCGACTAAAATACGACTAAAACTAAAACAACTGAGATGACTAAAATACAACTAAAACTAAAATGGAATTTTAGGCAAAAGACTAAAATGGGACTAAAACTAAAATGCCATTTTAGTCAAAAGACTAAAACTAAATTGAAAATTTTGAAGTCAAATAACACTGGTCTGTAGTGCATGTTCATACCTCAATACCATAAATAATAACATATGCGATTTTTCACTCCATCAGTATATAATAAGTTTGGAAATTGTAGAGAAATGTTAACTAATGCAATACAATTTAATTACATTAGATTTTAGTCAAGTAAAATGTACTGGAGATTTAGTCAACTAAATACGACTAAAACTAAATCAATTGCAGAAGACTCAAATGGGACTAAAACTTAAATGCCATTTTAGTCCTAAGACTAAAACTAAATCAAAATTTGCTACCAAAATTAACACTGACTGGCAGGTGGCGATGGCAGGTGGTACTGGTGAGCACAGATGAGGCGGCTTCGCCTCTTCCTCTTCGGGACCGATGTCCCTTGCACAGAAGCCGGTGATCAGCTTTTTTTTTTTTTCTCCTTACGCTGAAAAAAAATAATTACCGATCTTCGGTTTACATCACTTGATCAGCTGTCATTGGCTGACAGCTGATCACATGATAAGGGGCCGGGATCGACCCCTTACTCGGATTTGTGATCACCCGAGTCTCATTGACTCGGTGATCACAGCACACACCCTGCAGGGGGGCGCGCGGGGAGTGTGCAAAGGGGAGGACATCTATTGACGCCCTCCCGGCAAAGTAGGTCCGCGCTGTAGCCGTCATTCAGCTATAGCACGGATCTGAAAGGGTTAAAGTGGAAGTAAACCCTCTTATCGTTTTCAGCCAAGGAAGCTGCCATCTTGGCCTGTTTGATCTTCAACTGTCATGGTGCCGCACATTCAATTCAATATTCCAGTCGCACACGTTCCCGGACAAACGGCAATAGAGCATTAACGGGTGCTGTAACGATTACCAGTTGGGTTCTGGAAGCATCAAACAGAAGTACATCTTCGCCAGCACACCATGGATCAGCAAACAAGATTGTCCAAAAAAGGTTTTTAATCGAAAACGGTCACATCACAAGGGAGGTGCAACGTTTCGGAGCCGCGCAGGACCCCTTCGTCAGGCAAGCTCACTTGCCTGACGAAGGGGTCCTGCGCGGCCCCGAAACGTTGCACCTCCCTTGTGATGTGACCGTTTTCGATTAAAAACCTTTTTTGGACAATCTTGTTTGCTGATCCATGGTGTGCTGGCGAAGATGTACTTCTGTATGGTGCCGCACATGTGATCAGTTATGGCACCAGCCATCTGATGTTTTGACAGATTGGTTGACAGCACAACAAATGTGACAGTTACATTCCCAGCACTTGCTGGAAATGTAATGGTTTTTTTTTTTTTTTTTTTAACTGTTAAATTGATGGGTTTACTGCTGTTTTATTGCCAAATGAGCTGTGATGTATAAATGACTCTTCATCCTTTTTTTCTTAAAGTAGAACTCCAGCTTTAATATCACTTTAAAGTAGAGCTTCACCCAAAAGGGCAAGTTCCGCTTTTAGGCCTCCTTCCCTGCTCCACTTTACTTTAAGAAATATAAACTCTTTTTTTAATTACCTTAGGTACCTGTTCTTTGACAGTTCCTCCCCACAGTCTTCTGAGACATGTCACAAAGCGTAGCGTAGCTTGCTCATGCACAGTGGGCACTTGGCATGAAGCCACAAGCTGTCACAGCCGGGTGCCCACAGTTAAGATGCCGGTGACTGGAACAGAAGATGGCTGGGGAAAAGGGCTCGGGTAAGGATGGTGCTGTATCTTGGGACAGATGAGTGTCTATAAAAAATCCGCAGCTTCAGTTCAGTTCTTGTAGCTGCTGATTTTTTAATTTTTACAAAATGACTTTTTTAAATAGTTTTTGTTTTGGGAAAGCTAGCCCAAACAAATTATTTACATGACGCTAAGCGGTCGCTAGGTGTGCTGTAACAAACTGTAGTAACATTAAATACATGCAGTAAGCAGGATTGTGCTCTGCCAAAAGTATGGGAGACTTCCCATCTGCTGCTGGAATAAAGAGTCAGCTGGAATGTTTCTCTGCCGTTCAGGAGAATCCTTGTAATTTTATCAATGAATACAAGGCTTTGTTTGGCCCAAGTGGAGAGGTGGGTGGGTGACATCTTTAATTCTGAGAGTAGATGGGAAGTCTCCCTTACATCTGTGCCGCTTACTGCATGTAGCTGATGCTACTACAGTGTATTACAGCAGTGGATCTCAACATCAGTCCTCAAGTACCCCTAACAGGCCATGTTTGCAGGTTTTCCTTTATATTGCACAGGCGCTTTAAAAATCAGAGTCAATGGTTTGGTATTTTGGACAGCTATTTTATTTTAGGAGAAATTCCAAAAACATGGTCTGTTGGGGGTACTTGAGGAATGAGGTTGAGAATCGCTGCACATCCAGTGCTTGCACCATTTTATTAATGAAAATCGTTTGTTTGGCCAGCTTGTCTCAAACTATTTAAAGTGATACAGCTGTAATATTCAATTTTAAATTCCTTTTCTAATTTTTGTAAATTTTATGCAGAGAGCAGATTCAACATTCCACAAATGTCTTGGCGAAGGAAACAAACACTTATTTGAAGGATCTTGCCTCGGTTCCTGCTCCGCTGTCTCCAAATGAGCAGGTAAAAGCTGTGTTTTTTTTTTTTTTTTTTTTTTAACAGGACATCTTATGAAATTGTTGCCTGTTTACTTAAAGTACAAGTATGCAAGTTTTTGTATTTATTTTCCTCAGGGTACAGCTCACTGCACCTCTTGAGAATGTTCAGAGTTTGGGTCCTTTCACACGGGCTGTGTCCAATCAGGTTCACTTGTCAGTTTTTCGGGCGGACCTGATCGGACCTTCCAGTCTCCTCTATGGAGCGGCAGATGTCAGTGGAGATATGTCCGCTGACGCCTGCCCGCCATCCGATCCTGCCCACAAAATCCAGACAGATGGTGGTCCTATTTTCCATCCATCTGGTGGATTGGATGAAAATGGACAGGAGGCCTGCTTTCCTCCATAGAGGAGAGTGGGACTGTGTCTGTGTCAGCTCTGCACAGCGGAGCGTATAGAACCTGTCATCTGCCTGCTCAGCTGGGATCAGAGGAGTGTAAAATATCTAAAGACACGGACGTAACTCCCTCCAGCATGCTGCTTAACCACTTATGGACCGCCCGCCACAGTTTTAGGTTATGTTAGAAGGATATCGTTGTTATGGCAGCAGCTAGCTGCCATAACCCCAGTATCCACTTCTTCAGCGAGTGGTCCGCTTCAAAATAAAAGTGGTCTCTGCGGCGGATTCGCTGCAAGATCACCTTTATCGGTGGCAGGAGAGGGCCTCCCCCCTCCCGCCACGATCCGGTGCCCTCTGCCGCTTACCGGAGCCGCCGGCAGCGGCGGAGGCGATCGCATCCTGTTAGGTATGGAGACGAGTGAAGGAAAGATGGCCCCCACCCGTCTCCATATAATTGCTGGGCGGAAGCGACGTCAAAACGTCACTTCTACCCACAGCTCTTAAAGGGCCATTTTATTTAAATAATTTTTTTAAATTACATTTTTTTTTTTTTAATTGCATTTTAGCCTAAATATGAGATCTGAGGTCTTTTTGACCCCAGATCTCATATTTAAGAGGTCCTGTCGTGCTTTTTTCTATTACAAGGGATGTTTACATTGCTTGTAATAGGAATAAAAGTGACTTATTTGTTTTTTTTTTTTATTTTTTTTTTTTAAATCTTTATTTATTTTTCAAAATACAAAAAACCAACCCGTGGTATCATACAAATTCACTTTCTTAATTACTAAGGGGGGGGAGGGGACACCCGACCAGCAAAGCGGGGCTTCATACCCCCCCTCAACGTCTTCCGGAACTGCCTCTCCCCCCCCCTACACCCCCCCCTCCCTCCCCCCCCCTTCACCCCCCCTCCCTCCCCCCCCCCTTCCCCCCCCCCCCTCCCCCGCAGACACGTACCCCATTCCCTCTTCCTTCATATCTCCGCCCCACTCCCCGGCACTATCTTGACATTATCTCCACATATTTCTCTGTTTTTTTAAAAATCCCCCATGGATACCATTTCCCTTGATCTCTTTCTTGCCTCCCCTCTGGGGCCTCTTTTTCCTCTATGTATTCTAATCTGTAGATTTCGTCTACCTTATTGATCCAGTCTTTTATCATTGGGGGTTCTGTTTCTTGCCACTTTTTTGGGATAACATTTTTGGCTGCATTAAGTAAAATTGGTGCCAGGGAGGAAATATATTTCCTCTTCCCTCCCTCCTGGCCGTGAAACAAACAGGTCCAAGGGTCCTTTTTAATATTTTTCGCTATTATTCCTTCTATCAATCCTATCACTTCGTGCCAGTAGGGTTGAATTTTAGGGCAGTCCCACCAGATGTGTGCCATTGTGCCCAGGCCTCCACACCCTCGCCAACAGCCAGGGGATTTATTTAATGAAAATTTACTCACCCTAGCTGGGGTCATGTACCACCGGGCTAAACATTTATAGTTACTCTCCCTTGACTTCATATCCACAGCTGTTGTATGTGTGGCTTCCAAGATGTTTTTTTCCGTGTCTACGTCGCATAGTAATCCCAGATCCTCCTCCCATTTTCTAATGAACGGTGGCGAATCCTGTCCACTCCTACCCATCAATATTTTGTACACCTTTGAGGCCGTCCCTTTTAATTCTTCTCTAAGTGCCAGTTTCTCTAATCCCCTATATTTCTCCTCTTCCCTTAAGGGGCCTGGGAGACTAGTAATGAAGTGTTTTAATTGGTTATACCTCCACCCATTTACTGTTAACCTCTGCCCTTGTGCCTTTAATTCATCTAGTGATTTTAATTCCCCCCTACTTATTATGTGTCTTATTTGTGTATCCTTTTCCGAAATCCAATTTCCTCCTATTTTCCCCATTCCTGGAGGGAAGAACGGGTTATTCTTTAAATAGATTAGTGGTGAATTGTAGCCCCACTCATTTAATTGGTGAATCTGGTCCCAAACTTTAAGTGTGTGACGTGTGATATAGTGTGTTTCTGTGCCTAACTCCCTATACTGTGGCGGGTTCCAGATTATCTGGTTCAAAGATACCTTACTTAACCCTATTTCTAGATTTACCCATTTTTTTGTATTGAAACTTTTACCCCACTCCAGTGCCCGTGTTATTACGATCGCTCTATAATAGTTTCTAAAGTCGGGGAGGGCTAACCCCCCACGTGCTTTCTCTCTACATAACACCCCGTGCGCAATTCTCGGTTTCTTTTGGCCCCAAACATATTTATTTATCATCCCTGTTAGTACCCTAAAAAATTCTCGGGGAACTGGGATAGGGAGCATTTGCATTTTGTATAATATTTTCGGTGCAAGGACCATTTTTGCTATATTTATTCGCCCCATCCACGAGGCTGTACCATGGGCTATTCTTTTTATTTCCGTTTTTATTTCGTTTAAAAGGGGTATATAATTTATTTTATACAAGTCCCTTCTAGAGCTCGTTAATTTCACTCCTAAGTATTTTATGTTATCCCTCCATGGAAAACGGAAGACCTCGGCTAATCTACTGGCTTCTAGTTTGTTTATGTTGATCTTTAGAGCTTCAGATTTTTCTATGTTGATTTTAAAATTTGATAATGCACTATACCGCCCCATAATTGCTAGAAGATTAGGGATTGATATTCTGGGTTTTGATATATAAAATAAAATATCGTCGGCAAATGCCGCTAGTTTGTGCTCTTCCTCCCCTACCACACATCCGCTTATGTCAGGGTGTTTTCTGATTATACTAAGGAGAGGTTCCAGGGCCAGGACAAAGAGGAGCGGGGACAGCGGACAGCCCTGTCTAGTACCATTTTGCATAATAAAACTGGAGGAGGGAGTGTTATTCACCCTAACAAAAGCTGCAGGATGGTTGTACAAGATTTTTATTCTTCTTAGCATTGCTGGCCCTACTCCCATTTCCTCCAGTGCACTGAACATAAATCCCCAGTCTACCCTGTCGAACGCTTTTTCGGCGTCAATCGACAGGAGTAGCCCTGGGGATTTGCCGGCTTTAAGTGCCTCCAGTACCAGCAGGGACCGCACCCCATTGTCTCTTCCCTCTCTTCCGGGTACAAATCCCACCTGGTCCGGATTTACCAGGTGGGGCATTTTCTCTCTCAAGCGGAGAGCCAGGACCTTTGCGTACAATTTGGTGTCTTCATTTAGCAACGCAATCGGCCGGTAACTTGAGCATAGGGTGCGGTCCCTGCCTTCCTTGGGGATCAGTGTCACTGCCGCCAGCAATGCGTCCTTGCACATTTCCTGGTCTCCTAGGCCATTCCACATCTGGCAGAGCCTAGGTACCAGGATTGATTTAAATTTTTTATAGAAATAGGTCGTGAAGCCATCCGGCCCAGGGCTCTTACCCCCTGGGGATTGCTTCAAAGCTCTAAAGACCTCCTCCTCTGAAATTGGTTTTTCTAATTCCAGTGAGTCTATTTGTGACAGAGTGGGGAGGGCAGCTTCTTTAAGAAATTCCTTTACCCTTTTTTCTCTTTTCCCCTCCTGCTCTACCTTTCGCTCAACCGCGTAGAGGGAGGAAAAATATTTTTGAAATTCTTCTGCTATTTCTTTTGTTGAATGTCTCATCTCCCCTTTTTTATCCTTCACCTTCTCTATATAGTTTTCCAATTTTTTCTTCTTGGTGGTTGCCGCTAAATGTTTCCCTATTTTATTCCCCTGTATATGGTAGTTCCTATTGTTTTTATATATCCTTTTGAGGGCTTCTGTCTCTAATAGGTCTCTTAACTCATCTCTTTTTACTGTTAGTTCCTTTAATACCTCTCTGCACACCTCTTTGCTTTTTTTATGGGTTTGTTCTAGTTTGGCTATTTGTTCTAGCAATTCTTTTTGTTTTTTCGTTCTTTCCCTCTTTTCCCTTGCACCAATTGAAATTAATATCCCTCTAATGTAGGCCTTAAAGGTTTCCCACACAATAGTTGCCGGGACCTCATTGGTCTCGTTTATGCGGAAAAAGCCCTCAATTTCTTTTTGGACCCTTTCAACAACCTGTTTTTTATTAATAAGGAATTCGTTCAGGCGCCAGGTATATGGGATCCTATGAAGGCCTTTAAATAATAATGTCATAACTACTGGGGCATGGTCTGAGAGGGTCATAACCTCAATTTTTGTTGCTCTTACTGAGTCCAGCAAACTATGTTCCACCAAGAAATAATCCAGTCTTGCATAGGTCTTATGAACCTGTGAATAATATGTGTAGTCCCTCTCCTTGGGATGTAACACTCTCCACACATCAATCAACTGCTGGGCTTGTAGTTTTTTCCCTATTCTGGCACATGCCCTTTTATCCTCCCAGTGGGATTCTGCTGACCTATCCAAGGCTGGATCTATACAAAAATTTAGGTCTCCTGCTAAAATCAGCTCGCCTTCTTTATATTCCTCCAATCCAGTCAGGATTCGGCCAAGGTACCCCATCGGATCTCTATTTGGGCAGTATATATTTGCCAAAGTATAAATTTTTTCATTAATTTTCCCTTTCACAAACAGGAATCGTCCTTCTGGGTCCACTCTCTTATCTAACAAATTAAATTTTATCTGTTTCGAGAATCCGATGGCCACCCCCTTTGCCCTTTTGGATGGGGAATCCCCATATATCCATAGTGGAAGGCTTTTTGATGTTAATTTAATACCCTCCTCATACACTAGATGGGTTTCCTGCAGGAAAGCTATGTCGATCTCCAATCTCTGTAATTCCTGACTCAGCTTCCCCCTTTTCCCTGGTGAGTTGAGGCCTTTGACATTATACGACAGGCATCTGACTTCCATTGTCATTTACTCTTTGTTTCCGCCCTCACATCTCTTTTGGAAGCCTTTTAATTTACCCTGGGTATGACCTCTCCCCTGACACCAGGCAGTACCAAAAGATATAACCGTAGGGCCTAGGGAGGCAAAACCTAAAGGGAGAATATATGCCCCTAGATTTTTTCCAAGTCTAGAGAAACAGGGAAATAGGTGCGTAAAAACACATAGGGTAGATCTTTTGGGTTGTACTCTCTGTCTGCGGGTACCCTTCCTCCCCCTCCTCCCACCCACACCCCCCCTCCCCCCCCGAAACCCCCCCACCCCTACCCACCTCCCGCTCCCCCACACCGTTTCCCAAGCTGAGGGTCGTGGCATCTCTCATGATACCTTCCCGCCAACACCCCCCTGTGTGCAGGGTGTTGCTCCCGCGATGGGGGTTCGGAGAAACTAAAAACCCTTTCATGGTGAAAGCATCCTTTCTAAGTATCACATTTTAGTCCTGGTGTTTTATATTCGCCCCCCACCCCCCCCCACCCCCCCCCCCCCCAAACTCGCCCCCCCCCCCTCAAAAGAGCCTGCCCTCCATGTCCTGAGGAACTCTAATATTTAAGTTTGTGCAGAAGTCCTGTAGATCTTCCATCTGTTTTAATCTGAAGCTCCTCCCCTCTCTTGTCACCAGTAGGGCAAATGGGTAGCCCCAACTATATTTCAGATTAGCGTCCCTTAGAGTGTCCAATAGTGGTTTTAGTTGTCTTCTCCTTGCGAGGGTCTTAGCTGACAGGTCCGTAAAGACTTGAATGTCTTGGTTGTTATATTTCAGTGATCGAACCCCTCTCAGGTTTTTCCAAATCCTCTCCTTCTCCTCATAATAATGAAACCTCGCAATCACATCTCTGGGGGCATCTTCTCTGGCGTTTGCGGGCTTTTTTATTCTGTGGACACGTTCTATTTTGAGCTCCTCTTCCTTGCTTCTTCCTAGAACCGGATTAAAAATTTCCCTCATAATGGCAAGCAAATCCTCCCCCCCTTGCTCTGGGATGGCTCTAATTCTAAAGTTTTGCCTTCTGTTTTGGTTTTCTTGTTCTTCGAGTTTAAGGAGCATTTCCCTATGATCCGATTTCAGGTTTTTAACCTGTTTTTTCAGTTCCTCAATCGTTGTTGCATACTGCTCCGTTAAATCCTCCACTTTTTCCACTCTTTTTAATAAATGTCCCAAATCTTCTCTAACATTCAGGATTTCTGCTTTCAATACATTCTCTAGTTTAATAAACATATCCTGCATGTCTGTTTTTGTAGGGAGGGTATCCATATTTGGCTCTGCATTCGTTCCTATTTCAGGCTCTGGTGAAGTTGGTACTCTAGCGCCATTTCCTATTGCGCCTTTATTTTTATTGGGGTCCTTCTTTTTTTCTTTTGCACTTTGTTGTTTGTTTTCCATACTTGGGCTTCTATTTTGCGTTTCTGTCATATATCTTTGGATAGTGCTTGTATTTAAGCTGTCTCTGGGTTTTTTTACTTCAGCAGCTTTAGTAGAGCGCCCTCTCATACTCAGGTTCTCCCCCCCTCTACTCTCCTTGAATGAGGTCTCAGGCCTCTATGTTCCTCTCCGTGCCCCTATATTTGTTTCATACAGCTGCAACAGGCTTTATTTCCAGTATGTACAGATTTTATCTCAAAAATGTCCTACCTGGAGCTGTCTTGTAGCTGGGGGCACAGGGACAACAAGCCGGACTTCCTTTGCTTGGAGGATACACTAGGGTGGTTCTCTTTAACAGCTGCGAACTCCAAGGCCCTCCAAGCGCTTTCCAGGAAGCTGTCCTCCACTGTGGCAGGGAGAAAAAAAAAAAAAAAAAAAAAAAAAAGAGTTTCTTTCCTGTTGTTTTTCCGGCTCCCCCTTCCCCTGTAAACGGGGGGTTAGGGATAAGGATAAGGGGGAATAGCAGAGGCTGAAGGGGAGGGGTGTCTCAGGTCCTTCCTCCGATCTCCTCCGGGGGGGGGGGGGGGGGCGGGCGACGGAGCGAGCAGCGGCGCCTCGAGCGTCCACGGACACCTCAGCTCCCAGCCGGCTTCAGCTCTTCAGGATACGAGGTATGCAAGGCATCCGGGCGGGTCTCCTTTGTAGAGGGCAGACAGTCGCTGCTGTCTCCAGCTTAAGCTCCGGTTCCACTCGCTCCCTGTACCTAGGATCTTAGCGCTGTCAGCCGTCGCTGCTTCCTGTTTTCTGGGCTCCTGTCCAGCAAGGTCGATCGGCTCTCACCTCACGCTGCCATTTTCACCATGCTCTCCTCCTCCGTCCTCCACCGCCCCACCGCGTAGCTCCTCCCCTACTCCTCACACGTCATCTCGCTGTGTAAACTCTTGCTGCCGATTAATATCTTTTGTAACCTCCGATTTTTTTTTTTAATTGCATTTTAGCCTAAATATGAGATCTGAGGTCTTTTTGACCCCAGATCTCATATTTAAGAGGTCCTGTCGTGCTTTTTTCTATTACAAGGGATGTTTACATTGCTTGTAATAGGAATAAAAGTGACTTATTTGTTTTTTTTTTTAAAACAGTGTAAAAATAAAAAATAAAAGGTAAAATAAATAATGAAAAAAAAAAAAATGTTTTAAACGCGCCCCATCCCGACGAGCTCGCGTGCATACGTGAGTAGCGCCCACATATGAAAACGTTGTTTAAACCATACATGTGAGGTATCGCCGCGATCGGTAGAGCGAGAGCGATAATTCTATCACTAGACCTCCTCTGTAACTTTAAAATATGCAACCTGTAAAATTTTTTTAAACGTCGCCTATGGAGATTTTTAAGGGTAAAAGTTTGTCGCCATTCCACGAGCAGGCGCAATTTTGAAGCCTTAAATTCTGGGTATCAATTTACTCGGCGTAACATTATCTTTCACAATATAAAAAAAATTGGGCTAATTTTACTGTCTTATTTTTTTATTCAAAAAAGTGAATTATTTCCAAAAAAAGTGCGCTTGTAAGACCGCTGCGCAAATACAGTGTGAAAAAAAGTATTGCAATGACCGCCATTTTATTCTCTAGGGTGTTAGAAAAAAAAAACAATATATAATGTTTGGGGGTTCTAAGTAATTTTCTAGGGAAAAAAAACTGTTTTAAACATGTAAACGCCAAAATCTCAAAACGAGGCTGGTCCTTAAGTGGTTAAAAAAACATTTGCGATAACTGGTTCACTTTAAAGAAAGCTAAAGATAACTTTTTATTTTATGTTTGGATATTTTTCCTTTTGAATTTCTACACCTGCTCTTTATCATACATACTGTGTACATGTATTACTTCTTGTAGAAATTAGTGTTTTAGAACATTGTACTATAGTGATATCGCCCCTATTTTCATCTTGCAGCGTCAGCAGAAGCTGCAGAAGGAGCGTCTTATGAATGATTTCTCTGCTGCACTGAATCGTTTCCAAGCTGTCCAGAGACAAGTGTCTGAGAAGGAAAAGGAGACGGTTGCTCGTGCAAGAGCTGGATCTCGTCTGTCGGTATGTAGCGTGCTAGTCATGGACGGCTTTATTCCTATATACTGTAGCCACAGTGAGATTATCAGCCTTTTTTTTTTTTTTTTTTTTTTTTTTTTTTTAATACAGCAGTATATGAAATAAGTAATGGGAAGTGATTGCCTTAAAATGGATGCAGGCAGATCATTTCATTCTTGAGCAGCAGATAACACTGGAAAATGGTATATCTGTCTTGATTATCAAGAACAGAGAATTTAAGAAATCTGAGCTTGGTATACTTGGCATGACCACCCTTTTAGACAACGAATACCACACATTCTGCCATTATAAGACAAGAATGTGCTTATGATATCTATATAAAAATTGTTTTTATTTAATTTTTTAACTGTTTTATTGTAAATAGTACATCAGTAAAAGTAGCAGCAAATGTTTTTTGTATAACTAGTTTTTAATGTTAATATTTTCAGACAAAGGTCTTTATGTAAGCAGAAGATGGATAAATGTGTTCAGATGCTGAATGTACTAATGAACAGATATGTATATTGGACAGCATTTGTTCGTAACCCCAAATATTGCTCTACAGAGGATATGATTCAACCAAGGAATTGTTCTGCATGAATGGGGAAAAATACATACTATGCAATTTTTTCTTTAGATTTTTTTTTCTTTTTAGATTTACCAAAACCATATATTATGAGGTCAAACCTTAAGCGTTTTTCAATTTTTGTATGCAATCAGGCAGGCCCTTGCACTACATGGTTTTGGTAAATCTAAAGGAAATCATACAGCAGAAGTTGTATACTGTAGTGTGTATGGGGTCTTGGGCTATATTCTCTCCAGGTTGGAAATACTGCATTATGGCCACTAGATGGAGCTGACGACCATAAGAATAAAATACAGGATGAATAGCTTTGACACATGTGATACCTGTGTGGTCATTTTTGTGAATTGACTTTTGCATTGTTTTTATATATTTGATAAAACACTGACCATGATAGAACCACACTAGTAGTGGTGAAATGACACTAATTGTATAAATAAAGCTTGTTTGTGAATTGCAATCTGAGAGATGTGAGGTAAATAAGTAACTATATCAAAGAAAAAAACAATGGACCTAGTGTATTGTATCCTGTATAAATCCTGATACAAGATGAAATTAAATATCTATTGAACAGTAGTATATCCATGTTTTGTTTTGGTGTTAAAGTGGATGTAAACAATCGCATATACCCAGTGACGTGAACAGCCCCAGATAAAACGCAGGAATAAAACAAGTCTCCCTACATAAGTTTTACATGTATATCTGCTGTCTTCAGCCTTATATACTGTTTAGAAAGTTCAGATCCTGTTAGATTTTTCTCTTCCTGTTCACCACTGCAGTGAAATCTGGGCATACAGCTGATTGGAGGAAAGGCACATACCCCCTCTCATAGGTAGAGACTTTCAGAGGTGTTCTATGACACAGAAAGTTGCCTGCTAATCTATTTATAGCTCCCTCCCAGACACAAAATTCAGGCTGCTTTTATCACATGTGCTGGGAAACTTGTGAGAAGTTATCAGGCTGATAACAGAAGAACAGAGCAGGAGAAAGCCAATGGATTTAGAGCTTTGGAGAGAGATAAGAAAACACTGCAGAAAATGTGCCCAGCTCAAATTTCATGAATCGTGTTTACATCCATTTTAAGTTAAAGGAATTTGGGTAGGGGGTGGGAGTGGGGGAGATATTAACCATATTTAACTATAACGGTAATCCTAAAAATATTTCATGATTCTGGGGGTGGTGCATTGCAAGGCATGGCTATTGGGAGATACTGCATATTATCAAGCTTATGAAAAAAAGATTCCAAGTCCTGTGTTCATTAGCAGGCATTGATGTTACTTTATGAAGAAGCGCATCTAGCTGGAGCAGATGTATGAAAGCCAGACCGACAAATGGGGTTATGTGAAAACCTTAAAGTGTTACTACACCACAACAGTAAAATCAGTCTGCATATGCAGTAAATCATGCTTACTATACTCGCAGTGGAACCTAAGGGGTTAAACCTTTGCTATGTGTAAAGGTTGTTTGATCCTGTCTTCTCTTATCCTCCCCTTCTTTCAATGTCCCCAATCCATCTCCTGACAAAACGGAGCTTTTGGAGTCACTCTGCACATGCTCAGTTTGGTGTGTATTGCTAGAGAGGAGTTTTTGTTTTTTTGTTTTTTTTTTTTAATTATTCTTGTGTGGGTGCATGCGATCAGCACAGGGCTAATCAGCACTGTCCATAATGAGGGTCAGGGCTCCTGCAGCCTCATAGGACAGTCAGAGTAGAATGAAAACTCCCCCTACATGCTTTTACCAGGCACTGAAGACTGCTATATAGTGCTGATGAGAAGAGGTATTTAGCAGTTTATTTTTACAAAAAAAATTGCATTTCCATGTTCTGTACTGTGGGAAACCAGATCTAGTGAATGCAGGGTCCTGGGCTTAGTTACACTGTAATATAGAACTATAGGCTAAACTTTTTCCTGGTGCCTATCCATGGCAGCATACGTATGATAGTAGCCCCACCTACTTCCGCCCACAGGACCAGTGCATAGCTATAAAAAGTTAACACCCACACAACAGCCCATTTTTCCTTTTTTGTCCTTAATGGAACTCGCAGCCAGTGTGAAGAGAAGAAGCCCTTACCTGCCACCTTTTGGTGGTTTTTTGTTCATGTTCAGCCTCTCCTGTAAGCGCAGTCCCTGACCTTGGGACGCTAAATGCTCTGATAAGGCAGGGAGCCCCTTCTGTGGATCTTTTGGGGTGAAAAATCAGGTGCTAACTAGCCCCACATATAGCAGTGCAGCCAGTGCTTTGTTCCTCAGAAGAGCTATCCATGTCTGGAGCCTGCCTCCCACAGGTCAGTAGATTCATTTTACTGACACCGCATTTCCAGGATAAGCATGTTTTTCTCATTTTTTGGAGAAAGCCAAGTGTCTACATTCAAGAGCATAATGCATTATGCTGAACAGGTGAAATGGCTATAGCTCACATGGGGGCTATCTTTGGTTTGGGCAAAAACTCCCCCAGTGGCCATCTTGGAGTTGGGCAAGACTACTTGGAAGGCATCTTTGAAGTGGGCAAGGTGATAAGTTTGCCAGGAGTGGGAAGCGGGCAGAAGAGTTGAGGAACGAGGGGTTAAAGACCCAGCGGCTTACAGATAGGGCATTCACATGCTAGGACTGCATGCCAGCACGCCCATAGCTGCAAAATCCTGCAGCAAAGTACATTTCCCCAGTTGTCTCCCAGGACAGCCCTTGAGAGATGGAGTCCCTCCCATCGACCCAGGAAACACATTGCCAAAACAGTTCAAAAGGCGGTCCCTCAGGTCCCTGGTCAGTCATTTGTGTTTCCTCCGTCGGAGGAACATGTTGCCAGGAACCAGAGAAGGACTCCATCTCTCAGGGGCTGCCTGAGGGGAGCGGAGCCGCACAGGGGGACCGGGTCCTATCCAGCGGCTCCAATCTAGTCCTACCTTTTCAAATTGGGGCTCGGGTACCGTCCAGCTGATTAGGAGCCGACCCGTTACCCCCCTCCTTCCAGTGCCGAGGTGTGCCAGGGACAGGTTGGCGCAGGTTCCCCCAGGAGCAGTGCAGATGGATTCTTCCATCACAGCTCCTTGCTATACACAGCGGTGGGGGTCGGAGACGCCGAGCGTCATTTCCGGCGGAACCGCGTCATCCTGTGTGCCGAGACTTCCGGGTCTCTACAGGCACAAGGAGGAGGGGAAGGCCCACGCTGAGGCCTGCAGTTCCGACCAGCGTCCAGCTATACCGGACTAGCGGCGGGACACGGAGCGTGAGGGGGACCATGGAGGCTACTTCCCAGGACACTCCGGTGGAGGCAGGCACCAGCCAAACCCAGGTAGGCTGCTGGGCAAGCCCTTACTGTGGTTTTTTCTGGGGTTTTTTGTTGTAAGGCTGGGATTTGTAGTACCCCATGGTGGTGGTTTCCTCACAGTCCCGGGTGGATGCAGTGGTGGTTGCAGCACAGGTGTTTTGAGAGTTTTGGGGGTTCCTGATGCTAAAAAAGTCTATTCTTTATTTTTTAGGGGAAGGAAGCTCCAAGGGAAGACAAGTCAGGCCGCAAAAAATGCCCTAACTGTGGAAATAAGTTGTCCTCAGGCTCTAACAAAGCCTTATGCAAGCAATGTATTGCAGGCTTACTTAAAACAGAGGCAGACTCTCCTTTGGCAAAATTCCTTGGCTCCTTTAAAGATGAGATGGCATCAACCTTTAAATCTCTCCGCGAGTTAATCGCAGATGTAGGCACGTCTGCTTCCACCAGTAAAGCAGCTGCGATTCCCTCCTCACCATGCCTTACAACACCCAGCTCTGGGGAGCCCCGTACAATCAGGGAGCATAGCCCCGTGTTAGTTAGCCCTGAATCCTCTGACGCAGATTCAGATGAGGATCAGGCTGTAGCTAACAAAGTCGCAAAATACAAGCTGTCTCTGGAGGATGTAGACGAGCTGTTGAGCGCCATTTATGATACGCTGGAAATTGATGAGGAAGAAACTCAATTGACCAGACATGATAAAATGTATGAGGCTCTGGGGAAAAAGAAAGCTAAGGTATTCCCTATACATAATGTGCTTTCTGACCTTGTCCGCAAGGAATGGGCCGAGCCAGATAAAAAGGTCTTCTTCCCAAATTCCCTAAAAAGGAGATTCCCCTTTGACGAGAGCCCAGAGGCGGTCTGGAATAAAAATCCTAAACTAGACGCCCCCCTGTCCAAAGTCTCAAAGCAGTCTGACCTTGCCTTTGAGGATATGGGTCATTTAAAGGACCCCATGGACAGGAAAACGGACATAGTCTTAAAGAGGGCCTGGGATGCTTCTATGGCAGGTTTAAAACCAGCTCTGGCCACTTCTTGTGTAGCCAGGAACCTAGAGTTCTGGTTAGCCCAACTAGAAGAACATCTAAAGGCAGGCACGCCTAAGGGGGAGATCTTAAAAACCTTCCCTATGCTTTTTAAGGCGACAAGTTTCATCTCTGACGCCTCCACTGATGCCATTAAATTTACGGCTAAAACAGCAGCGCTTTCGGTCGCAGCTAGGAGGGAGGTCAGTCTGGATGAAAACTTGGGGGGGAGACACGGCGTCTAAAACACGTTTGTGCAGTGTCCCCTTTACAGGAGACTTAGTCTTCGGGCCTGAACTAGATACCGCCTTGGAAAGAACGGCGGATAAAAAGAAAACCTTTCCCATTAAAAAGAAACATTTTCAAAGAAAGTTTTTTCGTCCCTCAAAAGAACCCTCTAAGTCAGAGAAGGAGTTCAAGCCCAAAAAGCATTGGACAGGACAAAAAGGGAAAGGAAAAGGGGGCATACTTTTTAACCGCCCCAATTCAAACCCCAAACCCCAGTGACATCAGGGTCCCGGTGGGAGGAAGATTAATGAACTTTCTCCCACAGTGGGAAAAGACAACCTCAAACGAGTTTGTTTTGAACATTATAAAAAGGGGGTATGCGCTGGAGTTTCACAGCGATCCACCCTCAAAGTTTCTTGTGACAAAGCTTCCAAGAGACTCAGAAAAGGCCAGGGCCTTGCCTCTGTTAATAGGGGAAATGGTGGATCAAGAGGTATTGACACCAGTCCCTATTCAGGAACAGGGGGACGGTTTTTACTCGCACATTTTTGTAGTAAAAAAGCCGTCCGGGAGATTCAGACTAATAATGAACCTCCGACCTCTGAACCGCTCCATCCGATACAAAAAATTCCGGATGGAGTCTATTTACTCAATAAGGAATCTACTCCAAAAAGAGGTGTTCATGGCTACCCTGGATTTAAGGGACGCCTATCTGCATATCCCAATAAGGAAGGAATGCCAGAAATTTCTTCGGATGGCGATTCAGATGGACACCAAGGTTTATCATTTCCAGTGCAGAGCACTTCCTTTCGGACTGTCGTCCTCCCCGAGAATCTTTACCAAAGTTCTCGGGGAGGCATTAGTTCCGTTAAGACTACAGTCAGTCACGATTATCCCATATCTAGACGACTTGCTTCTCACGGCCCATTCGGAGAAACAACTTCGTCGGGACCTAGAGTTGACTCAGTTCAACCTGAGGCAGCTGGGGTGGATAGTCAGTCTGGAAAAGTCCAAGACTACCCCAACACAGGAAATTTTGTATTTGGGGTACAAGATCCTGTCAGTAGAGCAGAGGATAGTCCTGCCAGAAGAGAAGATATTGAATTTACGCCACAGAATGTCTTTTCTTCAAAGCAGCGCCAAGTGTACAGTGAGGGAGGTGATGTCGGTCTTAGGACTGATGACAGCGGCCATTCCAGCTGTACAATGGGCCAGGTTCCACCAAAGAGACCTTCAAAGTTTTCTGTTGGAAAAATTAAAGGACAGGGATCTGGAAGAAGAGGTTTCAATCCCCACCAGAGTAAAACGCTCCCTCTGGTGGTGGAAAGATTCAGAGAATTTGAACAAAGGGGTTCTCTGGATCTCTCCCATCACGTCCATACTAACTACGGATGCGAGCAGCTGGGGGTGGGGAGCCCACCTCAACTCAGATTGGGCACAAGGCAGGTGGACGGCAGAGGAGAAACTCCTCTCGTCCAATTGGAAAGAGCTAACAGCGGTCCTCAGGGCTCTGTTATTCTTTCAGAATGCAATACAAGGTCATCATCTACAGGTCCGTTCAGACAATATGACGGCTGTAGCGTACATAAACAAGCAAGGGGGCACCAGAAGTCGTCGACTAATGCTGGTGGCCAATCGCATGTTTCTATGGGCAGAATCCAATCTGACTTCCATCTCCGCAGTTCATCTGAAAGGGGAGCTCAACAACACGGCAGATTTCTTGAGTCGACAACAAGTGTCGAATCAAGAATGGTCTCTACCCCCCGAGGTGTTCAAATATATAGCAGCTTACTGGGGAAAACCAGTAGTGGACCTGTTTGCAAGCAAGGTGAATGCAAAAGTTCCAAATTTTTGCTCGCTACACCCAGGAGATCAGCCCTGGGCAGTAGACGCCTTACAGACCCCATGGAGCTTCAGTTTAGCGTATGCGTTTCCTCCGCTTCACCTCATCCCAAGAGTTTTAGCGAAATTTCTAGTAGAGGAAGCGTGTCTAATCTTAGTGGCACCGTTTTGGCCCAAGAGACCATGGTTCACAACGTTGCTACAGTTGACAGACCAACCTCCTCTGAGGCTTCCCTACAGACCAGACCTTCTGTCGCAGGGACCTCTCTTTCATCCACAAGTATCCATGCTGAACCTCTCAGCGTGGTTACTGAGGAGGAAATTTTGAGGAGCAAGGGCCTGTCTGACAGAGTGATTCAGACCCTGCTACAAAGTAGAAAACCTGTCACTCAGGCCATTTACAGGAAGGTCTGGAGAAAATTTAACAGCTGGTTGAACAGCCGAGGGGAGGTAAATACGGATACAGCAAATATCCTGCAGTTTCTCCAGGAGGGGATAGATAAAGGGCTAACTCCTAGTACTATTAAGGTCCAGATAGCGGCCTTAAGTGTGTACTTAGAGAAAAGGTTGCAGGAAGATCCTTTTATTGCTAGGTTCTGTAAAGCAATCTCCAGACGCAAACCTGTTAGACTTAACATCGCCCCATCCTGGGATCTGTCAGTTGTTCTAAGGGCATTTTTGGGGTCACCTTTTGAACCTATCTCAGAGGCCTCTCTAAGACTAGTCACTTTCAAGACAGTACTGCTTGTGGCAATCACTTCAGCACGCAGAGTTAGTGAGATCCAAGCTCTCTCTGTCAGAGAGCCTTTCCTCCAGATTCTGGAAGACAGAGTCATCCTAAAGACAGACCCTGGGTTCTTACCAAAGGTTGCATCTAATTTCCATAGATCACAAGATATTGTCCTCCCTTCTTTCTGTCAAAAGGCTTCAAACGAGAAAGAAAGGCGTTTTCATTTATTAGATGTGAGGAGGTGTATCCTAGAGTATCTTAGGGTAACCAATCCATTTAGAATCTCAGATTCACTTTTTGTTCTTTTTTCCGGACAACGTAAGGGGCAAAAAGCTTCTAAAGTCACCATAGCTAGGTGGATTAGGCTAGCTATAGCAGAGGGCTATAAGACAGTAAACAAAGATCCTCCTGGGGGTATTAAAGCCCACTCCACAAGGGCATTATCAGCATCCTGGGCAGAAAGAGCTGGTGCCACCCCGGAGCAAATATGTAAAGCAGCCACGTGGTCAAGCTTTTCCACCTTTACAAGGCATTATCGACTGGACTTAATGTCCAGTCAGGATCAGGCTTTTGGGAGAAAAGTTCTCCAAGCCGTGGTCCCCCCCTAATCTGGTGAGTACTTGGGGATCCTCTCAAGGGCTGTCCTGGAAGACAACTGGGGAAAACTGGAGTTAGACTTACCGGTAACTCCTTTTCCAGTGGTCTTCCAGGACAGCACGATCCCACCCTTTTTTTTTGATTATGTGAATGTACTAACATTATTACCTATTATGGTTATGTTTTTTGCAGTTCCATCCTTCGGTTCTTGGTGAATGACTGACCAGGGACCTGAGGGACCGCCTTTTGAACTGTTTTGGCAATGTGTTTCCTGGGTCGATGGGAGGGACTCCATCTCTCAAGGGCTGTCCTGGAAGACCACTGGAAAAGGAGTTACCGGTAAGTCTAACTCCAGTTTTCCTGCTGCCTAGTGAATAGATATGTTCTAACTCATGTCTCAGTGTGGCATTAATATTATACCTGACTAAATGTCAGTGTTCCAGCTGCCCTGCACTATGAGCTCACTGCAAAATAAAGATCCACACGGTTCCTATAGGTAAGGGTCATCAGACCAGGTAGGTGTTTTGCTGCTAAAAGAGTGCATTCAGGTGCTAACTGACCTCTCCCTTGGCTAAGGAGCTCAGCATTAGAGGAGCAGCAGAAATCCAGTCCAAGGTAGAGAAAATTCTCTTCCATGCTGCGAATGCCAACACTATGGCCTAAAAGAGTGTGTCGGGACCTCCTTTTAAAAAGGCAGACAGAAGCTCTCCAGCCGATTATGCTCAGCCTCAAGGAATTGCTGTGAATCCTGGGTGAAGTTGCATTTACAGAGTAAATAATGTGTCGAGCTTGCTTTAACGAGGACGACAGCTCTTCCATCCCACTATTCATAGCCGCAAAGGATTGTTGTGAGCTTGGATGAAGTTGCCTTTACAAGATAGAGTGTGTCGAGATTGCCTTTAAAGGGGTAGAGAAAAGCTCATGGTTCACTATCCAAAAAGCCCATGGTGGCACTATCTGGCATGCATCTTAAAGCTTTGGGCTCTGTTTCCACTGGTGCAGTTCTGGACACGGGGTCGCATGACAGGTCACAGCCCATTGGTTTCAGTGGCACCCGTTCCAGTCTGTGCGATTTAAAGTTGCAACAACTTTGAAGGGGTTCCTGCACTACCTTGATGCAATTTTGATCCAGAGGCTGTAAAGTTGCACTCGAGGTCGCACTCTGAATCGCAAAACATTGGGATCGCAGTAGTGGAAGCGTAGCCTTAAGGTGCTTGGTTCAGATGCGTGTTTTCCAAAAATACATCATTTGCATTGCCTCCCTTTGCCTAGGACACTTTCTGGCTTGGCAGGCATCAAAGATAATTAATGTTCCCTCCCCTAAGCATTTCTGTGCCTTGCTTTTGGACCCATGCACTACCATTCTGGGATCCTGCTCCTTGTCTATTGGTCTACACCTAATGTATTAGGATGCTGGACCTAGTACTAGCCTCAATGCCTTCTTGAAATATTCCCATAGAGAAGAGATTCTTAGATGGAGAATTATTGGTGCAAGCTCTATCAATCAACCTGACATGGTCCTCCAGATATGTCAGTAATTTGGATAGGTTCAGAGATCGTTGCTGGAACTGGCTCACTTTGGGAATGTCTGGATGGCCCTACTCGCAGCTCAGGACAGAGTGCTTTTTCATTGATAACTTTAAACATTCTAATCTCAGATTCAAGCTGTCTGTACCAAGAGCGATCTGGATCTCCACTTGTGTAGGAGAAGCCTAGAACTGAGGGTAGCCTAATGTGAGGCAATTAATTTGGCCTGGTTTCACCCCAGGCTTTTACAGGCCTCTGTTCGAGGGACAAATTGAGTCTTTGTTCAGGCTGTTTCCCTATTGCTGAGATTCAGGGATCTGGCTCTAGAGTAAGGAAGGCTTCTCTT
Organism: Lithobates clamitans; assembly: GCA_037952925.1. Taxonomy (NCBI): domain Eukaryota; kingdom Metazoa; phylum Chordata; class Amphibia; order Anura; family Ranidae; genus Lithobates; species Lithobates clamitans. The sequence continues at coordinate 1,561,187 of JBBGZY010001677.1, forward strand.
CCTGTTAAGGAATCGCCATGGAAAGACAGCTCAGACAGTGGACCACTCTTAAGAGACCTGGACACCCTTGATTTCAAAGGGGTTGGTTGTCTTTGGCGTTGTCTTTTCCAAGGTAACATCCAGAAGTTCTGGGCTGTTTTACATAATCTGGATCCAAGCAGACAATGCCATAAAGGTGGTGTACTTAAATTTTCGGCTGGATTCAGAGTTTTACAGTAGTAAAAGGATAGATTGGTATCCTTGGCAAAAAGGTCAGGCTCCAGCCTTGTCAGGCATGAACATTCCAAGTATAGATCTTGGCAGGCAGACTGCATCTGACAGCAGTGCCTAAACCTGTGAGCTTGCTCTCTACCCCTGGATTTATTCCTGGAGGTGTGTCCCAGGTAGGCAACTTCAGAGGTTGACTATGGGACCCCTGAGGTCAAACTAAAGGCTAGGCAGTTTTGGCTCAGGTGCAGTGGTCCTCTGGTAGGATGCTCCTGTGACTTTCAGTACTTCCTTCCCTTGTTTGTCTCGCATGTTTGGAATGGAAAGCATTCCAGTGTTCCAGGCAGTTGTGGTACTCCAACCTAAAGGGGTGCTGGCCAGTTGCTCCAAGGGATCTACTGGATCAGAAACCTCTGTTCCCAAGGAATGTGTTTTGCCATCCAGCTTCAAACTGCCTATGACAGCTTGATAATTGAAGCTCAAATTCTGAGACCGAGCATCATGGAGTCTAGGAATCCCTTGATGCTAAGCAGTGGGGTCTACCACTTCATGTTAAATGTATTGCTAAACATGTGGGGATTTGCTTATAATGGTGTAAGCCTCAGGACATTCTCCCAAAGTTGCTTCGCTGGACAAGTCCTCTCCTGCAACTGGGCCTAGGCTAGCATTTGGCTCTTAATATTGCTGCCCATGTGACTTATGGGATTTTAAAGGGGTTGTAAAGGTTTGTATTTTTTCACCTTAATGCATCCTCTGCATTAAGGTGAAAAAACGCCTCGCTGTCATGACCCCCCCCCAACCCCCCCCCCCCCCCATTTTACTTACCTGAGCCCATTCACCTGCTGTGCGTGTCCCCTGGCATCCTCTTCTCCACGGGGTCTGGCCGTTGATTGGATAGATTGATAGCAGTGCAGCCATTGGCTCGCACTGCTGTCTCGCTGGGGGGGCGGGACCAAGTCATACAGTTGGCGTCCATAGACGCCAACTGATGGCACAGGAGTGCGCCTGCAAGTTAACCCCCTTGGGAAAGAGCTTCCCAGAGGGGATTAGCTTTAGGAGGAGCCGAGACAGTCGCCATGGGACCCCAGAACAGCAGGTTCTGTATGGGTATTTTAAATGAATTGGTTTTTAAAAAGGAGAAGAAGAGAAACTTGATAGTGCAATTAAAATCAAACATATTTTTTCATATGCACGTCGCAGAAATCTACACACAGCTCTAGGTTCTTAAACTATTTCTGCGATGTGCATATGAAAAAATCTGTTTTTTGAATAAATATCCAGATTTTATTGCACTATGAAGTTTCTCTTTTTTCTCTTTTTAAAAACCAATTCATTTAACATACCCACCGGAGGAGCCTGTGAAGGGAACAGAAGGAAAAGTCTTTTGATTATCCATCACGGGAGAGAGCCGCCATCCCTGCCCAGCAGACCAGGTAGAAGCATTACAGCTAGATTGCTGGAGTCATTCGAGTGCATGAAGTGATCGTTCCAGTGTGGCGTTCCTGATGAGAAAGAGCCGCTGATCCAATCTCTGGAGCCGATCACTGCAGTGTGTTGCTGCTACCAGGCGAGTGTGACCCTTATCATCTGGGGTCCATCTTTTTCAGTAAGAGACCATCCATGTGATTGTATGTTCCCTGTCCAGAGTTGAAATACAGGACCATTGTGCGGGGCGGCATCATCAAATCTCCTTGTCTCTTTACATTTGCTAATCTGTTGCATTTTTGGACACTTTTGATACATTTTACATAAAATATTTGTGTGGAATATATATTCACTTTTTTTGGGGAGGATCATCCTTTCATCATAGACTTATTTAAACTTTAATGTTTTTGGAATTTTTTTTTCACTTTAGAGATTTATTTTTATGTAGTAATGAGTGGCACCTTTATTCACATATTTGGGTGTATTAATTTGCGCAATCTTCTTTGTGTCTATATAATTTGTCTTAAGTATTTACTTTTGTCAGAAGATAGCAGCATTCACCTTAATTTCAAAATTTATTTTTCTATTTTTAGTATTACATTTTTTAAATTTTTATCACGTTTTTTTGCTTATTTTGTTAAAGCATCACATTCTAGGGTGTTGAGGTTAGCGCAGATTAATTAACATATATATTTAGACATTCACCCATATCAGGAGCCAGCTTCTCGTCTAAGAATTATTGGGGAAGCTCTTCGAGCTGAGGGAAGTTCACAGCCTTCCTGTTGTCGCGGGATCAAGAGCCTGTGGGCATTTGCTTGCCTATCCCATAGTGAGATGTCAGCCAACATGGCAAGCAAGGGAGCCAATCCGGTTCTATTATGGCGCATTCTTTCAGCACTACTGATGGGCTTAGTAGTTCTCACTACACTTGTCATTGGCAGGAACCCAGTAGCTTGCTCACTTTCTTATGATCTAATTTGCTGAAGCTTCCCTCCCTGATAGCCAGTTATTGATCTGTCATACGTATGCTGCCATGGAGGCACCAGGACAACAGAAAATTGTATCCTACTTACTGTAATTTTCTTTTCCTGGTGCCTATCCATGGCAGCATACCGAACCCACCCAGTTTGTTCCTAGCGATGTACAGGGAATAGGCTGTTGTGTGGGTGTTAACTTTTCTATAGCTATGCACTGGTCCCGTGGGCGTTAGTAGGTGGGGCTACTATCATATGTATGCTGCCATGGATAGGCACCAGGAAAAGAAAATTACTGTAAGTTGCACACAATTTTCTGTTTTTTTTTTTTTTTGTCTTCATTTTGGATAGACTAAGGGAGGGTTATATAACCCCTGTTAGGTTTTTCACCATCTATGTTACATTGTGGAGATTTCCCTTCACTTCCTGTCCCATAGCCAAATAGGAAGTGTGAGGAAATTCTTGCAAATCGAGGGAATTCCTTGGGGACCCCCAGGTAACCAGAGCTAGTGTCTCCATTGTAAAAATTCCCCTCTACTTTTCTGGGGACAACCCAAAGTTTGGGATTTTCTTTTACTTTCACTTTTGAATGAAAATGGTAAACAGGACAAATAGAGAATGAATCTCACTAACGTGGGCATAGACGGCAATAAAAACTGACAGGTGTTCTAATCCCTCTTCACTCTATCCAAAATTAAAATAAAAGTTTTGCCTTTAGTTATACTTTAAATCCAGTAAATAGAAAAGGCATTCTGGTATCAGTAATTTGTATATGCTTATGGGCTTAGAGTGAAGTTATCTTTTGGAAAAAAGTGTGTATGTATGTATGTATGTATGTATGTATGTATGTATGTATAGATGGATAGATATATATCTCTAATCGTAATGCCATTTAATGTTGATAAAAAATAATCTTTCAATCTGCAGCCACTAAGTACTGTAGTTGAATAGCTTATACAAACTGGTAGATGGCAAAAATCTATTTTGGGGGGTGAGGGGGGGGTTATAAGATTATACAAAGCTGTTTGTATCTGAAACTGCTATACACTTGATAAAATGAAAATCAAAAGCAATTTTTATTTATTGTTTTTTAATTAGGGAGATGAAAGGCAGAAGGAAGAACAGCTTGTTTCATTCGACAAGTAAGTAACCATAGGAAAAAACGCATCATTTTGAGATCCTTCTAATTTGTGCAGCATCTGAATGATTCTTTATAGCGTGTGTGTTATGAACTCTGGGCCAGAAAAACAGAAACCTGTTAGAACCATGTTGGGTCTCTTGCCATGGAAGTGACTCCCATAATGGTTGTGTTGAATCCTAGTGCTATCTGTGTTAAGACATTAGAGAATTACACTTCTGTTGTTGATCTCTTCTACAGCTTCTGTGCTTATCCAAAAGGCATTACAATTTTATGTGGAATTCCTCAAACCCGTGTGTGTGTGTTTTTTTTTTTTTTTTTTTCCTTTTTTTTTATCATCTGCATGGTTACCTTTTATATCTCATACAGCCAAAAGTAATACTTTGTGTAGCCCAATATTGGTTGTTATACCCACAGCTGTATTGTCTGGTTAAATGTTTTACTGCAGAGTGGAAAATTGCAGTTACGTTGCAAACCGCTTGATGTCTCCCATTGCCAAAAGCAAGCTCTTACATACAAACGTGATTAGGTTTGCTCTTTTCAGCAGTATTTATTACCAAAATACACTAAGATAATTTGGCTGACAAATCCATGCTGTTGGCAGCCCTCCTTCCTTAAGATTACCAAACCTATTACAGTCTGATTGTACAATATTCTTTAAAGCAAATTTCCTGTGACTTTAAATAGTTTGTTGGGACCAAGCTGGTCCAATTAAATTATTTACTACAGTGCTGCATTGGCTCTAAGCGCTGTATGCAGCTTATGCTACATACAGCGCTGGGTTCTGGCTGTGAGACAGAGACTTCCCATCTCATACCCAGAACAATGCAGAGTTGGTCTGAGCGGTGCTCAGCCGTTCACAGGCACCTTTTTTGTATTGTGTGAATGAATACAAAGCTTGGCTGAGTTGAAGAGTGTGACGTCATCAGCCTGCCCCTTTTGACTATACAAATACAAAGCTTCTTATGAATGGCTGAGCACCGCTCAGACCGACTCTGCATTGTTTCGGTGTCTGTCTCACAGCTGGGACCCAGCACTGTGTAGTGTATGTAGCTGAAGCTGCATGCAATTTATACAATGCTTGAAGACATTGAAGGAAACTGTTTGTTTGAACCAGCTTGGAAAGAAACTAAAAATTGGAAACAAATGCAGTCATCACATTTAAGAATTGGTAAACAATGTTTGCTTTTGGGTTTAATACTGCTTTAATGATCATTTGAGCAAGGGCTCCACTGTGTGGTGTTTTTTTTTTTTTTTTCTCTCCCAGAATTGGGCTTTAAACTGACAATGCCCATTGACTTCCCTACTGTTTTAAAACAACTTGTTTTGTTTTTTCCTAAGCAATGAGGACTGGAACCAGATGCAGGACCAAGAAGAAGATCTTGGAATTACGGAGCAGGACCTGGAACTCATCAAAGAACGAGAAAGTGCCATCAAGAAATTAGAGGTTTGACACTGTTGCAAAACTTTTGTGTGTGGCTTCCTTATGCTGTTAGACAAAGGATTGTATGCAAGAAAAATGTTGACAATCAAATTGGAGAATCTTATTGAACTGCTGGGAATGCTCCCTATGTAGTTTGTTTAGGTTTAGTTAATTATGTTAAAAAAATTGCCAGCAGGAACCATTGAGCCTTTATGATCTCAGCATCATGGTTGAAATTTTACTGAAATATTAATCATTCCCAGAATCCACCTAAGTTCCCTTTTTGATATACCAGTATTTCTCTTCTCCCTCATAAGAAACATGTAAGACAGAAACAGATAACAGACCACAAAGTGTTTATCAGCCAGATGGTTTCCATCGATTTTGTTTATGTACTCAGAGGGGTAATTTTAAATGTAAATTACATTTGGGTTGTTTTGCTGAATGCAGGAATAGGTAGTATTGGGGTCAGATGTCTATTAAAATGCATTATGGTCTCTGGTCTATAATGCATATTTGCGCAAAACTCTTGCCGATTGCAAAAATATTGCAATTTCTCTAGCACTACATAACCTTGGAGTTGTTAAATGTGTTTCCCTGGCAGTCTTGGGAAGGGAAGGTAATACACCCTAAAGGCTGATGAACGATCTGCCGTTTTTCTGATCGTTAGTATGCTGCTTTTGAGAGCCGATTTTATACATTTTCAGCAGACAAAATCTGGATGTGCAAGCTCCAACATTTTTGTCTGATGTGACCACAACGTCCGATATTATTTTTTTTTTTTTTCATTGGTACGGTTTTCTTCCAAAAAAAGAGCAAGACTAGGTATGCTCAGAAATGAAAGAACTCATTCAAAACAATTCAACACATTAGGTCACTTTTGACTTTGAATTCCGTCGTCCGAAAATTTTCTGATGGTTAGTACCCTCTTCACTTTCAAATTGAGACCAGCATCCAACAAAAAACTGACAAATTCGTCCAATAATCTGACCGTGTCAGGCTTTAGATTACAGTACCACCATCAATAACATCCACTTTAATGTCTTTTAGGAATTTAAAAGTATTTAACTTTTAATTTTGACTAAAGGTGTGTGTGTGTGTGTGTGTGTGTGTGTGTGTGTGTGTGTGTGTGTGTGTGTGTGTGTGTGTGTTTTTGTTTTTTTGTTTTTTTTTATACATAATGTTACTTGGAAGACATGGCTTTCTATCAATATGTAATGTGATCTGTCAGTCATGTTTACCAATAAAGATACTACCTAAGAGCAGACATCACAAAGGTGCCAGCTGCTTTTGTTTCATAGGCAATGAAGCCTCCCCTGTGCAGCCATCCTGTCCCTGGTTGCTTAGGGCCAAACCCCACCAACCATTACTGTCCAAAGAGGGCTTTTTTTTCCCACTTGGGCTTTTTTATTTAACCAGGTGAACTAAGATCACAGGAGCATGTGCTAGAGTTTTTTTTCTGCCTAACAAATGGTAATGGCAGTATCTTTTAAAAATGTAAAGTGGTTGACTAGTTCACTTTAAGGAAGAGTGGAATTTAAAGTTGAAAAATAAAAAAAAATGCAAACAGGCAAGATCTTTATTGTAGAAGAGATGTGCAATGTCTCTTCTGCAGTCAAGTACACCTACATGCCTGTTGGCAATCTCCTGTAGAATGTACACAGAGTAGCGCATGCATGGGAGTGACATCATCCTGCACTGGCCAATCAAGACACTCGAAGATGGGCACCCAGAAGAAGCCAGGAAGAAGATCTCAGCATTGATGAGAGAGCCTGTGTCTGTCAGAACCAAGGTAAGTATTTTTGTCTTTAGTTCCACTTCAGGAAACAAGAAAGCACGTCCATTGTGGGTGCCCCCCACCCCCACAGAGTCTTTTTATTCATATAATCTAAAAATAAGTAAATAAAGAATCAATAAATCTACACCTGGGTCAATGTAAATTCTTGTATGTGAAACAAAAGCTCAAATAATAAAAAAAATTAACTTTGTTTTTAGAATTTTTAACACAGGAAATCATCAGCTGAAGTTTTTCTTTGTTCTGTTTTGACACAGGCGGACATTCTTGATGTCAATCAGATTTTTAAAGACCTGGCAGTAATGATTCATGATCAAGGAGAAATGATTGGTAAGCATTCCACCATTGCAATTTTGTATTTGGCTGAAAACGTGGTCTTACATTTTTATTTATTTTTCTTGTTTTGGATCTGTCCCCTCCCCTTTTTTTTTGTTTTACTTTGAGAAAAGCTTTGACCTTCTGTGAGGTTGTCACTATCTGGTAGTGTGCTAGTGTCACCACTGTGTAGATTCAGCCCTGACCATTGTCACCAAGAAAGTGTGGGGAAATCCCAAATTTTAGAGCCCCTAGAACATGAGATAAGGTATAGGTATTTATAGCGCCAATTTTACACAGAGCTGTACATATATTGTACATTCATATCAGCCCCTGTCCTCAAGGAGTTTACAATCTAAGGTTGCTACCTCACGTGTATGTATGCATACAATGCACACCCTCTAGGGCCAACATAGAGCGGAGCCAATCAACTTACCAGCATGTCATTGGAGTGTGAGAGGAAACCCAAGTACACGCAAGCACTGGCTGAACATTTTAAAGTTCATGAAAGTAGTGATGTGTTTGGGATTTAAACCAGTGACCTTAGTGCTGCAAGACAGAGCTGCTATAGTCTATGCTGCCCTGTTTAGGAGAGGATTTTCCCTCACTTTGGGAGACTTCCTTACACTTTTGCAGACAGGCAAGCAAAACCTCCCCAAGGGCATACAGAAAGCAAAAAAGCAGGGATTGTAACTCTTTCCTACTCTAAGCAAAAACGTTTTCTTTTAGTTTTAGATTCTTCCCTACTCCTTCTTTTTTAAAAAAAAAAAAAAAAAAAAAAGAGGAACTACAGTCATTTTCTCAAAAAATGAAAAGGCAGCAGCTAATACTGTAGCTACTGACTTTTAATAAGCAGACACTTCCAGTCCAGAGCTGTCATCACACAAGGTGATTCTTCTACAGTCTTCAGGTCCCCAGCGCTGCCATCTTTCTTGTGGGAAGCCAGCTGTGACTTCCTTTTGGCTCACATTGTGCATGCACAAGACGTGCTGCACTTTTGGACTGGTCCCACAGCCTTCTGAGATGTATAATGTTTCCCAGAAGGTTGTGAGGAGGGCGTGGAAACATTTTTGCTCTTCTTGCCTAGGTAAGAAAAGTGAAAGCGTCAGTCACCGCCTATCAGAAATGGGTACCCGCTTCCAAAAAAAAAATTGCAATGATTAGAGAGGAAGGGGGGAGGAGGATGAGCAGAACTTCTTTGTTTTAGATTAAGTTTGGTGTTAAGTACACAATACTTTTAAACATGCTATATCATACACTGTGTGAACCACCAAGTTTACTTTTTTGCCGAATGAGGGGTCAAGGGTTTTTTTTTTTTTTTTTTTTTTTTTTTTTTTAACTATTTCATTAGGTAGTAGTAGTAAATGGTTTAAATCAAGCACAAAGAACTGTACTGCATATGATTGATGTCAATATAACCTCTTGCAGATAGTATAGAAGCTAACGTTGAAAGTGCTGAAGTTCATGTAGAAAGAGGGACTGAACAATTACAGAGAGCAGCGTATTACCAGGTAAGTACATATTTGGTCTGGACATAAAGCTTAATCCAACATTTCATATTCCTGACATGTGCCTGCTGTACCGTGTACTTGTATGAAAAAGTCTCCTGGTCTCTTTGCATTGCTTTCTTTGTGTGAAATCGCTGGTGTTCTTGCCAGTCCCTAGGATTTCCTATTAAAAACTGACCACACTAAGCAGGATAACACACAGTGGTCAGTTCTCTAGCTGTGCTGGGAACTCTGTCTGCTCTCCTCCAATGATCAGACTTGTCCTGACATGCCCCCCCGCACAGCTAATCACTGGGTAGATGAGTGTGCTGTTGCTTCTCCTCCCCCGAGCTCCTATGCAGCTGAGAACACAGGGAATGTGCTCACTTTGTGAAAAAAGGTATTTATAATGTGTGTGTGTGTGTGTGTGTGTATATATATATATATATATATATATATATATATATATATATATATATATATAAATATAAATATAAATATAAATATAAATATAAATATATATATATATATAACATACACACATACATATACCCTGTTTCCCCGAAAATAAGACTTAGCGTGATTGTCAGTGATGGCTGCAATATAAGCCCTAGTTAAAGTCCTTTGTAGGTCTTATTTTCAGGGTAGGGCTTATTTTTGGGGAAACACACACACACAAGAAGAAGATATCAATAAGACATCATAAAATCAGGCATACTTGATATTAAACGTTTTCGGGCTATTGTAGCTCACGCCCTTCCTCAGAAAATCATGCATCAGGCATGATTTTCCGAGGAAGGGCCCAAGCTACAATAGCTCGAAAACGTTTAATATCAATATCATGTATGCCTGATTTTATGATGTCTTATTGATATCTTTTTGAATAAATACAGTTTGTGCAATCCCATTTGAATTTTTTCTATATTAAAGCCTGTGGGAAGGCTTGATTGCTAAGCATGAACATCTGTGACTGAAATGCACCTCACCCCTTGGAGTGTGTGTGTATGTATGTATGTATGTGTGTGTGTGTGTGTGTGTATATATATATATTTATATTGCCTTTTTCATTTTTGTTTTAAACTGAATGGGGGAACATCTTAAAGTGAACCTGGCGCTATGAAGTATACAAATCTTGACTTCTCTAAGGCCGGGTTTACACTGGTACGATGTGACTGTTGTACATCCTACTTTGCCCTGCCACATCGGTCCTACTTCCATCCGACTATAATAAACAGGATATGATTTTGCTCTGACTTTGAGATAGTCCGACTTGTCTTTTCACTGATCAAAACAATCCCAGTGTGACAAATTCCTTTTCCTGCTGCTGTAATCACCATGTTGGATGTCACAAGTCGGGTAGTTAGGACGAGGATCCGACTTTGATCTTGAATGGGCTGAAAATGGACCAAAGTCATGCAGGAACCTTTTCTAAAGTCGGACTGACTTGTATCAAACCTGACGACTCTCATAGGGAACCATTGATTTGTACACGTCATGCGACATGTGCTCCCAAAGTCAGAGCATATGTCGTACCAGTTTGAACCCGGCCTTAATCGGAGCTGTGCTGCTTAGTGGCTAAAGCACCTGAGTTGCATTTTGATATGTAAGGGGCATGTCCAAACACTGACCTGACTTAAAATTAAACATTATGAGTTTGGAATATGTAGGAGAGTCTGAACAAGCAAAAAAAAAAAAACCGAACAGCCAAACTACTGGACAGTACATAGGTGATTTCTGGCATAATGGAAATAATATTAACAGCAGCTGCCTATTAGTGAGGATAAAAATATATTTTCAAAATGGTAAGTTAAAAATATATAAATAAAAGGTACTCAAATAACAGCAAAAATAGAAATTGGAGAAAACATAATAGGTACTTGTAAGTGTGTAATAGTTAAAGGTTTATTAAGATTAGAAAAGGAAAAATGGAATACAATGGGATTGGATACTATAAAGGCACAGTCTTTGCCAAAAGTCTTCTCCCTACTGTGGCCAGTGGCTGGGAAAACCCATGTAGTATTCCCACCTCTTGCTCCGTCTACTTCTGTCCGCAAGGGATCACAGGGACGCATTTCGATCTCTCCCCTTAGGCCTGAACCCACTTTAGCAACTTGTGACTGTACTTTACCATTTCAGCATCAGGACAACACACTCTTCCACATTGTTATAAGTACACAATAGTCGATTTTAATAAAATGGGAGGATGTACATAATTAGGATTTACAACAATATCTTTAGTTGGACGACCTTTTTTTATTTTTATTTTTTTAACTATAATCTTATTTGACCCAAAACCTTAATAAAACCACTGTGTGTTTTTGACTACTTTAGTGGTTTTATTAAGGTTTCAGGTCAAATAAAAATTTTTAAAAAATCTTTTTTCTTCCTTTTTATTTTATTTATTTATTTTTTGCCATTTTAGAGAGAACCTGTTGGAATTGCAATAAGAACAGAAAGCCTCCCTGGCATTCAAGCAAAAATACCCTTTTGGCCACAGCATTTTTACTGTTCTAGTCTGGTCCTTTATGGGGTTGCTGTTGCCCTGAAGGAAGGCGTATAGTGAATACCATATTCAGTTTTAATCACAATAAAGCAGTTTGCTGAAATTCTTTTTGTACTTGGCTCAATACACTGTGCACCTGCCTTGTGCCCCCCTTTTTTTTTAAACTAGAATATATTTTGTCCAAATCCAATTTTCAAATGCACACTAGTCAACAATTTGCTAGGCAGTATAGTGTGTGTGTGTGTGTTGCATAAATTGTCAGCCCTAATAAGTACTTGTAGTAATATGTACAATAAATGAAATCTGAAATGGACACATAAAATGGCCTTCCTTCTCAGTACATCATATTTTATATCCATTGCCTCCTAATCTCTTTAGTTGGTGATTTTGGAACCCCTTTTTGTTTACCTGAGAAGGATTCCCAAACACTCTCACTGTATGCTTTCTGCTGTGTCTAACATACTGAAAGACCGATGTGTCAGTAGGTCAATAAAAGATGTTTCTTATATCAGAATTGAATCTGTTGATAATACATCAAGCAGAGAACGTGGCAGTTGCAAAAATTGTGAAAGCAGACACACCAATCACATTTTGTGGGTTGCTGTGTTAAATGTTGCAGAGGATTACGTAAAACTCCATGTTAAGGTATAGTTTTTCTTTTATACATCACAGCGTCTCCCTGTGATCAGGTGACTCCTCGGCTCTCTCTGCTGCCCGGCTGACAGCTCCAGCGGGTGGGGCCGAACACTCCCAATGACGTCAGCCATGGAGCAGAGGAAGAGAGGAGAGAGTCGAGGAGTTGTGTGATCGCCGGGAGCCGCTGTGTTAGAAGTACAGATCGGCATTTTTTTCATATAACACAGGCACAGGGGCACTTATTATTCTATTACAGAGTGCATGGGAGGATTTTATTTTTATGAGAGCAGCAGGGGCGGATGCTGACACAAGCAGACAGGCAGACAGGCAGGGAGGGACAGAGGAGAGGACGGAGGAGAGCTGCGGATGATGGAGGCATGTAAACTCACCACGGTGTCAGGGCTCAGTAGCCATGACATATACCGTGGTCAGCTTACAGGGGGGAGGGCATGACTAGGTATTTTAGGTGTTGCAGGGGGCCAAATTGCACAGCACATGCTGTATAACGGTGGTTCTCAACCCCGTCCTCAAGTGTCCCCAATAGGCCATGTTTTGGGAATTTCTCTTAGATAAAATAGCTGTCCAAAATACAAAGTCATTGACTTTGATTTAAAGCACCTGTGCAAGATAAAGGAAAACCTGCAAATATGGCCTGTTGGGGGTACTTGAGAACAGGGTTGAGAACCACTGCTGTATAATATGCTTTTAAGGGGTTTTGTTTTTTTGGGGTTGATGAACGTTTTAATGGTGTTTAGCATAGTTTGAGCACTTTCGTGTTTGTGTTCTCCATTCACTGATGATGAATTGCTTTTTAACTCTGTATTTTTTTTTCTTGCCCTTCAGAAAAAGTCCCGGAAGAAGATTTGTATTTTGGTTCTTGTCCTTGCAATTGTAGCTATAATTCTGGGCATTATTATATGGCTGTCAGTAAAATCCTGAGCCATGCACTTCAGCCTATAGTGGAGGACCCAGAACTCCTGAAAATGTCTCCCATTGTTCTGTATATATTGAGATTCTGCTGTGCAAAAAAAAAAAAAAAAAAAAAACATAAATGTGAAAGAGACAGTATTCTGAAAGCACACAGAAATGGAATGCAAGCAAGAGCCTGTATAGAAAACTACAGTAACTGCACAGACTGCGAACATATAATGGCTAGCCTGGAAAAAAAGAAAACTAACATTTTTACTATGCAGTTGACCTTCTAGTCGGCCCAATAGTACCTTTTAGCAATTCATTGTATGAGACACTACGCTGGTTACTGCCATTCAGCTGCTGGGTTCCTAAATGCTGTAGTGTAGACCATAATACATTCTGGCTTTTTTAATAGCACTGTGCAAACATTGGTGAGGAATAACAGCCAATCATTCTGCTAAAAGCCTATTTTTGATTGGTTACTATAGATGACTGCTTTTTGCACCATGTTCTTAAATAAAGCCCAATGTAGATAACATCATGCCTATTTACTAAAATTAACTTGTGAAATATTCCTCTAGTTTGTGCTTTCCTGCACAGAAGGCCTTATTGATAAAAGTCTAGTAGGAATTGTTCTTTCTGCCCATAACAACCAAGGTCTTTCATTTTCCTGTAATACACTGTAAGTGAATGGGGCTTTCTGGTTGCAACAAGAAATGCTTTTTCTTTAGACATTTTGTTCAATAAGACATGTGTATGTAGAGAAGACATAACTTCATTTTTACGTGCATTTCTGTGTGTTTAAAATCTGTGTGTTAGCAATTAGGAAAATCTTAATATTTTATATCACTGGGACAAAGTAATAAATTGTTCTTATGGCTTGTGTTATGTGTATACACACTAATTTATGTGATAACCTGTATATATTTTCTTTCATCTTTCTTTATACTTTTTGAGGTTGAATCATCTTGGAATGACCCAAGTGAAGAGAACTAATATATGTATAGAAGTAAAAATTTGCAACAGTGAAGTAAAAGACAAAGTGCTGTTCTCAAGTTGTATTTATTAAGTTATATTTATTTATTGTTTAACCAATCCATATATTTAAAACTCTTAAGTTTAGTACACAGGGCATACATTGCTTTCCCTGCCATTCTTACTAGCTGTCATCAAATGCATACCACCATTATGCCTCTCTAACTGTTGTCTGTTAACATTACATAAGCAACACTCGATGACTAAAATATGTGTAATTAAAACATTCTCATAATGATCTCACAATGTCATAATATCTTCCCCCAACTATTGAAGAGTTTCAAAAAATTGAAAAATTACAATATGTATACTTAGAACAGTGTCTCTCAACCTTTTTGTCAGTCAAGGCACCCTTTAAAATTCTGCACAATCACGAGGAACCCCATTCTAAAAACGAAACTAATATTTTACATAATGCAGCAATGTCCACACATGTAGGACACCCAATGTGATTTATTCTTCCAAAGCAAATATACCTTTTGCACACTGCTACTGACTAGTAGTGCAATGTTGCTCTCCCCCACTCAGCTAATGTGACCCCAGTGCTGACAGATTCTTCCAAGCGCCTCTGCCCTTGAAGGAACTGAGCCTGCAGTAATCAGTTTTGGAGCTCTGGACATTCTCTTCATGGAGCATAATCAACCTGTTAGATGTCACCCACCCCATTCCTATGTATAGTTGATGGGTCCTATCTTAATTCAGTGTTGTGCCCGTCTGCAGTGGTGGCGGCCTCTATCTCTCTTCCCACAGGACACATGGATAGCAGCAGGAGTCAATGGCTCCTGTCAATGCCTGAAGGGAACAGGAGCCTTGACCAAGGTGTGTGTGTATACATACATACAATTACCCGAAAAGACAAAATTGAGGTTCAACTCAGGTAGAGAGGTAAAATCCAACTAGACTGCTGTTAGTGCAGTCAGGCACATGAAGCTCTTTCTAGCTCCACGCTGCAGAAATGTCAAAGAAAAAGATCCATAACCCACACATGAAGAAGCAGCCCCATGTGCATGAAGTGAGATGAATGGCAGCCTTTGCCCGGACTCAACCCATGCTCCATGTTCGTCACTCAGCCCTTTGGAGCTTAATCATGGGGATATGGATGCAGGGCTTGGGAGCGTGCCTGCATGTGTGCCCCCATAGCACACAGCTTGCTATGAGGGCACACATAAAAGAGGAGCTGAGAGTGCTGGCAGGGGACCCCAGAGGGGGAGGTTGGTGTTGTACAGAGCAGGTAAGTATGCCATATTCATGGCCTTTACAACTGCTTTAACTCAACACATTAATTTGCAATATAATACAAAGTAATAAGCATCATGACTCTGTGCATCTGCATGCAGGCAGATCATTGCTTGGGGGGGGGGGGGGGGCATATGGTGCTGTACATAGCTTTCTGGAAATCTCAGAGCACCTAGCCACATTACTCCTATTAAGAATAATCAGCCCTGATGCAAGCAGTGGAAATTATGCAAATATCAAAATGTGTTGATGGGAGATGCTGGCCTGGAGAGAGCGGGGATTCCTAAGCAGGCAGCATTTGAATGCAGACTGCCCTAAGTAACACCCACCTATGATGCTAAGCTTACATGATTGAAAGAACTGAAATAAAATGAATGAAAATGGTGGGACAGGAACAATCAAGCTTGTGAGGAAAGAGCTGGATGATGATGATGGACATCCTTGATTCAGAAAAAAGAATTGCACAAAACACAAACACTTTCAGCTCAGAGTTCTGCCTCAGTCTACTTATACAGTGGATAACCAAAAGCAATAGAATGCTTTGTTGATGCAGCCCTACTCAGATAGGGAAATCTAGTAGACAAATGTAAATGAGCACATAGGAGGGTGCACATGCCTAGTGCATTACTGAATGTTTAATGTAAAAAACAAAACAAACGGATGCTCAAAAAAATAGATGTACAACCCCTGGCAAAAATTATGGAATCACCAGTCCCTGAGGATGTTCCTTCAGTTGTTTATTGTTGTAGAAAAAAAGCAGATCACAGACATGGCCAAAAACTAAAGGCATTTCAAATGGCAACTTTCTGGCTTTAAGAAACACTAAAAGATATCAAGAAAAATAATTGTGGTGGCCAGTAACAGTTAGATTTATAGAACAAGCACTGGGAATAAATTATGGAATCACTCAATTCTGAGGAAAAAATTATGGAATCATGAAAAACAAACAAAATAACACCAACACATCACTAGTACTTTGTTGTACCACCTCTGGCTTTTAAAACTGCTTGCAGTCTCTGAGGCATTGACTTAATGAGTAATAAACAGTACTCTTCATCAATCTGGCTCCAGCCTTCTCTAATTGCTGTTGCCAAATCATCTTTGCAGGTTGGAGCCTTGTCATGGACCATTTTCGCTAACTTTCACCACAGATTTTCAATTGGATTGAGATCCGGACTGTTTGCAGGCCATGACATTGACCTTATGTGTCTTTCTTCAAGGAATTTTTTCACAGTTTTTGCTCTATGGCAAGATGCATTATCATCTTGATAAATGATTTTATCATCCCCAAACATCCTTTCAATAGATGGGATAAGAAAAGTGTCCAAAATTTCAATGTAAACCTGTGCATTTATTGAAGATTTAATGACAGCCATCTCCCCAGTGCCTTTAACTGACATGCAGCCCCATATCATAATTGACTGTGGAAACTTGCATGTTTACTTCAGACAGTCGTCTGCATAAATCTCATTGGAACGGCACCAAACAAAAGTTCCAGCATCATCACCTTGCCCAATGCAGATTCGAGATTCATCACTGAATATGACTTTCATCCAATCATCCACAGTCCACGATTGCCTTTCCTTAGCACATTGTAACCTTGTTTTTTTGTGTTTAGGTGTTAGAGATGGCTTTCTTTTAGCTTTTCTGTATGTAAATCCCATTTCCTTTAGGCGGTTTCTTACAGTTCAGTCACAGATGTTGACTCCAGTTTCCTCCCATTTGTTCCTCATTTGTTTTGTTGTACATTTTCTGTTTTCAAGGCATATTGCTTTACGTTTTCTGTCTTGGCGCTTTGATGTCTTCCTTGGTCTACCAGTATGCTTGCCTTTAACCACCTTCCCATGTTGTTTGTATTTGGTCCATGTTTTAGACACAGCCGACTGAACAACCAACATCTTGTGCAAAACTGCGTGATGATTTACCCTCTTTATCTACATACTAACAAGCAGATTTAATCTGATGCAGGTGTTAGTGTTTGTAATGAAAATTTACAGGGTGATTCCATAATTTTTTCCTCAGAGTTGAGTGATTCCATAATTTATTCCCTGTGCTTGTTCTAGAAATCTAACTGTTACTGGCCACCACAATTATTTTTCTTGATTTCTTTTAGTGTTTCTTAAAGCCAGAAAGTTGCCATTTGAAATGCCTTTAGTTTTGGCCATGTCTGTGATCTGCTTTTTTTCTACAACAATAAACAACAGAAGGAACATCCTCAGGGACTGGGGATTCCATAATTTTTGCCAGGGGTTGTATACAGGCGTTGCATGACACTAAACTTAAATCCAGTGTGGGAATAGTGTGGCCAAACACACTGTAATGATGCGCTGGCAAGCTGAAGCATTTCGGGGGACGCACCCCCTTCAGAGCTCAAAAGCTCAGCTCTGAAGAAGAGGGGTGTGTCCCCTGAAGCACATCCACTTGCCAACGCAGCATCATGCCCTGTACACATGGTCGGACATTGATTAGACATTCCGACAACAAAATCCATGGATTTTTTTCTGACGGATGTTGGATCAAACTTGTCTTGCATACACACGGTCACACAAAGTTGTCGGAAAATCCGATCGTTCTAAACGCGGTGACGTAAAACACGTACGTCGGGACTATAAACGGGGCAGTAGCCAATAGCTTTCATCTCTTTATTTATTCTGAGCATGCGTGGCACTTTGTGTGTCAGATTTGTGTACACACGATCGGAAATTCCAACAACGGATTTTTTTGTCGGAAAATTTTATAGCCTGCTCTCAAACTTTTTGTGTCGGAAAATCCGATGGAAAATGTGTGATGGAGCCTACACACGATCAGGATTTCCGACAACAAGGTCCTATCACACATTTTCCGTCAGAAAATCCGACCATGTGTACAGGGCATTACAGTGCGTTTGGCCACACTAATTACAATCATTGGTAATCAGTGGGTTCTAATAGTCAGATAATGTGCACTTATCCTGTTTTCCCCTTTAAGTTGACCCAACAGATGCATACTTAAAGCGAAACTAAAGTGTCAATACTCACCTTTCCAACAGTCTGTCGCTAGCACTGGCCTCTTTTCCTGCTAGTTTTCAGCTATCTTCACTGGCCGGCGTGGGACGCTGTCACTCCTGCTTGCAACCCAGTGTACAGTCTGGGGATCGCTGTGAGCAGGCACAGGTAGGTGTTGTTGCATGTCTCTTCTGCAATAAAAAGCATGCCTGCGTACTGTATGTAACAGCAGAACTTTAGTCAGAACATTAAGTCCTGTTAGATCACTTCAGGCTGGCCCCTATTGCAGGTATAGCTATGAAAAACATTAGGAAGTGCCTGTACTGTGTAAAATCCAGTAACACACACTCTGCACATGCTCAGTTACTCTCTATTTTTAGGACCTGCTAAATTTGTAGAAGCCGATCTGCCGACAGCCTTAAAGTGGAATTCAGGTTGGGTTCACACTAGTGCGAACACAGACACCTCATGTGATTCGCATTGCTGTGCAGATCACATGCGATGCAAATTCAGCCATACAAATTGTATGGCTGAAATTGCATCGCATTTGTACCAAAACGGTGCAAGAGTTTTTTTTCTGGTCCGCACACCCGTTTTTTCACACCCATGCGATCAGATTCCTGTACCATTTAACAGTTCGCACTGCAATCTGCGAACCGATTTGGGGGTGTCATTACCTTTCTATTGATACCTGCAGTGGTGCGCTGAGGGCAGTGTGAACTGCCTGCGAGTGACATGCGATGCAGGAACCTGCACAGGAATTGCGCTGGTTCCTGCATTGCATCTTCCTGCATTATGTGAACCCAGTCTAAACCCTTCTATCCTTGATCTGCAACTAACATGGGTGCTGTACATTAGTTATGACACCAGCTGTTTGACAGTTTGGTTGAGGACACAAGCAGATGTGACAGTTAGCAATCCCGGCATTCCAGGTATTTTGGATCCGTTCCGCTTAAAAAGAAACAGGAGCAAAGCTGAAGACAATTTGTAAAACATGTCCCCTACAGGACTTTTTATCAATTTTGAAATAAATTTACATTTTTTTAAACCAAGTTTTCTCTTTATGGTACCGCAATAGTCCTCTTCTCTCTCCCTCTTTTGAAAGAGGCAGGACCCTATTGGAGAGGTCCCTGCTCCGATTCCTCTTTCAATCCTATTTCTTGGCTTTATTCATACCCAGGATGATGGTACCTATCATTGTTAGTTTATTCCTTTGTGTAAACCATGTAGCATACCAATTTACTCTACAACTATAGAGATCAGACCAAAATGAGGGATAAATGAGGAGGAAAGTGGAATAGAGGGACATTGTTCCAAATCAGGGACAGTCCCTCAAAATCAGCGACAGTTGGGAGTAGGGTTGCCACCTGTCCGGAATCCTGCATCCGGGTTTCAGACTGTCTTAAACCCGCACACATTATTCAGACTGGACTATGGCTTCCCAGCAGGGTTGCTGGCTGCAGTTGTCTAAGCTAAGAGTGTCTGTTACACTCACTTTCATGCTGCCCAAAGCCAGCACTAACAACCCCTCCCCCCCCCCCCTAAACACAAATGGGAGAGAGGGCTCAATCTACTCCTCTTCCTCCAGCCCCTAACCCTCTGTGTCTGCCCACACTCCAATCCCCAGGGCTGTGCCTCAGAAAAGGAAAGTGGGGGCCAGAAATTTGAAGTCCAGCAGCATCAGATACATCTGGATAAGAGGTGCTGACTGCCAAGGGGTGATTGAGCTCACCATCCATCCCTACCTGTGACTTAAGTCTCCCCCCTTCTCTCTCCTGCCTCTGAGTGAGTACACTAAGGTAAATCGGGGTTCTCAGAGCACCCCTTACATCGGAGTTCCCCTTTACAACAGAAGCCACAGTGTTTCCCCTTACAACAGAGTTCTCAGTGTTCCCCCTTACATCAGGGTTCCCAGAGCATCCCTTAGGTTAGAGTCTCCAGAGTTCTCCCTTACATCAGAGCCCCGCCCCCCCTTACAGTGTAAGGGAACTCTGCGAGTTCAGATGTAAAAGGGGAACTCTGCGGACTCTGATGTAAAAGGGGAACTCTGCGGATTCAGATGTAAAAGGGGAACTCTGTGGACTCTGATGTAAAAGGGGAACTCTGTGGATTCAGATGTAAAAGGGGAACTCTGTGGACTCTGATGTAAAAGGGGAACTCTGTGGACTCTGATGTAAAAGGGGAACTCTGTGGAGTCTTGATGTAAAAGGGGAACTCTGTGGATTCAGATGTAAAAGGGGGACTCTGGAGACTCTGATGTAAAAGGGGAACTCTGCGGATTCAGATGTAAAAGGGGAACTCTGCGGATTCAGATGTAAAAGGGGAACTCTGCGGATTCAGATGTAAAAGGGGAACTCTGCGGATTCAGATGTAAAAGGGGGACACTGTGGATTCAGATGTAAAAGGTGGACTATGCGGCTTCAGATGTAAAAGGGGGACTCTGCGGAGTCTGATGTAAAAGGGGAACTCTAGGGACTCTGATGTAAAAGGGGGACTCTGTGGAGTCTGATGTAAAAGGGGGACTCTGCAGAGTCTGATGTAAAATGAAAACTCTGCGGATTCACATGTAAAAGGGGGACTCTGTGGACTCTGATATAAAAGGGGGACTCTGCGGATTTAGATGTAAAAGGGGAACTCTGCGGAATCTGATGTAAAAGGGGGACTTTGCAGATTCAGATGTAAAAGGGGAACTCTGCTGACTCTGAAGTAAAAGGGGTACTCTGCAGATTCAGAAGTAAAAGGGGAACTCTGCGGAATCTGAAGTAAAAGGGGGACTCTGTGGAGTCTGATGTAAAAGGGGGACTC
This sequence comes from Lithobates clamitans, assembly GCA_037952925.1. Classification (NCBI taxonomy): domain Eukaryota; kingdom Metazoa; phylum Chordata; class Amphibia; order Anura; family Ranidae; genus Lithobates; species Lithobates clamitans. The sequence continues at coordinate 1,582,062 of JBBGZY010001677.1, forward strand.
TGATGTAAAAGGGGAACTCTGTGGACTCTGATGTAAAAGGGGAACTCTGTGGACTCTGATGTAAAAGGGGAACTCTGTGGATTCAGATGTAAAAGGGGAACTCTGTGGACTCTGATGTAAAAGGGGAACTCTGTGGACTCTGATGTAAAAGGGGAACTCTGTGGACTCTGATGTAAAAGGGGAACTCTGTGGATTCAGATGTAAAAGGGGAACTCTGTGGAGTCTGCTGTAAAAGGGGGACTCTGGAGACTCTGATGTAAAAGGGGAACTCTGTGGATTCAGATGTAAAAGGGGAACTCTGCGGATTCAGATGTAAAAGGGGGACTCTGCGGATTCACATGGATAAAGGGGACTCTGTGGACTCTGATGTAAAAGGGGGACTCTGCGGATTCAGATGTAAAAGGGGGACTCTGCGGATTCAGATGTAAAAGGGGGACTCTGCAGATTCAGATGTAAAAGGGGGACGCTGCGGATTCAGATGTAAAAGGGGGACTCTGCGGAATCTGATGTAAAAGGGGAACTCTGCGGACTCTGAAGTAAAAGGGGAACTCTGCGGATTCACATGGATAAAGGGGACTCTGTGGACTCTGATGTAAAAGGGGGACTCTGCGGATTCAGATGTAAAAGGGGGACTCTGCGGATTCAGATGTAAAAGGGGGACTCTGCGGAATCTGATGTAAAAGGGGAACTCTGCGGACTCTGAAGTAAAAGGGGAACTCTGCGGATTCACATGGATAAAGGGGACTCTATGGACTCTGATGTAAAAGGGGGACTCTGCGGATTCAGATGTAAAAGGGGGACTCTGCGGAATCTGATGTAAAAGGGGGACTCTGCGGATTCAGATGTAAAAGGGGGACTCTGCGGAATCTGATGTAAAAGGGGGACTCTGCGGAATCTGATGTAAAAGGGGAACTCTGCGGATTCACATGGATAAAGGGGACTCTATGGACTCTGATGTAAAAGGGGGACTCTGCGGATTCAGATTTAAAAGGGGGACTCTGCGGAATCTGATGTAAAAGGGGGACTCTGTGGATTCACATGTAAAAGGGGGACTCTGCGGATTCAGATGTAAAAGGGGGACTCTGCGGAATCTGATGTAAAAGGGGGACTCTGCGGATTCAGATGTAAAAGGGGGACTCTGCGGAATCTGATGTAAAAGGGGGACTCTGCGGAATCTGATGTAAAAGGGGAACTCTGCGGATTCACATGGATAAAGGGGACTCTATGGACTCTGATGTAAAAGGGGGACTCTGCGGATTCAGATTTAAAGGGGGACTCTGCGGAATCTGATGTAAAAGGGGGACTCTGTGGATTCACATGTAAAAGGGGGACTCTGCGGATTCAGATGTAAAAGGGGGACTCTGCGGAATCTGATGTAAAAGGGGGACTTTGCGGATTCACATGTAAAAGGGGAACTCTGCGGATTCAGATGTAAAACTCTTATGATTAACTTCATATGATTAGGAATGTTATTTCATTGCATAATATATGTATAGTTTATACTATAAAAATAATTTCTGTGTGCTGCTAAAGTGTTTTCGGGTTTGACTTGAAGAAAAGGTGGCAGCCCTAGGTGGGAGTTATAGGTTAGCAATGTCAGCCTCCATTTTTTCCCACAGGATTAGCCAGAAACTATTTACTAACATTTACTTCTATTAGAAAAGCCTATGGGAGGCAGCATTTGTTGTGGTTATAAAATCACTGGCTCTCGGCGCTTTCCCTACATGGTACACGTCCCTGATCCTCATTTGCAAAACAATCTCCCAGCAGCCATGGATTCTAATACGGTAGCTTGTGACAAAAGCGGAAGCCTCCGAACGTCGCCTAGCAATGGGGAACTCAGCCTTCAACGCTGGGATACGTAGTGCGCTTGCGCAGAACGGGCGCCGGAAGTGGGCAGCTAGTTTCCCAGAATGCTTTAGGAGGAGGAGTGAGAGCAAAGATGGCGGCGAATCCGAACTCTAGCAAACCTCTGTTTGAATGTCCGAGCTGGTGAGTGGAGGGGGTGTATGGAGGAGATGCACGGAACTGTGGGCCTGCTGACATGCGGGGAGAGACTAGGGGGTGAATGGAGCGGAAACAGTAATGGATAAGGAGCGGTAAATCGGTAATGAAGGGGAGGTGTGGCAGAGTGTTTGGGGAATGTTGTCCATCTGGGGAGATGTGCAGAGAATTCGTGTCTCCATCTGTGTATATGAGGACACACCTAGGAGCCATGAGGTAGCATGCAGCTCCAGGCGATCTGCAAGCAAGCGCTGTGTTCAGTCAGAGCCATTGAAATATTTCTTATTTGCACATTACATCGCTCTAGATCAGTGCTATGTGTCTACATGTAGTAATCACACAGAAACAGACATCTGGCAACCAGGCAGAGATCATATAAGCTTTAAAGTGTAACCCACAGCAGTAAAAGTCTGAATATGCAGCAAAACATGCTTGTTATCCTCACTGTGGAACGTAAGGGGTAATTGCTTTGTATAAAAAGACTGTTTGATCATGTCTTCTCTGATCCTCCCCTTCCACTGTGCCCAATCCATCTCCTGATGGTACAGAGCCTTGGAGGCACTCTGCACATGCTCAGTTTGGTGTATTGCTAGAGTTTTTCCTTTTTTTTTTTTTTTTTTCTCCCCCTTGGGAGGGTACATGTGATCAACACAGGGCCAATCAGCACTGTCCAGAGGGTCAGGGGTCATGCAGCTTCATAGGACAGTCAAAGTATAATGAAAACTCCTCCTACAAGCTTTAACCAGACACTGATCGAAGTCACAAAGACTGAACTGCTGAAGAGAAGGTATTTAGCAGTTTATATTTATTGAAAAAATTGCATTTCTGTGTACTGTGGGAGACCAGCTATAGTGAATGCAGGGTCCAGGGTTTAGTAACACTTTAATGCATACCTAGTGACCTGGTCACAGGTAAATCCTAATGGCCTGTGTCAGCGGGATTTTCTTTGCACACACTCTTGGAAAAAAATGACCGCCCCCCAATCCCTCCCTTCCAGCCTCGACTAACTCATTGCTGTAGTCACATGACATGCCGGCCCAAGTCTTCTCTTCTGTTCACCTAGTCCTAGGGGAACTAATAAAACTAAGGGTCCTCTTTTGAGTGTCCACTATTTGAGTTGTGGTCACATTCAATTGGATGGCTGCCAGTTAAGTCCTCTCAGGAGAGCGAAGACAACGTCATCACAGTCTGGGGCAGGTGGGACATGGCAGCACAGAATCAGCGTTCCCTTGCACAGGAACCAGTGGCATTGAGGGACTAGGCTCCCGATTGGGGACTTTAAAGCTGCACTCCAGCTTTTGTTACACTTTTTATATAGTTTGGGCAAAGCTGTCTCTCCCTAACATGTGAGACCGCTGGATGTGTTGTTTAAACTGTATTTAGCTGAGGCTACATACTGCACTGGCTTTCGGGTTCCAGGCGGTACTTACTGTCTCGTACACGGATCACAATAGTCTGAGTGTTGCTCGGCCATTCATAGAAAGCGATTTATTCTAGCAAGGAATACAAAGCTTCCTCCTCAGAGGTTGTAACATCATCTGCCTGTCTCTCTGACTCAGCCAGTCAGAGGAAGCTTTGTAGTAGTTGCTAGAGTACATCGCTTTCTATGAATGCTGACAATCTGGCACTAGATGACGCTGGGGGGGATCTGACTAACTGCCAGTGACATTAATACAGTAATAATATACACTATCACTGTACTAATGTAAACTGGCTAGGAAGGGGTTAACATCTAGGGTGATCAAGGGGTTAAAAGAGAAATATGGGGTTATGTTTTTTACCAGGATCATACTTGCCTACCTGTGGGCAGCATTGGTCCCCTGGTGCCTGTAAGACTGAGAACCAATTGATCTAACATCGCGGATCGCTCGGTTCTTACAGATTCTTGAGCAGAGAGCTGCTTCTCTCTCTCTCTCTCTCGAGCATTGGGCTGTGGAGGGAGCAGGAGGGGCCAGCTCAGGCTCTCAGCGGCTCGCTGAGAGCCTGAATTGGGTGCCAGTCCTGGCATATGGGCGGATCCCGATTCCATTGTCGCCATCTTGCCCGAGCCTGGACCGGCTCTGTGACATCAGCAAACGGCGGACTTCAGCCCGTTGTCTACTGAAAACGTGTCATAGGAGTGCAAAACAAACTGCACTCCTGTGAGCCACAGGAGAAGTACAGCCAAATGAGCTTTGGCTGTACTTCTCCTTTAAATATGTGCCTGAGTATGTGTAATGTGTGCTGCTTTTTTTTAAAGAGATCTCTGTTTCAGAGAAGAGTTTTGCAAAGCATTTTAAATTTTCTGTAAATGAAAAACTGATCACTCCATCTATACAGAGCTCTGTGTTGTTTACCAACACAGAGCTCTGGGCTGTGATGGCACACAGCCAATCGTCATGAATCATTGGCCAGGACTTGCTGACAGGCTCCCTCTGTGTGCCATCACAGCGGTTGCTGGCCAGGGGGTGTGCATGCATGCACCCTAAACTGGGAAGTAGTCAGCGATGTATGGCCACTTTGCTTTGCCTACAGCGGCTGCCCATGCGCAGTACATTGCAGGCGGTCGCTAACTGGTTAAAGGAGATTTTATAATGCCTGGCTATGTATAGACAAAGCTTGTATTTGTGTGTTTTTATATATGTTAGAGGCACCCAGGAAGCCACTTGGATAAGCAAAGCTAAAGCTGCAATGTGGACTAACATTCTTGTCCTGTTGTCCTGCTTCCTTGAGCATTACTTTGCCGCTAGCCCTCAAAGCAATGGTACCCAAACTGTGACCATTTGCTTGTCTTTATGGGGCTCTTGGGTCACTGTTCCACCCTATGACACGATGGGATGCTATACCCCCTCCCACTGGCCCCAACGATCGGGGTGCTATACCTTCGCCCACCAACTAAATTTTTTTTTTTTTTTTTTTTCTCCCTACTGACCATCAACCCTGGGGCATTCCCTCACTGATTTCTGAGGCTGAGACATTGTTTACTTCCCCTGACAACTAATGGCAGGGCATTTTTTACTTTAACTGGCCTCAGTGTAGCCCACCTAAAGTCTGAAAAATGATAAACTGAAATTATTTCGAGTTTGGGAACTCCTGCCCTTCAAGCATTTTTTTCAAGCAAACAAACCTGGTATTGGTCATGACTGATTAACCTGTGGGTTTACTAGACTTGCAGAAATGTTCTGTTGTAAATTTATGACAAAATAATACAGAAGTTTAGGGGGCATTTGGTGCTTAGTGAGTCTATTGAACTACAACTCAATTCCTAGGGTTGATGCTGTTTACTTTGGAATTTGTTAGTAATTAAGTGAGCTGTCTCCATTTGTTTAGCAAATCAACCCCTGTTCCTTTATTTATTTTATTTTTCTGAAAATGGGTTATATGCTAGCACTATTTTCTTTTTTTTTTTCACATTTCTTGGTGACATCATTATTTCTCCTTCTCCCACTTTTTAGGGCAGGGAAACCCCCTCCTGGCTTGCATCTCGATGTTGTGAAAGGAGATAAACTTATAGAGGTAAGAAAATCTTGTATAAGCCCCTGCTAAGGCTAGCCATGCATGCAAAGCTTTCTCTCATTAGTACACAGGCTAATGGAGGGAAATATAATGGATTCCTCTACCTATGCTAAACAGCATGGATGAAGGAATCTCCACTGACAGCTATTGTATTCAGACAGCCAGCACCCGCAACAGTCTGAATATCTGAACAGTGACTGCATCTGATTGGATGCGGTCATTATTCAGCTGACTATTTTCCACCTGGCTCCTTCAGTTTTTAAATGGAGCTAGATGGTACATAGCAGAAATTCAAGTCATGTATGGCAGGCTTACGACTGATTGAAGCATGCAGATTGCCACTGATCTACTGTAGTGTAGATACAATTCAAATTAATTTAAAGGAGGCCTGTACAACTACTGTAAAATCTAGTAAATCTTACTAGGCTGCTGTTTGCTGTGTTTTGCTTTTTTTTTCTCTTTGCTGCAAGTTTATGTTTAAACAAGGTTCATTTTGAAAAAGTTCTGTATGTGGATTGGATTATTGTTTCCAAAGCTTAGCTATAGTCGTATCACAGCAACCTGAGCGATTGCTACCTTTGCTGCTCTACATTCAGGGGTTGGACAAAAATATGGAAACGCTACATGATTTGCAGGTGTGAAAGTGATGACATGTTTGGTGTTGAAAGCAGAAGTGATGTAACATTCTTTTGCTTCTGCTGTGTGATGGGACACCCAGCTAACAGGTGGGAAGCCTCACTTTGGTCATTCACTGCATGAGCTGCTAGTAATACAGAGTCGTGAGTTTACAGAGTTCCAAAGATGGCAAATTTTTGGCGCCCTTTTAGCTGGTGCCTCTGTGACTGAAGTTGCCAATTTGTTTATGGTTTTGCGAGGTACAGGATCGAATTTTATGACGGCCTATGCAGTTTCTGGGAAAATGTCGTCTGATAAGCGTGGTTAACTGACTGAAAGAGACAAGAAATTGCACAGGATTGTGACCCAGAATATGAAAACTGCTGCAAAAGTGACTGCAGAGCTCAATCTCAGTCTTCCAACGCCTGTGTTTACAAAAACTATGCGGAGGGAACTCCATAAGCAAAACATTCACGTGCGAGCTGCAATTGCCAAACCACTAGTGACCAATATTAATGCTCAGAAGAGGAGAGCGTTGTGCAACACTCATAAATCGTGGACTATCGATCAATAGCAGACCGTAATCTGGTCCGATGAACCTTGCTTCACACCGTTCCAAACCCTTGGATGTGTTTACGTTTAGCGAACACCGTCCCAAGCTTATGACCAGGAATGTCTTGTGCCAAAGGTAAAGCATGGTGGAGGCTCCATCATGGTTTGGGCAGCCATATCTTGGTGTTCTGCTGGCCCCATCGCCACCTTGAAATGTGGAGTAACTGCAAGCGACTATGTACAAATTGCGGCCGAGCATGTGCACGCCATGGTGCAGACATTGTTTCCCGAAGACCGTGCCATTGACCATAATGTTTCGAATCGCACAACTGATGTCAAATCGTGGTTTGAAGAGCATGCAAAGTCTCGCACCTTCCCTGGGCGCCGCAGTTGGCGGACCTCAATATCTTAAAGCCACTATTGTCAAATTTGGAGTACAAGGTTTGGGCTCGTTTTCCGCATCCGGCATCTCTGAGAGAACTGGAACGATTTTTGCATGAAGAGTCGTATCGGATTTCATTAGCCACCATCCAAGAATTCAGGCCGTCTTGGATGCCAGAGGTGGTTCAACATCATATTGGGTAACAATGTCATTCTTTTACCTGGTGTTTCTGTAATTTTGTCCAACCCCTATATGTTTGGACCAATTTAGGTAATGTAAAGAAGCTATAGAAGCTGAAGTAGGATGTGGAATTGCATTGGTATGTATCTGGTTTAGAAATGCAGAGTAAAATGTTCCGCACTCGATACTAACCAAGATATCTATGCTCTAGTTCTTTTCTAGTGTGTAACTCGTGATATCTGGGTCCAAAGAGTGCTAAATTAATATCCATAAGAATTTAAGCTCAGTGTGTGTAGTGACGCTCTGGGTTATAACTTATTGTACATTTATTTTATAACATGCAAAATATAACTTTCTGGGCTGTATTATTAACCCTTTATTGAGAACAAGTATTTCTGTTTCAGTTTTGTACTATAATTGTGCTTATAATACAGCATTTCATTCAAAAGTGTAGCATGTTCCTTTTGATGTACATGTTCTCTTTTGCTGGGTGTAAGTTAAGAATTTATGTATTGCGGAATGAGAATCTGTGTTTTAGAAAATTGTTTTTATTTTGTCCTTTTAAGTGCATCTGTATGTCTTTCTGTCTTGTCTCGCCGTATACAGTCTTCTTACAGCTGATCTACTCCACCTTTTTACTGTCACTCTAACTAGCTTGTTTGGGCCAAGCTAAAGAGCCTAAAGGGAATTTTGACATGCCTAAAAATTCCAAATTTTTGAAGTAGAGGACACAGAAATTGATTCTTAGAGCATGACTTATATGCTGCTACCTTCGGTTGATTGGACACTGGCAATAGCTTTGCTGGGACTGTCCCCAGTGTATCCATGTAACCTGCCCACTGTAACCTGAACCTTCAGGTTTTTAGCAAGCAGGAGATGAGAGGAAAGTGGGGAGGGATGTGTTTCATGTACTGTACAGACAGCTCATGACAGAAACACCTTGCAGTCAAAGGACATGTCTGCAGAAGCCCAGACAGCTATCTAGCAAAAGCAGTTTTAAAAATGTGAGCAGTGGATCACAAACGGATGCTTAATGCTGAAAAAGCCCAAAAACCCTGATGCATCAGAGAGAATAGAATCGGGTAGATAAGGAGGCACTCGTTCCCCGAGAACATAAGCACTTGAAAAAAAGGTGAAATAACCATCAACAGATGGAAGAGGAGGGAGGAAGCCCATAGAGGGACCACCCTGTGGGGGAAAACAAGAGGGATCAATACTCAAGGAAAGAAGTTGCAGGTAGCCATAGATGACAGTACAGACCCTACCCATAAGGCAAAACGCAGGACAAAAGGAGTGAGAATAAAATTCCCACAAAAGACGACAATAGGTACAGCCTCAAGAAAGCAAGGACCAACTTCCAGGATGCATTGTTGCTATGTAGCAGAAAAGAAATGGGGGGCTGCCATTAAGGTAATGGGGGGAGCCAAGGAAGGACTAAGGCAGTGGAGAGAAGACCGCTTCATTTGTATAAGGGCCCTTTTTAGGAGAGTAACCCCAAGAAGCAAGCTCCGGGGGACACATGTCACAGCAGGTGAGAGAAGAACAACTTCTTGCAAAGAGTGCGAGAGGTTTTAGAAAGAGGACCTACAAGGCCAAAACAATACCTACTACTACGGAGTACTAAGGGCTAGGTTTGGCAACTCCAAACAGAAGTTGCAGTATAAGAATGAGGAATATGTTAGATGAAGTTCCCCACCATCACCCTAGGTGAGAATTGCCTCACGTGATAGATTGCAGAGTATGCGGGAAGCGATCAGCATACAACAAGGAAAAAAGGGTCACCAAACCTAGAGGAATGTGCATAACTATTGAAGATCAGTGAGTTTGAGATGCAGGGATATCTCTGGGCAAAAGCCTGTAGAGCAGTCATAGTCGAAGTGGACAGGGGGAAAAAAATGCAGAAGGGAGACACTGAGAATAGGGACAATGTAACCTTTTCCATTACTAAGCCAGCGAATGAAAATCAACCAGTCCAAAGGGTCAGGTTTTTTCAATGGCAAGAGCAGATTAGCTGCATAGCCCATATAATGGGCAACTTGGTAATTTGCAACCTTGATATGGGGAGGCAAGGATATATTCATGCTCTGAGTAAGAATCTGAGGGTTGTAAGCTAAGGGGATATGTGTTATGGCCGTAATGAGTGGCTCAAGGTAGTGGAGCTAACATCCCCTGTAGTGAGGAGAGCCCTATAGCGACCCAGAGTGGGGAAAAAACACGGCATGGGCTACCTTGAAGGAGTCTGTCAGCAGAAGCTGAGAGAAAATGCCATAGAGGGGCAAACGAGTAATGCTATTAAGAGAGTACCTAACCCTGGGACTAGGCGCAGACAAAAATGGTAGAATGATGGGAGAACATGCATAAAATTTACAGTATGTCTAGATTAGACCCAGGTACCCAAGATGCTACAAGGTTAGGGGAGGAGCCCAAGTAGTATACAGGAGAGGTATGTACTTCAAAGAATTAGGCTCAGAAGCCTTGTAGTAAAAAGTTTCCCAAGAAACCCTCGGATTTTAATGTTTAGGGTGTAATAAAAGGACACCACTGAGTGTTTGATTTTTTTTTCAGCAATGCAAGGACTATATTGATGTTTTAATAGGGAGTATAACCCATCATGCTGCGTTTTGATATTAAAGCTAGAAAAAAACTAATTTGAGAGAGATAGCGGCAGGTCTACAGAACACCAGACAGAAGCCTAGCTACTGCAGTAATTGGGGCAGATGTTTTAATGCCATGCTGGGACATATCCTAAACAGACAAGGGGACATGATTTGGAAAGTCCTTATCATTCTTCCTAAAGGGGAAAGATGATCGCCCCCTGTGACTTTAAAGCTGCAAGGTATTAGACAGTGAAATGAAGGGCTTCCAGGGGATTGGGGTGAACCTTTATTGTGAAGAAAGCTTCTGAGCAGGTCCAGTAGGCTTATGCCGCGAAAGGATGGGTCTGCAGTAGAGGAGGATGCCTGGAGAGGACAAACAGATTATACACATTATGTAGGAGGAGGAGCAATCAATAGGTGTTATTCTAATAGTGGGGTAGGGGCCCCCTTCCCTCCATAACTACCTCAATTCCTCAAAGGATTTTCCAAAGAGGAGCTCGCCTTCAAAGGGCATGCACAAAAGGCACTTTTCCTGAAGGAACAAGAGAACAGCTATCAACCTGTGAGGAACTTGCTTTCCTCAGGACCTGCAGTAGAATCCTCGCTATTTGTCACATTTATTTCAGCTCCCATCTGCCTTTGCTAAGTGAGGATCTTTCCAGTGGGGTACTCACAGAATGGATGCAGACTGAAGGGGTTCAGCATACCCAGAATGAAAGAATAGCAATAATCCTAGGTGATATCTGAATTCCCTGAATGAGGCTGTCCTGCTGAGGTATTGGGCAACAGGTGAGATGGAAACCAATCGGCAGAAAATTGCACCCAGAAGTACCCAGTTGGGAGTCTTATCACTGTCTCTAGGGAAGTGTGAAAAAAAATGCCATATTAGGAAAATCTAATCAATAATGTTACCTACAAGGCCAAATTATGCAAGACAGTAATTGGGGTGGGGGGACGTGTAGATTACCCCACCCTGTGCCTTCAAAACTGCGTGCTTATCACTACAGAGTGTCTTGTAGGATAAAAGGATGTAACGTTGTATGTGCTACAGTTCCAAGTGTATGATCCTACAAGAGATGCATGGCCAGGAACCAGCATGTAAAGATACAAGGAAACCCTGTCTTGCCCACATTGCTGGTCATGTCCAAGGATCAGCCTTGAACCGGACCCCCCCTAGGGGTCTTAAGTGTCTCGGTGCCATAGAAATAGACTGCACTCTGCTGCTTACTATTCTCTTTGCACCACGTCGAGGTGAGCACCTAAAGCAGAATTCAGTGCCCATTGCAAACATTATAGGCCAGGCTGGAACCACTTCTGTGGGGTCCTTTGTAAGGTTTCCAAGGTATACACTGGGGGTAACCGATCCAGAAACTTCTCGTGTACCATAAGTCAATAAGCAGATACTGATAGAAGTTGTCTGTCGAAGGAGTAATAGAAATCTAGTGAAGAATAGAAGACATATATTCTCCAACAGCAGAAGAGGTTCATCATCTAAGGACACTAGCAAAAAAAAAAAAAAAAACCTCATGGAGTTGGTGGGGTTATATGGTTAGAGCTTTTACCAGTGTCGAATCACCTGAAGGTAGTAGCGTATAACCTGGCCTAACAATCCAATTCATGTGTCTTGTACTATACGGTTAAGATATAAAGTTTATACAAAGATCTGAATGTTTAATATTAAATCAAAATGTGCAGTCCTTGACTCATCAGCTTCAATGTTAGATCTATTACCATGCCTGAAAAACTGTCTTTGAGCTTCTGGGTGTGCATAACAGCGTCAAGTAAGAGCCCTGTTTATGTTTCTCAAGAATACTGCTATATACTAATTCTCAGTTAAGTCTTTTAATCTGCTGAACAATAGTATAAAATAAATGGAATATCTGTAAGCATAATTTCTAGCATCTTACCTCTGCCCAGGTGCTCAGCTACTCATGTGCAAGATCCCTACATGCATAGTGAAGAGCTCTGGACAAAGATACGTCTTCTGTCATGTAACCTATTTGGAGCTTATGTCAAAGCTTTTGCTTTTGTTGTATGATGGAAAATTCTGTTTTTAAATCTTCTTCTGCAGAAGCTGATCATCGATGAAAAGAAATACTACTTGTTTGGGAGAAACCCTGATATGTGCGACTTCACAATCGATCATCAATCTTGCTCCAGAGTTCATGCAGCCCTAGTCTACCACAAGCATTTGAAGAGGGTCTTTCTTATGGATCTCAACAGCAGTAAGTCTAGTTGTTACCGATTTGTAATTGTGACCCATACCCCTAACACCAGTCATGCACACAAGTGTACTTTTTGTCCATTTATTCTCTTGTGCAACCCACTTTTATTAATGTAATGTGATAAATGAATTCTGATCTTTCTTTTGTGTTGAATCGTTTCTGCAAGGGTGGATGGGAGAATGATGATTTATAAGTAAACCTGTACTAAATGAAGAATTTTTCTTGCAGGGATGACAGGTTTCCAATCTGTGTTTTGAGTGTAGAACAGATTATAATTTGCTGCAGTTTATCATCTATATTTACCAAGAAATTCACATTCGACGCCAATTTTGTTTACTAGTGATAACTAACTTTAAAAAGTTGGGAAGGATCGGCAGTCACGTGACCACTGTGATTGGCTGTTGTAGTGGTCATATGATTGGGAGCCATTGCTGCTGAGTACTGGTTGGTAGTACAGACCAAGAGCTGTCTAGCAGCTCGGTCCCTGTGCTGGGCACATGCAGTGAGTGGTGTTGGCACAGAAACATGAGGCTCCTAGGGAGACACATATGGCATGTGAGCATTAAAAACCACCCATTTGCTTCAGCGCATATTTGTCACACAGGCTGCAACAGGCTAACTTTCAATCCTTGTCAACAGTTTCAATTTTGTAAATGAGTATGTTGAAATATACACAGCCCCGTGTTCAAAGTCGCTGTTTCTATCCCTGTCCTAAATTGCAGACTCTCCCTCTGCTTGTTGACAGATGTTGCTAAGTTGCAGTGGAAAATGATAAATACTGCGTGCCAAACTACCAAAAAAAAACTTTTTAGATCCATCAATTATGCTGTCCTGCTAACGTGCTTCACTTGACTTTCAGCTTAATTGTAGAGTTTGAGGTAAGGATAGGGATTTTATACAAATACTCCTTGCTCATGTCTTGTTAGTTGATGCAAACAACTTGTCTGTTTTAAAATCTACCTGCAAACCACTTGCTTGTATCCCCACCTCCCAAAGTCTCTCTGATGATATCTCCATTTAGTCTCCTTTTCCCTTGTACAATTCAGTTCATAGTCAGAGAGGAACCCAGGTGGGTAGAGAAAATTACGTTTGCTGTAGTTAAAATATATCCCACCCTAGAGTGGGGTAATTGGAATAAGGAAAGAAAGTAATATCTGCGCTAAGTTTACTGTGTATTAAGCATTTCTAATTCAGCAGTGAATATGTGACTTTAAATTCTGTGATAAAAAATTTGCAAATATGCGACTTTAAATTATGTGATACCAAAATTGCATCAAAGTACTTCCCATAAACCTGTTCAGTGGTACAATGCCAAGCACATCATACGTCCCAAAAATCAACCACCCAAGCAAATCAAAAACGAATAAATGAAAAAGATACAAAAATAGATTTAAAGTATTAAAGGCCCAGTGAACATCTTCAGTATTGCTCAACTGTTTGCTGTGAAATCAAACCCTCATTCGTGACGCAACACATCTATGTTCCACCAATTTGTGACGGCACCACCACCACCTTTTAAATTGGCCACTCACCATAAGTAAGCTATATGTACGCCTTTGGTTCATCTACGGGATAACCACTCCACTCCACTTATAAGGATCAGCCTGAAGCCTCCCCCAAGTGGCATATTTGCAAATTTTTTATCACAGAATTTAAAGTCGCATATTCACTGCTGAATTAGAAATGCTTAATACACAGTAAGGGTAGAGCATAATCACTGTATCAAAACAATTTTTATCATGGGAGTTTGGCAGGTGGCCTCCAGTCTTTTCTACTGCAACTTGAAATGCTGGAAAAAAGTAAATTGGCACCCACAACTTGTTTTCAGTAGCTTGGACAACTGCTACGCTTACATTGTGAAATGTGGCGAAGCAGTTTTATCAAACTACATATGAGTACAAGCAAGGTTTTTCAAAATGTTAACACATTGTTATTTGTATTGGACCAATCTTTTTTAATTTGTGTATTTTGGCAATACATTCCATTTAAATTGGGAAAACATTTTTTATTTTGTCTACAGCCCATGGCACTTTTCTTGGACATATCCGGTTGGAGCCTCACAAACCACAACAGATCCCCATCGACTCCACCGTTTCTTTTGGAGCCTCAACGAGAATGTACACCCTTCGAGAGAAACCTCAGACCCTTCCATCTGCCTTGAAAGGGGATGATAAAACTGGGGATGATGATGAACTGAAAGGTCTCTTAGGTCTTCCAGAAGAGGAAACTGAGCTTGATGTAAGTGGTCATTAACCCCTTGCTGCGTAGGTAATGCATGCAGTGCAAAGAGGGAGGGCTTTAATGCCCACTTGCTGCACTTATCTTTTATTGGGTGGCAGAGGTTTCTGTGCTGAAAGCGCACTCAGTGGGTGCTCCATGCACAGTCGCTGAGCTGTTCTACTCGAGCAATGATCCGTATCCTGGGGCTACTGGCTTCTGCTCATGTCAGTCACTTAATAGCCCTGTTAAAGTGGTTGTAAAGCCACTTCTATAAAATGCTCACATCCCCTCTGTATTATAACAATAAGTTCCCCTGTGTCTGTGTTATATTATAAATATGCTTAGCTGTACCGATAACAGTGTCATTATGCGATCACGTGACTTCTCGGGTCTCTCTCTCCTTTTCGGCTGACATCAGCGGCAGTGCTAGGCCCCGCCCACTGGATCTGTGAGCCAGGCAGAGGAGGGGAGGCACCAAAGCACAGGAAGACACTTATCAGTACAGATACACATATTTATTAAGTGTCTTCCTGTGCTTTGGTGCCTCCCCTCCTCTGCCTGGCTCACAGATCCAGTGGGCGGGGCCTAGCACTGCCGCTGATGTCAGCCGAAAAGGAGAGAGAGACCCGAGAAGTCACGTGATCGCATAATGACACTGTTATCGGTACAGCTAAGCATATTTATAATATAACACAGACACAGGGGAACTTATTGTTATAATACAGAGGGGATGGGAGCTTTTAATATTTAATATGAAAGCAGCAGGGGAGGGGGGACAGGAGACAGATAGGAGGCTGCGGCTGACTAAGGCACATATGCTGACCACGGTGTCAGGGTTTAGCAGTAGGGTTGCCACCTCATCCCTTTAAAACCAAACACATATTAATTACACAGTTTCTGTGGCTGATTAAGGTGATAATTAAACTCACTTGGTGCCTTATCTGCATGAAATTAGCCTCAGAACCTGTGTAATTAATATCTGTTCGGGTTTAAAGGGATGAGGTGGCAACTCTACTCAGCAGCCCTAATATATCGGAGTCAGCGTACAGGGGGAGGATTTAGCCAGGCAGGATCAGCCAGGTGTTGCAGGGAGCCAAATGACAGAGCACAAGCACTGTGCTGTATAACATGCTTTAAGGGAACAGGATCCTTTGTTAACCTACAAAAACAAAAAAAGCTTTAAAGAGATGCCGGCGCTGGGCTAGAAAGTTAAAGCTCCCTGAAACGTAATGCATAACAGTTGGCTAGAGTTCACTTTTCAACAGTTTATAGGAGTCAGAAATTTAAACTACACAAACTGGTTCTAATGTGTGCGGACACTTTTTACCTTGTCAAAGCAGGGCGTATGTGTACATACGTACGTACGTACGTACATACATACATACATACATATTCTCTCTCCCTTCTTTTTTATTTTTATTCTTTGCAAAAACAGATATCTGATTTAAAAAGAAGTTGAGCAGTTCTGTGTACCCTTTTGCTAGTCATAGTTCTGACTGTTTACTAAACTCTTTGCTTGTTGTTCTGGCAGTTTACTTAACTGTATTATCTATCCTTATAGAATTTAACAGAATTTAACACTGCCCACAACAAGAGAATATCAACACTCACTATTGAAGAAGGCAACTTGGACATCCAGCGATCACGAAGAAAGAAGAGGATTTATCGCGTTGCCTTCAGTGAGGATGACGAAATTATAAATCCAGGTAATATACGTAGATTTTGGTTATTATTTGCTCAGCTATGGTGCATTGTTTGAGAGGCAATTATATAATTTTTTTGAGAAAGAATACTGTATTAATGCAGCTATGTGTATTATCAGAAATCATTCCAGAATGGAAGTTTATCCTGTCTTGCCAAAGTCTAGTGACCCCAATAGTAATTGGTGGGGCACCCAAGCACCTCTCCCCACTACCTCAGACAGGCCCCATACATGAATGTGTCATTAGGTCTGTGCTAAGTAGTGACTGCAAATATCTTATTTATACTAGATATTTACCTCAGGCAGTAGGGATCATCAGATGTGCTTCATGCAAATATGGTGATAATAAACATGCTGGTGGGAGGAAGGAGCATAGTGGAAAGAGGTGACCTCATCAGTCTGCTACTGATCCTTATACTATCCATTTAGCAGGGATATATGACATCGCTGTATTCTTGAACTGAAGTTGGTGTCATAAACTTACCTGTGCTTCCTGAAATGGTTGTGTAAATCTCAGAATATCAAATTTTATGGCAGGTAAAATGACTCAATTTTATGTTTTGTATCTGTGTTTTGGCCTTTGTAAGTGTAATTTCAGTCAGTAATAATTATTGAAACTCCACCCTAGCAGAAGAGGTTCATTTATTAATGTGGTTATTTACAAACATGTAATGTCAGTTGAAAATTTTGACTTGATCTTTTAAAGCAATGCACATTCACAAGGCATACTAAATTAATCAGAAATGCCTCTGTTACTTTAAACAAGTGCTCCTGTACATTATTCTAAATCGGTCCTAATATTTTGACAATTGCATATCCCCTGTAAAAGGCCTCATTTACACAGGCCTACGCCTGTGCGGGGCTGCACAGGTCTTTCGTGCAGGCAATCCCCAGTGATGTGTCCCAATATGACATGGTTGCATGCCCCCGAATTCACGCAGGGTGAGTTGGGGGATATGCACCCACACGGATGTAATTTTGTGACACAGCGGCTGTGTCCATGCAGCTGTTTTCCAATGGGCATTAATGGGACTGCTTACAGGTGGATTCACAGAACCCCTCTCCAGGTAAACGCGGCCCTGCATAGGCATATGGTATTGTATGCCCTGTGTAAACAAGACCTAAAAGAAATAATCAGTAGTTGTGTACCAAGAGATGTTTCTAAAATTGTACTTGATGGGGGTGGCACATTAAAAACATACCAACTCTTACATTGGTGATATAAGGGTGCTAGATTGGAGTTGGGTGCTAGATTGACTGCTAATCTTTGGCAAGAGTCAACAGCCTATTACTCAGGAAGTCTGCTGACCCTTTCAAGGTACTTTAATGGCATCCCTTCAACCAAAGGAAGAGATGCTTCACAGAGATGCTTGAAAATGTAACTATTAACCTATTTCCACAGAGTAACTACTAGGCATACCACTTTTTTTTTTCAATTTTTTTTATATCTTCACCCAACAGAGGATGTAGACCCTTCAGTTGGACGTTTCAGAAATATGGTACAGACAGCTGTCGTTCCAGTCAAGGTAAATTTTCATTTTCCACCTTTATTGTTGGACATGCAGTATATTGGACACCTTTTTTGTAGGTTGGAAAAAAAAAATAGACACAGCAGTATTGTACTACTTCTCTTTTTTTTTTTTTTTTTTTCCCTGCAGAAAAGGAAAACTGAAAATCCTGGATCTCTCAGCCTGGAGGATTCTGTTGGTCGGCGTGTACAAAACTTTCCATTTTCTGGGGGCTTGTACGTTGGACTTCCTCCTGCCCATTCTGAAGGAGGAGGACAGGCGCCTGGCAGCCATGGCACAGCGCTAATTGGTGGCATGCTTTTCCCTAACTTGGCACCAGAAGTTGATCTTACTCCAACCACCCCTACAACTGCCCCTATCACAGTTGCTCCTACTGCATCAAGCTTTGTTGCAGAGGCTGTCAATGAGCCCAAGAAGAAGAAATATGCAAAGGAAGCTTGGCCTGGGAAAAAGCCTACCCCTCTTATTTAAAAGACCTAAAGTGAACTGTTTTGGAATAGAAACTATACAGAGGAACTTTTTAAAACCAGTGGATATTTTCATTGTAACAGAATTCAGAACGGTCATATCGTTTTGCAATTGCAGTGCAGGCAGAAAGTAGGATAGGTTTTTTTTTTCTCTTTTAGATATTTAAGCATACCTGTCAAAACAAACACTCTGCTTGAAATGAGCACGCAGTATGTCCTTCTGATAATGAATCTGTTACATTGTAGATCAGGGAGTATATTGACACTTCTAAAGATCACTCCACTCTGTATTGTTCAGCACCTAGGCAAGAGCCATGTGGACTGGGAGTCTAAAAGAAGCCAAGCTGGAGTAAAACTGCAGAGAATTCTTCCACCAAAGAAGGAATGAACGTGTACATATTTTCTTCTTTCTGGGAAATGGAGACCTATATGCGTCTGTACATTGATTATGGATTTTTGTATATGTTAAGTGATTTTACAGCTATGTAAAATGAAATTTACTAATGTCCTGGTTTTGTTATATTTTAGTGTTTAATACACTGTATATATTCCTTTTAAATGCCTTCTTGAGTTTTGCCCACGTAAAAATTATTTTCTTTTTTTTTAAAAACACATTTTAATTGACGAGTGGAAAAAACTGACAGTTGCAGATTGCTGTTTTGTCACAAGTTGGTAATTCTATGTGGTTAATGTCCAGAAGTTAACAAAAGACAAAATGAAGTAAAAGGATAAGTTTTAAAAATAAATAAATGCACATTATTTTGCAGGTAAAAAAAATGTGCATTTTGCAGGGCCATGCAGGACTCCTACAGACTTGTCAATGTATCTGTCTGCTCGTAAGGCCAGATGCATGCATGCTGACATGAAGAGACCACAAACTACCTGAGCGATTGATGGCACCGTCGTAGTTTATTGAGAACTACAAGCCAATGGCTACAACGGCTGTCCATAACTTATTTCCTATTCACAGAACTATGTGAATGAATGACAGCAAGTGGTGGGGAAAGGTCACTAGAGGCAGAGGAGCAGGCGCTGTTTGCAAGAGAGGAAACATGTTACAAGTTTCGCCCTAAAAAATGGATGGCACATGTACTAAGTTTTCAAAGGTGAATGTATCCTTTAATTTATCTCCATGGTTGCTATAGGTAACTCACAAGAGGAAAATGGAGGCTGTCATGAGAGAAGGGGAGACTGCCATTGTTTGAGATAGCTTTCTAAATATTCTATAGTTGTATAGTGGTCAGGCTGATCTGTAATTCATTCCTTTGGTAACCCTAAATAAGCAGGTTGGAGATTCAGGCCAGGTTCCCATACAGTGGATATAAAAAGTCTACACACCCCTGTTAAAATGTCAGGTTTCTGTGATGTAAAAAAAAAAAAGACAAAGATAAATCATTTCAGAACTTTTTCCACCTTTTCCACCTATAAACTGAAATCTTTTAGGTGGAGGGAAGTAAAAATATAAAGAAAAAATAAAAATAAAATAATATGGTTGCATAAGTTTGCACACCCATACACTAATACTTTGTTGAAGCACTTTTTGATTTTTATCACAGTCTTTTTGGGTAGGAGTCTATCAGCATGGCACATCTTGATTTGGCAATATTTGCCCACTCTTCTTTGCAAAAACAATCCAAATCTGTCAGATTGCGAGGGCATCTCCTGTCTGGGTGGATAAAAATCAATTATTTTTTTTTTTGATCAAATTACGTTTAATAAAATGCTTTCGAAGTAAAAAAATCTAAAGATACATACAAAATGTAGTTTTTTCAGGAGAAAATGGAGTTTAGTTATGTAGCATGAGGCTGTATATTCTGCAATATTTACATTTTTGGTAAACTCATTCAATGAATCCAAGCTCTGCAAGCTGAGATAACATGCACTTCATTGATGCACTCATACAATTTCACAGTAACCATGAGATAAAACAAAGTTCTGGAATATTCCTTTATCCCATTGTTTTGCAAAGATATGTACATTACAAACTGTATGATTGAATTGGTTCTGATATCGCGGTTTTACTAACCTGACAGCTTATTATTCTAAATAGGAAACCTTCATTTTGTTTGCAAATATTAAAGATTCTAACTACCAGCAAGATTAAGTCCTTACATTTAAAGAGCACCTGTCATTTCAGATCCATCATGGTTAGCGGGCATCCACTCCCCTGCTGCGGCCATGTTCCTCACCTTGTCTCACTGCCGCATCACCAGCTGTCCCATTAAAGTGAATGGGACTGTTGGTGAGTCAATACCGGGTCAGAGATGATCGTTTCTCTTTAAAAATTATTATTTATATTGAGCCTTTTTACTACTGATTTAAATCAAATCCACCCTATCGCCTGTGCACAGCCCTCTTTAGATCACCCTGCAGATTTTCAATCGCATTCAGGTCTGGTCTCTGGCTGGGCCATTCCAAACCTTTTTAATCTTTTGCTGAAGTCATTCCTTTTGTTGATTTGGATGTATGCTTTGGGTCGTTGTCATGCTGAAAGATAAAGTTCCTCTTCATGTTCAGCTTTCTAGCAGAAGCCTGAAGGTTTTGTGCCAATATTGACTGGTATTTATTGGAACTGTTCATAATTCCCTCTACCCTGAGTAAGGCCCCTGTTCCAGCTCAAGAAAAACAGCCCTAAAGCATGATGTTGCCACCACCATGCTTCACTGTGGGTATGGTGTACTTTTGGTTATGTGAAGTGTTCCAATATCTTGGAATTATGGCGAAAAAGTTCAACCTTGGTTTCATCAGACCATAACACATTTTCCCACATGCTTTTGGGAGACTTTAGATGTGTTTTTGCAAATTTTAGCCGGGATGTTTTTCTTCGTAAGAAAAGTCTTCCGTTTTGCCACTCTACCCCAAAGCCTAGACATATGAAGAATACGGGAGATTGTACCACACAGCCAGTACTTGCCAGATATTCCTTCAGCTCCTTTAACCACTTGCCGGATAGCCCCGCAGATGTAATGCGGCAGGGCGGCTCTATTGTGCGAATCACCGTACCGGTATGGCGCTTTGTGTAATAGCTATAGCAGGCGCGCATGGCCGGCGGCTGTGATGTTTGCTGGCCACCCGCCATCGCTCCACAGGGGGCCAGAACGGGGATCTGCCAGTGTAAACAAAGCAGATCCCCGTTCTGACAGGGGAGTAGAGAGATTGTCTGTGCCTGGTGATCAGGAACAGCGATCTCTCTGTACTCTTAGTCAGTTCACTCCCCCCACAGTTAGAAACACCACCCTAGGGGAACACTTAACCCCTAGTGTTAACCCCTTCCCTGCCAGTGTCATTTATACAGTGATCAGTGGATATTTTTAGCTCTGATCACTGTAATAATGTCACTGGTCCCAAAAAAAGTGTCCGATCTGTCTGCCGCAATCCCGCTAAAAATCGCTGATCAGCGCCATTACTAATAAAAAATAAATAAAAATGCCCTATTTTGTAGACGCTATAACTTTTAACCAAACAATATACGCTTATTGTGGATTTTTTAAATTTATTTTTTACCAAAAATATGTAGAAGAATACATATTGGCCTAAACTGATGAAGAAATGTATTTTTTATCTTTTTTGGATATTTATTATAACAAAAAGTAAAAAAATATTTTTTTTTTTTCAAAATTGTCAGCCTTTTTTTTATTTATAGCGCAAAAAATAAAAACCACAAAGGTGATCAAACACCACCAAAAGAAAGCTATATTTGTGGGGGGGGGGGGAGGACATTAATTTTGTTTGGGTATAATGTCGCACGACTGCGCAATTGTCAGTTAAAGCGAAGAACTGCGTATCTCAAAAAATGGCCTGGTCGTTAAGGGGGGAAATCCTTCCAGGGCTGAAGTTGTTAATGTTGCTGTAGGCCTCTTGGCAGCCTCCCTGACCTGTTTTCTTCTCGTCTTTTTTAAACAATTTTGGAGGGACATCCAGTTCTTGATAATGTCACTGTTGTGCCATATTTTCTCCACTTGATGATGACTGTCTTCACTGTGTTCCATGGTATATCTAATGCCTTGGAAATTCTTTTGTACCCTTCTCCTGACTGATACCTTTTAACAATGAGATCCCTCTGATGCTTTGGAAGCTTTCTGCGGACCATGGCTTTTGCTGTGGGATGTGACTTAGAAAGTCAGGAAAGACCTACTAGAACAGCTGATTTGGGGTTAATCAGAGGCACTTTAAATGATGGGAGGTGTGTACTGACTCCTATTTAACATAAGTATGAACGTGATTGCTTAATTCTGAACACAGCTACATCCCCAGTTATAAAAGGGTGTGCACACTTATGCAACCACATTATTTTATTTTTACCCCCAAAAAGATTTCAGTTTTTTTTTCATTTGAGTTGTACAATCTATAAGTCACATTAAGGCTGGGTTCAAACCATCACCGCATCCAGCTCACAGCAAGGGTCCGGTGCGTCCTGGTTCACTGTTTCAGGTCCAATTTCAGCCCAAATTTTGGGCTGAATTCAGACATGGAACAGACCAAAAGACACACAGCGTTTTTGTGCAAAACACACCGTACCCGCTGCGAAGATATGTGAAACGGCTCTATAGGGAGCCGGTCAAATTCTCCTGCTATTACGAATTGGATGCGGAAAAACCGCATCAAATTTGTAATGGTATGTGCCCAGCCTAAGCCCTGGTTTACACTGGTGCGATTTGACATGTCAAATTGGTGGCATTTGCCGGCAATGGAACCATCCTAATCGGGTGTGACTCCGCATATGCGCTGCACCAATTTCAAAAAGTAGTTTCTGTACTACTTTTTTGCGATTTCGGCCGGCGGTTTACTCTCCGTGAGGCGATCCCGGGTATCCCCGCGGCGATCGAGTCCGCGGGACTCGTGACCCGACTCACGGAGCTCCCGGCAGGCGCGCACACAATGGCGCGGCGGGAAATTCAAATGGGACTTACAGGTACGCCCGTTTGCCCAGCCGTGCCATTCTGCCGACGTACATCGGCGTGCGCCGGTTGGGAAGTGGTTAACAGGGGTGTGTAGACTTTGTATATCCACTGTATGTGCGGCTGCGGTTTGCAGTCTGGTGCGTTTCTGTTCAACGGTTCAGGGGCAAATTTTTGCTTGAATTTGCATCTGAACCGACCCAAAAACACACAGGACCCTTTTTGAAACGGCACCGTGGCTGCCCCGGGCATGTGTGAACCGGCTCCATGTCATGCGGTTTAAAATGTATCCAATTTGCATATATGCAAAGTCGGCCTTAGACTTATTCTAAATTGTTTTCCTGTTCCAGGTCAGAAATTCTGAATGTAAAAAAAAAAAAATTCCTATGTTTAGCTCCTTTTGCTTGCCAAACCACACGCTTGTGCGTGTTTACCTGGGAATTGTTCTGTATTATATAGCAGAAGCAGCTGTCAATGTACACCTGTTCCTGTGTATCAACTTGGGTAGTTAGGGTAAAAAGATACCTGTCCTTTGAGTTCAAACATCAGAATATAGTAAATAAGTAAGTGGGTAAATACATTACCATGACCACAACGAGCAGCGTTGGAGGTAGAGAACGCTGGCTGCCAGGGGAGTGAGGTATAAGCAAAAAATCATTTCTCCTGATAACCTAGACAAAATGTGGAGCTAAATTGTGGGGAAGGGTTTGCGCCCCTTTAACCACTTCAGCCCCGGAAGGATTTACCCCCTTCCTGACCAGAGCACTTTTTACAATTCGGCACTGCGTCGCTTTAACTGCTAATTGCGCGGTCATGCAATGCTGTACCCAAACGAAATTTGCGTCCTTTTCTTCCCACAAATAGAGCTTTCTTTTGATGGTATTTGATCACCTCTGCCGTTTTTATTTTTTGCGCTATACACGGAAAAAGACCGAAAATTTTGAAAAAAAATGATATTTTCTACTTTTTGTTCTAAAAAAAATCCAATAAACTCAATTTTAGTCATACATTTAGGCCAAAATGTATTCGGCCACATGTCTTTGGTAAAAAAAATGTCAATAAGTGTATATTTATTGGTTTGCGCAAAAGTTATAGCGTCTACAAACTAGGGTACATTTTCTGGAATTTACACAGCCTTTAATTTATGACTGCCTATGTCGATTCTTGAGGTGCTAAAATGGCAGGGCAGTACAAAACCCCCACAAATGACCCCATTTTGGAAAGTAGACACCCCAAGGAATTTGCTGAGAGGCATGTTGAGCCCATTGAATATTCATTTTTTTTGTCCCAAGTGATTGAATAATGACAAAAAAAAAAAAAAAAAAAAAAAATTACAAAAAGTTGTCACTAAATGATATATTGCTCACACAGGCCATGGGCCTATGTGGAATTGCACCCCAAAATACATTTAGCTGCTTCTCCTGAGTACGGGGATACCACATGTGTGGGACTTTTTGGGAGCCTAGCCGCGTACGGGGCCCCGAAAACCAAGCACCGCCTTCAGGATTTCTAAGGGCGTACATTTTTGATTTTACTCCTCACTACCTATCACGGTTTTGAAGGCCATAAAATGCCCAGATGACATAAACCCCCCCCAAATGACCCCATTTTGGAAAGTAGACACCCCAAGCTATTTGCTTTGAGGCATGTTGAGTCCATGGAATGTTTTATATTTTGACACAAGTTGCGGGAAAGTGACAATTTTTTTTTTTTTTTTTTTTTTTTTTGCACAAAGTTGTCACTAAATGATATATTGCTCACACAGGCCATGGGCATATGTGGAATTGCACCCCAAAATACATTTAGCTGCTTCTCCTGAGTACGGGGATACCACATGTGTGGGACTTTTTAGGAGCCTAGCCGCGTACGGGACCCCGAAAACCAAGCACCGCCTTCAGGATTTCTAAGGGCGTACATTTTTGATTTTACTCCTCACTGCCTATCACAGTTTCGGAGGCCATGGAATGCCCAGGTGGCACAAACCCCCCCCAAATGACCCCATTTTGGAAAGTAGACACCCCAAGCTATTTGCTGAGAGGCATGGTGAGTATTTTGCAGCTCTCATTTGTTTTTGAAAATAAAGAAAGACGAGAAAAAAAAAATTTTTTTTTTCTTTTTTCAATTTTCAAAACTTTGTGACAAAAAGTGAGGTCTGCAAAATACTCACTATACCTCTCATCAAATAGCTTGGGGTGTCTACTTTCCAAAATGGGGTCATTTGGGGGGTTTTTTTGCCACCTGGGCATTCCATGGCCCCCGAAACTGTGATAGGCGGTGAAGAGTGAAATCAAAAATTTACGGCCTTAGAAAGCCTGAAGGCGGTGCTTGGTTTTCGGGGTCCCGTACGCGGCTAGGCTCCCAAAAAGTCTTACACATGTGGTATCCCCGTACTCAGGAGAAGCAGCAGAATGTATTTTGGGGTGTAATTTCACATATTCCCATGGCATGTTTGAGCAATATATCATTTAGTGACAACTTTGCGCAAAAAAAAATAAAAAAAATAAAAAATTGTCTCTTTCCCGCAACTTGTGTCACAATATAAATTATTCCATGGACTCAACATGACTCTCAGCAAATAGCTTGGGGTGTCTACTTTCCAAAATGGGGTCATTTGGGGGGGGTTTGAACTGTCCTGGCATTTTATGCACAACATCTAGAAGCTTATGTCACACATCACCCACTCTTCTAACCACTTGAAGACAAAGCCCTTTCTGACACTTATTGTTTACATAAAAAAATAATTTTTTTTTGCAAGAAAATTACTTTGAACCCCCAAACATTATATATTTTTTTTAAAGCAAATGCCCTACAGATTAAAATGGTGGGTGTTTCATTTTTTTTTTTCACACAGTATTTGCGCAGCGATTTTTCAAACGCATTTTTTGGGGAAAAAACACACTTTTTTACATTTTAATGCACTAAAACACACTATATTGCCCAAATGTTTGATGAGATAAAAAAGATGATCTTAGGCCGAGTACATAGATACCAAACATGACATGCTTTAAAATTGCGCACAAACGTGCAGTGGCGACAAACTAAATACATTTTTAAAAGCCTTTAAAAGCCTTTACAGGTTACCACTTTAGATTTACAGAGGAGGTCTACTGCTAAAATTACTGCCCTCGATCTGACCTTCGCGGCGATACCTCACATGCATGGTGCAATTGCTGTTTACATTTGACGCCAGACCAACGCTTGCGTTCACCTTAGCGCGAGAGCAGGGGGGACAGGGGTGCTTTTTTTTTTTTTTTTTTTTTTTTTTCTTTATTATTATTATTTTTTTATCTTATTTTTAAACTGTTCCTTTCATTTTTTTTTTTTTTAAATCATTTTTATTGTTATCTCAGGGAATGTAAATATCCCCTATGATAGCAATAGGTAGTGACAGGTACTCTTTTTTGCAAAAATTGGGGTCTATTAGACCCTAGATTTCTCCTCTGCCCTCAAAGCATCTGATCACACCAAGATCGGTGTGATAAAATGCTTTCCCAATTTCCCAATGGCGCTGTTTACATCCGGCGAAATCTACGTCATAAAATGCTCGTAGCTTCCGGTTTCTTAGGTCATAGAGATGTTTGGAGCCACTCTGGTCTCTGATCAGCTCTATGGTCAGCTGGCTGAATCACCGGCTGCATTTTCAGGTTCCCTGTTGAGACAGGAGAGCCAGAGAAAAACACGGAAGATGTTGGGGGGGGGGGCATTCCCTCCCACTGCTTGTAAAAGCAGTCTAGAGGCTAATTAGCCACTAGGATTGCTTTTACATGAAAGCCGACCGCTGGCTGAAAAGAATGATACCAAGATGATACCTAAACCTGCAGGCATCATTCTGGTATAACCACTCAAAGTCGTGAATGGCATACCTGAAGACAAAAAAATGGTTAACAATAAAGCACAGTAAACGGTAAGGTATAAAAAATTGCATACCTGAAAAGCAAACATGATAAAACATAATACCAATAAAACATTGCAGAATAGAATACAGTAAAAAAGAGCAGAACAATAGAGAGAGAATAGAGAGAGAGAGAACAATAAAACGACAACTATTTTTATTTTATATTTTTGTTTGTGTTTTTTTTTTTTTACACTTTTTTTTGTAACTAACTATAATAACTGTAACCGGTTCCAGGTTCGGGTCTCTCAAAATGCGATGGCATCTTGGGAGACCCTGTGAAAGTGTGTCCTAGTCTGTGCAATGCTGTACCCTACGCTAATACTCAACTAGTGCATGGTAGCGTTCAAAACATTCACCAATGCAAAGACCAGGATTGTCAGGACAGGAGGGACAATAATAGCGGGTGTCACGGCTATATCCGCGCTTGCTGCAGACACAACATATTTTTTGGGGGAGTTCGTTGGGTAGGGGTACTCGGGAGGACATAAAGAAAATGCCTCTCATGCAGCCGACTGCATTTGGTTGGGGATGTGAATGGGGGAAGTACGGGCGCTGCAGAAGCGGTGGGTTCCCAATTAGGATTGGCGAATGCAGCAGGAAGGGCACTATGGGCATGACGGGCCTGTGTTTGTCTTTTTGGTGGCAGCGGGACACTACTTGTGCTTGCCACCTCACCAGCTTCAACTGCACTTATGGGACTCGCCACGTCACCAAGTGTTACTGCAGTGCTGGTTTGACTACGACCGGGGTGTACTAGGCCACTGGTGCTTGCCAGTTCCCCAAAACGCTACCAAAAAAACTGTTAGCGATCGCAGGGATCAGGCCTGACTCTGCGAACGCTGCAGTTATGCGTTTAGAGTTTTGTAAGTGTCAGTGATCGATCGATACTGCACTTGGGTGGGCTGGGCCGGGCCGGGCGGAGGGGCAAAACGCAGGTGCTAGCAGGTATCTGGGCTGATCCCGCTAACACTGCGTTTTTGGGAACCCTAAACTGCTGGGGACGCTAGTATAGATCTGATCGGATCAGATATTGATCTGTTCAGATACTATACCACTAAGGGAGGCGTATGCTGCGTGCGTGGGTGTTAGCGGTACTGGCGCTAATCTGACGCTGCCTGGGGCTGGTGCTTGCCAGTTCACCAAAATGCTACCAAAAAAACTGTTAGCGATCGCAGGGATCAGGCCTGACTCTGCGAACGCTGCAGTTATGCGTTTAGTGTTTTGTAAGTGACAGTGATCGATCGATACTGCACTTGGGTGGGCTGGGCTCGCCTGGGCGGAGGGGCAAAACGCAGGTGCTAGCAGGTATGTGGGCTGATCCCGCTAACACTGCATTTTTGGGAACCCTAAACTGCTGGGGACGCTAGTATAGATCTGATCGGATCAGATATTGATCCGATCAGATACTATACCACTAAGGGAGGTGTATGGTGCGTGTACGGTGCGTGCGTGGGTGTTCGCGGTACTGGCGCTAATCTGACGCTGCCTGGGGCAACGCATATCACCGCCGGGCGATCAGGGGGCTAAACCTTTATTCGGTAATAAACGGCGGGTGCCCTGACACTATAAAAAATAAACTAACTAACCAGCGTCACCCGTAACAGTTATACGGTGATCAGTGGTGAAAGGGTTAACTAGGGGGCAATCAAGGGGTTAAAACATTTATTAGATAGTATATGGGGGTCCCTGTCGCTATAAAACACTGACGGCGAACCTAAATATTTACGTCCCTAACTAGCGTCACCAGTGACACTAATACAGCGATCAGAAAAATGATCGCTTAGCGACACTGGCGACAGGGGGTGATCAAGGGGTTAAAACTTTATTAGGGGGGGTACTGGCGCTAATCTGACGCTGCCTGGGGCGACGCATATCACCGCCGGGCGATTAGGGGGCTAAACCTTTATTCGGTAATAAACGGCGGGTGCCCTGACACTATAAAAAATAAACTAACTAACCAGCGTCACCCGTAACAGTTATACGGTGATCAGTGGTGAAAGGGTTAACTAGGGGGCAATCAAGGGGTTAAAACATTTATTAGGTAGTATATGGGGGTCCCTGTCGCTATAAAACACTGACGGCGAACCTAAATATTTACGTCCCTAACTACCGTCACCAGTGACACTAATACAGCGATCAGAAAAATGATCGCTTAGCGACACTGGTGAGGGGGGGTGATCAAGGGGTTAAAACTTTATTAGGGGGGGTAAGGGGGGTACCCTAGACCTACAGGGGGGTTACAGTAACTGTCCTAACACTGCTAACTGTCACAAACTGACACTATGCAGTAATCAGGAAAAAAAAAAAAAAAAAAAAAAAAAACCTGCTTGGTGTCAGTTTGTGACAGGGGGGGGGGGTGATTGGGGGGGGATCGGGGGGCGATCGGGGGGGGATCGGGGGTGTAATGTATGCCTGGCATGTTCTACTGTGTGTGTTTGTGTTGTGCACTTACTTACATGTCATCCCTCCTCGGCGCTGGAACGGAAACTGACAGCCGAGGAGAGATGACATCACATCCTCTGCCTCTGTGTACTATACAGAGGCAGGGGATGTTCGTCAGTGGCTGGGAGCGATCGCGAGGGGGGGGCCACGATCGGATGGTCTCCCCCTCGTCTGTCATCGCTCCCAACCAAATGCCGACCGCAGCTGGCACCGGGGGGGGGTCCGATCGGACCCCCCACCCGCGGGAAGGCAATCACGTACTAGGTACGTGATTTTGCCTGCCCGTGCCGCTCTGCTCACGTATATAGGCGTGAGGCGGTCGGCAAGTGGTTAACAGGGACATAATGTAATTGAAACAGGACAGAAAGTCTAAACCACCCTCTATCATAAGGAAAATGCCTTTATAAAATAAACTACTTTCTACTGAATTATGGATAGTTTTTCATTCATACAAGGAGGTCATTTCCCCTTTATTTCCTCTTGAGAGGAGACAACTAGCTTAAAGCATTTGCTACCCCACTATGTCCTACTGCTGATATTTGCTTACTGTACCATGTACTTGTATGAAAAAGTATACTGATTTCTTTGTATTGCTTCCTTTGTTTGAAAACTTTGGTGTTCCTGGCAGTCCCTCTGCTATCCCATTAAAAACTGACCACACAAAGCAGGAGAACACAGCATGGTCAGTTCTCTAGCTATCCTGGGAATTGATTATCTCCTCCAATGAGCAGGCTTGTCCTAACACGCCCCCCCTGCATAGCCATTCACTAGGAAGTTCAGTGTACTGTTGCTTCTCCTCCCCCTCAGCTCTAATGCAGCTGAGAACAGAGAGGATGTAATCATTTATTAAGAAGGGAAGAAGGGTACAGTATTTATGTTTCTTTTTTTTTAAAATCTATTCACAAATGTTTTGCCTTTCATTTCAATTTTAAACTGAATGCATTGTTTTACAAGGTGATCATTTACAATCACTTTAAGAAAATGTTATTTGTTTCTCATAACAGAGGCCCTATGCTCCTCTAATTCAGGAGTAGGCAACCCCCGGCACTGGTGCAGCAAGTGGCATGCAAAGCATCTTTGCCGGCACCCGACTCCCTCCCCAACAGCAGAGAAGTGCAGGGAAGTGTCATTGAGACACTAATGCATTCCAATATCACAATTCCCCATGCAGCACCTGCACTGAGGGGGGGGGGGGGGAGGCACTGTGCCCCCACACATTGTAAACAATGGGAAACATTGATTGGTTAGCCAACTTTGCTGTAGCTGCGATCGTCATCTCCTGTGATGGGGAAGAGATTGGGTGCAGTTTTGCTAGGGGGGGGTCCCTGTTTCCAGGAGGAGGAAGACTGTGATTGGCCACTGCCAAAGCAAATCACAGTCCTGCTAGCCCCACCCACTATCTGGAGGAAGTGACTCGCTTGGTTGCCACTACCAATCTCAGAAAGAAGGGATTTCACTGTGATTGAGAAAACCACAATCAGGTGACAGTTTGTGGAATTACTGTTGAGCTTCTGGGAACTTTGTTGGGGAAAAAAATGATATATTTATGTGTTTGTGTGTATGTGTCACTTACTACTGACCCCTCAGCTCTGCATCATCTACTACTACCAACCTCTACATCACCTACTCCCAACCTCTGAACTTTGCGTCACTTACTACTGAATCCCTGCACTCTGTGTCCCTTTAAGTCACAGCCCGTATTCAGTGTAATGAATATCACACCCAATTTTGCTGCAGCGTTAGGCACCACACTTTTTCTCAGCTGCGGGGGCTCGATCTTGCATACAGGCCCAGTGCGCATCCATTCCAGATGCTTGTATTTGACATCACATACAAGCACGTGGGTTGGATGCGAGAGGTAGATCAGCAGGATGAGTGTGCCAGGACAGGTAGATGTGTCTCATTTCTGCTTCCTTTCACCACTCTGCATATCACACATATCATAGACGAGAAGAGGGTACAATAGTGGAGCAGATGCGTAGGAGGGTACAGCGATGGGGCAGATGAGCAGGGGGGTTTAGTGGTGGAACAGAAGAGCAGGAGAGTACGATGGTGGGGCAGATGTGCTGGGGGTACAGTGGTGGAAGAGATGAAAAGGGGGTTCAGCGGTGGGACAGAAGAGCAAGGAGGTTACAGTAGTAGGACAGAGGAGCAGGGGGGTTCAGTGATGGACCAGATGATAAGGGAGTTACACTGGTGGGGCAGAAGAGCAGGGGGGTACAGAGGTGGGGCAATGGAGAAAGGAGGTGCATTGATGGGACAGATAAGCAGGGGGTACAGAGGTGGAGCAGAAGAGCAGGGGGGTACAGAGGTAAGACAGGGGGTTACAGTGGTGGTGGGACAGATGAGCAGGGGGTTACATTGGTGGGGCAGATGTGCAGGGTAGTACAGTGAGGGGACAGATTTGCAGGGGGTACAGTGATCTGAGGTGTGAAGGTGCAGGAATTGGGGCTGATCTAAGGCATGAGAGTTCAGGATGTTAATTTCTCACTATTACTAAAGTAGTTTACAGCATTTACTTTATACAAAATCCTTTTCGTGATTGAGAGTGTGAAGTTGTCATTTTTTTGTTATAAAATCGGCACGCTCAATTTATTTGAAAACATTTTTCGAACACTGTGCTCAAAAGGTTGCCTATCCCTGCTCTAGTTCTTTTCTGTACTCTTTAGTTGTTACCAACTTCTCATTCTGCAAGTGCAATTTTTCTATTTCTCCTATGTGTATAATCTTGCTTCATTACGTTGTCCCCTCACCTGGACCAAGCGTGCAAACAAGGATGTCTGACGTTTCAGATATGGATATTGAACCCATTTGGTCAGTATACCAGCCAGACATCTAGTAGCATTCTCAGAAACATATTGGCAATGACAGCTCCAATGTATCTATCCTTTTTTAAAGAGAAAGTAAACCCTTGTGGGTTTTACTTCCTCTTTTGCTCCCTGCAAAGCCTGCCAATAAAAGCATAATGGGCTAGTGTGCATCGCATACTAGCCAATTATGTGACACCCGCAAACAAATCCAACGCTGTCCCCTGTGCAGGCTGCGTCCATCTTCTTGACCCTCTTCCTTCCGGGGCCGCGGACTCCGGCTCTGTAATGCGCCGGAGCCGCGTGACGTCACTCCCGCGCATGCGCGCTGGAGCCGCCGGAAACGGCACAGTCCACCTGAAGCAACGGCACGACGTGTCATTGCTTCAGTGCGCATGTGCCGATGTCTTCGGCACATGCAGATACAGGGGGATATCTCCTAAACCGTGCAGGTTTAGGAGATATCTAGGATAGCTACAGGTAAGCCTTATTATAGGCTTACCTGTAGCAAAAAGTGGCATGTAAGGGTTTACAACCACTTTAAAGGGGTTGTAAATGTTCATGTTTTTCACCTTAATGCATCCTATGCATTAAGGTGAAAAAACATCTGACGATTACCGGCCCCCCAGCCCCCCCGTTTTACTTACCTGAGCCCTGGAAAGTCCTGCGTCGCGAACGCACTCTTCCTTTGCCCGGGCTTCTCGGCTCTTCATTGGATAGATTGATAGCAGCGCAACCATTGGCTCGCGCTGTAATCAAATCCAATGACGCGGGCCGAGTCCTCCGAATACAGGACTTGGGAGTGCGCCCGCAAGGTAACCCCCTTAGGAGAACGCTTCCCAGAGGGGGTTATCTAAAGGCGGGGAGGAGCTGAGAGAAAACGCCATTCTGTGCAAAACGAGCTGCACAGTGGAGGTAAGTATGATATGTTTGTTATTTAAAAAAAAAATGCGAACCTTTACAACCACTTTAAGGCTTTCTTTAACCACTTCCCACCCAGGCCAATTCTGACCTTTTTCTCCTACATGTAAAAATCATAATTTTTTTGCTAGAAAATTACTCACAACCCCTAAACATTACATATGTTTTTTTTTTAGCAGAGACCCCAGAGAATAAAATGGCAGCCATTGCAACTTTGAATCTTGCATGGTATTTGCGCAGCAATTTTTCAAACACATTTTTTGGGGAAAAAACTGTTTCCTTCATTTAAAAAAAAAAAAAAAACAGTAAAGTTAGCCCAATGTTTTTGCATAATGTGAAAGATGATGTTACGCTGAGTAAATAGATACCTAACATGTCAGGCTTCAAAATTGCACATGCTTGTGGAATGGCGCCAAACTTTGGTACTTAAAAATCCCCATAGATGACGTTTAAACATTTTTTAAAGGTTACATGTTTAGAGTTACAGAAGAGGTCCTGGGCTAGAATTATTGCTCTCATAGTTACATAGTTAGTCAGGTTGAAAAAAGACACAAGTCCATCTAGTTCAACATTTTTAATTGTTAATTTTACTTTTATTTTTCTATTTTGATGCTTTCTTATTACATTTTTTTAAATCACTTTTCATCCAATTGTAAACATCCCTTGTAATAGAAATAGGGCATGACAGGTCCTCTTTACAGCAAGATCTGGGGTCTATAAGTCCCCACATCTCGCCTCTAGACTGGAAAGCCTGAAATAAAAAAAATAAAAAACAATTTTGGATTCCCAGCTGAGGCGGTGGCATTTTTTCAAATGCAGAGGCCGGGCGTGACGTCATAACATCGCGCCTGGCCTCCGAAAGGTCATTGAGATTTCCGGGGGCCATCTGGCCCTCCGTATTCTGTATGGTTAACTTCCAGCACCGGGCAATTCCATCTCTGGCTTGCCGATCGCACAGACGAGCCAGTAGAAGCACCAGAGGGCGGCGGGAGGGGACGTACAGCCGCTATGATAGTTCTTACGGTGAAGGGAATTGCCGGCTGTAAAAGAAGATATCTGAATGATGCCTGTAACTGTACACAAGCAAAATTGATGTCCTTTTTTCCCCAAAAATAGAGCTCTATTTCGGTGGTATTTTATCACCTCTGCGGTTTTTATTTTTTGCGCTATAAACAAAAAAAGGTCGACAATTTTGAAAAGGAAAAAAAAACAATCTTTTATATTTTTTATAATAATATCCAAAAAAATAAAAATGTGTTCATCAGTGTAGGCCAATATATATTCTACTACATTTTTTTGGTTAAAAAAAATGCAATAAGCGTACAGTATATTGATTGATTTTCGCAAAAGTTATAGTGTCTACAACAGGGATATGCAATTAGTGGACCTCCAGCTGTTGCAGAACTACAAGTCCCATGAGGCATAGCAAGACTCTGACAGCCACAAGCATGACACCCAGAGGCAGAGGCATGATGAGACTTTTTTGTAGTTTTGCAATAGCTGGAGGTCCGCTAATTGCATATCCCTGGTCTACAAAATAGGGGATAGATTTATGGTATTTTTTTTATTATTTTTTATTTTTTTAACTAGTAATGGCTGTGATCAGTGATTTTTAGTGGGACTGCGAAATTGCGGCAGACAGATTGGACACTTTTTTGGGACCAGTGACATTTATACAGCGATTAGTGCTATAAAAATGCACTGATTACTGTATAAATGACACTGGCAGGGAAGGAGTTAACACTAGGGGGCGATCAAGGGTTTAAAGGGGTTGTAAACCTTCGTGTTTTTTCACCTTAATGCATCCTATTAAGGTAAAAAAACACCTTGCGTTGTCCGGCCCACCCGTTTTACGGGGGGGAGGAGTCACGTCTGATGTCACCCGCGGCCATCTTCTTGGTTAGAAACTATTGATACACGCTTCTATACCAGCACTCGGTCTGAGTGCAAGTTATGTAAGTAGATTTTTTTACTCTCTATCTGCCTTAAAACTTTTAAAACGGAGAGCACTCGATTGTCCCCTTCTTTTTATCCATATGTTTTGGGAGCTTAAACGGCATTTTCGATTTGTGATCGATACCCCAGGTGTGGGTTAACAAGCTGAGTGACCTGTTTCAGGGCGAATATATGAGGTGAGAGGCTTGATATCACTGCTGTATCGTCTCACCCATTTGCACCTTATGAGGCTGTTTTCACGTCTATCAACTGCCATTACTGGATTTATATATGGACTATTAATTCATTTTTAATTTATTGCGCTGCACTATTTTGTTTTATATCCCCCGTTTTACTTACCTGAGCCCCGAACTTCCGTGGGCACGATCCTGTGTCGCTCTCTCCACGGCTTCTTGGCTCTTCATTGGATAGATTGATAGCAGTGCAGCCATTGGCTCCTGCTGCTGTCAATCAAATCCAATGACATGGGCGCCGCGGCTGAGTCATACACTCGGCAGCTATGGACGCCGAGTGTATGACACGGGAGCATGCCCGCAAGCTAACCCCCTTGGGAGAGAGCTTCCCAGAGGGGGTTATCTATTGTGGGGAGCAGCCGATAGAGCCGCCGAGAGACCCCAGAACAGGTGGATCGGGGCCACTCTGTGCAAAACGAACTGCACAGTGGAGGTAAGTATGACATGTTTGTTATTTAAAAAAATAAAAAAAACTGAACCTTTAGTGTCACTTTAAGTGTGTCCTAGGATGGGGTTTCTAAGTGGGGAGGGGGGGGGGGAGTGAACTGACAGGGAGATAGCTGTTCCTAATAACTAGGAACAGACAATCTCTCTCTACTCCCGTCAGAACGGTGATCTGCTTTGTTTACATTGACAGATCTCCGTTCTGCCTCCATGGAGCAATCGCGGGTGGCCGGTGGACACCGCAGCCACCGGCCATGCGCATCAAATCTGGCGCCACACCGTGGACGCGCACCATATATCTCTTAAACGAACCGCCGTACCAGTAGGACGATTTGCGCAATAGAGCCGACCTGCTGCCGTATATTGCGATTGGTCAGCAAGTAGTTAAGGGAAATTCTATAGCACAAATGTAAAAGAAATTTTAAGACACAGTTCACCTTTACCAAAAAACTGCTTATGCAAGCAAGGGACATCTGTAGATGAAAACAAACGGTGCAGCTTTGACCAAAATTGATTAATACCCTTGCTATAGCTGTAGACTATTTACCTTATGAAGCTGAAATACTCCCAGGACATTTCTAAAAAATGCCCAGCTGTTACTGTTCACCTTCAGTTGCAGGCCCGGATTGGCCATAGGGAAAACCGGGCAAATGCCCGGTGGGCCGGGGCGTCCGGGCCGCATGTTTTTGCAGGGCCAAGGCAGGCTGCTCTTTAAGCCCGCGACAGCCCTCAGACCTTTCCGCGGCTGCCCGGCTGCCAGTTCAGCTCAGGCTCAGCCATCGGCAACAGGGGGATGGAAACATGAAGGGGGGAGGAGCTAGGGGAGACACCTCTCCACGGCCGCCAGTATAGTTCAGCCGTTCGTGCGGGGGGGTGTGGCCACGAAGAGGAGAGGAGTCTGCTGTAGCCGGATCAGAGAGAACGTAGGTAAGTGTGGCGCCCTGTAACCTGAATAGGAGGAGCAGTGGGGGCGGCTGCATATAGAAGAATTATTCTCTCCATCTCCCTCCCGCAGTCTCTGAATGCCTGCTTCTGCTCCTCTCCCTCTCGCAGGCTGTCAGGTACTGCGGGAGGAAGATGGAGAGAATAATTCTTCTATATGCAGCCACCCCCACCGCTCCTCCTGTCCTGCTTATCTCTGCTGCCCCCACGGTGTTCTCTACCCCCCACAGTACTCTCCACCTTCCCCATGCTCTCTGCTGCCCCTCTGTGCCCTCTGCCTCTCTCCATGTGCTCTCCACCTCCCACCCTGTGATATCTACCTCCCCCATGCTCTCTGCTGCCCCCTGTGCCCTCCACTTCTCCCATAGTGCTATCCAGGCCCCCCTGTGCTCTCCACCTCCCCCCATGCTCTACGCTGCCCCCCTGTGCCCTCTGCCTCTCCCCCTGTGCTTTTCACCTCCCCCAATGCTCTCCAGCCCCCCCAGTGCTCTCCACCTCCCCCCATGCTCTATGCTGCCCCCCTGTGCCCTCCCTCTCTCCCCCTGTGCTCTCCACTGCCCCCTGTGCTCTCCACCTCCCTCCTGTGCTCTCCACCTCCCCCCATGCTCTACGCTGCCCCCCTGTGCCCTCTGCCTCTCCCCCTGTGCTTTTCACCTCCCCCAATGCTCTCCAGCCCCCCCAGTGCTCTCCACCTCCCCCCATGCTCTATGCTGCCCCCCTGTGCCCTCCCTCTCTCCCCCTGTGCACTCCACTGCCCCCTGTGCTCTCCACCTCCCTCCTGTGCTCTCCACCTCCCCCCATGCTCTACGCTGCCCCCCTGTGCCCTCTGCCTCTCCCCCTGTGCTTTTCACCTCCCCCAATGCTCTCCAGCCCCCCCAGTGCTCTCCACCTCCCCCCATGCTCTATGCTGCCCCCCTGTGCCCTCCCTCTCTCCCCCTGTGCTCTCCACTGCCCCCTGTGCTCTCCACCTCCCTCCTGTGCTCTCCACCTCCCCCATGCTCTCCACTGCCCCCCGTGCCATCCACTTCTCCCCCAGTGCTCTCCAGCCCCCCCCCCGTGCTCTCCACCTCCACCCAGTGCTCTCTAGCCCCCGTTCTATCCAGCCCCCGTGCTCTCCTCCTCCCTTCTGTGCTCTTAACATCCCCCATGCCCTATGCTGCCCCCCTGTTCCCTCCGCCTCTCCCTCTGTGCTTTTCACCTCCCCCTATGCTCTACGCTGCCCCCTGTGCCCTCTGCCTCTCCCCCTGTGCCCTCTGCCTCTCCCCCTGTGCTCTCCACCTCCCCCTGTGCTCTTCACCTCCCCCCCATGCTCTCCAGCCCCCCAGTGTTCTCTAGCACCCCCCAGGGCTCTCCAGCCCCCCTGTTCTCTCCACCTCCCCCATGCTCTCCGATGCCCCCCTGTGCCCTCCACTTCTCCCCCAGTGCTCTCCAGCCCACCCAGTGCCCTCTAGCTCCCCCGTGGTATCTAGCCCCCCTGTGCTCTCCTCCTCCCTTCTGTGCTCTCCACATCCCCCATGCTCTATGCTGCCCCCCTGTACCCTCCGCCTCTTCCCCTGTGCTTTTCACCTCCTCCCATGCTCTACGCTGCCCCCCTGTGCCCTCTGTCTCTCCCCCTGTGCTCTCCACCTCCCCCATGCTCTATGCTGCCCCCCTGTGCCCTCTGCCTCTCCCCCTCTGCTTTTCACCTCCCCCTGTGCTCTCCACCTCCTCCCATGCTCTACGCTGCCCCCCTGTGCCCTCTGTCTCTCCCCCTGTACTCTCCACCTCCCCCATGCTCTATGCTGCCCCCTGTGCCCTCTGCCTCTCCCCCTGTGCTTTTCACCTCCCCCTGTGCTCTCCACCCCCCCATGCTCTACGCTGCTCCCTGTGCCCTCCTCCTCTCCCCCTGTTCTCTCCACCTCCCTCCTGTGCTCTACACCTCCCCCCATGCTCTACGCTGCCCCCTGTGCCCTCTACCTCTCCCCCTGTGCCCTCCACCTCTCCCCCTGTGCTCTCCACCTCTCCCCCTGTGCTCTTCACCTCCCACCAATGCTCTCCAGCCCCCCCGTGGTTTCTAGCCCCCCAGTGCTCTCCAGCCCCCCTCTTCTCTCCACCTCCCTCCTGTGCTCTCCACCTCCCCCCATGCTCTACGCTGCCCCCTGTGCCCTCCGTCTCTCCCCCTGTGCTCGCCACCTCCCCCATGCTCTACGCTGCCCCCCTGTATCCTCTTCCTCTCCCCCAGTGCTCTATAGCCCCTCAGTGCTCTCTAGCTCCCCCAGTGCTCTCCAGTCCCCCCTGTGCTCTCCACCTCCCCCATGCTCTATGGTGCCCCCCTGTGCCCTCTGCCTCTCCCCCAGTGCTCTCTAGCCCTCCCAGTGCTCTCCAGCTCCCCCCCTGTGATCTCCACCTCCCCCATGCTCTAGGCTGCCCCCCTGTGCCCTACGCCTCTCCCCCAGTGCTCTCCAGCCCCCCCAGTGATCTCCACCTCCCCCTGTGCTCTCCGCCCCATGCTCTCCTGCCCTCCCTGTGCTCTACGCCCCACCCTGTGTTTTTGCTTCCCTCTGTGCTCTCCAACCCCCCACCCCCTGTGCTCTCCAGCCCCCCATGCTCTCCGGCCCCCTTGTGCTCTCCTCTTCCTCCCTGTGTTCTCTGCCACTCCCCTGTGCTCTCTGCCCCCCCCATGCTCTCCGCCTCCCCCCACAGTGCTCTCCAGCCCCCCTGTGATCTCGCCCCACCCCATGTTCTCAAAGTTCTTCTCTGTGCTCTCTGCCCCCCTGCTCTTTCCCTGTCCCCCTCGCCCCCCGCACCTTTGCCGGGTTTCCCCCTCCCCTCTCCCGGGAGATCCGTTAGGATGGAGAGTGGGGAAGGGGCCGGTTAAGATGTCATGGGCTGCTCATTCCAAAATGCCCGGGCCTATTTTTTGTCCCAGTCCGGGCCTGTTCAGTTGTACCCAGTGAGAAACAGCACTACATTCACACATACCCAGGGGTTAATTTGCTAAAACTGGAGAGTGCAAAATCTGGTGCAGCTGTGCATAGAAACCAATCAGCTTCCAGTTTTTTTTGTCAAAGGTTAAAGTGATTGTAAAGTCTCGTTTTTTAAAAAAATAACAAACATGTTATACCTGCTCTTTGTAGTGGTTTTGCACAGGGCAACCCAGATCCTCCCTTTCTTGGGTCCCTCTTCTATGCTCCTGGCCCCTCCCTCCTGTCAAGAGCCCCCACAGCAAGCAGCTTGCTATGGGGGCACCCAAGCCGAGCTGCAGCTCTGTGTGTCCATTCAGACATGGAGCTGCCGTTCATCCCCACCCCCTCTCTCCTCTGATTGCCTAACTGTCTTTGACAGCCACAGTAGCCAATGATGCTGCTGCTGTGTCTCTGCCAATCAGGAGGAAGAGTCCTGGATGGCTGAGGGACTCGTGGACATCGCTGGACAGAGATGGGGCTCCGGTAAGTAATAGGGGTTGCTGGGGAGGCTGCTGCACATAGAATGCATTAAGTTAAAAAAAAACCTTTTGCCTTTACAACTCCTTTAACTGAATAAGCTGAAGTTAGAAGCTGATTGGCTACCATGCACAGCTGCGTCAGATTCTGCACTCTCCAGTTTTTGTAAATCAACCACAATGTCTGCTCTAGAGGTGTTTCTAAAGCCAGCCACAGATGGTTTGGGCAGGGGCCTACTGAGATTCGAACCATCTATGAGCAGACTGATTGTACCCAAATGGATCCATACGTTTGGGACTTGAGCAAACACATGGAAGATCAGGGGTCTTACTCTAGCGATGATCTTTTCTCATCCAGTTTAAAGCGGGGTTCCACCCAAATTTTGAACAATATCTGTATGTATTCTCTTCCTTGCCTAGATGCTGACATGCCGTTTAAAAAAATTTAAATCGCCGTAATTACCTTTTATTTTTCTATTCTTCTTTGCACTTCCTGGTTCTCCTCCCGTGGGAGTAGGCGTGTTTCTAGCCTCTCCCAGACTCCTGGGAGCTAGTCTCAGGCTTCCCAGGATGTCACTGAGCATGTGCGCGAACGAGCAGAGAATGCTGGGAGCACAGCATTCACCACATCCAGGAAATAAATGCTTGTGGGCTTCAAATGCCCACAATGAAGATGGAAACCGCCTGCAGTGAATAATATAAGTTATTTTTTCCGACGAAATCTGACACAGGCGGACATATTACACACAATATGTGAGTATGTAATGCTGAGAAGAAAAGTTTGTGAATGAACTCAAAAAAAAAAAAACGATAGATAGGTGGACCCCCGCTTTAAGCAAGGTGCTGTTACATGTATGCAGTCCACCTCACACTTCACAGACATTACTCTGAGCAACCGAACTGCTGCAAATTGCGGAATCCCTGGATTTGGTGTGCACAGAGAGGGGAGGCTTACCTATTCTCATCCAAATGAAGTGGGCTTATGGGGGTTGTGTGCACCATAGAGGATGCAGAAGCTTTGATCCAGACCACTGTAGCCAAGGGGCTTGGCTATGACAGTTTGTGGGAAGTTTGGTGTCACACATACAGGAAATATGCTTGCTGCAATGCCCTTCAATTAAAATTTGAAGGCACACCGTAAAAGAGGAAGACGGTGAAAATTAAGAAGGTCCCGGAGCAGAGAGGAGCAGGGGATCAGCGCAGGGACAGCATGACTTGTGTGGACTGCACAGTCAGGCTGTTTACGCTGGTCGCTTTCCCCTTTAAGGATAAGGGAGGGGCTGGTGCAGAGGAGGAGGCAGAAGGAAATGTAGAGAGGAGAAGGGGGGATGTGACGTCAGTGGAGAGCGCCGGGGAGGAAGATTCCCACCCACCCTCCCTGAGGTTATGGCAATAGGGGACGTTGGTATTAGTGTGGCAGTGGTTTGGGTCTGTGAGGAGGAGGAGATTGATGGTATGGAGAGTTTACACGGTTGGTACCCATATATAATATGGGCTGTTTAGAGTTTACACGGTTGGTACCCATATATAATATGGGCTGTTTTATGTACCTTCCGGTTACGAGGGGTTAACCAGGAAGGGGAAAAGTTTGGTCACTGAGAAGGTTGGGTACTGTCTCACAGTCTGGGGTTAGCGACTGGAGGCCTTAAAAAGTTTAAGTGTTCATATGCAGTGACCTGTGGGTGGATTCCCCTCCTAGACTCCAATAATTCCGTGAAGTTATTTAAAAGTTATTTAAAAGTTATTTATAAAAAATGTTATTTATTGGTTTTATATTTTATTAATAAAAGGCCGACAAGGCCATTTACT
This sequence comes from Lithobates clamitans, assembly GCA_037952925.1. NCBI lineage: Eukaryota > Metazoa > Chordata > Amphibia > Anura > Ranidae > Lithobates > Lithobates clamitans. Next base: position 1,623,798 of record JBBGZY010001677.1, read on the forward strand.
CCACCACCTTGTCGCGTCATTTGTGGGAGGTATTAGAGGGTAATGGTTAAGGGGTAGCTTCTAGGACTGAAGTTAGTCCTTCACAGGTCATGGATTTTCACCAAGCATCAGAGACAAAAGCATATAACACGAACAGTTGAGACTGAAGTTCCACTTTTAGTGTTTCTGCTGTGAACTATGAGGATGAATTGCTCTCCACACTGCCTGCAGTTACAGAGATCAGTGAGGGTTCGTTTTAAAGGCTGATTTCTGCTTGTCAAGAAAAAGTAAATCCTTTCATGCTACAGCCTGGCTACATGTGAACTTTGAGGCATAAAGTGCTATTCACATGAGTGACTTCTCAGAAAGCACTTATAACCTGATGTCAACCACAGTCAGAAGAAATGTGTACTTTAAAATGGACCAATATGCAGTATTTACATAAAGCTCTCAAAGCATAATTAAACTCCATCTTCTCCCCAGCTTCTTCTGCCATCTTGATTGGCTGGTGCGAGATGATGTACCTCCTGTGCATGCGCTGGAATGCAATCATCCTGGCACACGGGCAGTGTGCTGAAATGTAAAATGAGCTGCGCACGTGCAGCTCGTTATATATTCTACAGAGGACTGTGGGCAGGCAGGTAGGTTTATTTTATGGCAGAATAGACATTGCATATCTATTTTGCAATAAAGAACCTGCTTGTTTACATTTGTTAATGTCAGATTTTAGTTCCGCTTTAACCACTTCAATACCAGGCACTTATACACCTTCCTGCCCAGACCAATTTTCAGCTTTCAGCACTGTCGCACTTTGAATGACAATTGCGCGGTCATACAACACTGTACCCAAAGTAAATTTTTATCATTTTGTTCCCACAAACAGAGCTTTCTTTTGGTGTTATTTGATCACCTCTGCGGTTTTTATTTTTTTGAAAAAAATAAAAGTTTTGCTTTTGTTTCTGTTAAAAATTTTTGTAAATAAGTAAGTTTTCTCTTTTACTGATAAGGCAGCACCGATGAGGTGGCACCAATGAGCGGGCATTGGTAGGCGGCACTGATGGGCATTGATAGGCGGCACTGATGGGCACTCATGGGTGACACTGATGGGCACTGAAAGGCTGCAAAGATGGGTTCTTATGGGTGGCACTGCTGGGCACTGATAGGCATCCCTGATGGCACTGGCAGTGGTAGGCATTGTGAGTGGGCACTGATTGACAGCTGCCTGGGCATTGATTTGCAGCTGCCTGGGCACAGATTATTATTTCCCTGGGGGTCTAGAGGGCATATCTGGTGGTCCAGTGTGGATGACCATCCTGGTGGTCCTGGGCGGCTTCCCTGGTGGTCCTGGGTGGGATCCGAGGGGGGCTGTGCTGATAAACAATCAGCACAGACCACCCTGCCAGGAGAGCAGCTGATCGGCTCTCCTCTACTCGCATCTGTCAGACGCGAGTGAGGAAAAGCCAATCACCAGCTTTACATCGTGATCAGCCGTAATTGGACACAGCTGATCCTGGTGTAAAGGGTCTCCGTCAGAGACTCTTTACCCAGATCCGAGATGCGGTGTGTCAGACTGACACACCGCAACAACGATCGCCACGATGCGCGCCCCCGGGGGCGTGCAGCGGCTTAATATTCTGATCACGTCATGTGACGTCCGGACAGGATATTGAAACCACTTTGCCGCCGTCATTTTGCTATATGGCGGGAGGCAAGTGGTTAAGTTAGCTTTGTGAAGTACAGGCAGTCCCCGAGTTACAAACACTCGAGTTACGAACGATTCCTACTTACAAATGCCGGCCAATTGTGCTCCACGCTGGTCCTGGATACCTTTTCAGCACCTCCGGACACATCCCACACTGCCGTACTATGCCCCAGATAGCATAACAAGCGCCCGGAACGTCCCACATCCATGCACAGGCGGCAGTTACACTTATGAATGCAGTGTCCTGACCGGAAGTTACACTTACAAATGCAGTGTTGCGACTTACGAACAAACCTACAGTCCTTATTGTGTTCGTAACTCGGGGACTGCTTGTAGTTTAGGAGGTCAGAAGCAACTCCAAATTAGCTCAAAATGAACTCAGAAGCATCTTTAACTAATCCCAAATGGAAGCTGAATGCACTTAAAAACAATCTGTGTTGCTCACTTACACAAGCCCTTAGTTGAGTGTGTTGTAAACCACTTGTTTAACTGGTTTCCGCCCGCCCACTGTCAAATGGCGGTGCGGCTCTTGTTCTGGGACGCCGTTCATATGACGGCGTCCCAGGAAGGCCGCTCTAGAGCGCCCGCGCCATGTTGCTAGGACACGCGCAACCCCATCTGTGTAAGGACCCACGTCCGCGGCTCTTTAACCATGTGATCGGCTGTTCCCAATCACAGCCGGTCGCATGTAAACACGGAGATGCCGGTACTCGGCTCTCCTCGCCTCACACTGACAGAGTGTGTGGCGAAGAGAGCCGATCAGCGGCATCTCCTCACAGGGGGAGATGTAGGAATGTAATCAGGGCACTGATCATCAGTGCCCTGAATACAATAAAGAAATACAGTGTCACAATACAGTGCCCACCATTGCCAGCATACAGTGCCCACCAGTGGCAGCAATCAGTGCCCATTAGCCATGCTAGTCAGTGCTGGCAATTAGTGCTGCCCATCTGTACAGCCCACCATTGCCACCTATTATTGCCCATCAGTGCCACCTATCAGTGCTCATCAGTGCCACCTATCAGTGCCCATAAGTGTGGCATATTAATACCTCCTCATCAGTGCCCATAAGTGCCACTTCATCAATGCCCACCAGTTCAGCCTATCAGTGCCCATCGGTGCTGCACAATCAGCGCACATCAGTGAAGGCAAAAAATTACTTAGTTACAACATTTACTCATAGAAAAAAAGTAAAAAACATTTTTTTTTTCAAAATTGTTGGTCTTTTTTTTGTAAAAAATAAAAAAACCCAGCAGTGATTAAATACCACTAAAAGAATGCTCTATTTGTGGGAAGAAAATGATAAAAAATGTGTTTGGGTACAGTGTTGTATGACCGCACAGTTGTCATTCAAAGTGCGACAGCACTCAAAGCTGAAAAATGGCCTGGGCAGGAAGGGGGTGTTAGTGCCTTTTAGGCAAGTGATTAAAGACCAATTGTTATTTCACCTGCTAGTTTTGTTTTGGTGACCCCTAAACTGGAGGGGGGGGGGGCATGTGCCATTATATGTAAGTATGCACAGCAGGCTTGTACATTACGGCAGGCTTACCTATCATCACCTCCTCCAGTGTTGCCAGGTCTTCACTCTTTGTCGCCACTCTGTCCCCACTTCTTCCATCATTCCCTGCTGTACTTTTGGATCGGCATCTTTTTCTTCTGCCATTGGGTGGCCAGTGAGGATGGAACTCCATAGCTCCCAACTTTCCCTGATTTCGAGGAACTGTCCCTGATTTGGAGCAATGTCCCTCTGTCCCTCTATTTGTCCCTCATTTTTGGTCCGATCCATATAGTTGTATATAAAATATACTTTTTATCTTTCAAAAAGTGCTTCCCAGTGCTAAACTTTTCATTCAAATTCTAAATTGCTGTATTTGTACATTTTAAAAGCCAAAATAAAGAAATAGTAGTGGTAAAAAAAAGCCTTTCTGGATTTATTAACCTTTTTTTTTGGTTAATTCTCCTTTAAAGGGGGTGTGGCAGGGGGCGTGTCCTATGCCTACATACGTTTCTTAGTAGGTGTCCCTCGTTCCCATCTCAAAATGTTGGGAGGTATGCAACTCCTGTGCATGTGTGATAGAGTTACATTATCCTGGCATCTGGCTCAATCCTTGAAATCTTACAAATGTCAAGAGTGTACACCTAATTGCTTATGATCCACAGGTAATTTTGTAAGATAAGTAAGGCATACGTTGATTTTATTCGGTGCAAAAAATACATTCTTTGGCAATTTGGTCTTGAGAAAATGATTTTATTTGGTAAGAAATCACAGAATTGTGTCCAGGGAGCTGAAGGGGAGAAGGAAGAGCAGGAATTTACAGTGCAGGCCTTAATCGTTTTGATGAAGTTTTTTGGGGGGGGTATACACCATGGGGGTTATTTACTAAAACTGGAGTGCAAAATCTGGTGCAGCTCTGCACAGAAACCAATCAGCTTCCAGGTTTTATTGTCAAAGCTTAATTGAACAAGCTGAAGTTAGAAGCTGATTGGCTACCATGCACATCTGCACCAGATTTTGCACTTACCAGGGTTAGTAAATCCACCCCCATATGGTCATGGTTGTTTGTGGCACATATACTCTGTACAATCTCCTTTTATCCTTTACAATCCAACAGCGATGTAGTGCAGGAGCTTGGTTTTAAAAGATTTGTTTAACCGCTTAAAGTGAATGTAAACCCTCATATATACAGTGCCTTGAAAAAGTATTCATACCCCTTAAACTTTTCCACATTTTCTCATTTTACAACCAAAGACGTAAATGTATTTTATTGGGATTTTATGTGATAGAGTCCAACACAAAGTGACACACAATTGTGAAATGGAAGGAAAATGATAAATGGTTTTCCAATTTTTTTTTACAAATAAATAGTGTGGCGTGCATTTGTATTCAGCCCCCTTTACTCTGATACCCCTAACTAAAATCTAGTAGAACCAATCGCCTTCAGAATTCACCTAATTAGTAAATAGAGTCCACCTGTGTGTAATTTAATCTCAGTATAAGTACAGCTGTTCTGTGAAGCCCTCAGAGCTTTGTTAGAGAACCTTAGTGAACAAACAGCATCATGAAGGCCAAGGAACACACCAGACAGGTCAGGGATAAAGTTGTGGAGAAGATTATAGCAGGGTTAGGTTATAAAAAAATATTCACTCGCTACATGTGCAAAGCTGGTAGAGACATCCCCAAAAAAGACTTGCAGCTGTAATTGCAGAAAAAATTGACTTTACAAAGTATTGATTCAGGGGGGCTAAATACAAATGCACGCCATACTTTTTACACATTTGTTTGTAAAACATTTTGAAAACCATTTATCATTTTCCTTTCACTTCACAATTATGTGCCACTTTGTGTTGGTCTATCACACAACATCCCAATAAAATATATTTATGTTTTTGGTTGTAGCTTGACCAAATGTAATACATTTCAATGGGGTATGAATAATTTTTCAAGGCAATGTACCCAGTGAAGTGAACAGCCCCAGATGATGCACAGAGATGAAACAAATCCCCCTACAGATGTTTTACATCTATATCTGCTGTCTTCAGCTTTATCATTCTTACATCTTGTTAGAGATTTTCTCTTCCTGCTCAGCACTGGGAGTGGATTATTGGCATACAGCCAAGACAGCTGATTGGAGGAAAGGCACACACCCCCTCTCCTCATAGGCAAAGACTTGCAAAGCTTTGCTCTGAATCAAGCAGCTTTCTGCTAATCTATTTATAGTAACCTCCCACAACACAAACTTCAGGCTGCTTTTATCTCCTTTGTCTGAGAACTTGTCAGAAGTTATCAGTCTGATAACAGAGCTACAGAACAGAAGAAACACACAGGACTCAGTGCTTTGGAGAGAGATAAGAAAACACTGCAGATATATGAGCCCAGGTCAGATTTCATGAATCGGGTTTACATCCACTTTAACCACTTTCATACCTGTGTCTTGTCGATAAATGCCCCCTGTCGAATAATGCCCACACGGTACTGCGCTTGCTGCGCCGAACATCCGAACTGACAATCAGCTGTACACCGCGCCTGGCACTATTGCCGACATAGTGACACACGCTCCCGATGCAACGTGCAAGTCTGCAAGGGGCGAACTTGTTCATGATGGGCACGTGTGAGGGGCAGATGGCAACAGAAGGGGGCACTGGTGGGCACACATAAGGCGGCACTGATGGGGACAGATAAGGCGGTACTGATGGCCACGGATAAGATGGCATTGATGGGTGGCACTGATAGGTACCACTGATAGATGGCACTGGTAGGTGACACTGATGGGTGGCACTAGTAGGTGACAGCACGAGGAAAAAAAATAGCCGATTGCCAGCTCTGTTTACATCACATGATTAACTGTCATTGGCTGACAGCTGATCACGTGGTGAGGGGTCGGGATCGACCCCTTACTCCGATCTGTGATCAGCCGAGTCTCATTGACTCGCTGATCACAGGGCGCGCAGGCCGCTCGAGCACGTGAGGACATCCATGGACGCCCTCCTGGCAAATTAGATCCGCGCTGTAGCCATCTTTCGGCTATAGCGTGGATCTGAAGTAGTTTAAAAAAAAGGCCTTGTTTACATTGGCTGTGAACCAAAAGTGATGTTAAGACATCGCTCCAGATGTCCTAGGCCATATAGATGGAGCGGAGGCCATTTGTCCTCTGCTCATCTCTATGGCCAGCCGCCACAACCGCTGGATCAGTTCGCGGGTAAGCCCGCGAACCACTGGAAAGCAGCGGGAGGGAGGCAATCTCTCCCGCCTCTTCTTACTGTTATTGGAAAGAGTGGTGGTTGTAGAAAATTTTAATACCAGGTTTATGGCATCTAGCTGCAGCCATAACCCTGGTGTTAAACTGTAAAGTGATTATGTATTTTCCCAGTTAGGCGGTTGGCAAGTCACTCTCTAACAACACAAATGTTGATAATTAGAAGAGATTATACAGTGATTCTACAATCGGATTGTAACATGTATGACCAACTATAGGGCTCATTCACACCAGGTGCATTGAGCTGTATTGCTTGGCATGGAGCACCACAGGCTGAATACAAGAACATCAAGAAACAGTTGTTCTCTACATGCCCTGTTTACATTCTACAAATGTGTTGTGCTTTGTACACAGATGCAGCATGTCTGTATTTCTATGCAATGCCAAACACAAATATGCATTATGATGCATGCCAGCATGTTGCATCACACTGTTGAGCATAGACTTAAAGCGGGAGTCCTGCGAAAAAATTTTTTTAGATGTCAGCAGCTGCAAATACTGCAGCTGCTGACTTTCAAAGTAAGGTCACTTACCTGTTCTGGGGTCCAGCGATGTCGGCACTCGAGACCGAACCGTCCCTCAGTCCTCGGGTGCTGCCGCCGCCATTCTCAGTGAGGGAATCAGGTTCCCTACTGCGCATGCGCGAGTCGCGCTGCGCGTTCTCAATGGTCCCCGCTTTCTACTGGGACCTGTGTCTTTCCCAGGAGACAGCGGGGGAGTGCGGGAGGGGGCGTGACTCCCGCGGGAGTCTATTCCCAGAAGTGGGTGCAGATACCTGTATTATACAGGTATCTGCACCCCCCTCCCCCCTGAAAGGTGCCAATTGTGACATCGGAGGGGGGGAGGAATCCGATGAGCGGAAGTTCCACTTTTGGGTGGAACTCCGCTTTAAATTATGTTCCTTTTTTTCAACTTTAAATAAAGTGTAGAACCATTTCCACAATATTACATGTATTAGTGGCAGGGCACTTTCACACTGCTCCGGGACGGTTTCCCTTGAACACAGGTGCAGTGCAGTGTACTCCTCGATCTTGAGACGGTGCTTTTCCATAGATTTCTATTAGATCTGGCATTTATGGTGCGTTTTGAAAGCACACCAAAAGTCCCGCATGCTGCATCTTCGGCGTGCTTTCAGAAAATGCACCAAGAATGCCCAATCTAATAGAAGTCTATGGAAAAGCAAGGGTTACCCACACTACATCGCACTAGAGCAGTGTGAAAGGGCCCCTTGGCTTATTCGCTTACAAGCATCATTGGTTTTATCTATATAAAATGCTTTTGATGCCATCTAGTGGTTGGTTTTAGTACAGCTGTGCTGTGTGCTCTGATCTCTTAACACCAGCTTTTCTCAACCAAGGTTACCTGGCACCTTGGGATCCCTCCAGAGATTTCTAGGGGTTCCTCCATCATAAGGGGGATTCTTCTCCCACAGAACACCAATGTAAGTTGACATTGCTACACTGACCATCAACATGAGTGAATACTACAACTTTCTGCATTTCTTTTCTGGACATTATTATCATTTGTTTACTTACATTATAATTTATCAAATTAATTTAGTTGTATGGATTAATCTTTGATGTCAAACATACCAGGTATTGTTTTATTTATCTTGTATGTCCGGCTACTGTTCACACCAATATACCATGAGCTGTAAATAGCACTGTATGTTTTTTTACCCTTTTTTCTAATTTATATTTACAACGTTGTATATCTAGGGTAACTGGATTTTCATATTACATTATATGTAAACCCTAACATTGAACTTTATTTATTGGCTCCCTTTTGGTCTATTATATATACTTTTGACTGCATTTTTTACATATTTGTTTGCTAGGTGCAAACAAAATTACTCTTGATCAATAATCCAGTTAGCTTGTAACCTTTGCTTTTAGCCTATGGGACACTGAATTCAGATGCAGTGTTATCAGTAATGCTCCAGCTTACTAAACACCTCCCTGTATAGCATGGAGATGAGGAGAGGGGTCAGTGATTTGTAGCTCAAATCAGGTGCAAGCAGCCTAGTGTTAAGAGAGTATCACTCTAAAGCCTCATACACACGATAGGACTTTGTACAAACTTTCCCGTGGATTTTTGTACAAAGGGCGTTCGCCATAAGTTTGTATTGCATACACACGGCAGAACTTTTTCAGCCAACTTTTACCAAATCACGTGGTTTTTCAGCTCTTTACCAATACTCTGTATTGTCTGATATTGTGTCAATCTCGCCGCTTTTATCAGCGACTGACATCCTTTTATCAGCGACTGACATCCTGCAAGCCGGGTTCACACTGGTGTGGGGATCCGACTTGGATCCCCACCAATGCCAGGCACTGTGTTTGGTATGAATCATGAGAGGGAACACCACGCCAAATTTTAAATTAAAAAACGGCATGGGTTCCCCTCCAAGGGCATACCAGGCCCTTAGGTCTGGTATGGATCTTAAGGGGAACCCCCTACACTGAAAAAACAGCGTGGGGGTCCCCCCCCAAATCCATACCAGACCCTTATCTGAGCACACAGCCCGGCCGGTCAGGAAAGGGGGTGGGGACGAGCGAGCAGCCCCCCCTCCTGAACCGTACCAGGCCGCATGCCCTCAACATAGGGGTGGGTGCTTTGGGGGAGGGGGGGCACCCTGCGGCCCCCCCTCCCCCAAAGCACCTTGTCCCCATGTTGATGAGGACAAGGGCCTCTCCAACCAATGGCCAGGGTTGTCGGGGTCTGTGGGCGGGGGGGCTTATTGGAATCCGGGAGCCCCCTTTAAGAGGGGGGCCCCTAGATCCCGGCCCCCTACCCTATGTGATAGAGTATGAGGTACATTGTACCCCTACCCAATTAGCTAGGCAAAAAAGTGTCAATAAAAAAACACACTACACGGGTTTTTAAAGTAATTTATTAGGCAGCTCCGGAGGTCTTCTTCAGACTTCGGGGGTCTCTCCGGCCTCTTCTCCCGATGTCCGGTTCTTCTCCGCTCTCTCTGGCCTCTTCTTCCGGTGTCCGGTTCTTCTCCCACTCTCCGGCCTCTTCTCCCGGTGTTCGGCCTCTTCTCCCGGTCTCTGGTTCTTCTGCCAGGCTCCTCCACTATCTTCTGCTCTTTTACCGGTCGCCCGGTCTTCTTCCCTCTTCTCTTCTTCCGATGTTGACACGACGCTCTCTCCCGCTGTAATGCTGTGTGAGTGCCTCGCAATGACTTATATAGGCATAGGGCGTGGTCACCGGGTGATGTCATCCGGTGACCACCCCCCCTTATGACGTCATAGTCCCAGCATGCCCCGGCGCTTTTACCCTCCTGCACTACCGGCTTAGAAAGGGTAAAAAACAACCGCAAAGCGCTGCTGTAAGCAGCGCTATGCCGGCGGTATAGCCGCACTGCCCCATTGATTTTAATGGGCAGGAGCAGTGCATACACCGCTCCAAAGATGCTGCTAGCAGGACTTTTTTTTACCGTCCTGTCAGTGCACCGCTCCAGTGTGAAAGCCCTTGGGGCTTTCACACTGGAGACACAGCAGTAGCTCTTTCAGGGAGCTTTGCAGGTGCTATTTTTAGCGCTGTAGCGCCTGCAAAGCACCCCAGTGTGAAAGGAGTCTAATACAGGAAGTTCCAAAATCTTAAAACACTTGGGTCCTGGTTTCTTTTCTACTGGGAGTCTGCATGTTTTTTATGGCTTCAGGGGTGGTCAGTTTTCTCCAACAGCCCTAAATGTATTTGTAGACTCGTTTACTTCTACATCACTGGTAGGAGCAAGTCAAAAGCAACCTGCCTTACCTGTATTCTGTTACATCACTTGTAATGCTGGAAAAAAATTTATATTAATGCAGATGGGACATGTGAACAATATGTCTTGTACAACAAAGCTTTGAAAGGACTTTGACGTGAGGCAAATTACAGTGTTTACAGCTAGCCTACAGTAAACGTGGCTAGAACAAGGCATTATTATCTAACCAGCAGGACTCCTGAAGATATTCAACTGCCCCCTCACCTCTTTTAACAGAATATATATGCTTGATTCTTTTAAGGCAACCATATGTGTGTCAAGCCTAATGTCAAGACTACCTCTCCCATATCACACCCCAAAGTTAGCCTGAAACTCCACTCTAAAACCTCCCTCTGCCTGCAAAATCCAGGTAGCCCCTTCCTGACCTGCTAGTCATACAAGGCCAAAAAAAGGACCTCCTTTGAAGCGGAGGAAAGGTTATCTTTCATTTTAAAAAAGAAAGAAGGACGGCGCCCTCTAAGTGCAGCATGTATGTTAAAAATATTTATTACAATAGATAAAAACACTCACATTTGAGTTGCTAAAAACCAGCATGTAAAGTAGTTTCATCCGCGTGCTCTCGGGGGATGTGGGTGTCACGGGCCAGTGGAGGGGTTCCTGGGATGTGAGTCCTGTAACCTGGGTCCTGGTAGCTGTTCCGGTGGTGCCGAGGGTCCTCAGAGCCTCCGGGCGGCCAGGATATCGGTCATGGATCCTCCGTGGAGCGCCGTGCTGACCTGCGTCTTCACTTCCGGGAGCTGATAGCCTGATGAAGGAGCACGCGAAGCACCGCCCGCCTCACCCCGCTCCCGGAAGTGAAGACGCAGGTCAGCACGGCGCTCCACGGAGGATCCATGACCGATATCCTGGCCGCCCGGAGGCTCTGAGGACCCTTGGCACTACCGGAACAGCTACCAGGACCCAGGTTACAGGACTCACATCCCAGGAACCCCTCCACTGGCCCGTGACACCCACATCCCCCGAGAGCACACGGATAAAACTACTTTACATGCTGGTTTTTAGCAACTCAAATGTGAGTGTTTTTATCTATTGTAATAAATATTTTTAACATACATGCTGCACTTAGAGGGCGCCGTCCTTCTTTCTTTTTTATTTGTTCCAGAGCTTTTTCTAGCTTTTATTGACTGGCTGCCTTCCATTTATTCAGCATCATTTTATCCTTATATGGACTAATACCCGAACTTGTTGTGAAACATTAACTACCACCATCAAGTTCCCCCTCTCAGGAACCCCCAACCCACCCCCTTCCCCCCACCATTTTTAGTTATATGTACTCGGCTACCTCCATTGTGCGCCATATTAACCCCTTGATCGTTTTTTTTTTTATCTTTCATTTTAATTTAGGGTTTTATTTCTAATGTTTGCTAAACATTTATGCTCAGTTTTGGCTTATCCCTATATTATAAAAGACACCCGTTTTGATTTTCAAGGCATAGGTCTTGTATCATCATAAGCAGGACACACAGATCAGGCGATTTAACTTAAAGCAGACCTTCAGTAATTTTTTCATCTTTCCATCTATTAAATCTTCTGCCCTTGTTGTTTTAACTTTGGATAGTAAAACATTTTTTTCTGCCAGTAAATACCTTATACAGCCAACTTCCTGTTTCTTGTCTGGTCATTAGCCTAGGCTTATGACATCATGCACAGCTCTCTCTCTTACTCACTCTCGTTAGAGTTTGCCAGGAAGGGAGGGGCGATGAGTCAATGAGAGCTGCAGAGCTGGAGGTGTGCCTCTGTGTGTCTGTGTAAATCTAGGATGTGAAGAGGCAGCAGCTTCAGCTGCCCACAGGTAAAAAAGGTTGCAGCCAGACTCAGTGGAGGGAGATTTCTGCAGCATATTTGACAAGTACAGAATCACAGTATATATAAAATAATAGGCAAAGTGGTTGGAGGCAGAAAACAAAAAGCAGCGTTCAATGGGAATAGCAGCATAAAAAAATTTTAAGTCCTTGACTGAATAACAAAATTAATTTATTGCACTTGAAGTAGAATCAGTAAAAACTGTAGAAACTGTCATTAATAGTATAAATACTTTCAGATGGTTGCAAGAAACAGTCATAGAAGCATGTAGCTGGATAGGATACTGGTTGGAGGGAAGCTTCAGAATGGCAAAGAGGTTTTTATTACAAATTACGTGAGCAGACTGCAGTTCCTTTTTTAGATACGAATTGAAGTCTCACATTTTTTAATCTCTTTGCTGTCCTGTCATAAAGCTAACTAAAGCCTTATCTATATGATACCCACTTCCTCTATTGTGGCAAAGCATACTTTTAACAGGACGAGGGTGCATTAACCTACGCACCGATAACCACTGAGGCAAAATATAACCTTTATTAGGATTTTGTTAAAATGTATAATGAAAGACCACGTGTATGCTTTTACTTATAGGGAGGTGCTGAGGATGACTCCCACATCCCAAAAATATGGTAGTATTAGTGGATATAATCAAAATCTGACCGTACAGATGTGTAGCCCCCTATGGTTTAGTCAGGGAGCTCCTCACAAACTTACTTGCCAGGAGTAGTTACCCTGGTCAATTATTAGTGATCCATTGATTTCTCCCTAAGCTTGGCCTGGTTGTACTTTTCTTTTCTACCACTAGGTGGCCGGGCACTTGGTGGTACTAGATATGAAAAGGACAACTCAAGGTCAGGTTATGGGTATATGGGGTATCTCAGCCAATGGGCATGGGTTTTCTTGAATTCCTTGGCCTTGCAGGAGAGCCTATATATTCGGGTGGAGTTAGGTGATCTATGTTCTGTGCCCCCTGGATGGCTGTCTGGGTGGACGTGTGTCATGTGCCCTGGGCCGCTAGGCCGGAGATTGGGCCTATCCCGGGGGAATCTGGCTGCTAGGCTGTCCGAAGGGCGTATCCAGAAGTAAGAGAGCAGTGCAGGGTTGGGATTGAGGCTTGCAGTCCAAACCAGAAGTGACGGTTCTGCCGGACGGAGAACCTGTCAGTGGTCGGAGGTAGACGGAAAGCTGTCGCCACAAGGGGACCAACCACCTTATTACCAGGGATCACAGTGAGTAACTGAAGTAGGTACCGGAGCAGCATTCTCACTGAACGGGCACGGTGGAGAATCAGGAAACTTCAGGTGGTGATCAAGCCAGGGAACCGACCAGTGGAGGTGACACTTGCCGAGCGGCCTTGTGAGTCAAGCCAGGGACCAAGCCAGTCATCAAGGGTGAAGCTTGAGAAGTATCTGGAGTGCCAAGCTAGGGACCACCCAGCAGGGGAGCGTGGGTGACGCTTGAGGGAGATATCACTGCAAAGATTGGAGGAGCTCAAGGATTCAGAGTCAGTGAATCAGTGGCTCTAGTGAGAGACCGGGAGCTCAGTGTTGAAGGAACTGTTAAGTTTGAGTTAGGAACTGTTAAAAACTGTTGCCATAGGAGACAGCATTCCTACATGTGCAAATGTGGCGCCTTGCTAGGGCTTTTCCCTGCACGACTGTCCTCCTATTGAAGTCTCAGAGTCTGCCAATTGAATTTACAACTACTTAAGGGTGTCTGTCCTGGCCCTAACCCTCTTTCCCCCAAAATTATAAAAAGGACTGTTAAGATAAATAAAACCTCTTTTACATCCAAGAAGTGTCTCTCACCCAATAACTTTGTCCACCTTGCACCCACCATGCCTCACAACCCATCACATACAGAAGGATGTCAGCTATCTTTGGCCTGGAAAGTTCTCATTAGACTGGACAAGGCCAGAGACCTTGCTACAGATGATAACAATCTCCACCTGCAGTTGGGTCTTAATTTCTACCACAGAAGGAGAATATTTATATTATTTTCTTTTTAGTTTACACAGTCTTTCATCATACATTTTGAATAAAATCCTAATAAAGGTTATATTTTACCTCAGTGGCTATCGGTGCATGAGTTAACACACCCTCGTCCTGTTGAAAGAACTGTCCTAAGTCATGCTATTATTTGTTACTAATTTCTCCTGAAAAAGTTTTCCTTTTTCTTTGAGTGAAAATGCTGCCTCCTGGCATCCCCAATGGGAAAATAATATGTGACCGGACAAAATTAGGAGGAATGTATACAAATGCTAGAAGTCTAGCTAATAAATGGAAGAACTGGAGCTGCTAATATAGGAGGAGGATGTTGGCTTTGTGGGAATATCATAAACTTGGTCTGACAGCTTATGACAGGCTGGCAACCGTTAAGAGGTATTTCCTATATCGGAAGGACAGGGAGAGTAGAAAAGGTGGAGAGGTTTGCCTGTATGTATATCAAGAATGATTTGCGAGTGAACGTGAGGAATGACTTTGCTAATGGAGCTAGGAAAGAGGTGGAATACTTGTGGCTGGAGCTCCAAATGGAGGAAACTAACGGGAAAGTAATAGTGGGCCAATGCTACAGCCCCCCTAACTTAACCTCCCTAGCAGTATTCCTGAGTGTGGCTCAGGGTGAATTTTCATTACCAAAAGCGGTAACCCTCTATGGCATACAAAATTCTACTTCCTTCCGGTCCTCTTAATGAACTAGCATATATGAGAAAATGGGAGGGGGAAATAAAAAAACCCGATCTTATTAATAGAATGGGAGAAGGCATTTTCAAAAATCCACAAAGCATCAGTAGCGGTTAAACACCAAGAAAGAAATTACAAAATTATGATGAGGGGGTACTGGAGCCCAGTGGCCCTAAATAAAATAAATAAAGAGAACACAGAGACCTGTTAGAGGTGTCTTGGGGATAGGAGAACAATGGTTCATATCTGGTATGGGTGTCATGTGGTGAGCGATTTCTGGAGTAGGATATTTGAGATATATCAGAAGGTGTCTGGATCTGAGATACAACCAAACACAAAAAGTTACAATATTATCTAGAATACCAGGGTCAATAAAACCTATAAAGACAGACATTCTTCACCACATGATAACAGCAGCCAGAATAACAATAGCCCGTAAATGGCCGAAAACAAAAAGTCCCACAATAACGGAATGGGTTTGTGAAATGAATGAAATCCAACATATGGAAAAACAGATTAGGGAGCAGGGGTTTATAAAGAATCAAATGCCAAAAATATGGCAACGATGGGATGAATTTCGGTCCTCAACGAACTTAATAAAATATTTATGAATGGGGAAATTTTATCCCATGGAGTGGAGAGGGGAGGAGTGGGAGGGAGGACAAAGGGGGGGTTGTTTTTGTTTTTGGGAATGAGAATAAATGTGAATGAATGAGAAAAAAGGAAACATTAATGAGGGGTCTGCGAAATTGACAAGGGAAAGAACGAAGGGAATAAAGAGGGCAAATAGACCCTATATTATAAATCATGGTCCCATGTCAGGTAAACAGGATAATCATGTATTTATATAAAGCATATGAATGTATATGTATTGTGTAGATTGTTTATAAAATTAATAAAAAGAGATTGAAAACAAAAGCGGTAACCCCAAGCCACACTCGGGATTGCATCGCAGTATCCTGGTAAAGTTACTTACCTTGTCGCCAGGATCCTGCGATGTCCTCCCACTCTATCCGCGGCCTGTGCACTCCGCTCGATTCATCACTGTGCCGTTCCCTGTGAGCGTCGTGACGCATGGAGGGCAGAGCCAGGCGGCAAATTCAAAAAAGTGAAAAATACAGACCACACACAATGCACTGTAGATTACATTACTGTATCAAATCATTTCACCTCCCATTTGTCCCTAGTGCTTTGTCCAGTGCCCTGCATGCACTTTTATTTATTATATATACTGTTCTTTCTGCCTGAAAACTTGAGAATGTCCATGGCATCCAAAAGTGTCTACATAAAAAGCGGTTTTAGACCAGCTATAAAACAGCAATAGTGAATTAGAATCACTTGCAGAACTGAGCAATAGTGATTAGTGGGGAAATTCGTCATCAGACACTGAAAGTGACGACAGTGACAATTCTGCAACTGAGCAAATTTCAGTGTTTTTGATTTGATTACACTATTGAATAAAATTTATTATTATTATACATATTATTATTTGTTATAATTATTTATAGTTATTTATTATATTATCATTTATAAATTCGTGTTTCACACTTTATCATACCCGGGATGTCTACTTGACTCTTGTTTGGACAGATTTAAGTGAGTTATTCCTAAGTATTACAGGCCTACAATATAAAACATCCATGCGCAACAATGTACCGCTTTGAAAAAATCAGACATAACCATACCGCCCGGGAGGTTAAAAGGAGGAGGAGTCTGACCTATTTTTCACAGTTAGGAATGGCGGCAAGGTAGGGCATGTTATTATAATGGGAGATCACAATTATCCATGTATCGACTGGGCAGAAGGAACTGCTCACTCACCTAAGGCTTGTTATTTCTTAAATGTCTTGCAGGATAATTTTATGGGTCAGTTGACAAGAAATAATGCATTAGTAGATCTCATGGCTACAAATAATGTAGACCTGATCACAGATGTGGAAATACAGGGCAACTAAGAAAACAGTGATCACAAGGTAGTTACAGTCTATATAAAATACCAGAAAAGGAAGCACGCTGAATTTAAAAAGAGCCAACTTCTCTAAACTGCGCTCTATGCTATACGATATTAAAATCCTAGGAACAATGAACACTGCAGAAAAAAAGGAGTGCTTAAAGAACATATTGAATAAAGGTATTGGCTGGTGCATTCAACTGGGCAACAAATATAAAAGGACTAAGGTAAACCTGGGTGGCTAAACGTAACCTAAAAATGCATATAAAAGAAAAAAAAAATGGGCATCAAAAAATATAAGGCAGAGGGGTCATTGTCAGCATTCCAACACTACAAGGTTTGCAACAAGAAGTGTAAAGGCGCAATCAGGGCAGCTAAAATAGACCACAAAAGGCACATAGCGAAGAAGTGTAAAAAAATATATATTAACAGTAAGAAAGTGAGGTCAGAGCATATTGGCCCCATCTGTACTAAATGCATTTTTCTCCTCAGATTTCACAAAGAAAACGGACGGGTATAGTAACCAAGTCTGTATTTGTTAATAACATGTCACAGAATGTACCCTTGTATATAACAAAAGCCAGTGTCAGAAATAGACTTGAAAAACTTTACACAAAAAAAACACCAGGACCAGGAGATGGCCGTTAAAGTAATTGTAAAGGCAGAAGGTTTTTTTTATCTTAATGCATTTATGCATTAACCACTTCAGCCCCGGAAGGATTTACCCCCTTCCTGACCAGAGCACTTTTTACAATTCAGCACTGCGTCGCTTTAACTGCTAATTGCGCGGTCATGCAATGCTGTACCCAAACGAAATTTGCGTCCTTTTCTTCCCACAAATAGAGCTTTCTTTTGATGGTATTTGATCACCTCTGCCGTTTTTATTTTTTGCGCTATACACGGAAAAAGACCGAAAATTTTGAAAAAAAATGATATTTTCTACTTTTTGTTCTAAAAAAAATCCAATAAACTCAATTTTAGTCATACATTTAGGCCAAAATGTATTCGGCCACATGTCTTTGGTAAAAAAAATGTCAATAAGTGTATATTTATTGGTTTGCGCAAAAGTTATAGCGTCTACAAACTAGGGTACATTTTCTGGAATTTACACAGCCTTTAATTTATGACTGCCTATGTCGATTCTTGAGGTGCTAAAATGGCAGGGCAGTACAAAACCCCCACAAATGACCCCATTTTGGAAAGTAGACACCCCAAGGAATTTGCTGAGAGGCATGTTGAGCCCATTGAATATTCATTTTTTTTGTCCCAAGTGATTGAATAATGACAAAAAAAAAAATTACAAAAAGTTGTCACTAAATGATATATTGCTCACACAGGCCATGGGCATATGTGGAATTGCACCCCAAAATACATTTAGCTGCTTCTCCTGAGTACGGGGATACCACATGTGTGGGACTTTTTGGGAGCCTAGCCACGTACGGGGCCCCGAAAACCAAGCACCGCCTTCAGGATTTCTAAGGGCGTACATTTTTGATTTTACTCCTCACTACCTATCACGGTTTTGAAGGCCATAAAATGCCCAGATGACATAAACCCCCCCCAAATGACCCCATTTTGGAAAGTAGACACCCCAAGCTATTTGCTTTGAGGCATGTTGAGTCCATGGAATGTTTTATATTTTGACACAAGTTGCGGGAAAGTGACAATTTTTTTTTTTTTTTTTTGCACAAAGTTGTCACTAAATGATATATTGCTCACACAGGCCATGGGCATATGTGGAATTGCACCCCAAAATACATTTAGCTGCTTCTCCTGAGTACGGGGATACCACATGTGTGGGACTTTTTAGGAGCCTAGCCGCGTACGGGACCCCGAAAACCAAGCACCGCCTTCAGGATTTCTAAGGGCGTACATTTTTGATTTTACTCCTCACTGCCTATCACAGTTTCGGAGGCCATGGAATGCCCAGGTGGCACAAACCCCCCCCAAATGACCCCATTTTGGAAAGTAGACACCCCAAGCTATTTGCTGAGAGGCATGGTGAGTATTTTGCAGCTCTCATTTGTTTTTGAAAATAAAGAAAGACGAGAAAAAAAAATTTTTTTTTTCTTTTTTCAATTTTCAAAACTTTGTGACAAAAAGTGAGGTCTGCAAAATACTCACTATACCTCTCAGCAAATAGCTTGGGGTGTCTACTTTCCAAAATGGGGTCATTTGGGGGTTTTTTTTGCCACCTGGGCATTCCATGGCCCCCGAAACTGTGATAGGCGGTGAAGAGTGAAATCAAAAATTTACGGCCTTAGAAAGCCTGAAGGCGGTGCTTGGTTTTCGGGGTCCCGTACGCGGCTAGGCTCCCAAAAAGTCTCACACATGTGGTATCCCCGTACTCAGGAGAAGCAGCAGAATGTATTTTGGGGTGTAATTTCACATATTCCCATGGCATGTTTGAGCAATATATCATTTAGTGACAACTTTGCGCAAAAAAAAATAAAAAAAATAAAAAATTGTCTCTTTCCCGCAACTTGTGTCACAATATAAATTATTCCATGGACTCAACATGACTCTCAGCAAATAGCTTGGGGTGTCTACTTTCCAAAATGGGGTCATTTGGGGGGGGTTTGAACTGTCCTGGCATTTTATGCACAACATCTAGAAGCTTATGTCACACATCACCCACTCTTCTAACCACTTGAAGACAAAGCCCTTTCTGACACTTATTGTTTACATAAAAAAATAATTTTTTTTTGCAAGAAAATTACTTTGAACCCCCAAACATTATATATTTTTTTTAAAGCAAATGCCCTACAGATTAAAATGGTGGGTGTTTCATTTTTTTTTTCACACAGTATTTGCGCAGCGATTTTTCAAACGCATTTTTTGGGGAAAAAACACACTTTTTTACATTTTAATGCACTAAAACACACTATATTGCCCAAATGTTTGATGAGATAAAAAAGATGATCTTAGGCCGAGTACATAGATACCAAACATGACATGCTTTAAAATTGCGCACAAACGTGCAGTGGCGACAAACTAAATACATTTTTAAAAGCCTTTAAAAGCCTTTACAGGTTACCACTTTAGATTTACAGAGGAGGTCTACTGCTAAAATTACTGCCCTCGATCTGACCTTCGCGGCGATACCTCACATGCATGGTGCAATTGCTGTTTACATTTGACGCCAGACCAACGCTTGCGTTCACCTTAGCGCGAGAGCAGGGGGGACAGGGGTGCTTTTTTTTTTTTTTTTTTTTTTTTTCTTTATTATTATTATTTTTTTATCTTATTTTTAAACTGTTCCTTTCATTTTTTTTTTTTTTAAATCATTTTTATTGTTATCTCAGGGAATGTAAATATCCCCTATGATAGCAATAGGTAGTGACAGGTACTCTTTTTTGCAAAAATTGGGGTCTATTAGACCCTAGATTTCTCCTCTGCCCTCAAAGCATCTGATCACACCAAGATCGGTGTGATAAAATGCTTTCCCAATTTCCCAATGGCGCTGTTTACATCCGGCGAAATCTACGTCATAAAATGCTCGTAGCTTCCGGTTTCTTAGGTCATAGAGATGTTTGGAGCCACTCTGGTCTCTGATCAGCTCTATGGTCAGCTGGCTGAATCACCGGCTGCATTTTCAGGTTCCCTGTTGAGACAGGAGAGCCAGAGAAAAACACGGAAGATGTTGGGGGGGGGGGGGCATTCCCTCCCACTGCTTGTAAAAGCAGTCTAGAGGCTAATTAGCCACTAGGATTGCTTTTACATGAAAGCCGACCGCTGGCTGAAAAGAATGATACCAAGATGATACCTAAACCTGCAGGCATCATTCTGGTATAACCACTCAAAGTCGTGAATGGCATACCTGAAGACAAAAAAATGGTTAACAATAAAGCACAGTAAACGGTAAGGTATAAAAAATTGCATACCTGAAAAGCAAACATGATAAAACATAATAACAATAAAACATTGCAGAATAGAATACAGTAAAAAAGAGCAGAACAATAGAGAGAGAATAGAGAGAGAGAGAACAATAAAACAACAACTATTTTTATTTTATATTTTTGTTTGTGTTTTTTTTTTTTTTACACTTTTTTTTGTAACTAACTATAATAACTGTAACCGGTTCCAGGTTCGGGTCTCTCAAAATGCGATGGCATCTCGGGAGACCCTGTGAAAGTGTGCCTAGTCTGTGCAATGCTGTACCCTACGCTAATACTCAACTAGTGCATGGTAGCGTTCAAAACATTCACCAATGCAAAGACCAGGATTGTCAGGACAGGAGGGACAATAATAGCGGGTGTCACGCCTATATCCGCGCTTGCTGCAGACACGACATCTTTTTTGGGGGGGTTCGCTGGGTAGGGGTACTCGGGAGGACATAAAGAAAATGCCTCTCATGCAGCCGACTGCATTTGGTTGGGGATGTGAATGGGGGAAGTACGGGCGCTGCAGAAGCGGTGGGTTCCCAATTAGGATTGGCGAATGCAGCAGGAAGGGCACTATGGGCATGACGGGCCTGTGTTTGTCTTTTTGGTGGCAGCGGGACACTACTTGTGCTTGCCACCTCACCAGCTTGAACTGCACTTTTGGGACTCGCCACGTCACCAAGTGTTACTGCAGTGCTGGTTTGACTACGACCGGGGTGTACTACGCCGCTGGTGCTTGCCAGTTCACCAAGACGCTACAAAAAAAACTGTTAGCGATCGCAGGGATCAGGCCTGACTCTGCGAACGCTGCAGTTATGCGTTTAGAGTTTTGTAAGTGACAGTGATCGATCGATACTGCACTTGGGTGGGCTGGGCCGGGCCGGGCGGAGGGGCAAAACGCAGGTGCTAGCAGGTATCTGGGCTTATCCCACTAACACTGCGTTTTTGGGAACCCTAAACTGCTGGGGACGCTAGTATAGATCTGATCGGATCAGATATTGATCTGTTCAGATACTATACCACTAAGGGAGGTGTACGCTGCGTGCGTGGGTGTTAGCGGTACTGGCGCTAACCTGACGCTGCCTGGGGCTGGTGCTTGCCAGTTCACCAAAATGCTACCAAAAAAACTGTTAGCGATCGCAGGGATCAGGCCTGACTCTGCGAACGCTGCAGTTATGCGTTTAGTGTTTTGTAAGTGACAGTGATCGATCGATACTGCACTTGGGTGGGCTGGGCCGGGCGGAGGGGCAAAACGCAGGTGCTAGCAGGTATCTGGGCTGATCCCGCTAACACTGCGTTTTTGGGAACCCTAAACTGCTGGGGACGCTAGTATAGATCTGATCGGATCAGATATTGATCCGATCAGATACTATACCACTAAGGGAGGTGTATGGTGCGTGTACGGTGCGTGCGTGGGTGTTCGCGGTACTGGCGCTAATCTGACGCTGCCTGGGGCAACGCATATCACCGCCGGGCGATCAGGGGGCTAAACCTTTATTCGGTAATAAACGGCGGGTGCCCTGACACTATAAAAAATAAACTAACTAACCAGCGTCACCCGTAACAGTTATACGGTGATCAGTGGTGAAAGGGTTAACTAGGGGGCAATCAAGGGGTTAAAACATTTATTAGATAGTATATGGGGGTCCCTGTCGCTATAAAACACTGACGGCGAACCTAAATATTTACGTCCCTAACTAGCGTCACCAGTGACACTAATACAGCGATCAGAAAAATGATCGCTTAGTGACACTGGTGACAGGGGGTGATCAAGGGGTTAAAACTTTATTAGGGGGGGTACTGGCGCTAATCTGACGCTGCCTGGGGCGACGCATATCACCGCCGGGCGATCAGGGGGCTAAACCTTTATTCGGTAATAAACGGCGGGTGCCCTGACACTATAAAAAATAAACGAACTAACCAGCGTCACCCGTAACGGTTATACGGTGATCAGTGGTGAAAGGGTTAACTAGGGGGCAATCAAGGGGTTAAAACATTTATTAGATAGTATATGGGGGTCCCTGTCGCTATAAAACACTGACGGCAAACCTAAATATTTACGTCCCTAACTACCGTCACCAGCGACACTAATACAGCGATCAGAAAAATGATCGCTTAGCGACACTGGTGAGGGGGGGTGATCAAGGGGTTAAAACTTTATTAGGGGGGGTAAGGGGGGTACCCTAGACCTACAGGGGGGTTACAGTAACTGTCCTAACACTGCTAACTGTCACAAACTGACACTATGCAGTAATCAGGAAAAAAAAAAAAAAAAAAAAAAAAACCTGCTTGGTGTCAGTTTGTGACAGGGGGGGGGGGGTGATTGGGGGGAGATTGGGGGGCGATCGGGGGGGGATCGGGGGTGTAATGTATGCCTGGCATGTTCTACTGTGTGTGTTTGTGTTGTGCACTTACTTACATGTCATCTCTCCTCGGCGCTGGAACGGAAACTGACAGCCGAGGAGAGATGACATCACATCCTCTGCCTCTGTGTACTATACAGAGGCAGGGGATGTTTGTCATTGGCTGGGAGCGATCGCGAGGGGGGGGCCACGATCGGATGGTCTCCCCCTCGTCTCTCATCGCTCCCAACCAAATGCCGACCGCAGCTGGCACAGGGGGGGGTCCGATCGGACCCCCCACCCGCGGGAAGGCAATCACGTTTCAGGTACGTGATTTTGCCTGCCCGTGCCGCTCTGCTCACGTATATAGGCGTGAGGCGGTCGGCAAGTGGTTAAGATAAAAAAACCTTCTGTGTGCAGCAGCCCCCCCTTGCCCCCCTAATAGTTACTTTAGCTCCATCTCTATCCAGTTGCAGGAGAGACTCAGCTGCCCAGGACTCTTCTCCTCTTTGGCTGAGACAGCAGTGGAGCGCCACTGGCTCCCGCTGCTGTCAATCAAAGTCAGTGAGCCAATGAGGAGAGAGAAGGGGCAGGGTCTAGCCGGGGCTTTGTGTCTGGATGGACACAGGGAGCTGCGGCTCGGCTCGGTTGCCCCCATAGCAAGCTGCTTGCTGTGGGGGCATTTGTCAGGAGGGAGGGGCCAGGAGAGCCGAAGAGGGACCCTAGAAGAAGAGGATCTGGGCTGCTCTGTGCAAAACAACTACACAGAGCAAGTAAGTATAACGTGTGTTATTTTTTGGCAAAAAAAAACAGACTTTAGTATCACTTTAGACTCAGTCAGGTTATAGACAGACCATTGTTCCTAATTTTTATGAACAGCTTACTGACTTGAACGGTACCTGCTGATTGGATTAAAGCCAACGTGGTACCAACATTTAAAATAGGGCCAAGATGTATATCTAGAAACTACCGATCAGTCAGTCTAACATGAATAGCTTGTAAATTATTAGAGAGGATGATAAGGGACTATATTCAAGAATTTTCTGATTTAAACAGCTTCATTAG
Source organism: Lithobates clamitans (assembly GCA_037952925.1). NCBI lineage: Eukaryota > Metazoa > Chordata > Amphibia > Anura > Ranidae > Lithobates > Lithobates clamitans. The sequence goes on from JBBGZY010001677.1 coordinate 1,647,734, forward strand.
TAGTAATTAGCATGGGTTTACGAAGGGTCGTTCCTGCCAGACCAATCTGATAACATTCTTTGGGGAAGTGAGCTACCATCTAGATAAAGGAAGGCCCGTGGATGTATGTAGTATCTGGATTTTGGAGTTCCCCATAAGCGTTTACTTTACAAATTGAGGTCTGTCGGCATGGACCATATGTACCTGGATAGAAAACAGGTTACAGGGGTGTGTTCAAATGGTGGTGATAAATAGAAATGACTCAGAATGTTCTGGTTTGGTAAGTGGGGTGCCCAAAGGATCTGTCCTGGGACCAATTCTGTTTAATTCATTCATAAATGATATAGAGGTTGGCATACATAGTTCAATCTCAGTGTTTTCTGATGATACAAAGCTAAGCATGGCAATAACTTCACATGATGATTTAGAAACTTTACAGGAAGACCTAAATTAATGGGGTAGGCAGCTACATGGCAAATGAGGTTTAATGTTGAAAAATGTAAAGTGATGCATTTGGGGACTAAAAATACAAACGCATGTTATTTGCTAGGGGGGAAACCATTGGAGGAATCCATGACAGAAAAAGATCTGGGGGTCCTAGTAAATGACAGGCTCGGCAATGGCATGCAATTCCAAGTTGCTGCAAGCAAAGCCAACCAAATATTAGCATGCATTAATAAAGGGATTTATTAAAGGGATAAAATGATAATTCTGCTACTTTACAGGACTGGTCCGGCTGCTCCTGAGTATTCTGTCCAGTTCTGGTCACCAGTCCTCAGGAAGGATGTGCTGGAACTGGGGAGAGTCCAGAGAAGGGCAACAAAACTAAAAAAGGAACTAGAGGACCTCAATTATGAGGAATGAATACAAGCAGTAAACTTATTCAGACAAATGGTGATTTCAACATAGGAAAAAAAGTTTCAGTTGCAGAGAGTTTAAAAAGACACGCGGCTATTTCATAAAACTGGAAGAGAAGTGGTTTAACCTTAAACTGTGTAGAGGTTGCTTTACTGTCAGAGTGGTAAGGATGTGGTAATCCCTTCTACGAGCAGTGATGTTAGTACACTGTCTATCTGACTGCATATCTAATTCTTTGACTTTAGTTTGGTGTTAGGCAATAGTCCTGTTGCTTCAAAAGACCAGCATTAGACAAGAGAATGGTATACATATAACACTTTACCTGCACTTTGCCTGGAACCATTATATAGGACTGCATTCTCTGCTCCAATTAACACTGTAAGTGATACTGAAAAGCTATGCAGCACCCTCTGTGTGTATAGTGTAGGAGCATTTATTTGGGCTCCTCTGTAGGCAGAAGAGCCAGGGTTAAGTTAGTTTGGCAGAGATCCAAGGACCGGGTGTCTCTCGCCTCCCCCTGGCTTCTAGAGCTACTAGAGAGTTCTAGAACTTAGAGGGTGGAGGGGTAGAGAGAGATGAAGCCTGAAAATTTATGGAGTCTCCCAGAAAGTGGAGAGGTAGCCAATAAATATTCTGGAGCCTGGCCATGTGGGGAGTCCAGGTTTACAGTGGCCTAGAGGGGATTGTTGATAGGCAGAGACAGTTTCAAGTCCTCAAGTCACATTCAAACTAAAGTTCTGGACATCCCATACATTCCCATTCCTATCCAAGTTCATCACCTAAAAAAATAAAAACACATAATAAATAAAATGATCCATACACATTCACCACTCAATGAGCCTTGTAGTCTATTTTTCAATAAATTGTTTCCCACTGTGTTTCTCTGCCTTCTTGTAACATCCTCCATGAGCTCCTAAATAGAGCTCCTTTTCCCCTCACTTTCATTTGTTTGGAACAAGCAGCATTCCTTAGTTGCGATCATGTGCCCTGCGCTTTGCACACTACAAATCCCATAGTCCCTAGTCCATACCGGGATTTACAGGAAGCTGAGAGCAATAGTAGGTACCATATATACTCGAGTATAAGCCGAGTTTTTCAGCAAATTTTTTTGTGCTGCAAATGCCCCCTTCGGCTTATACTCGAGTCAAGCACTTTTCTGCAGCAGAGAATGACATTTTCCGAACCGACTTTGGGGCCCCGCATCTCAGGGCCACTTGGTGCAATTTGGTGTGCAAACCCAGTGGATCTAGCACTACAACATATCCAAAGCTGGGGTTCCTAGCACCAAGTGGCCCGAGATACAGGGCCCCAAACTCGGTCAACTGTGTCCATCTGCAGCAATGTTATTTCAGGACCCTTTGGGTCCAGAGACCCCAAATTTTGGCTGCAGCTAGGGGGCATCTAGGACCCCTTAACTACCGAGTTTGAAGTTCGGGGGACCTATGGCTGCAAATGGGCGCAGTGAGGCTGCAAATGGGCATTGTTGACCCTCTTTTCCACTTACAGTAGCTGCGCATTTCTCACGCTAGGCTTATACTCGAGTCAATACGTTTTGCCAGTTTTTTGTGGTAAAATTAGGTGCCTCGGCTTATATTCTGGTCGGCTTATACTCGAGTATATACATTACTCTATTTTTGACTTAGGTACTTTTGAGTTAAGAATACATGCTTGAATTTTTCTTTTTTAAACCAGAGTTTAGTATCACTTTAAAGAAAAATGTTAAACTCTGAGGCTCCATGCACACAGGAAGTTCTGAAACGTCTTTCTGGATGTTAGACTGCTGGCAGGAAAACGCTGCTGTAAAAACGTGCGTTTATGAACGTTTTTTTAAAGCGTTTGTGTGTTTTTGGAAGTTTTTAGTGTCAGCAATTTTTGGGCATTTTTGTCATATTACACCAAAAACACTTTCAGGTCTGCAATGTCAGTGTTAGGTTTTTTTTTGTGGTCAGAAGAACTGCTCTGGAACGCGATTTTAGGGCGTTCTCCATTCTGACAACAGCTAATAAACTCCTCTGCTGA